>OZ021698.1:36414986-37614986 GCA_963978495.1 Athalia circularis | reverse complement strand
CCCCCTTCGCCCCCGCCCCAACTTCAATTTTAATTTCTACAATTTTTTAATAATAATAGTAATAATGACGATAATCATCATACACGATACACATTGACTATCGGTAATTAAAATAATTTTTCGAACGAAAAAAGAAATACAACAAAAAAAAAGAAACATATTTATCCGCACGATATTTAATCAGAATACGTGTAATCTTTTAGGTGCAATAATCTACTATATAGGGTGTGATTTAGGTATACACATATGCATAGGTAAATGAAATGAATTTATCGCTTCGGGCATAATATATATGAATTAATTGAGCTTCGAGCGGGGAAAGTCGATGTAGATAATATATTATATACATATATATATATATATACTTATGTACGTATGTATAGGTATATATATATATATCGTTTGCCAGAATTTTCAATTTCACGAGAGAAAAAAAGAAAAGAAAAGAAGAAAAAAGTATAATTTATTTTCGTTTTACACGTTTTAAAGTGTGTTTGAAAAAATCAATCGTCACATAATATCGCGTATATTGTATGTAATATATACATTGCAATATCTACGTATATGTTATGTGCATATATGTATGTATATTATATACATTTATATAATACATGCATCATACGTACGAAGATATCGTTTGTCGCGATCACGCCGGAAGCTAATTATACCATATCGCATGTGTTGTCAATTTTATATTTAATACCTTATATATATTTGTGAGAAGTTTTTTTTTTTTTTTTCCTTTCACGCGCTTCGTTCGTATACCGGGTGATCGATGATTTATTTTCAATCGATGCGCGAGATAAGATTTTTTGAAAAAAGAAAACAAAAAAACGCGGGATAATTCGTGCACTATTCATACGCAAAACTTGCAACATATAATTCGCGATGCTCGTCGATTTGACAATCCCCCCCCATCACACTTCTTTTGTTTCGGCTAAATTTTGGGCCTCGGTAATTATATAATTGATTACCCCGTATAACACGTACCGTGCGGTATATATTACGACGATGTATAATATTTTATAAATATATTTCCACGAATCGAAGAATGATTTTTTTTTGCCTTTTCTTTTCTTTTTTTTTTCGTTTTTCATCCTATTTTATTGTTTTTTTTTTTTAATTTCATACATCGGTAAATGTGAGTTCGATGTATAAATATAACTTTCGCGACAATTATCTGCATTTTTATATCGAATTACATATAATGATTATGCGATTAATGAGGAATGTATTTAACCCCACATATTCCAGGATATGTAATCCGAATGTCGTTGAGTCATTTAAGATTCGTATAAATAATAATCATAATAATAATAATGCGACGAATTAATTTACCATTTTACATCGATTCATGTAGGTTTATACCGTAGCTTATACGATATGACGATATAATAATTGAACGGTATTATAAATATAATAATCGAAAACGTTGCAACTAACGAAAAAAAATAATGATTTTTTTTTACATAAAAATATAGATATCGCGATTTTTTCAACAGAAAAAAAATGTGGGGGTTACGACGTTACCGCTCATCACCGTCCGATCGTTAGTGTCTATAGTTTTCCTAATCGTATAAAAGAATCGCTATGGAAAAATGTTGGAAAATGGAAAAAATGAGAAAAAAAAAAAATTAACTGGGAAAGGAAGAAGGGAGGAAAAAATTATTAGGGTGAGGGTAGCGAGGGCGAGATGAGCGGATATCCGGTGATGCTGTTCATCTTGCTGCCGCTCTTGAGCTGCCCCTGAAGAGTAAAAGAAAATTAGGGAAAGGGAAAATAAAAAGATGGGTAAGAAGAGCTCGAGGCACAACGTCCGCGTGAATTGTAAGACAAACGCTGCTAAACCAAAGCTTGGTCACCACCTGGTATATTATATAGTATACATGCTTTTATATACATATATATATTTACATGACGTACATAGATGTGTAATACATAGAGCGAACTAACTGAACCCCCCTCTAGTTTCTTTCTTTCCTTTTTTTTTCTTCATCTTTCCATCTTTTTCTATAATTTTCTATCCTCCTCTAGAATTCTCGGTAAGCGTGTGGGCGCGGAAAAAAAAAAAAATGGCCGAGCGAGTGAAAAAAAAAAAAAAAGAATATCGATGTCGTCGGATAAACCGTATAGCTATATCACAATATCTCGTTAATAACTATATAATAATACGAGCGACGAACAATATTTTATCTTAATAATAATAATAACGTGCGCGAGAAAAGAGATGATGATGAAGAAGAAGAAGCGAAAGAAAAAAAAACAACAAAGACGGCGAATAAGCTGAGAAAGAAAAAAAGATATACGGAAAGAGATTCGAGCTGTTGAATTCTTGCGGAAAGTTCATATATTGCCCGTGCATGCCTCACATCCCCATTGGTTAGTTGGTTATTTATTTATTCAGTTAGTTGGTTAGTTGCTGTTAGTTTATCGAAGCATTCCAAAGGAAATGCGTATGCGTATAATATACGGTTATTGTATACGCTTATATGGGTTATTAGGTGTATTATACGACGCGCGAAGTGGAAAATCTTCCTTGTTTCATCTCGTCGTAATCATCCCGTTTATTATATAACACATAGCTAACCCCGTGCACGACCTAAACTTTGCTAACCTGCACAAAACACCCTTCCCGTATACCTTTTTCTCCTAAGGGTTTATCATCCCGGCAACGCGTCCTGTGGGATGAACATAAATATTGTCGTGAAAAAAAAGAAAAAAACTACCGGCGATCCTTTCGCAAAACTCCCCCCTCCCGCCGATACATAATATCAACACACTATATTGCGCGTGAAAATTTCGATCGAAATCGACGACGACAGAAGATTATAATAATCCATAACTAATAGTTTTTGAGTCCGTCGAAAATCACGTTCCGTATAGTATATTAAAGCGAGGTGTTTTTCGAGGGGGTTGGTTTTTCGGAAGACGAAACAATCGAGGGCGAACAGAAGACGAGAAAGCAGGAGAAGAGAAGAGAAGGAAAGAAAAGAAAAGAAAAGAAAAGAAAAGAAAAGAAAAGAAAAGATTGAAGAGTTAAAGAGAGTCGTTCGCGTTCCCCTTTTGAGTAGAAGAACGAGACGATGAGAAGATGAGGAGAGAAAAAGAAGCAACGGAATGGAAGGAGAGTAAAGAGGAGAATAAGATGAAGATGATGATAACGATGGAGATGATGATGACGATGACGATGACGATGATGCGTGGAGGAGTCCGGCGCTTGCGCACCGCATTAGTTTAGTAGTGCGTCGGTTTTGGAGGGCGCGTTGTTGGATTGGTCGTTGGTTTTAGTGACGTAATAGTTTATATCGACCAATGAGGTTATCCGTAGCGTCGGAGAGGTTTCGAGTAGCGTAGTTGAGGAGAGGAGGAGGTAGAGAGGGCAAAAGTAAGCAAGTAAGCAAGTAAGCAAGTAAGCGAGCGAGCGAGCGAGCGAGCGAGTGTTCGTCGGGAGGGTTATTCCATCCAGAGAGACACGAGATCTTTATTTCAGCCCTGAGAACTCTGACTGACTGAACTGAAAAAAACTTTTCAATCTAAATTAAAACATTTGTAAAACATAAATTTATAAGGCCACAAGAGAGTTATTTCATTGACACAAGGAAGAGGAGAGGAATAAATAAACCGTAAAACATAAAACATATATAATAAGAAAAATAAAAAGCGCGCGCGTTGCGAGAAGTTTAAGAAAAAAAAAACAAACAAAAACAAAACAAACGAAACGAAAATTATCTCTCTTCAATTTTGATTTTTCATTTTTCTCCCCCCCCACGATACGTTTTACGTGAAAAACAAATTTTAAACGAACCAACGATGTGAAAAAAAAAAAAACTATATATATACATACACATATATATATACGTATAAATATTCATTAATTATAATACGTCATGATAATTGAAAAACCAATAACGAAAGGGGGAAAAAATTAATGCGAACGTGTTCCGATTTGGAGAGAAGAGAGAAAAACAGAAAAATTCTAACCTTTTTTGGTTTTCGTTTGATTTCTTTTCTGGTTTTAGTATATTTATTTATTTATTTACAACAATATAACAACAACGATAACGAGAAAAAGAAAAATTTCTATATGAAGTTATATATAAACGAGGATTACTCCATGTGTGTCATATGTGTTTAAAAAAAAGAAGAAAGAAAGAAACAATTAAACGATACAAAATTTTTCGACAGTTTAAAAATTTTGTATTTCAACGAAGTAATCAGTCAATTAATTGATTAAATAAATAAAACAGAAAACAACGTTGCGTTGTCATCGGTGAATTCTAGTCTCATTTATTATCTAGTCCTTTTTCTATAATTTTTTTTTGCTGTCACGTATCTACTGTTGAATTAATCAAAAAATTAAGCAAAAACTTAACGCGTGCTATTCACCTAATAATACGTACATATTATAATATCATTAATCAATCATATCGCATAATAGTGAACTTTTGGAACGTTTTAAAAGTTTCTCTTTATTTTCGACTTTTAATGTCACGACATTAAAAAATACGATTTTGATTTTTTTTTTGCTGCCTTTTTAATTAATCTCTTATGGATACAATTATAAACTTATAAACGTTATTATATTAAATCGAATAATAAATGTTAAACCTTATACCTCAAAAGTGCAGCTGATTGTGCAGTTTTTGTTCTCATTAAAAAAGTGTGATAAATTATAACATACGTAACTATATATGTATACATATATTTCGTATATAAATTAACGTAAACTGACCATTACAATTATTATATATATATATATATGTATATATATAACACACACGGATTATGAATAACAAGTCAATCACCTTATCGAATTGATAGTCAATCGATCTATGTTATAATATTTAATAATGTTTAATAATACAGTATAATGATTGTAAAAAATTATTCGAATTTATTTATCGACGATATCCCATCAGTGCAGAAACCCGTGCAAAAAATATTCTCATTATCATTGGTATAATTCTGATTAATATTATTATTAATAATATCTTATTTTTTTTTATTTAATAATAATTATAATAATAACAACGCCGATGCGGTGACTAAAATTGTGCCAACGACGATTCATCAATTTGTATCGTTTTTTTTTGTTTTTTTTTTGGTTTGTTTGGTTCATAAATTTTAGTTCGTACAAAAGTTTTGAGAAACGAGAAAGTAAATAGTGATAAAAATAGCAAGAATAAAATTAGAGAAAATAATTTAAACAAAAGAAAGAGGAAAAGAAAAAAAGAGAGGAAAAAATTCCTTTCAAGGAGACAATGACAACATCAATCACGAGGATATAATTTTATAATAAACTAAAGTGAGTTACAGGAGATTATTTGTTAAATCGTATATTTTATACGTTTTCAGTTTCTTCTGTCTGATTTTTTTGTCCAGTTCGTTAATATTTTTTTCATCCTTTCTTTTTTCATTCATCAATTTTCTTTTTCCCTTTATTCATTCAAGTGCGGATGACACAGAGCGGTAAATACGATGCAATGCTATTATAAAATCCCTGTAACATGTGTATTATGTATAGTATATTGTTGATAATGATGATTGATAACAAGAGGTAATTAAAATAGAAAGTAAAAACGTCGTTAGTACATAATCGTAATGATAATGATGATGATGAGGATCGTCATATCTGTGAAATTATTATTATGTCATATCGTCGCCTAAAGCTGTACAACTACAGATTGATAATTGTTCAATGAATTAACATCCACGATTTATATTTTGTGAAAAAAAAAGAAACGAAAAAAAATGAGGAAAAATGCATGTTTTATTTCGATGTAAATGAAAGGGGTGAGCAACGCGGGGGAAAAAGGAAATTAATTTAATTTCAATACATATCGCGTTTCACAACAGTGCAGGATCGGTCGCGGATCTATAGATCTCCGATATGAAATTTTATGATCGGTACGCCCGGGGAAAACGCGTAAAAGCTTACCAAATTTTTGGGACAGAAATTTATTTATCGTATTCAAGGAGAGGAAAAAAAAAAGATATATATATTGAATAATACAAATTCATTCGGTGGGGGGTCAATTCGTGCGCTGACCTACACTCGGACGAATCGTAAAGCAAAACCGAGCTAAAATCAAATCAAATCGAGTCAAATCGTAAGACTTTACTCCTGGATACGACGCTGCTGCTGCTGCTGCTGGTGCTGATGCATAATAAACAAAATTCGATCCGACCTCCTCATTTCAGTATACGGTTCTGTTATACATACGATGGCGGTTTATCACACATTCAAATATCCCATGCACCCGCAGGCCTTGCGTCTATGTTGAATGTGTGTATATTTCTTTTTTTGTTTGTTTTTTCCTTACAATTTTTTTGTTAGAAAAAAATTGAAGGAACGAGAGTTGTGAACCCCTGGGAATGATCATACGCGTGTGTTTGCTGGTAGCATTATAGAGTCGTTTAACACCCATTAAATAGTTCTCGGACGACCTCGCGACCGGTAAACCAATTGGTAATAAATAACGTTTTCAAATCCTCGGTCTGCGATATCATGCTGATTATTATCCCCGTAACCTACCCCCCCTCGCCGCAGTCATCGTGCGGACTTTTCATCGAGACGTTTGTAAAATAGGATTGATAATTCTAGGAAATGTTCATTGATGTTTTACTGATAGAAATTCTTTTCCTTTCACTTTGTTGCAGAGTTTTTAACATTCCATCCATACAACACCTGATAACGGAGATATCCTGGTCAAGACAAGATTGCAAATATGGGTCGGAAAAAAATACAAATATCCCGGATCACGGATGAACGGAATCGTCAGGTGAGAAGATATTTATCATATGGGCAAATTGATTCGAATTCATTAACTGATATGCTTCTTTTTTTCTTTCGTCTTTGTTACATCGACGAACAGGTGACGTTCAATAAAAGGAAATTTGGTGTTATGAAGAAAGCATACGAGCTGTCTGTGTTGTGCGACTGTGAGATAGCCCTTATAATATTCAGTTCTAGCAACAAATTGTATCAGTACGCTAGTACGGATATGGATAAGGTACTGTTAAAGTACACGGAGTACAACGAGCCACACGAATCACTCACGAATAAAAATATAATCGAGGTGAGTTGAAAACATTCCGTTCACCAAATTTACCCCTATTGACTCTATGTATTAGTATAAGTATGCACATATTACCCTTCCGCGATCGTGGTCAATAAATTGGAACAATTCTTTCTTTCTTTTCTATTTTATTTCAATATTAAACGAAAATAACATTCGAGCCATGTTGTTGTTGTTGTTGTTGTTGTTTCGATTAACATGCATGCGATGGTGAGTGCCCTCGGGCGGTGTGGTCACGTGAACCTGTCTGCTGACACTTGCAGGCACTCAACAAGAAGGAGCATAAGGGAGCCATGTCGCCCGAGAGCCCTGAACCGGATGCTACGGAGTACAATCTTACACCTAGGACCGAGGCAAAGTACAGCAAAATCGATGAGGAATTCCAAATGATGATGCAAAGAAGTCAGCACAATGGCACAAGAGTAGGTTTTGCTCAGTTTTTGAAACCATACGAAAGCTCTGTAGAATTGGTCTAAAACATGTTTGCTCTTGTTTTATCAGGTAATGGGTCAGTCTAATTACACGCTGCCCGTATCGGTGCCAGTGAACAGTTACGGTGAATCTCTGCTCGGGTCCAGTCCACAGATGGCGCATACCAGCATTTCACCTAGGCCCTCGTCGTCTGAAACAGATTCAGGTTTGCGTCTAGAATCTATGGGATTTATTGAATTCCGTCTCTGCTCATGGCGATGTGAAACTAATGACGATTCGTGACGTTCTCTCCACAGTTTATCCACCTGGAGGGATGCTGGAAATGAGCAACGGGTACCCACCCTCTGCGTCACCCCTGGGAGGCTCACCTAGCCCCGGACCTTCGCCTGCTCTGGGAGGCGGAGGAGGTAAAGGTTCAAATCCATCCAGACATTCGCCGCAACCACCGCCACCTCCTCATCCGCACAGAGCAAATCTCAGAGTCGTCATACCCACACCACTTACACAGTCCTTATCGGATGACAACAATTACGATGTAGGGTTTGTTTTACATATTTTATTACCTAACCTATTTCGATCAAATCCATTATATTCGAGTACTTTCATTTTATAGAGCGGGCATTCGCAATCTGCGTTAAATACACCGGTAGTAGCGTTACAGACACCATCAGTTCCTGCTGGATATTCTAGTTTTGGACCGGCCGACTATTCGTCTGATCTCGGGAGCCTGGCGTGGACCCATCAGAGGTACGTTGATGACTTGTCAATGTATTCGGCAGCCACCATGTCCAGCATCAGGTAAAAATCATTCATCTTTACTATTCCACTTTCGAATTGAATCACGTTTTTAATGTCAACGTATCAGCGACACCTAACAGGCTCCTTTCCCGGCCACACTAATCATCGAGCAAAGGATGTGAAATTACATCTATGCAAATATTTGAACGACAAATTCTTGTCGCCTCCGCGCCCGTGATAAAAACAAAACCTATTTCAGTGGTCTTCCGCACTTGGCCGTGTCGAGTAGTACGCCACCTCCGTCGACGTCGCCGCTACCTGTGAAAATCAAAAGCGAACCAATCAGCCCGCCACGGGATCCGCACGGGGGTGGGGGGCCTGGTAACCCGGGAACGATTCACCATTCAAACCTTGGCGTTGGGCCGTCGTCGAGTGGCGTAGGTCCCTCGCATCACGGTCCTCACGGTGGTGTAAACCAGTCTTTAAATCTCGTGTCGAGCAGACCTAACAGTAACCCACCTCCTTCCCATTCTGGTAGCATAACACCGACGAATTTACCATCCCCCGGAGGTGGAGGAGTCGGAGATATCAGATCGTCGCATCCCGGGGGAGGAGGTAGTGGGGGAAATAGTTCGGATTATGAAAATGGACCGCTTATGAAACGGCCAAGAATCACCGAGGGATGGGCGACTTAGTATCTCACACCGATTAACAATCGATATTGCTTTTTTCACGCTCTGTCGTACGACGGTATGTTATAGTAGCTGCAATAGCTCGAGTATGGCTGTCGTACAATCGTGTCCAGGTCCAACTGTCTTGGACGAAGAGAAGAGTATATTTAGATATATTTTTTTTTTTATTATTTTTTTTCTTTTCATCTTATCACGGGGGTTGTTTTTTCTTAACCTGAATCACGGAAGGTGAAAATTGAGAGAGGAAGAAACGAGATGGAAGTATTTCGGTTGTTTGGTAGATGAGAAGTCTAACCCTTACGTAAGTTGAGTATAAAAGTCGATACGAGAGTGACGTTTATTCGTCGATGATTGTTCGGAGTTTTTTTTTCTTGGTTTTTTTTTTTTGTTTTTTCCTTTTTTTTTCAAAGACAAAAAATAATTCTATTAAAAATGACGAACAGAAAATTGTGGTGCCATAATGTTGAAACTTTATATATATTATATATGTACGATGGATATATATATTATATTTTCATGTATATAACTAAGAGGTGTTGTTTGTATATATGTCATTAGATTCACGACGATTATGATTATGATTATAATGATAATGATGATAATGATGATGATGATTATTATGATGATAATGCAGTGAGTCAAAATTCACGCTGCTGCCCAACGTCTTTGTATACTCTGATATTGGTATAAACCTCTGTAACGATAGGTTATTATAATTATTACCTGAAAGTAATCATGATCGGAAGTATGATGTGTGCTTTATCGTTAGTCGTGTGAAGGTGATGATGAAGTTGTTAAAAAAAGAAAAAGAAACAAAAAAAAATATATATATATAATAATAATAATAGTAAGAGAAGAAAAAAGAAATTAAATAATATTTAATTGTAGAGAGAGAGAGAGGAAAGAAGAAAGAAAGAAATAAGAAAAAACCAAAATTCACTGAGATAATATCTCATTATCTACTATTGGAGGGAAAAAATTCTTTAACCGATGTGTGTAACACGTAACGAGAGAAAAAAAATTTATAAGAGAAACTGTATAACAATTTATTATTATATTATTTTATATTATACAATATTACCCGCAGCGAAACTTTTTATAGTAGAAAAAAAAATACATATATATACTTATATATATGTAAATATATATATATCCCCCAGAAGCTTGCGATATTAAATTAATTATAATATTAATAATAATAATAATAATAATAATAGTAATAACAATAACAATTAATACAAAGTCATGAAATAAATTTAAAAATAAAATGAAAAAAAAAAAACAAACAAACGATCTCATACGAGACAAAAACAAGAAACACGATAATGAAAACAAAAAGGTAAGAAAGAAAAAATGTTTAAGCACACACACACACACACGCGCACGCATACTATGAACAAAATTACATAATCCACCCATCCGTCATAACCCACGATTGATATCTGCACAAAAGTATAATACGAAAAAATAGTCTTCGGGTCAAGAAATATACTTGTCATTGATATTTGATTTTTGGAAACAAAAAATCACTTAGTCCTTCACCACAGAGATGACCGTTTACTTTTCACGCTGAAAATTTTCTTCGTTTCGTTTATTCGTTTTTTTTTCCCCCGGGTTTTTTTCATGATAGTTTGGAATTTGATTGCGTCGCGATAAATATATCAGAAGAGAAAAAGAAATATATGTAGAGAAAGGAGTATGAAAAAATATAGAAATACAAAGAAAACCCGACGTAGAAAAGGTTTTAAAAGAAAATAAAGTAATAAACACACACCCATTAGATAGGTAGATAGGTATATCATATATACGTGTAGAGTGTTGATTGATCGAACGGAAATAAAATAGGAAAAGCTTAGTAAAGAAGAAAGCAAAAAAAACAATTTAAAATAAAAAATATTGTATGTATATATGTACGTATATACATGCACACTGTATACATAGAATTATACATTTTCCACGAGTATTTTGCACATTTGATATATAACTGAAAGAAAGAAAAAAGGGTATATTGTTATAGCGTAACAGAGAGAGAAATAATAATAACAAAAAAAAAAAAAAACATTTTTTTAAATTAAACGAATAAAATAAATAATTTATGACGGTAAACTGAAACAAATATATTACGTAAACGTGTCTTGCAACATCTAAATTAGGGCTTGAAACAATATTGGGGAGAACTAAATAAATTAAGAAGACAAAACATCTGTACCTTACGAAATCACATTTCATTCAGATTATGTCAGAAGTTGATCGTATTCGAAGTTATTCTCTCGTTTCTACAACAAAACATCATCGTGATGTCTGAATGTCATTATTCTAGTCTCCGGTGTCATCGATGGTGAATCGATGGAAAGAATTAGAAGATACTCTTTTTTTTTGTTCTATATTTTCGAAAGCATCCTATTAATGTATTACGTTGTTTCTTTTTTTTTTCCTTTCTTTCGTCAACTTGCGACATTATCTGATGTTATTACTCTACAGTTTGTTTATACATATGAATATTATTAACAATAATAATAATAATGATAATATTATCTATTTACCACACAGCATACGTAGAAATATATTCGATATTTGGAAAGAAAAAAAAAATAAAAAAAAGAGAAAAACAGAGAAAAATAAACAAAAAAAAAAATAGAAGAAATTTGTTAGGTGATGCGGAGTAAACAGGTATATATGAATAATAGTGCCTGACACCTTTTGTGGCCCTCCCGACACTCCCGTCGTATAATAATACATACAAGAAATAAAAATAAAAAAATAGATATATATATATATATATATACACACACATATATATACAACAAAAACTATATAAATAAATTTAAAGAAAAAAATGAATAAATGAATAAATACGTACGATGCAAACGATAATAAAAATCCGTGAAGTAATGACAGATTTTTTTTTTCTTTTCTTTTCTCAATCCAACCGCGTAGAAATAGAAGAAAATACAAAATGAAATACTACATGTAATAAATATATACAACAAAATGAATTTCAAATTTGATTCGAAAGAATGTTTTCATTCGAATAATATTCATATTGATATCGTCGAATTATACATAATAAAAGAATAAAAGAAGAAAAAGAATAATAATAATAATAATAATAATAATTGAAAAAAAGAAAATACCTTAATTACGTAACAAATAATTTGATATGGTGTGAAAAAAAGAAAAAAAAAATTAATACATATAATGTATATTATACGATACACCTGTATGTATAATGAAGAGAATGAAGAACGGTTTTAGTCATCGTATATATATAATAAAATTGTCACAAATTTTTAAGGACGATCACGAAGTGCAATCTCAAGCCAATTCACTTTTTTTAACCATAATAATGGAAGAAAGGGGAAAAAAGAAAACGGAAATAGAGAAAGAGAGTAATAAAAGAGAAAAGAAGGTATAAAAGAAAATTGTTATTTTTCATATTATACAAAAGAAAGAAATTAAATTTAATCTATTAAATGATAATAACAATAGTAATAATAATAATAATATTAATAGTAATGATAATGAAATTATTATATAATGCCTCCTATATAGTTATTTAAAGTTTTCTATCTACACAAAATTTAATTATATTGATACATATATATATAGTATATATATTTAATTAACGTTATATCCCTACAACTATAGATTATATCACTATTTACGCTATACCATATAGTTGTAGAGAGAGAGTGTGTGTGTGTGTGTATAAAAATTAAATTATTGTATGTAATTGGTTGGAAGAAAGTATAAAAAAAAGAACAAAGAAAACGACAACAAGAACAAACAGAGTTGAAAAAGTAAAATCAACCGTAGAATCTGAAAGATCGTCGCGCGCACACTATAATGTTGGTGAAATTCGAAAAGAATGTTGAAGATAGAGAGAGAAAAAAAATAATAATTTTTATCGTCGCTTTAGGACAGGGTGCAATATCCTCTTATTCCTAATGATACAATTTTTCTTTATCGAATATTTCTTCTCGGTTCTAATGTTTTTTTTTTTTTTATCCTTTCCTTCTACATGCCAACCCGTACTAATGGTATTTAGTCATCTGATAACGTTTAAGAATGAATTTGTTTTTTTCTCTCAATTATGCAATTCATGTTCGACGTTAGCCATACAATTCTAATGATAATCTCAATGCAAACAGACGAAAGACACCAACACCCCCTGAAGATCAATTATATCGATTAGGTGTATATCCGCATTTTCCGCTTGTCATATCACCACAATTTTATTATCTTTATTTTTTTTATAAATATGTTTAATTGATAGGATCAATATATTCGTGTTTGTCGCTCGTTATAAATATCAGTGAAATATTATAAAAAAAAAAAAAAAAAAATTCTAGCGTTGATAGAAAAAGGAAAATAATTATTATCATCATCGAGATGAGAAGTAAAAGAATATATATATATATATATATATATGTATGTATACAAAATAAATATCACATTATACACCGGGTGTGAACAAAAAAAAAAGAAAAGGAACAACTGAAATCAAGGAAAGACAATGGGGAAAAAAAAAACGTATGAAAAACATTTACACAAACTTGTTTTATTATAGTCGATGTATATTTTTAATATGAGAAATTACTTACTGAAACGTTTTATACATGTTCAATGTATATGAATACATAATACCATAGAAAGTTTTAATGGTTTGAAGAAAGAAAAAAATAATAATAATAATAAAGTAAAATAAAATAATTGTAGAATTATTATAATTAATATGAAACAAGTACATATGACTATACATATAGTTAGGTATGCATACACGCACTTACATCGTTGTTAAAGTTTTTTTCTTCCTTTTTTTTCCTTTTCTTAGTTTTCATTTTTAGACAATTTTTAACCTATTCTCGTTATCGTCACAGCCTATCAATTATGACCGATCGATCTCATAGTTGTTCTCGGTTCAATGAAAACCCCATCAAACCGGTAGCTGTCTTTTTTTCTTTTTTTTTTTATGTTTTTTGTTCTCGTTTTTTTGTAAATTATTTTTTTTCTTTTCTAGTGCGTTATTCAATCGTGATGGTAAATACTGTTTTATTGTCGGTACAAAGTCTTTATATTATTATAAATAAGATAAATAGATGAATAAAAAGAAAAAATTTTAATGAAAATCATGAAATAATAATATTTATGATAATAATAGTAATAATGATAATGATAATAATAATAATACGTTACGAAAGATTCCTACCTGTGCAGTCTGTGAAATGCGGTGGTTTGTTGTTTGTTGTTGTTGCTGTTGCTGTTATCAATGTCGATGTTGTTGATGTTAATTAAACAAAGAGAAAAAAAAAAACAAAACAAATGGTAAAGAGATCTATTAGAAATCAACAATCGGGTGATTAAAAAAAAAAGAAAAAGAAAAACAGATACTTGGATTTGATGGGTTGGAAAGCATACACACATTACTTTAAGCACAGTCAAAGAGTCAGTACAATTAATTGTTAATCACAAACGCACATGTTTTTTTTTTTTACCACGTTATCGATAATTTGATAAATCTAATTCTTCATTCTTTTTTTTTTTTTTTTTTTTTAATGCACTTTTATATTTACAATATATACAAGTACGACGACGGTCATTGTGTTTTGTAGGCTGTGCGATAAAAAGGTATAAATTAAGAGAAAGAAAAAAAAAAGAAAACAAAACAAAGTACACGAAACCAAATAAGATGAATTATTTTCTTTCGACGAGCGGCAGATACTGATTAATTGAAAACACATTTTATTTCTAATTCACGCGTATATTATAGATAGCATGTATTAAAATCTGTTTTATCGAAGACAAACGAGAATGAGAAAATCATACGTTGACAACATTATTCTCGATGACGATGACGATGACAATGATTATGTATAGTATAACGTAATAATTATCGATGAACAATTACTACCTAATAACAATAACGATGATAATATACACATATATTTACTAAACGTAAGTAAGTAACTTTTACATGTTTATATAGAATTCAATGAATTTAACGTATAACAAATATGCCAAGGGCGCTGAGGTATCCAATAGATTTATTGTAACAAAAAAACAAAGAAAAAGAAAAAAAACAAACGAGAGGCACAATTCTCATGGAGATATATATCGTTTTATCGACGTGACCGTACGTGATTAAATTGAATCAAGCGAAAATTAATAATCAATAACAATAATAATAACGATAATGATAACAATGGTATCGAACAACCTAAGCATCTAAAAACTTCGAACGATTAATACGATTTAAACTGCGACTAAATTTTAATATACATATTTCCATGCAATCATCGCACTCCAAAATTTTATCAACTGCGCAGTAACAATTCTCATGAATCGCATATTATACAGATATATATAAATAATTTTAACAACCACTAACGAATAATGTGGTGAAAGCGTTGTAGGAGAAGACGAAAGTTTTCCATCGATTATTATTATTATCACTTATTATTAATATTATTATTATTATCATTATTATCATTGTTGTTATCGTTGTTATCGTTGTTATCGTTGTTGTTGTTGTTGTTATTAGTCTTTTTTCTAAATACTATATAAACCATTGTTAAGGTACACCGAACATATCTGTAAATTTTCAGTAGCCATCACATTTTACCTGTGTATAATATAAAATATAATAGTAATAATAATATTATTAATGATGACCATAATAAAATATTGCCATTTCTATTAACGTTACAAGAGAAATTGAAGAGAACCAAACGACAAAAAAAAAACAAACGATTACACAAATCGATAAACAATATCATTATTTACGTAAAATAAAATAAAACTACACATTACTTTATTTATTTATCTGTGCGTATGAATAATATATGCTTCATTAATGACAAATAATTATGTTTAAAAAAATATCGCACATAACATGTAATTCGAGCACTTTTTTAAAAGAAAAGAAAGGAAAGAGAAGGAAACTATAATAGTAACTCATGTATAGTGCCATCATTGAATTGATCAACAATTAAAGTTTTATCCGAGATATTTTATTCTGTTAGATATTATTATTATTATTATTATTATCGTCGTTATTGTTATCGTTGTTATCATCGAAATATACCTGTATAGGGTGAAAATTTATCATTGAAACTGGCAAATGTTTTCGTATTGTAGCGAAACAAAAATCAGATATTAGAATATATATACATATATACGAAAGATATAGAAAGAAAGAAAAAAAAAACAGAAAAAAAAAACAAAAAAACATATGTACAAAACGATATATATCATATAATATGCATATATGTGTGAACACGTTGTATATTATAATAATAATAGTTATAATTATTGTTGTTATTATTATTCTTATTATTATTATTGTCATGCCAATTATCATTAGAATTAATGCAACTCTTTATTCGTAGGTTTATCTCATTTTGGTGCTCGATTATAATTATGATTACGTTTTATTATTATCGTCATTATTATTGTTAATATCATTAACATGTCGTTATAATTGAACTGCTCGATTGTAAATAGATAGGATAGGTTTGTATTATAAATGATGGTAGAAAGACGAAAAGCAAAGTGGAAAAAAAATAATGTACGGTACACCTACCAAGGAATAGTATAAGTGAACACTACTGTCCGAATTACGGGTAGATGGAAACATTTTACGCAAAGATCAGAAAATTATCTATCCGTCGAGCACTTCACTCCCCCCCCCCCCCCCCCCGTTTCATCAATTTTCGTATTTCCTTTCAAAAAAAAGAACAATGGATGTGTTTGAAACAATTAAATTGTTTTATTTGTTTGTTTGTTTGATTGTTTGTTTGTTTTTCTTTCAAACGTTAATCGATCAACGACCATATATCATATAGTAAATATATATATATTAGGTTTTCATTATTATTATTATCATTATTATTGTTATTATTATTACTACCACTACACCACTGTAATATACATAGGTATATATGTACGTACAGTAGAGAAGCTCGCATCACATCGTGGTATGTAAACGTTGAAAAAACGTTATAAAAAAAAAAAAACACACAAACGTTGAGAGAGGAAAAAAAAACATTACGAAATACATAAAGAAGAAAGAATAAAAAATAAAATTAGAGTGTGAATGAGAATCGTTGGGAAAGTTAAAGAAATATCTGATGAAGAACGAACTTCACTCGTGAACATCTTAATGAGGAAAAAAAAAATTATATAGTATACTATATTGTTATACCAAACATACAATTATTATTATTATTATTATTATTATTACTATAATTACTATAATTTTAATGTAAATCACCCACGTACGCATTGTCATCTATACAAATACCCTATAATTCTACGTCTACTACAATCACCTATTACCTATTATACATATTTCGATGTAATATCAGCATAATGATATATATTAATATTATTATGATGTTGCCCGCATATATAGAATACATTTTACTTGGTTTTTATATTACTTAATGAATCTTATTTTATTTTAAACCAGCTTTTTCTTCTTCGCATTCTTGATGTTGTTGTTGTTGTTGTTATTATTATTATTATTGTTGTTGTTACTTACCGATTGTACACACAGAGATCGTATCGGTATGACGACGACACGAGAAAGACGATGAATTTTTTATTACCCATACTAATTTCGTTAATTATTATGATTATTCTTTTTATTATTATTATCATTATTTTTTTTTACTTCATTATTATTCTGTCGAAATAAAATGGTTTTCATTATTATTTGAATGAATGTTATTTCTATGTAGGTACGGTAATTAGGCAATGATATATTTCAAGGTCATCCTCTAAAATATTCATCCTGTCGGGTGTTGAGAAGAAAAAAAAAATTAACTTGAAAATGGTATAGAATACAATAGAAATAAAGTATTGCAGTTATCACGTCATGATTTTTCCATTTTTATAGCTGTTAATGTTGCATTATTATTGTTACTGTTGTCATATCGTTGTTGTAATTTTTATTACCATGATCATCATCGTTGATTTTTTATTGCAGTTTGTTGTTATCATTATTCTTGTTATTATTGTTGTTGTTGTTATTGATGTCGTTGTCCTTGTTGTTATTATTTATTTTATAATAGGGATATGAATATACGATTTGTGCTTTTCTATCCGTCGTACGAAACGTGGAGTAATAAAGTAAAAGGAAAAAAGAAAAGAATTTGAAAAAGAAAAAGAAAATTAACTAGAAATATATTATAGGTATGTCGCTACACGTGATAATAGATTGCAGAACTTATTAAATAATACAATTCAAACAAATGGACCACCTAGTTATATCGTGTACAGGGTTAGTGGTGGTAATGATGATAATGATAATGATAATAATAATGATGATGATGATGATAAAAACAATCATAACAATTACGATAATGATCATAAAATAGGGAGAAGACGACCAAAACGACTATTAGGGACGACGATATATATACACAAATCTTTCGTTAGGTATGATAAAATAATAATAAATAGAAGTAAATAAATTATAATTCAAATTACCCTATATATATATATATGATATCAAGACACACGTAAATAGCCAACGTTCAGTGTAATGTATGTACCTGCATCGATAAACCGATATATATAATGTATATAAATATTATTTATATAATAATAATGATTATTATTATCTGCATATAGTATTTATATACGTACGTATATCGAGTGTACAATCTTCATTGTGATGTCCACTAACACACATATATATATTTACGTACTATTGATTAATGTTCGAAGAGACGTATAAAATAAATTTTGGAAAACAGTTGCAGTAGCGATGAAAAGTAGATCGGAAACGATCTGAAATTTTTGGACGATCTGTCGAAAAAATCGATGACAAAGTTTAAAGTAGGAAAAGCGAAATGGAAAAATAAAAGGTAGAAGGGAAAAAGCAAAAGTTTCTTTTATACGTCTTTAATTGGAAATCATCTGTCCTCTGTAGAAATGCCTTAATATCACGTGCCTCGATTAATGTGTAATCTATTCACACTTGCTTATTAATATTACCTACTATATGTATACTATATACTACAACTGCTACTACTACTATTACTACTACTACTGTTACTACTACAACTAAAAGAAAGAAAGAAAAAAAAAAAAAAAAAAGAAACGAAAGGAAAAAGAGAAAAAAGGAAAAGAAAGAAAGCTACACAATTACCGATTAAACTTATTGAATAAAACTATTTACGTATGTAGCGTATGTATAAAAGAATACGTATAATGTGTAATAACGAACGACTTATTCTTTGTACCGCTATTGTAAATACATTCGGAAATATTTCACTGTCACAAAAAAAAGAGAACAAAAAAAAAACAAAAAAATAGTTTTAGTTAGAAGCTGCCTATCTCTATCTCTATCTATATCTATCTATCTGTCCGTCCACTGTGTATTATTTGTCTATACATAATATGCGTGTTTTTTTTTTCTCCCAAATTTTTCCACGGATTTTTTTATACAAAGTATTATCTGCTCTTCTTCCTCTTTTCAGATGCAGAGGTGCCCGGTGTAATAATTATCTTATCAATTAATCAAGTTATTGAAATTACTTTTTCAGTTTATTGAAATCTGTCGATCTACTTGCTACGATTTTATTTTCCCCACGTTGAGGGAATTTCAACTACTTTAATCGGACGCCTCTGCTGTCATCCCGTCTTTCATTAATGTATAATAATCAACTTATCACGTGTCTATCAGCTTTATTGATATTCTGTTCATCGCAGTGTTCTTTTTTTTTCTATTATTTCTCTTCAACCATATCGTTCATCGATCGTGTCGATTCTTTCGGTATTTTTTATTTTTTTTTGTTGATATCATCAATCAATCGACTGTCTGATGTCTGTGTGAAATGTTCGTCGTTGTGATTTTGGTAAAACAGTTCACCGCTTGAAAGACTTTTTAAACACACTGTGGAAGGAAAAGGGATAGAATAAAAAAATATCAAAAAGAATAATAGGGAAGAACGGGGTCAATCGGGGAAAAATAAATCTTATGTATTTCATTCTTTCATTCGTTTATTTATCAATTTTTTTTTCCTTCATTTTTTCATTTTTTCTTACCGTTTGTTTTAATAAACTTGCAAAATAGAATTACAAAGAAATTGTTATTTTTTTTTTTTCTATTCATTATTTATCTATTTATTTTCTATATTTCGGTGCAAATTCTTAATCATCGTATCCAGCTACTTTTATTCATGGTACATATATATATTTATATATATAATATAGTATATGTTATTTATTTATTTTCAATTCACGTTCATCGTAATTTTTTTTCTCTTTCCTTCTGAATAAATGCATTACAATATTAATATTTCATTAATATATTCCATAATTTTTAAAGCTAATGATATTTTTGTTTTTGCTTTTATTTCGAAATTTCTGACTGCGAATTGAGAAGAAAAAAAACGTAAGAGATTCACTCGTCGAACTTCAACATTTGTGTGATAGGTGTATGATTTTGTTTATTATTTTATTCTATTTATCTTTTTTCTTATGCGTCGAACAATTTTATGGATAGATAATAAACTTTTTTTTTTTTTTTCTTTGCCAATTTATCTATATACCTATTACATGTTAAATAATATATCGATGATCGTCATCAATTGTAAATTCTCAATCGATTGATTTTCACGATCATTTTCTTTTTCTTCACATTTTTATCCTCATTCAGAGATTGAACAATCGTGGTTGCGGTAATAAAACTGTAACTAATTATCATTATAGATTTTAAAATAGGTAAGTAATTGCCGGTGATCCGTTCGTTGGGTGCTTCGGATTATGGCTAGTAATAATAATTATGATAATAATAATAAGAACATTAAACGTATTTAAAAAAAAAAATAAAATAAAGAAAAGTAGATGAAGGTACTTCGGGTATAGGAGATTTAAGTTTAAATAAAAAACAGATAAAACATCTGTCTTATATTTCGGAATTCGGAAATGGAAGCAGATTTTTTTTTTTCATTTCTTTGTTTTTTCAGTTGAAGGGGTAAAAAAATTAGATGCTAGATGTTACCGATACGATCAGAGACGTGTTACGATAAAAATAACGGCTCATTATTTATTGATAGTGTAAAAAAAAAAAATTAATGAAAAAAACATTTTTTGACCAATTAAATGTGATCTCGTTCCGACACCTAGAATAATATCATATTATTATTATTTTTTCTTATTCAAGGTAGATGCGATTATCTGTTTGAAACGAAAAATAATAAACAACAACTGAACGTGGCATAAAATTAATTGCTTTTTTCTTCTGCCAGGTTATTTGAACGGTTAGTATATTACAGAGAAAAAGTAAGAATGAAATTATTTTGTTTACTTTTTTTTTTCTTCCTAAACTCAAGTTACGAAGAATCATTGATAATAATTATTATCTATCCGTTGTCCTTTCTTTAGTTTTAATCTAAATTTTATACATATTTATATATATGTGTACAAACTTAGTTTTTATTCATTTTTTTTTTTTTCTTTTTTCATTCCAATTCTGAGATTACAATCAGTAGCGCTATTTCATGTACTTCGCAAGTATATCAAAGGGATTTGTTAAGAGAAAATAATAATAATAATAATATTAATATTAATAATAATGTTAATATATAAGCCTCATTTCGTTAAGACAAAAAACAGACGGCGTAAGATTATTTATTTCTATTATTTTAATTTTTCGTTTTTCTCTCAATGTTTTCGTTCGTATTAAAAAAAAAAAAAATCTCCGGTTTGATTGATATATTTTCTTACTTATTATTTGTTTGCGTGTGTTTTTTTTTTTCCTCCATTTTATTTTGTATCATTTATTTATTTCTCTTTTTCATTTAATATGATAAACACGTAGTAGCACAACCGCCCTACGAAGAAACCCCCCCTCACATTATACGGCATCGTTCTTCGCCTTGAGGATCACCCTGTAACACAGACAAATACGAATTCATGATTAATAATTTTTCTTTTTCTTTCCCCGATTTCATTCTAAACTCTCTCGTACATATCCAGCCCAATCTCGAGTACCAACAGACCCCAGAGCATGCCCCGCTGCCGATTAATTATAATTGAAAACTTCTTAACGAACGTCTGGTTTACTCATTTTCAATAATAATAATATTATAATCCAACAATTCAATGGCATATAATTATTTTTGATGGGGCGATATGGTAGGTACAAATGAAACCCTTTGTCGATTCGGGAAAAGTAGAAAAAAAAAGAAATAATAATAATCATAATATGACAACCACACTATTAGTCACAACGATGCATTAGCGTCTGTCTATGGAAGAAAAAAAGAAAAAAATAATAATAATGATAATAACAATTTTTGACCAACAACGACGATTCAACGACCTGAAAAACGTTTATTATTTTATTGTGTATCTTTTTTTGTTGTTTTTGTATACTTTTCTATCCCAGTGCGCGACAGTAGCATTATACATATTATTGAAGACAATGTGATTGAGGCAAAGGTGCTGCTGTGAATGAAAAAAGGAAAAAAAAAAAATTCAGATGTAATTCCATAATTGCAGGGGGGTGGGGGAAAAAAAAACCAAGAGGGATTAATGAACATAGGTAATATTTTGTTCATCTAGATGAGGTTTTTAGTGAAGCGTGAGAGCGATAAGTGATGAGGCAGTGTTGGTAATTAAAAGTCGCGTAATTGTGTGAAATAAATGAATAAATAACTAAAAAAAAGAACAGCAAAATGAACGATAATATTTAGCAAACTGAACGATAACAATAGAAAAAAAGCAGTCAGCTTATTTTTAAAAATAGGCGGTAGTAGATAATAGTTATTACTATTGTTATAAACATTATCATTATCCATTAATAATTATATATTATTTGCAAACAAATGACTGAATGGCTGAGCATCTGAGAGAGAGTTTGATTGAACAACTTACATAGGCCACCCGCCTTAGCTGTGCGCCCTCACGATCATTAATACGGGTAGAGATACCTTCTCTATGGAAGAAGAATTGAACATTGATAAAACTATCATTCGTTTTCATTGGTCAGTTCGTTAATTAGGTATTTATAAAATTTTCTTCATTAATTTCTTTTTCTTTGATCTGTCAAGAAATTTTATTATATCGTTCTAAAGCCAAAAGTGAAAAAGAAAAAGAAAATTAAAATTAATAAATCCTTCCTTATTTCCATTGTAGGGTCAGTGCGGTAATTAGTGGCTTTGTCAATAAAATAATTCATCATCCCGAATAGGTTTGTTTGTTTGTTTTTTCTGCAAAAACAACACCAATTGCCTGAATCGCTGTCTTACATCGTCTGTTGCAGTGTTTTTTTTTTTTGGTTTTTGATTTTTGTTTGTATATTTTTTGTCTGATTCATTTCATTAATTATTTTATTTTTGCATAGCCACATTGTCCTTTTTTGTTTTTGTTTTATTTCATTTATTTATTTTTTTTTGGATTCGTGGGTAGGGAGAGATAATTAAAGATATTAGAAGATATTAAGTGAAAAAAAAAAGAAAAAAAAGAAAACGGTTTGCCAGCAAACTCAATTCAAACTTTATACAATTTTGAAGACTGATATTTTTGATTTATTTGAACAGTATCCAACGCCTTACTTGTTGGTGGTGGAGGTCCTCCGATGGCCGGAAACCCATACTTTCCCTGTGTCGTGACAACGAACTCGACAACTGCTGTCGCTTGCGTTCCGATGATGCCAATTCCTGCGGGATAGAACGATTATTATTTGAGAAAACTTACGGAACAGGGGTAATTATTATTTGAGAATTAAATCTTACCTCTCCCTCGCTGTTCAACAAGGTCGTCGTCATGTTGTCGCCTGTGAACCATTTTTGACCCTTCATTACCAGGTTAGACGGCGGTTCGTGAGAAGCGCCGATATCCGCCGACCAAACGGTCACCGTGGCGCCGGCGTCGATTTTTGCGCTTCGGTGGAACTTGAAGTTCGTCTCGAGGGGTCCAGCTTTGCGAATCAGTTGCCATCCGCTCAGAACTATTTCCTGGGTAATGAAAATTGATTTTTGATGTTACGATAATCGGAAAACGGCTCGTGAAAATCGGTAACTTAATTCAGTCGTACCTTCGCCCCCTTGTTCGTTAGTTTCACGTAACGACCTTGCGGATCTGCTTCGGTTATTTCAACGTCTCCCCTGGCCTTGCCAGATACGCTGTAATCGCTGCTGCTTCGCTCCTCGCTCTCTTCCAGCAGCGTACGCTTCCTTTTTCCTCCCCTCAACGGCGTGTTTCGAGACGGAGTTGACCTCCCTCCGGATACGGACGTCGCAGGAGACTGCATCGGGGTGATGTTCAACCTTGAGATGTTAAAGATCCAACGTAAGCTTCGCATTCTTTTTTTTTACGAAGATAGAGAAAGTTCAGATTTTCGATTATGTTTACCTCGCTTCTTCGGACTCCAACAATTTCCTGTAGGCGGCTATCTCCAGATCCAGAGCCACCTTTATGTCCATTAGATCTTGGTACTCCTGGAGCTGCTGCGCCATCTCATCCCGCATTCTGGACAATTCCGCTTCCAGATTCGCGAGCCCCTCGGCGTGACGAGCTCTCTCGTTCTCGCGCAAGTTCTCGATATCCCTGGGGTAACGTTGGGGAATATTATTCGTCAATATTTCGAAGGGAATCGCACGTTACGTTCGTAATCAACGTTACTTTACCTCATGCGGGAATTGAGCGCGTTATTCGTCGCCTCTAGCTCGCTGATGCGCTGGTTCAATCCGTCGATTCTAGTTCTGGTCTGACGTAATTCCTCCACCGCTAAACTGGCCGCTCCACTGTTACGCTGTGCGTGAGAAGTCAGGTTCTTTATTTTGTTCTCGTAGAGCATCTCAATCTCCTCGCGATTAACGCGCATTTGACCCTCATATTGGTCACGGAGCTCCTGCAAAGACTGCTGCAGCTTCGCCTCGTACTGCTCGGCGAGGCGTCCATCGATCTCGGAAATTTCAACCTGCGACGATAAAAATCAAAAATAGTAATCGAGTCGAGGGATCATTTTATTGATGGGAAGTTGCGGTTTCTCTTTACAAACAACTGTACCTGGCGTCTGGTGCGCGTCTCGGTAAGTTCCTGTTGATAGACCTGATCCTTGAAACTTATGTCTTCCTTCAAGCTCTGTATGTTATTTTCCAGATCGATTCTCTGCAGAGTTTCTTCTTCCAAATGTTTTCTGGCGTCATCGAGCAGTGCCTGGAGCCTTTCGACCTCTTTTTCAAGTTCTCGTTCTCTCTCGACAAGTTTTTTCCTTTCAGCTGCAGACTGATTAAACTTTGTCTGTAAATCCCCACACCTAGTTTCATAGATCATCAAGTTGTTCTCGACGATCTGTAGGTCCTTGGTTTTCTTGTCCAGTCTGGGAAGAGAGAAGAGAAAAAAAAAAAAACAAACTATTAGTTCATGTCTATAAAATTTTATTGCGAATGGTCGCGTGCCGCATGCTCTCAGCTATTTCCAACTATTCTGTGACCTACTTTGAAAACGGCTTATTTATTATTTTTTTACAAACTGATCGCAATCTCGTGGTGGTTTCTCAATGTCATTTCTTCAGCCATTCGCGACCATAAGTAGCTACTTCTCAGCTCCAAGGTTACTCAATTAGTCACCTACGAATTAAAATGAGCGCACATCTATGGACATGCATTTCTCATTTTAATTACGTCTTATCTTTCAGACAGTTTTCATTACTGGTAATGTCAAGTCCGAGGTCAGGGTTTGTAGAGCAACTATTACACCGCCTTGATCCGGGGAACCCCTTCTAGCTTGCCCCTTCCTGACGGCAGCGATAGATTTTTACTTTCCCCACGCCTACCAAAGCCGATTTGAATATTTATACACGTCATTAGCTGCTGTGTAAAAGTGAAGGTACGCAAAGTTATGAGCTCTGCGAGCCGTGGTCTTAAAATAGGAATTCTTAGTCCTACGATGGGCACGCAAATGATATGGATACCTCCCAGGGTCTCACACATCCCCCGCTTTCCCTTTTCCTTTGAAAATTTCTGGTGACTGGAAAGCAAACAGCCATGACTATAATAACGGAATGATGTCATGTATATATTAAGGAATTCACCGCCATGATCAAAACGCGAAAGCTTAAACGGACTCGCGCGCATTCCAATGAGGAATTTTGGTAAGGTCGAAGTCGCAATCGGAGACGCGTTTTTACGCCATTCGGTCTTGGGTTTAGTCGGTGATCATCACGTCCATAAATAGACGACGCCTATATTCTGATTTTTTAGAAAATAAAAGAAAATTTAATCGTGGAGAAAAACATGCGCGGCAAAAAGTGAATGACGCATAAAACGACGGTCAAAATTTATTACATCTTTAACCGCAATCTTGAACAGACGTCCTGAAAATTAGATTAAATCGGCATAGCGTCCGTATTAACAGAGCATAAGCGTCGGGTCTGATGTTTTCAGGTCAGACATTATGCGGATGACATCAACGTCGCGTTCATTCGAGGCTGTGACTTTCGGGATGTGACGCAACCGAAGTACACGCCGGAGTGACGTCACCGCGTATTTTTGTTTTTGATTAGAGATTGATAAATATTACAGGTAGATGGATGGTGGGCAGATGGGTGTAACGATGAGAAGGTAAATCATGGGATTTTTAATGTTCAAAATATTCTATCCCAAATTTGTTGAATCGCCATCGGTTTTCAACTCTTAACGATCGACGATTTTCAACCCTGATTATCATTGTTATCTACAGCTCCTGGTAACGATCATCAATTTATCGATCGTTCCAATTGTTTTACTCAATTCTAAATATGGAAAATAGTCACGCAAGATGCGCCAACGATCAATGGCCGACCCGGCGTACGCGTAACCTACTTTAAATCTACGCTTACTACGACATGTAACGACTAAAAAAACAAATCCAGTTTCTAAATGATCGGGATGCCATGGCTGAATCTCGGGAATCTGAATCCGGCTTCTCTTTTAAGCAAGTTAAAATATTCCAAGCAAACATGACGCAGTTTCGGTATGGGGGGGAAAAAAATCTGTCTACCAAAATACTCGGAGGCATAATCTCGGGATATCTCCGGTACTTTAAACATGACGGTCGTATAAAAAATATCGTACTTATTTTTCAGGTCCTCATTATCGTCCCAGAGTCTCTTGGTGTCAATTTCGAGTTTTGCCCTCTCCCTGGAAGTATCATCGAGGAGTTTTCTCGCGTCGGATAATTCATGTTCGTACATAGATTTGATGTTGGTCACTTCCCTTGTGACGGTTTCTTGGCTCGTTTGAACCTCTCTGGTCAATCTTGAGTTCTCGGATTCGAGGTGACGGACTTTTTCTATGTAGCATGCTAAACGATCGTTTAAATTTGCCAAATCTTGCTTTTCTTGCATACGAGAATAACGCGTCGGGCTCAATGGGCTTCCAGGTCGCCGGCCTATGGGCGTCGATGTGCTTGGCGTCGGCGACTGCACCGAGCTTACGCTCGACGAAGTTACAACGGTTTTCTTGCTCGCCTTTGTAGACATTTTTATAAAGGTATATTATTTATCTCGTAGTTGATTAATCGAAGATTTATAAATCCCTCGCACAATTTATATATTGTCACTAGTTTTTTTTTATAGATAATTCATAAACTATAAACGGCGTCGCTTGAACGCCGCGTTTTATTAACTGACACGTAACCCACGCCACTATTGAAACTGAAGTATTGGTAGAGAACGTTCTGCTGCCGCCTAGGGGAGCGACGGGCAATCTCCCTCTTTTTATTTTATTTTTATTTTTTTTATTTTTAAAACAAGCCGCTCATTGGCCGGTTACAACCGATTCCACCTCCTCACTGGTCATGTGACGCCC
Source organism: Athalia circularis (assembly GCA_963978495.1). Classification (NCBI taxonomy): domain Eukaryota; kingdom Metazoa; phylum Arthropoda; class Insecta; order Hymenoptera; family Athaliidae; genus Athalia; species Athalia circularis. Next base: position 37,587,236 of record OZ021698.1, on the reverse strand, counting down.
ATGTGACCGTTTTGACATTCTTCCGTTGTCCTCCAGCGCCTCAATCATTTTCAAAATTTCGCCGATTATTCATTGCAAATTACAACCGTTATTATTTATTTGTTAATAGCGTACTTTTGCCGTATTTTAATACCGGGAAATATAGATTCGCCGGAGCTGTTCTCTCCCTCCTTGGGTTCGTTTGTTCAATCTGGTTTGCGGTCACTGCGCAAGAAGGGTTGCTTCGGTCATTTTAATGCGCAGGGCTGCATGTCGAGTTGCGTTTTTAATTTTATTAGGCGGATATAAACAATATTATTCGGCGTAGCTATCACGCTCTGTTGGAACGTGAAAAATTTAGATGCTGAAACCGTGGTGTCGTGTTCCAGCAGGTACAGCAGGTAGCTGCGCAGCCTTACTAACGCACCCTCTCTTCCATAACGTCGTTTAGCAAAGTCGTTGGTTGAAATTTGAAGGAAGCCGGTGGTTGGGTTATGTTTTATAATTTTTGCCCCATTTGCGCTTACAAAAACGCTGGTTATTCTAAGTTATTCAGATACGAGTGTAAATAATAACATAAATACCGAGATGGAGCTCACGGACGACAATCTCCTAACGTTGAGCGAATATTTGAAGCAAACTTTAAATCCCGATATGAACGTTCGGCGACCCGGTAAGTCTAACCTTACAACCCTTAAATTTTGATTTTTTATTTAAATGAATATTGATATCTCTGATCAGATTGTATTACCCAGATTTTATAAGTAAATTAATTCCCATCCCTGTTAGTTCGATTGAACATGGGGGTTTCAATGGTATAAATTTTATTTCAATGGTTTCCCGGTCAAAATCTACGTCGTAATTTCTATGAATTACTTTTCCATGCAGCTGAAAAATTTCTGGAGTCCGTTGAAGTCAACCAAAATTATCCGCTACTCCTACTTCATCTAGTAGACAAACCAGGGGTTGATTTCGTGATCAGAATCGCCGGAGCAGTTGCTTTCAAAAATTACATAAAACGTAACTGGAAAATCGTAAGTTTAAATTTGCAAATGTTGAGAGTATCAAATTTACCAGTATTGTAAATTTCTAACATTATCTTAGGATGAAGACACGGGGGATCGTATACACGCAGAAGATCGAATTGCAGTCAAGAGATTGATAGTTAATTCCATGCTTCATTCTCCAGAGTCGATTCAAAGGCAGCTATCCCATGCAATTTCGATAATCGGGAAGCATGACTTTCCAGAAAAATGGCCAGAACTGATCGATCAGATGGTGGAAAAGTTTAACACAGGAGATTTCAATGTTATTAATGGTGTTCTTCACACAGCTTACTCCCTTTTTAAAAAATATCGTTACGAGTTTAAGAGCCAGGCACTTTGGACCGAGATCAAATTCGTTCTTGACCAGTTCGCTAAGCCCATGACTGAACTTTTTTTGGTAAGTCAGAATTATGATTTTGTAAAAAACTGTGTTGTACATTCCAACAAAGCATATGATTCAAAGAAGTGATCTACCGATTCTCTTTTTAGGCGACCATGAACTTGACGCAGGTTCATGCTAATAATGTAGAGGCATTAAAAATTATCTACAACTCCTTAGTAATACTATGCAAAGTTTTCTACGCCCTGAACTACCAAGTAAGTATTTTAACGTAAAGTATGTCGGCTTACTGTTTACCGTTTTACAATGACTTTTTTTTATCAGGATTTACCAGAGTTTTTTGAAGACAACATGGCTGCTTGGATGACAAACTTCCACATGCTGCTTACCGTTGATGTTCCATCTCTAAAAACAGAGGTACTTGAAAACAAGAATCTACATATTATTATCGATCAACGATTCATTATCCGACTTATCACATTATTCTTTTTTTCTAGGATGACGAAGAGGCTGGAGTGATCGAACAGCTAAAGTCTCAAGTGTGCGACAACGTTGCCTTATATGCACGAAGCTACGAAGAGGATTTCAAGCATTATTTACCGCAGTTCGTCACTGCAATCTGGAATCTCCTCACATCTACCGGACAGCAGCCTAAATTTGATTTGGTACGCAGAATTCGTGTAGATGTTCATTGAAATGAGAAAAGAAACTTATTTCCAATTTCTGTAATTTTTTTACAGTTAGTATCAAACGCGCTACAATTTTTGGCCTCCGTAGCTTCTTCCTCACAGTACAGACACCTCTTTGAAGATCGTACGACGCTGGGAAGCATATGTGAAAAAGTTATCATTCCTAACATGGAGTTCAGAGGTTCGTTGCCAAGTTTCAAATTTTTCATCGACCGATCAGTGCTTTGATATAAAAATTGTTTCGATCATCTGTTACAGAATCAGACAACGAACTATTCGAAGATAACCCCGAAGAATATATTCGTCGTGATATCGAAGGTAGCGACGTGTGTACGCGACGGCGAGCCGCTTGTGACCTCGTGAAGGTCCTGTCGAAATATTTCGAAGCTGAAATCGTGGAGATCTTTGGATCTTACATTCAGATGATGTTGCAAAATTACGCTGCAAATCCAAAAGAAAATTGGCGCAGCAAAGACGCAGCTTTGTACTTGGTCACGAGTAGCGATAGCAAAAGACAGACTCAGACTCATGGGGTTACGAGCACCACAGGTTTGGTCTCGCTTCCTGACTTTGCGAAGCAGCACATAGAACCGGAATTGGCAAAGGCTGATGGTATTTGCAAATTCTCGATTATTTCATTCATCACTCGTAGCTGCGTAACTATTTTAAACATGTTTTGTCTTATTTCAGTTAACGAACTTCCTGTCCTGAAAGCGGACGCCATTAAATTTGTCATGATGTTCAGGCAAGTTTTGCCCAAGGAATTAGTTATCGGCAGCCTGCCTCACATGGTCAGACATCTTGCTGCTTCCAGCCCTGTCGTTCACAGCTATGCCGCATGCGCTATTGAAAAGATACTAGCGCATAAAGAAAGTAACGGGGTTCTTCTGTAAGGAAATCAACAGTTCTCTTGATATGCGTGTAAATAATGTTTTCCCCGAATCCGTCTGATTTAATTCCCGTTCATTCACAGAGTCAAAGGACAAATGCTCTGGTCTTTGGCAACGGAGTTGCTGACAGGATTGTTCGGTCTGCTAGAAACTCAAGGATCGGAGGAGAATGAATATGCGATGAAGGCGGTGATGCGAACTTTTTTTACTCTGCAAGAACGAGTCGTGCCATTCTTGGGTGACTTGCTGCCTAAACTGACGGAAAAACTTACTCTCGTAGCCAGAAATCCAAGGCGACCAAATTTCAATCATTACCTATTCGAGACGCTTAGTTTATCTATCAAGTAAGTTGATCGATCGCACGGTGTGGCCCGCTAGAAAGTATATTACAAAATTATTTTTCCCCGTTTCAGAATCGTATGTAAATCGAATCCAGCAGCCGTTGCCTCTTTTGAGCAGGCGTTATTCCCCATATTCCAAGGAATTTTACAGCAAGACGTTCAGGGTGAGTCGCGATGTGTTTCGAGATCTGGAATTCCTTCCGTCGGCGAACTCTGATTTCTTACGATTTGACTTTTTTGTTTTCAGAATTCATTCCGTACGTTTTTCAAATACTCTCGCTGCTACTAGAGATGCACACAGCGCAGGATATTCCAGAACCGTACATGGCTTTGTTTCCTTGTTTGCTGGCCCCTGTGCTCTTCGAAAGCCGAGCCAATATTCACCCTCTGAATCAATTGCTGCAGGCTTTCGTCAGTCACGGACCTCATCAAATTATTGCACAGGGAAAAATTAGCGGGCTCTTAGGAGTTTTCCAAAAACTTATAGCTTCCAAATTCAACGACGTCGAAGGATTCTATCTGATGCAAGCTATCATCGAACACTTTCCTCCGTAAGTGTGACGGAGCGAGATTGATTATCCAAATTTTCTCAACGCATTTTTATCGTCCCGTTTTCTCCTTGCAGCAACACGTTGGAGCCGTATATAAAACAAGTATTCGTCCTTCTGTTCCAAAGACTCACATCTTCAAGAACGACTAAATATGTGAAGGGACTAATAGTATTCTTTTCCTTCTACGCAATTAAATACGGCGCGAGTAGTTTAATCTCAATAATCGACCAAATTCAACCACAGTAAGTAGAATATTTTCTCCCTCCTCTTCATGCTTCCCGCACACGTGACAAAATTTTTTTCTACAGGATGTTCGGTATGGTGATAGATCGCGTGGTGATCGCAGATCTGCGGAAAGTGTCGGGAGAAGTAGAGAGAAAAATAGCAGCGGTAGGAATATCGAATCTGTTGACGGATTGCCCGGAGATGTTGAGTGGTCCTTACAACTCTTATTACCCGCGCCTCCTAGCGACTCTCATAGAATTCTTCGAACTACCTCAAGACGAAACAGTTTTAGCGGAGGATCAAATGTTCCCAGATGTCGACGACGCTCCCAGTTTCCAGGCGAATTACAGCCAGCTGATGTTCGCGGGGAATCCCAAAAAGGATCCGCTGCAAAGTGAGTTCAAACTTCGAACTTGAACGAGGCTTTTTCAAATTTTCGGGATTACGGATTCAAATTACGTAAACTGTAATGAACGATCGTTTCAGGTGTCGGTGACGTGAGACTTTACCTGGCTCAAGGTCTTGGTAAATTATCTCCGGGTCAACTTCCCGGTTTATTGGGCCAAATTCCGGAACCAAACGCGAACCACCTCAGAAGTTATTTGCAGACAGCGGGTATCGGAGTGGCATAATGCGAACCGGACGTCCGAAGTAGGCTTAAAATTCACCTGATGGCTCGTAGCCTGAACAACATTGAGCTCACCAGATTATGAAATGTTAATATGACGTGATTAAACGACTCGATTCGTCATTGTAATCGGTATTGGCGTACTCTCCGTCGAACAGTACACTCGTCTCAAATGTTTTCCCCTATAATTATTGCCTTATCAAATGATCCACCGAAGCGGCGACTATAATTCATAAGTAATTGTATTCGGATGATCCTCCTGTGGTATGTATATTTAAATTTGTCCGTAAAAGAAAAGGAAAAAAACAAAAAATACAAAAAATTATTGATTTGTGAATCGAAACAGAGATATTCTGTCAATGTAAGCTAATTGTAAAAAAAAATGTGCTGCGATTTATTTCAGTGAAACGTTCTATATGTGTTGTTTTTTTTGTTATATTTTTTTTTTAATATAGAAGATATTCACTTTCTGATCTATTTTCGGTCATTTATTTGTGTATAATAAATTGAAATAAATCGCAAGCCTAAATTGTTGTTTTAACGAATTTTAAAATTGTTCTATGTTTTCGACTATTACGATGATAATGATTTATTAATTAGATCAATTTCGTTACCTAATTTTCCCAGTTATTAATCAATCGTACGCGAAGTGCTATCAGCGAATTCGATTTACAGTTTTTTTTTAAACGTAGCTGTACTTTTTCTTTTTGTATATTGAGTGCTGGACATTGCAATCCACAAATTTCCAGTTCGTGAAATATGTATTTAGCTTAAGCATTTAGCTCGTAAGTTTTCATAAGATTAAGTAAGCGATATCATTGACAAATAAAACTCGAATCACAATATAATTATGTAATTGTTTAGGTCCTAATTAACGTCAACGTGCGTAACTGTAACCAATGATAGCGCGGATTCGTAATAACTGAAACAAACAATTTAATGATAAATAAATCCAATCTTTTGTATGTACGTCGAATTAAGTTTCTGCAAAAACAAAACCGAAAGAAAAAAAAATGTACAAAGAAGCACAAGAAAAAAATATCCCGAATTTGTTTAGCATACACCATAAATATCGATACTACTATGACTTACTAAACATCTGTCAATTATTGTTTTTCCCCAAAATGAAAATACGGGGAAAAAAACTAGAAACTCACGTTACAATGTAAACAGAAATTTCATCCACTGGCAAAATGAATAATTTAACACCGCTTATAAAACCCTCGAAACTGTTATGATCTCCAATCTGTATCACATATCGGTAACATGTGCGATGATATCGATTTAAATATGGGTTGTCAATATCAAGATGCGTACGGTATGAATCTAATAATTTTTTTCGTTTTTTTTGTTTTTTCAATTTTAACGGAATATTTGATTGTACAAGTTGAAAGATTCCAGAAGAATATCATGAGGTATTTTACGGTCCGCATTTAAGAAGTGCGCGGGATTTCTTTGAAAATATTCCTGACGAAAAAAAAAAAAGAAAACAACAATTGCATTTTCACCCCTCCGGAATCGGAAAATTGGTCACCGACACGCGAATGATGTGGAGAGTCTTGGTATCGGTGTTATGTTGTTTTTCCTACCAATACATACTTTTATATTTTTATAACGTTAACGCAAACTCCAGCTACTAACTATATCTATTATACGTATACCTGTGTCGATTTTTAAACCCGCGCGTAAACAGCTCGATTATTTTACACATCTATAGCAGAATATTCCACGCTTTCATTCAAATGCCAACATTCGCCAGTTACATCCGCGCGAGCTCTTAGCGAGAAAATTTTTGCAAAATAATTTAGTTACCCGTTTGAAATCTTGTACCTAATACGCGATAAATAACCGTAACTCGCGTAGAATTAAGAGAAAAAAAAATTCACGTTTCACGTAAATAGAGAAATATGATCTGATAAAATTTCAAAGGGTATGTAGTAAGGGACTATTATTATTACAATAAGACTGATTTCTTACCTTTTTTATAACAATAGATCATTGTCAGTTACAAAAAAGAAAGAAAAGAAAAAACCTAAATAAATAGAATGTCAAGAAATCTCATTGTGTGAAATGACCGAATTAGTAATTGAATCGTTCAAAAATTAATTTTTGCAAAGCAATATGAAATCTTTTTATTTGTTTGATATTTCTTCTTTTTTCCTTATATCGCAGGTTCTTGTGGAACGGGCTGGAAAAATGACTGTGACAAGGAGCGATTATATGCGTCGCGTAGATGACCCCATCGGCAAAGGAAGCAGCACCCCATTCAAGGGCGCGGGATCTGGATCGAGAAAAATTTGGCCTTTATTGAGCAGAAGAATAATTACTTCGACGAAACAATGTAGACCCTACCGAATCGGTTCGCAATCAAGATCTAGATTTTTATTGGGAACCTCCGCTGGGGTCGTCGAAAGACAGAATGTATCCGAACAATTGTGCCAGGTGAGGCAAAATGCTTTGCTTCTTTTTTTACCCTCTTTGTAACAATTTTTCTATACATCTTTACGTATCTTTATTTTTGCTATTTTATTGTCCGCAGGATCCGGAAAGTTTTCATTGCGCCATAGGCAGAATATTGACGGTAGCTCAGTGGTTTGGTTTACTTCCGGTTTTCGGTGTACTTTCGCCTTCCTACAAAGGATTAATATTTCTGAAAATATCCTTCAGGACTTTTTACGCAATTGCTTTGGCTACTTCAATGCTGTTTGTCACGATTTCTGCCGTTATTCATATGATCAGGTCAATCTATTATCATTCATTCGACATAAAAGGTATGCTCAAAAGTTTCCGTTCATTTTTGCTTTCTTGTTTTGGCTAAATCCAAAGAGAAAGGGGTGAAGAATTATTGAAGATATAGTTCTTCATTAAGTACACTTCAATTAACTTCCAGCTATTTTATCTCGTATAAACCGAACGCGAAAATATTTTACTTTCCAGTTTCTATAACCGAGAGATCAATTTTGAGCTTTTAAGGGCTAAGCTACTAAAAGCGTGATGCTCCATAATAGATTTGATTAGATAATGAGGATGACAGTGTTTTATGATAAAGTTAAAAGAACTTTAAAAAATAGAACACGGCAGAAAAAATGGAAAAAATTTATTGATCGACGTATAAAAAAAGAAACGTTTTTTTATGGTTTCGTAGGTGGTGTGGCAGCAGCTACTGCTGGTGTGATTTTTTATGGGAATAGCGTTCTTGGGGCTTTTATATTTTTGTGGCTTGCACCTCGATGGGGTCCCCTTCAGCACGACTGGCAGGCCATGGAGCACCTCACGGACAGGTGAAAAAACAATAAATAAAAAATGATAAGTTTAAGAAAGAGAATGAAATTTTTTTTTTTTATGAACGATAATTTTCTGTTTCTTGGAATGAGGTGGGGTCGCCCTCGACTCAGGATGAAATTTTCCGTCCTGACCGGCGTCATCCTGCTTTCTGCTATGATTGAACACATTTTGAGTATGATTCATAACACGCCAAATTATCATTGGGGAAATTCGACAAATGCAAGTTTCGAAAGTTACCTCGATGAATATACCCACAAATCTCACGCGTTCATTATCAGCACGTGTAAGTATATCAATTGATAATTACATCCCACGGTGATTATTAATTATTTTCTCTTTAATTCATATCTTATTTCAATTTAATTTATCATTTTTCTTTTTCTTCCCTTATTCAGGGGACTACAACATAGTTCTCGGTGTGTTTCTCTTCACCGTCAGCAAAATCGCGACATTCACTTGGAACTTCACCGACCTCTTCATAATGCTGGCAAGAAATTATCCCTACCTTAATTAGGAAAATTTTAATCAACGATGAGACAAAAAACATCCAGCTTACTTTTTAAGGTTGCAACTGGTTTGGCGGAGAGATTCAAAACTTTGAACAAACGGATGACGTCGAGAAATTCCGCAATGCCAACAATCGGGGAATGGAGAATCCTGAGGGAAAGTTACGCGGCTTTAAGTGCGTTGGTTAAACGAGTCGATAACGACGTTTCTCCTATCGTTTTACTATCCTTTACCAATAATCTTTACTTCATCTGCCTTCAACTGTTGAACGGACTGTCGTAAGTATAATTTGTTGGACTAACCCAGCTCAACTAGTCTCGTGAAATAATAATAATTAAATGAAACACAAAAGCAGACCGGAGGGAGAAGGGATTCTGAGCACAGTTTACTTCTTCGGATCTTTCATATTCCTCGTCGCAAGAACTATGGGCGTTACTCTTTTGGCATCACGAATTAATGACCAAAGTAGAATAGCGTTGCCTGTGCTTTATACTTGCCCAACGAAGACGTACTGCATCGAGGTATTGATTATTTAAAGTACAGTTTTTAAAATTATTGCTTTTTTATTTCTTTTTTTTTTTTCATTCTGTCATTCGTAGACACAGAGACTCGAACATCAATTAGCAACCGACGATGTCGCGCTTTCTGGTTTGCGGTTCTTTTTAATAACCAGGAGTTTTATGCTTGCGGTGAGTTCGGCTTCGACCGAAGCGTTAAAGTTTCAATCGAGATTTCGTCCGCTTTGCGATTTTGCGAATTATTTTTGTATGATTATTTTCAGGTTGCTGGGGCTATCGTTACTTACGAAGTAGTTCTTCTACAGTTTAATCTCGCAATCAATCAAGACAGTTAATAAAAGTATTTTGAGAAAATGTATTGAAAGATACAAAAAATAAATTTCACGTAAATCATAAAAAAGGAAAACTAAAACGTCTTTTGATTTTTTCTGCCCTAGGCTCACATGTAAGTTTAATAGTTGTAAACTCTTTCTTCTTTAGGCTTCTCATTAACATCACTAGCGGAATCTCTGTGGAAAATTTTCACTGTTATCTTTTGGAGATTGTTGAAAGTGCTCAAGTGGTTACTAGTTGTACAAAAATTGAGGGAAATACTTGCCTATCGTTAGTTTCGACAGATCTCCAATCCGAGGCGGTTCGAAAATGACTGCGCGTGCGTGATTGGAGAATGTTTCGGCATTGAGAATCACATTACTCCTTCGGTTTTACATATCTTTCCTTAGCAAGATCAGTAATCAAATTCTTGAGCATGCGATTATGTTGCATTTCACTTATTCTACGCAAATGCGTCGCGTAGATGAACAGTCTTCCAGTTTCTATATCGTCTTTGGTTAACTCATTGATATCCTTAAATTTTCGAAAATTCATGCAACAGAAACCAATAATGTGAGCGTAGTCGTAGACGTCCAATTGGCTGACCAGAATTTGTTGATTTTTAACACGTGACAACAAGTGGTTAATGTGCTGAAAGATAACAACACTGGATAATGAGATGGGATCAAAACATATAGCGATGATTTTGTAGCCTACTAAAATTCCTACTTGGTCATAAGAATAAGGTGCTTCAGGTGCAAGCCCATATGGGGGCTTCAATTTAGGTACCTTCGGTGGTAAGGTATTAGAGTCAGTAGGCTCTTCGTCACTAGAATCTTCTACAATTCTGTGTAATTTTTTGGTTATACATAAGACAGTTATAGCACTTGTACCATCCTCGACTGTAAAATAAATATGTATAAATTTATCTATAAGTTAATATATTGTGTAAATAAATCAGCATAATGATGAAACTACACTTTACAGTATCAAGTTAGGGAATTTTGTACCTGTGTAAGTAGTATACTTGTCCACCGTTCTCATCGCTGTGACAAGGCCAACAATTTCAACCTTATGGATTTTGGCATCAGGCATATTTTTTGCATGAAATTCTATATATTCCTCTCCGATATAAGGAACAAGACGATATATTTCAGCTATAAGTAGAGGTAAAGAAGCCTTCTCGTCGTCTGCAAAATATTTTAGGATACAGTAATGTTTGGTCATTGGTTTTGATTAATGGAATATTTCTTTACCAGGAGCTATGTAACCCGGCCATTCTTTATCTCCGGAGCACATAATTCGGAACAGAGCCCAATATTCGTCCATCATTTTCTTGGTGAGGTTCGCCATCTTTAGTAAGGAGGTCTTGATCGTGGTCTTGAACGTGGTCTTATTGATCTGTAGATTCAACCGTTATTATTCAACTGCCGCGAGGATACGAGCACAGAGCCAATGATCTCCACGAAGAAGGAAGGGAAGGGAATCCCGACGGCAAACTGAACGTTGGAACGAATACGAGTATTATTGTAACCAACATTATACTTTACCTCCGAGCATATACATCATTTTAGGCTGCCGTCCGGTAGGGCGCGGGAGGGAACTCGATCCGTTGTGCGCATAAATCCCATCGAGATATCCTTGGTTTTTTACTTTTCGGAGCGATAAATTGGCGATAACTTTTTGAATTTCATCGATAAACCGATTTGGCTTGCGGATTCGGATTCCTGAGATCAAAAGACATGAGAATATCATAGAAAACTCGATAAAAAAGATTGTATATTATCGGCCCAAATGTTGAGAAAAAACAAAGGCTATGGGCTGAGGATTTTCTCGATTTTGGGGCCAAAAATGAAGTGATTCTAAAATCGATAGCAGGACACTTTTCCAACGTATTTTGACCTCCGGAACACGAATCCGTTGAGTAAATTAAGCTAGGAGCGATATTCTTTGAGATAACTCAATTCTTTCGCAGCTGCAATTTAAGTTTGTCATGTATACTCACCTCTGTCTGATTTTTTTTTCAGGAGTCAAACGAGCAGCCCACGAAGTAGGTTGGCCTCCCATCGAGAATGAAGAACCAGCCTCGGACCATGTTCAAAGCCAATCATCATATGTTAGGACTGGATGATTTGTACAAATAAGTCATGATATATATACGATCGGTCTGAATTTTTAAGAACTGTAAAATTGATAATTTAATGTTAATCGAAATAGAAGTATTGTATACACTATTTTAACTCATCATAATCGTATAGGAATAAATGTATCTGTAAAAATGAATCTATAATAGGTATTACGTTGTCCTAACATGTATTTTCGACCGTTAATTTATCAATAAATAATAATTACTATGAATACACGATTGTTCAACTATTATTGATTACATCCCTGCACACCTCATTCACTCATATTCATTGTTGTCAAAGTACATAGATCATATCTTACATGATATCATACAGCATCACATGCATGCATGCAGGCCTCATCATTTGCTCGGTACACGCTATCATACATGATGGCATACATCATCACACACACGCATGCTTGACATCATGCTCTGTTTCGGACTGGCTCCTCGCCTGTCCTGTTCTCCTGATACCAAACTCGATTTTCGAGCAAATTTGCCAAACCGGAAGTGATAAGGTAGAGCCCTACAATACCGGCCCTAAAGCAAATTTTCGCTGAAAATTTATTTTGGTATCAGGAGAACAGGACAGGCAAGGAGCCAGTTCGAAACATCAAGCCATCATGTGCATGCATGTGTATGCATGTGTATCGCATCATTCTCGTTTGCAGAATCGTTAGAAGATCATAAGATCATATGCAGGCTTCATCACGTGCATGCGTGTGTATCGCATCATGCATCATTAGAACCGGAAGTGATAAGGTAGAGCTCCACAATACCGGCCCTAAAGAAAATTTTCGCTGAAAATTTATTTTGGTATCAGGAGAACAGGACAGGCGAGGAGCCAGTTCGAAACATCAAGCCATCATGTGCATGCATGTGTATGCATGTGTATCGCATCATTCTCGTTTGCAGAATCGTTAATAGATCATATGATCATATGCAGGCTTCATCACGTGCATGCGTGTGTATCGCATCATGCTTCATGAGAACCGGAAGTGATAAGGTAGAGCTCCACAATACCGGCCCTAGAGAAAATTTTCGCTGAAAATTTATTTTGGTATCAGGAGAACAGGACAGGCGAGGAGCCAGTTCGAAACATCAAGCCATCATGTGCATGCATGTGTATGCATGTGTATCGCATCATTCTCGTTTGCAGAATCGTTAGAAGATCATAAGATCATATGCAGGCTTCATCACGTGCATGCGTGTGTATCGCATCATGCATCATTAGAACCGGAAGTGATAAGGTAGAGCTCCACAATACCGGCCCTAAAGAAAATTTTCGCTGAAAATTTATTTTGGTATCAGGAGAACAGGACAGGCGAGGAGCCAGTTCGAAACATCAAGCCATCATGTGCATGCATGTGTATGCATGTGTATCGCATCATTCTCGTTTGCAGAATCGTTAATAGATCATATGATCATATGCAGGCTTCATCACGTGCATGCGTGTGTATCGCATCATGCTTCATGAGAACCGGAAGTGATAAGGTAGAGCTCCACAATACCGGCCCTAGAGAAAATTTTCGCTGAAAATTTATTTTGGTATCAGGAGAACAGGACAGGCGAGGAGCCAGTTCGAAACATCAAGCCATCATGTGCATGCATGTGTATGCATGTGTATCGCATCATTCTCGTTTGCAGAATCGTTAATAGATCATATGCGGATGAGTGCAGGCTTCATCACGTGCATGCGTGTGTATCGCATCATGCATCATCAGAACCGGAAGTGATAAGGTAGAGCCCTAAAATACCGGCCCTAAAGCAAATTTTCGCTGAAAATTTATTTTGGTATCAGGAGAACAGGACAGGCGAGGAGCCAGTTCGAAACATCAAGCCATCATGTGCATGCATGTGTATGCATGTGTATCGCATCATTCTCGTTTGCAGAATCGTTAATAGATCATAAGATCATATGCAGGCTTCATCACGTGCATGCGTGTGTATCGCATCATGCATCATTAGAACCGGAAGTGATAGGGTAGAGCTCCATAATACCGGCCCCAAAGCAAATTTTCGCTGAAAATTTATTTTGGTATCAGGAGAACAGGACAGGTGAGGAGCCAGTTCGAAACATCAAGCCATCATGTGCATGCATGTGTATGCATGTGTATCGCATCATTCTCGTTTGCAGAATCGTTAAAAGATCATAAGATCATATGCGGGCTTCATCACGTGCATGCGTGTGTATCGCATCATGCTTCATGAGAACCGGAAGTGATAAGGTGGAGCTCCACAATACCGGCCCTAGAAAAAATTTTCGCTGAAAATTTATTTTGGTATCAGGAGAACAGGACAGGCGAGGAGCCAGTTCGAAACATCAAGCCATCATGTGCATGCATGTGTATGCATGTGTATCGCATCATTCTCGTTTGCAGAATCGTTAGAAGATCATAAGATCATATGCAGGCTTCATCACGTGCATGCGTGTGTATCGCATCATGCATCATTAGAACCGGAAGTGATAAGGTAGAGCTCCACAATACCGGCCCTAAAGCAAATTTTCGCTGAAAATTTATTTTGGTATCAGGAGAACAGGACAGGCGAGGAGCCAGTTCAAAACATCAAGCCATCATGTGCATGCATGTGTATGCATGTGTATCGCATCATTCTCGTTTGCAGAATCGTTAGAAGATCATAAGATCATATGCAGGCTTCATCACGTGCATGCGTGTGTATCGCATCATGCTTCATGAGAACCGGAAGTGATAAGGTAGAGCTCCACAATACCGGCCCTAGAGAAAATTTTCGCTGAAAATTTATTTTGGTATCAGGAGAACAGGACAGGCGAGGAGCCAGTTCGAAACATCAAGCCATCATGTGCATGCATGTGTATGCATGTGTATCGCATCATTCTCGTTTGCAGAATCGTTAATAGATCATATGCGGATGAGTGCAGGCCTCATCATGTGCATGCGTGTGTATCGCATCATGCTTCATGAGAACCGGAAGTGATAGGGTAGAGCCCTACAATACCGGCCCTAAAGCAAATTTTCGCTGAAAATTTATTTTGGTATCAGGAGAACAGGACAGGCGAGGAGCCAGTTCGAAACATCAAGCCATCATGTGCGTGCATGTGTATGCATGTGTATCGAATCGTATTTGGGTGCCGAATGATTGATAGATCATATGCGGATGAGTGCAGGCCTCATCATGTGCATGCGTGTGTATCGCATCATGCTTCATGAGAACCGGAAGTGATAGGGTAGAGCCCTACAATACCGGCCCTAAAGCAAATTTTCGCTGAAAATTTATTTTGGTATCAGGAGAACAGGACAGGCGAGGAGCCAGTTCGAAACATCAAGCCATCATGTGCATGCATGTGTATGCATGTGTATCGAATCGTATTTGGGTGCCGAATGATTGATAGATCATATGCGGATGAGTGCAGGCCTCATCATGTGCATGCGTGTGTATCGCATCATGCTTCATGAGAACCGGAAGTGATAAGGTAGAGCTCCAAAATACCGGCCCTAAAGCAAATTTTCGCTGAAAATTTATTTTGGTATCAGGAGAACAGGACAGGCGAGGAGCCGGTTCGAAACATCAAGCCATCATGTGCATGCATGTGTATGCATGTGTATCGCATCATTCTCGTTTGCAGAATCGTTAGAAGATCATAAGATCATATGCAGGCTTCATCACGTGCATGCGTGTGTATCGCATCATGCATCATTAGAACCGGAAGTGATAAGGTAGAGCTCCACAATACCGGCCCAAAAGCAAATTTTCGCTGAAAATTTATTTTGGTATCAGGAGAACAGGACAGGCGAGAAGCCAGTTCGAAACATCAAGCCATCATGTGCATGCATGTGTATGCATGTGTATCGCATCATTCTCGTTTGCAGAATCGTTAGAAGATCATAAGATCATATGCAGGCTTCATCACGTGCATGCGTGTGTATCGCATCATGCTTCATGAGAACCGGAAGTGATAAGGTAGAGCTCCACAATACCGGCCCTAGAGAAAATTTTCGCTGAAAATTTATTTTGGTATCAGGAGAACAGGACAGGCGAGGAGCCAGTTCGAAACATCAAGCCATCATGTGCATGCATGTGTATGCATGTGTATCGAATCGTATTTGGGTGCCGAATGATTGATAGATCATATGCGGATGAGTGCAGGCCTCATCATGTGCATGCGTGTGTATCGCATCATGCATCATTAGAACCGGAAGTGATAAGGTAGAGCTCCACAATACCGGCCCTAAAGCAAATTTTCGCTGAAAATTTATTTTGGTATCAGGAGAACAGGACAGGCGAGGAGCCAGTTCAAAACATCAAGCCATCATGTGCATGCATGTGTATGCATGTGTATCGCATCATTCTCGTTTGCAGAATCGTTAGAAGATCATAAGATCATATGCAGGCTTCATCACGTGCATGCGTGTGTATCGCATCATGCTTCATGAGAACCGGAAGTGATAAGGTAGAGCTCCACAATACCGGCCCTAGAGAAAATTTTCGCTGAAAATTTATTTTGGTATCAGGAGAACAGGACAGGCGAGGAGCCAGTTCGGAACATCAAGCCATCATGTGCATGCATGTGTATGCATGTGTATCGCATCATTCTCGTTTGCAGAATCGTTAGAAGATCATAAGATCATATGCGGGCTTCATCACGTGCATGCGTGTGTATCGCATCATGCATCATTAGAACCGGAAGTGATAAGGTAGAGCTCCACAATACCGGCCCAAAAGCAAATTTTCGCTGAAAATTTATTTTGGTATCAGGAGAACAGGACAGGCGAGGAGCCAGTTCGAAACATCAAGCCATCATGTGCATGCATGTGTATGCATGTGTATCGCATCATTCTCGTTTGCAGAATCGTTAGAAGATCATAAGATCATATGCAGGCTTCATCACGTGCATGCGTGTGTATCGCATCATGCATCATTAGAACCGGAAGTGATAAGGTAGAGCTCCACAATACCGGCCCTAAAGAAAATTTTCGCTGAAAATTTATTTTGGTATCAGGAGAACAGGACAGGCGAGGAGCCAGTTCGAAACATCAAGCCATCATGTGCATGCATGTGTATGCATGTGTATCGCATCATTCTCGTTTGCAGAATCGTTAGAAGATCATAAGATCATATGCAGGCTTCATCACGTGCATGCGTGTGTATCGCATCATGCATCATCAGAACCGGAAGTGATAAGGTAGAGCCCTAAAATACCGGCCCCAAAGCAAATTTTCGCTGAAAATTTATTTTGGTATCAGGAGAACAGGACAGGCGAGGAGCCAGTTCGAAACATCAAGCCATCATGTGCATGCATGTGTATGCATGTGTATCGAATCGTATTTGGGTGCCGAATGATTGATAGATCATATGCGGATGAGTGCAGGCCTCATCATGTGCATGCGTGTGTATCGCATCATGCTTCATGAGAACCGGAAGTGATAAGGTAGAGCTCCAAAATACCGGCCCTAAAGCAAATTTTCGCTGAAAATTTATTTTGGTATCAGGAGAACAGGACAGGCGAGGAGCCAGTTCGAAACATCAAGCCATCATGTGCATGCATGTGTATGCATGTGTATCGCATCATTCTCGTTTGCAGAATCGTTAGAAGATCATAAGATCATATGCAGGCTTCATCACGTGCATGCGTGTGTATCGCATCATGCATCATTAGAACCGGAAGTGATAAGGTAGAGCTCCACAATACCGGCCCAAAAGCAAATTTTCGCTGAAAATTTATTTTGGTATCAGGAGAACAGGACAGGCGAGGAGCCAGTTCGAAACATCAAGCCATCATGTGCATGCATGTGTATGCATGTGTATCGAATCGTATTTGGGTGCCGAATGATTGATAGATCATATGCGGATGAGTGCAGGCCTCATCATGTGCATGCGTGTGTATCGCATCATGCATCATTAGAACCGGAAGTGATAAGGTAGAGCTCCACAATACCGGCCCTAAAGCAAATTTTCGCTGAAAATTTATTTTGGTATCAGGAGAACAGGACAGGCGAGGAGCCAGTTCAAAACATCAAGCCATCATGTGCATGCATGTGTATGCATGTGTATCGCATCATTCTCGTTTGCAGAATCGTTAGAAGATCATAAGATCATATGCAGGCTTCATCACGTGCATGCGTGTGTATCGCATCATGCATCATTAGAACCGGAAGTGATAAGGTAGAGCTCCACAATACCGGCCCAAAAGCAAATTTTCGCTGAAAATTTATTTTGGTATCAGGAGAACAGGACAGGCGAGGAGCCAGTTCGAAACATCAAGCCATCATGTGCATGCATGTGTATGCATGTGTATCGCATCATTCTCGTTTGCAGAATCGTTAGAAGATCATAAGATCATATGCAGGCTTCATCACGTGCATGCGTGTGTATCGCATCATGCTTCATGAGAACCGGAAGTGATAAGGTAGAGCTCCACAATACCGGCCCTAGAGAAAATTTTCGCTGAAAATTTATTTTGGTATCAGGAGAACAGGACAGGCGAGGAGCCAGTTCGAAACATCAAGCCATCATGTGCATGCATGTGTATGCATGTGTATCGCATCATTCTCGTTTGCAGAATCGTTAGAAGATCATAAGATCATATGCAGGCTTCATCACGTGCATGCGTGTGTATCGCATCATGCATCATCAGAACCGGAAGTGATAAGGTAGAGCCCTAAAATACCGGCCCCAAAGCAAATTTTCGCTGAAAATTTATTTTGGTATCAGGAGAACAGGACAGGCGAGGAGCCAGTTCGAAACATCAAGCCATCATGTGCATGCATGTGTATGCATGTGTATCGAATCGTATTTGGGTGCCGAATGATTGATAGATCATATGCGGATGAGTGCAGGCCTCATCATGTGCATGCGTGTGTATCGCATCATGCTTCATGAGAACCGGAAGTGATAGGGTAGAGCCCTACAATACCGGCCCTAAAGCAAATTTTCGCTGAAAATTTATTTTGGTATCAGGAGAACAGGACAGGCGAGGAGCCAGTTCGAAACATCAAGCCATCATGTGCATGCATGTGTATGCATGTGTATCGAATCGTATTTGGGTGCCGAATGATTGATAGATCATATGCGGATGAGTGCAGGCCTCATCATGTGCATGCGTGTGTATCGCATCATGCTTCATGAGAACCGGAAGTGATAAGGTAGAGCTCCAAAATACCGGCCCTAAAGCAAATTTTCGCTGAAAATTTATTTTGGTATCAGGAGAACAGGACAGGCGAGGAGCCAGTTCGAAACATCAAGCCATCATGTGCATGCATGTGTATGCATGTGTATCGCATCATTCTCGTTTGCAGAATCGTTAGAAGATCATAAGATCATATGCAGGCTTCATCACGTGCATGCGTGTGTATCGCATCATGCATCATTAGAACCGGAAGTGATAAGGTAGAGCTCCACAATACCGGCCCAAAAGCAAATTTTCGCTGAAAATTTATTTTGGTATCAGGAGAACAGGACAGGCGAGGAGCCAGTTCGAAACATCAAGCCATCATGTGCATGCATGTGTATGCATGTGTATCGAATCGTATTTGGGTGCCGAATGATTGATAGATCATATGCGGATGAGTGCAGGCCTCATCATGTGCATGCGTGTGTATCGCATCATGCATCATTAGAACCGGAAGTGATAAGGTAGAGCTCCACAATACCGGCCCTAAAGCAAATTTTCGCTGAAAATTTATTTTGGTATCAGGAGAACAGGACAGGCGAGGAGCCAGTTCAAAACATCAAGCCATCATGTGCATGCATGTGTATGCATGTGTATCGCATCATTCTCGTTTGCAGAATCGTTAGAAGATCATAAGATCATATGCAGGCTTCATCACGTGCATGCGTGTGTATCGCATCATGCATCATTAGAACCGGAAGTGATAAGGTAGAGCTCCACAATACCGGCCCAAAAGCAAATTTTCGCTGAAAATTTATTTTGGTATCAGGAGAACAGGACAGGCGAGGAGCCAGTTCGAAACATCAAGCCATCATGTGCATGCATGTGTATGCATGTGTATCGCATCATTCTCGTTTGCAGAATCGTTAGAAGATCATAAGATCATATGCAGGCTTCATCACGTGCATGCATGTTTATGCATGTGTATCGCATCATTCTCGTTTGCAGAATCGTTAGAAGATCATAAGATCATATGCAGGCTTCATCACGTGCATGCGTGTGTATCGCATCATGCATCATTAGAACCGGAAGTGATAAGGTAGAGCTCCACAATACCGGCCCTAGAGAAAATTTTCGCTGAAAATTTATTTTGGTATCAGGAGAACAGGACAGGCGAGGAGCCAGTTCGAAACATCAAGCCATCATGTGCATGCATGTGTATGCATGTGTATCGCATCATTCTCGTTTGCAGAATCGTTAGAAGATCATAAGATCATATGCAGGCTTCATCACGTGCATGCGTGTGTATCGCATCATGCATCATCAGAACCGGAAGTGATAAGGTAGAGCCCTAAAATACCGGCCCCAAAGCAAATTTTCGCTGAAAATTTATTTTGGTATCAGGAGAACAGGACAGGCGAGGAGCCAGTTCGAAACATCAAGCCATCATGTGCATGCATGTGTATGCATGTGTATCGAATCGTATTTGGGTGCCGAATGATTGATAGATCATATGCGGATGAGTGCAGGCCTCATCATGTGCATGCGTGTGTATCGCATCATGCTTCATGAGAACCGGAAGTGATAGGGTAGAGCCCTACAATACCGGCCCTAAAGCAAATTTTCGCTGAAAATTTATTTTGGTATCAGGAGAACAGGACAGGCGAGGAGCCAGTTCGAAACATCAAGCCATCATGTGCATGCATGTGTATGCATGTGTATCGAATCGTATTTGGGTGCCGAATGATTGATAGATCATATGCGGATGAGTGCAGGCCTCATCATGTGCATGCGTGTGTATCGCATCATGCTTCATGAGAACCGGAAGTGATAAGGTAGAGCTCCAAAATACCGGCCCTAAAGCAAATTTTCGCTGAAAATTTATTTTGGTATCAGGAGAACAGGACAGGCGAGGAGCCAGTTCGAAACATCAAGCCATCATGTGCATGCATGTGTATGCATGTGTATCGCATCATTCTCGTTTGCAGAATCGTTAGAAGATCATAAGATCATATGCAGGCTTCATCACGTGCATGCGTGTGTATCGCATCATGCATCATTAGAACCGGAAGTGATAAGGTAGAGCTCCACAATACCGGCCCAAAAGCAAATTTTCGCTGAAAATTTATTTTGGTATCAGGAGAACAGGACAGGCGAGGAGCCAGTTCGAAACATCAAGCCATCATGTGCATGCATGTGTATGCATGTGTATCGCATCATTCTCGTTTGCAGAATCGTTAGAAGATCATAAGATCATATGCAGGCTTCATCACGTGCATGCGTGTGTATCGCATCATGCTTCATGAGAACCGGAAGTGATAAGGTAGAGCTCCACAATACTGGCCCTAGAGAAAATTTTCGCTGAAAATTTCTTTTGGTATCAGGAGAACAGGACAGGCGAGGAGCCAGTTCGAAACATCAAGCCATCATGTGCATGCATGTGTATGCATGTGTATCGCATCATTCTCGTTTGCAGAATCGTTAATAGATCATATGCGGATGAGTGCAGGCTTCATCACGTGCATGCGTGTGTATCGCATCATGCTTCATGAGAACCGGAAGTGATAAGGTAGAGCTCCAAAATACCGGCCCTAAAGCAAATTTTCGCTGAAAATTTATTTTGGTATCAGGAGAACAGGACAGGCGAGGAGCCAGTTCGAAACATCAAGCCATCATGTGCATGCATGTGTATGCATGTGTATCGAATCGTATTTGGCTGCCGAATGATTGATAGATCATATGCGGATGAGTGCAGGCCTCATCATGTGCATGCGTGTGTATCGCATCATGCTTCATGAGAACCGGAAGTGATAAGGTAGAGCTCTAAAATACCGGCCCTAAAGCAAATTTTCGCTGAAAATTTATTTTGGTATCAGGAGAACAGGACAGGCGAGGAGCCAGTCCGAAACATCAAGCCATCATGTGCATGCATGTGTATGCATGTGTATCGCATCATTCTCGTTTGCAGAATCGTTAGAAGATCATAAGATCATATGCAGGCTTCATCACGTGCATGCGTGTGTATCGCATCATGCATCATTAGAACCGGAAGTGATAAGGTAAAGCTCCACAATACCGGCCCAAAAGCAAATTTTCGCTGAAAATTTATTTTGGTATCAGGAGAACAGGACAGGCGAGGAGCCAGTTCGAAACATCAAGCCATCATGTGCATGCATGTGTATGCATGTGTATCGCATCATTCTCGTTTGCAGAATCGTTAGAAGATCATAAGATCATATGCAGGCTTCATCACGTGCATGCGTGTGTATCGCATCATGCATCATTAGAACCGGAAGTGATAAGGTAGAGCTCCACAATACCGGCCCAAAAGCAAATTTTCGCTGAAAATTTATTTTGGTATCAGGAGAACAGGACAGGCGAGGAGCCAGTTCGAAACATCAAGCCATCATGTGCATGCATGTGTATGCATGTGTATCGCATCATTCTCGTTTGCAGAATCGTTAGAAGATCATAAGATCATATGCAGGCTTCATCACGTGCATGCGTGTGTATCGCATCATGCTTCATGAGAACCGGAAGTGATAAGGTAGAGCTCCACAATACTGGCCCTAGAGAAAATTTTCGCTGAAAATTTCTTTTGGTATCAGGAGAACAGGACAGGCGAGGAGCCAGTTCGAAACATCAAGCCATCATGTGCATGCATGTGTATGCATGTGTATCGCATCATTCTCGTTTGCAGAATCGTTAATAGATCATATGCGGATGAGTGCAGGCTTCATCACGTGCATGCGTGTGTATCGCATCATGCTTCATGAGAACCGGAAGTGATAAGGTAGAGCTCCAAAATACCGGCCCTAAAGCAAATTTTCGCTGAAAATTTATTTTGGTATCAGGAGAACAGGACAGGCGAGGAGCCAGTTCGAAACATCAAGCCATCATGTGCATGCATGTGTATGCATGTGTATCGAATCGTATTTGGCTGCCGAATGATTGATAGATCATATGCGGATGAGTGCAGGCCTCATCATGTGCATGCGTGTGTATCGCATCATGCTTCATGAGAACCGGAAGTGATAAGGTAGAGCTCTAAAATACCGGCCCTAAAGCAAATTTTCGCTGAAAATTTATTTTGGTATCAGGAGAACAGGACAGGCGAGGAGCCAGTCCGAAACATCAAGCCATCATGTGCATGCATGTGTATGCATGTGTATCGCATCATTCTCGTTTGCAGAATCGTTAGAAGATCATAAGATCATATGCAGGCTTCATCACGTGCATGCGTGTGTATCGCATCATGCATCATTAGAACCGGAAGTGATAAGGTAAAGCTCCACAATACCGGCCCAAAAGCAAATTTTCGCTGAAAATTTATTTTGGTATCAGGAGAACAGGACAGGCGAGGAGCCAGTTCGAAACATCAAGCCATCATGTGCATGCATGTGTATGCATGTGTATCGCATCATTCTCGTTTGCAGAATCGTTAGAAGATCATAAGATCATATGCAGGCTTCATCACGTGCATGCGTGTGTATCGCATCATGCTTCATGAGAACCGGAAGTGATAAGGTAGAGCTCCACAATACCGGCCCTAGAGAAAATTTTCGCTGAAAATTTCTTTTGGTATCAGGAAAACAGGACAGGCGAGGAGCCAGTTCGAAACATCAAGCCATCATGTGCATGCATGTGTATGCATGTGTATCGCATTATTCTCGTTTGCAGAATCGTTCATAGATCATATGCGGATGAGTGCAGGCTTCATCACGTGCATGCGTGTGTATCGCATCATGCATCATCAGAACCGGAAGTGATAAGGTAGAGCCCTAAAATACCGGCCCCAAAGCAAATTTTCGCTGAAAATTTATTTTGGTATCAGGAGAACAGGACAGGCGAGGAGCCAGTTCGAAACATCAAGCCATCATGTGCATGCATGTGTATGCATGTGTATCGCATCATTCTCGTTTGCAGAATCGTTAGAAGATCATAAGATCATATGCAGGCTTCATCACGTGCATGCGTGTGTATCGCATCATGCTTCATGAGAACCGGAAGTGATAAGGTAGAGCTCCACAATACCGGCCCTAGAGAAAATTTTCGCTGAAAATTTCTTTTGGTATCAGGAGAACAGGACAGGCGAGGAGCCAGTTCGAAACATCAAGCCATCATGTGCATGCATGTGTATGCATGTGTATCGCATTATTCTCGTTTGCAGAATCGTTCATAGATCATATGCGGATGAGTGCAGGCTTCATCACGTGCATGCGTGTGTATCGCATCATGCATCATCAGAACCGGAAGTGATAAGGTAGAGCCCTAAAATACCGGCCCCAAAGCAAATTTTCGCTGAAAATTTATTTTGGTATCAGGAGAACAGGACAGGCGAGGAGCCAGTTCGAAACATCAAGCCATCATGTGCATGCATGTGTATGCATGTGTATCGAATCGTACTTGGGTGCCGAATGATTGATAGATCATATGCGGATGAGTGCAGGCCTCATCATGTGCATGCGTGTGTATCGCATCATGCTTCATGAGAACCGGAAGTGATAAGGTAGAGCTCTAAAATACCGGCCCTAAAGCAAATTTTCGCTGAAAATTTATTTTGGTATCAGGAGAACAGGACAGGCGAGGAGCCAGTTCGAAACATCAAGCCATCATGTGCATGCATGTGTATGCATGTGTATCGAATCGTATTTGGGTGCCGAATGATTGATAGATCATATGCGGATGAGTGCAGGCCTCATCATGTGCATGCGTGTGTATCGCATCATGCTCCATGAGAACCGGAAGTGATAAGGTAGAGCTCTAAAATACCGGCCCTAAAGCAAATTTTCGCTGAAAATTTATTTTGGTATCAGGAGAACAGGATAGGCGAGGAGCCAGTTCGAAACATCAAGCCATCATGTGCATGCATGTGTATGCATGTGTATGCAACGAGGTGTTCCGAGTCAGTGCCTGATGTCGTGATGTGTTGCTTATATCGAATGTTGATGATGTATTCAATGTTAATTAAACTATCAATTTGAGGCGGCTCCATGGTGATGTATGAATGAGAGGAACAAAATAAATTTTAACACGTTATTAGATATATTATACTGGATTTATTCACACAGAAAAATCTCCTTTTACAATAATTGTGTTACAATGAAATTGATAGAGGTTCCTTATTAAATTAACATTTTAATTAGTTCAAAAAGTAAATAATTTATGTATTCTTATAAATGATTTATATATTTTTATTCGGTTCACAAATATAATAAACAAATATGCAGATGCATCGACGAAGCTTGTGTTCTAGATCCAGGGCGCAGTTGCTTCGAGGATGCCAATTTTCCTCCTGTACCAGAAGAAAAGAAAGTTCATAATCAGGAATAAACTAAATTGCAGAATTATTGAGTGATCAAGTTATCGTCAACTTTTGCGACTTGTGGCCGAGATATTTCAATGGGATTGATTCCTAGCTCAATTTACGGGACGAATTTGTTTTCGTGAGGTGAAATTGCATAAGCCTATAGCTTTTGATATTTCTCAAAATTTGAACCAAAGTTCAACTATTTTTCTAATTGAATCTGAGGAATTGGTTCACAGTCCACCTGAAAATGAAATATATGAAAAATTAAATCTAGTCATGCTCACACGACACTACGGTCCATAAGCCTTTGAACCTTCATCAAGTTTTTTTTCATCCAAGATCCACCGATTAAAATTCAATAGTTTCTGTTTTCAAGTTCTTACCATGGCTTATCCGGCGTGAAGTAACTCTCTTGGTCTGACCATGGCGGATTCCGTTTTCAAAGAGCAAAAATCTCTGGTAGTGTAGAGGCCTATGGTAGAGGCTCTGGTAGAGGTAACGAAGCACCATCTAGTGACTAATCAGAAACAAGTGAACTGAACGCAACCCCTTTTTACGTTTGTGCGATGGTCGAAGTTACAATGAGGATCTTGTGAATTATCTTCTATTAAAAATTATACCATTTAAAAGTAGATCCAACGTTTAAAATTCGTTAATTTGTAAAGAAATGATTTCGAAAGCAGCCGTGGGCATCGCTGCCGGAATTGCCGGCAGCATATTTCTAGGGTATTGCTTTTACTTTGACCAAAAACGACGAGGCGATCCAGACTTCAAAAAGAAATTACGTGAACGTGAGTAGTTACACATGAATTGTTCTATTTCTACTAATTTACCCTGAACCATCGATTAATTTTTCACTTTCCCGTGTCAATTTGTTTCAACACCTCAAAAACTCCATGTCGAACCTCCAACCTAACTCACCCTATAATCTACGCATTCTGTACCAACGAATTACAAATTGAAAATCCAACAGCAGCACGTTCTTGATAAAGTTTACGTTTAAGTACACATTAATCCAATATCATGAACACAATCTTCTCAAAAGTTTTAAGCTTCTTACTCCAAAAAATCTTACCGCCATTAAAAGACATTTCGGTTACCTTAAATTATAAGGTCCATGCTACGGGGTCTAGAAATTCAATAGGTTGTAAAATAGCAAACAGACCGTGATTTAATGTAATAACTTCCAGTGCTTTAGATTATGTGCCTCAGACCCCTTTCAAGAAATGATTTTTACATAATAATATCATTGTAATAACTACAGGCAGAAGAGCCAGGAAGCAAGCACAGAAAGCGGGATCAAAAATACCAGACCTCAAGGATCATGAAGCGATGCAGAGGTTTTTCTTCCAAGAGGTAAATACAACTCATTTGGAAGTAATTTTTATCAACAAGTTGCGATACCAACACTATTTAATTCCTAATAATGAATTTAATCATCGCAGGTTCAATTGGGAGAAGAAATGTTGGCCGGAGGGGACCTTGAAGGAGGAGTTGAGCATTTAGCGAACGCTGTCACAGTTTGTGGACAACCTAATCAGCTGTTGCAGGTTCTACAGCAAACACTTCCACCGCAAGTTTTCCATCTTTTACTACAACGACTGCCCTCCGTTGGCCAGGTTAGTTACAATTTCTTCCTACAATATCATAATCAAAGTTTTAATGGAGAATGAAAATAAAAGATAATTTCAAAAATCTGTTTAGTACCATCGATCGGAGGAAATTAATTGATTTTCTTTTATTATCTAATGTTACAGAAAATCGTACTTCAAACAGCAATGGCCGAAGAAGATGTCGAATAAGATAGAGCAGCACATAATCTCGTTGGTTATTCCAAAATAAAAAAAAAAGAATGTTAGTAGATTATACGATCGTTTTAGACAAAATGGTTCGCTTTTCACTTACTTACTCTATCACGTAATCCTAAGTCACTATATATTCTCTACGATTAAAATTGCAATAATTGTTCGAATCGATACGATTCTCGTTTGCCCGAGACAATTCGTTAACGACCACATAGATTCAAAGAACCTAAAGGGTGCTTCATCGACGACCATGATTAATTTCGTGCCATTATGATAAATAAAACTAAAACATGACTTACGTAAAGAAAAGGTTCAGCTAAAATACTGCTTGATATAAAAACTTGTAATTAGAAGAAATTAAGATAAATTATTACGGGCACCATATTTCTGGAGCTCGTAGATCTAAACTAAAATTCCCTCAAACTATAAACTTGAGTTACCTCACGCGCTTGACTTGTAGAACGATAATATTCTTCCATACCAGAAAACGTACGAATAACGAAATTGATTCCTAACTAATCAGACAGAGCTACACAGAATCGTAATTCATGAAAAGAAGGTAAAAATATTTTTCTTTCGCATTCTAAATACAGAAACAAAATCTTTTTGTACAAGAGATAAACTGAAGTTGATTAGTATTGGAGGGAAAGAAGTCTATGGTGGTAACAAACGTAGGTTAGTTATTCGAAATTCGTACACATGACTCAGAACGGTACAACACAAATTGCTTCCAGATGTGAAATGAAGAACGAGAAAAAAAGAAAGAAAGAATGGCGTTCAGGTTATTTCTAGAGGCTTTTTTGTGTTTCGAACTTCATGAGTTAATTATATCTGCCATATACTGCGATGAATCAATTTGAATATCGTGCGACGTTAGAATATTGTTGTTCATACGAAGTCTCGTTGACTTCTGCGATGCCTAAGGTAAGTTTGAAATGTGTTCATACCAGGTACATAATTTTCCATTTTTTTTTTTTGTTGTTTTTTTTTTACCGTTTTTTCACACTCCTACTTGTACGAGAACTTAAACTTCTCAAGTTATCAGATCTAGAAGATATCAGACTACCTCGAATATCCTCAGATTTATATTTGTAATTTTACAAACACGATAACAAAATTAATGATAATTAAGATCGCAGAATCCAACAAAAATATAATTACCTTCCTACGGTAGAAAGTTATTAGAAAATTATCGAATTTGATAATTTACCGTTTACAAAAGAATCCAGTCTCTTTAAATAGGCTGAAGAAAGATATTCTGAATAAATAAAACAACGCTATTACCCATGCTTATGGTTTATTTTTGTTTTGTTTTTTTCTCATTTTTATTTCATTCTTCCTTTTTTCAATAACTAACTCGGATTTATTTCAACCAGTTGTGCATTACAGCACGTATTACATTTTGTTCGTCATTAAATTTATATACATATAATAATGATAATATTTGATTCTTTATTTTCATCCCCCTGGACCTCTCAATTCATAGTGCAAACTGTACACATTTTAAATTATGATAAATGTATTTACAACGTGTATTCAAAAAAACACGTTATCATTTAAAAAAAAAAATATTTATATATATATATATATTATGATGTATGTACAAACGTCGATGCAATTAATTAATTATACATATATATCTATACAAAAACAAAACAAAAATTCCTATAGTTCAACCGTGAAAAAAAAAAAAAAAAAAATTAAGTAAAATAAAACAATATTTTACATATAATATACAATAATTATTTTTCATAAATTGTAGAGGACAAAAAACAAAAAATTGTCATAAAAATATCGACCGTTGTGTCCTAACTATTTTACAATTGGCAACGCAATTATTCTGAAAAAAAATTCATGAACCATTTTTCTCCGATAATGGATTTAGCACTTCGTATTAGATAATAAATTATTGTTATCATAGATTATGTGGAATTAAAAAAATAAAGAGCGATAGTTGGATTTGAATGTCAGCCTTATCATCTATACGTAATCAGTTTGAGCTTGCTTGCATGTTATGTGAAATGACGATCACGATCTCGTAAATTAACCAATGAAAAAGTAGTAAAAAAAAACAAGAAACGAAATCAAAAAAAGGAACATTTGAAATATTTCAAATTCTTGGCAATATATGGTACTTTGGAACAAGATCAGGCCCCGTGGAGTTATCACGGATTATTATTAGTTGTTCGATAGCACGTATCTATCGAGAGCACCATCTATTATCTAAGATTTTCCAAATTATCGCTACCGTCGGATATTGCAAAAAAAATTGCATTTTTCATGATTATTTAGATTTTTTTTTTTTTTTTATTTTATCCGTGATAACACTTGTTCCGCAAATAATACTAATACATGTAGCCTTGAATCTTGATTAATGTATATTAAATGTTGATCATGATTTCACGTGTTCAAATATATACTGTTACGATGTTAAACTAATATTTTTTCTTTACCGTTTTTAATTCGATTCATGGCTGTTCTGATTAGCGTCGATGTAAAATTCCGATTAAAATTTTTTTTTTTTTCTATCCAGGTACAACTTTAATTGATGAATTTAATTCGTAAGACAATTTACTGCAAATGAAATCAATTATGGGGTAGGCATTTTTGGTGAAATTGTCATCAACGATATCGAACATACGATTATACTTTTCGTAGTTTTATTATTATTATTATTATTATATTTTTTTTACTATTAACGCACCAGCCAATTCAACAGTCAAAAACCAGAAGCAACGAAGATCTCAATATTAAATCATTTTTAAGTTTTTCTTTTACTATCATTTTTTTTTCATCATATCAATAAATATATTAATTTTTTTTTTGTTCAATTTTTCCAAAAAAATAAATTTCTAACTACCCCGTTACCGCAACCAGCATGCAACGACTTATTAAATTTTATACAATTTTATATACTACTAAGAACTTCCTTTCTGGCTTCTGACATTATGGCTAAGGCGCCTTTACTTACTAATTCTTCTGCAATATTCTGGCCTAGACGTTCGGCGCCGAGCAAACTTATTCCACTTACTTTTCCTGGGGCAATACTGCAGTACAATCGAGGCTCGCGGTACGGACACTTTCTGTTCATGAGCAGAAAAAAAAAAAAAAAAAAAAAAACAGAATAAAGAGCGATTAAAATTTGTCAGCTTGCGGTAAATTCGTTTATCAAACTTACTTGGGTGGCTCTCCGTCGTCATCTGGTAAATATATTCTGTTTTTGAGGACGTGACTTATCACGGTTTGACCATTTAGTGACCAAACTGCTCCGGTGATACTCAAATCTTTACCGATTAACGAAGAACAAACTGCGACGGGTGCTGAACAACCACCGCCGAGTGTTCTTAGAAATGAACGCTCGCAGACACATCTTAAAGTTGTTTCAATGTCGTGCAGCGGCTCCAACAATGCCAAAATATTCCAATCGTTCTCTCTGCATTCGACACCGAGAGCTCCCTGACCCACTGCATAAAGTGCTTCTTCCGGGTCTAGCACCTGGACAAAAAGAATTGAAACAATTTGTGAGGTTGGGGCCACAGCTTTTCGATAAAAAAAATTACAGTTTATTTCAATCTGTTTCAACGCTTCGTTACCTGACTTATGCGATCCTGCCAACCCATTCTTTTCATTCCTGCGGCGGCAAGGATAATAGCAGCAAAAGGACTGGATTCGTCGTCCAGTTTTTTCAACCTAGTATTCAAGTTCCCTCGTATACTTTCTACTTTCAAGTGTGGCATATTACGAGCCAGTTGTGCAGAACGACGTAAAGAACTAGTACCAATTACACTACCTTCCGGAAGTGTGGTGAGCGTTTTGCCCTGATATTTCTTCGACATGACAACAGCGTCTCGTGGATCTTCCCGCCTGAAACAATATTGCAACACATTTAATAAAAATATTTTAATCGTATCTACACGTTCCTTTTAATTGAGGCAAAAGGTTACTTATCCACACGATTGAGTAATGATTATTTTTGACAGATATGGTTTGAACTGAAAACACGACTTTCATTTTGCAGTCATCAAATTTATCGAATATTTTTTAAATAACACGTGATGATTCGCAAAACGTAAGAAGGTGAAAGTAACTATCAGTTTGATATGATGCAAAAGAGAAGGCTGGTAATGTCGGGTCATTCAAGGTCACAGATTTTAGAGCAAGGCCAACAAATTAGTAGCATCGGAATTTAGAGTCATAGAAAAAAACCTGATTTTTCACACTGACAACAGATTTCTAAGTAGTTAATGAAAATTTAAGACAGGAAGAAAATTATTGCCATTTAAAGTGAAACCATTGCAAAAATACATGCGAGCCAAATAATGATGGAATAACGTATTAAAAATTCCACATTGAGAAAAGAAACGTTAAAGAAAAAGATAACTGGTATGAAATAAAGGCGACAATACGATTGTCGCCTGTCGATCTGTCCATGATTCTTTCAGACGTTGGTTAAATATGTTTATTTCATGAGATGGAATGCATAACAAGTTCATCCATAAATTTCCATTCGGATTAGCAATTTCAGTATTCAGGCGAGTGGTAAACTGCGTAAAAACTCCATAGAATTTAATATTATACTTCGTTTTTTCTGGTATATTTTTTGCTTTTTTTTCTTTCTTGTTTTATACTCACTTCAGTATCGCACCTAGAGCCATTCCTTCTGGTAAAGTAGTCGGCAAGTCCTTTAACGAATGAACGACAAAGTCGACTCTTCCATTTTCTAGAGCTATTTCCAATTCAGCAGTGAAGAGAGCTTTTTCACCAATTTTAGGTAACGATTTGTCAAGAATTTTGTCACCTTTTGTACTCATTGTTACTGTAACAGTAATTAAACAAATAAGCCACCCAAATGCTATCAGTAACTTATCGTATTCAGAATTAAAGATTGCATTATCAAAAAGATTAACTTGACCAAAAGTGCAAAGAACTAAAGTTTATTCATCGTTTTGCCAATTATCAATTTAAATAAGAATGATGTCATTAACATCTCCCAACAATAATTAGAGTTAGGTCAATTCAGGGGGATATAATTAATGGCAGCCTCGAATCTAAGGTTACAAAATTATAACGAAAATTATATGATAAAAGAATAATTATGACTCACCTATTTCGAAATTTTTTTTTGGGTGCAGATCTTTCATACATTGTATGACAAATCTTGTTTGAATCAGGGCTAGCTGTAAATATAAAGATTAATTAGATTTTGCCCCAGCATGAGTTTTAAAAGTCCTTCGTCCCTCTCTATTTGGTATGTAAGAAAAGTGACTGAAAGAGACAAATGAAAGACGGTGCACCGCTTTTGTTGTCAGATTAGAAAGTGAGTTAGTGCAAAATTTGATCAAGATTCAACCATTCTCTTGAGCTCTACCGTAATATGAGTACGAGTACTTTCATGATGGAACATCTACGTCAGCGTTTGTGAATTACAGACATTAAGCAATGATTACTGTCTTTTATTTATGTGAAAAAAATATCGCACAAAAGATCAATGATAATAACACACGTATTTTGGAATATTATTTCAGAAATTTTTCCTCTTCGCTCTTTGACAACAATTTATGTTGTTGACTCAGCTTACAAATTGTAGGGTATGAATTATTATTGAAATAACATCAAAGCCAGGTGCTCGAGCTCGTGACGATCGACACGCTAAATGCATTAAATTTTTTGGTCACACTCAAGGCTACGACAATTCCAGACAATCGATGCAAGGAACATTTTTCAAACCAAGTGGTGAAAGTTTGAAAATAAAAGAATTACATGTCAAGTGAAAAATAAAGAGTGTTATCCTGAGGCTGGGTGCTCTGAAATGATTGGGCGATATTAAAAGTTGTAATAACTTGACCAGGAAATATGAATAATAATAATAAAAATAACAAGATCACGAGCAACCTTGGCTTATATTGTTATTGCTAAATGATTATTGTAATTACAGTACATTGAATTTGCTCACCTCACTTTTGCGCGATCCAACCCGGATTACGTCACGCGTTTCGGAGGTCATCGTGGCTCAAATTAGGCAGTACGTAAATGTGAATAATAATGTATGTAACGAATGATGCGAACAGTTTGCACTAGGTACAGAGAGGTTTGATTATTTTCGGAATGTGTTATCGTAAAATAATGCTACGTCCTTAGCCATGTATGATACGAATTGGGTCATAAGTAGAAACAACTTTCACCAATTCATGGATTGTGACAACCTCAAGATGATAATCGAGCCACAGGATATGGAAAAGAAAATGTATTAAATCACTACAGTATCGATGCGATTAAATTATTGGAAAGGTAACACACTATCGCAGTTTATTTCACAGTCACTGGCACTGCAGCAGAATGTGAAATTTGTAATTATGATAATTAAATGAATCGAATCTGCCCCCGCGACACTCTTAACGCCATGACTGTCGACTACTGAAAGATTAAGACCGAACCGAAATCAGCCGGCACGACACCTGACGATCAAATCCGCGGATTTTCATCGATATCTCGAATCTCGGAAGATATTTCGATCATGGATCATACCATTTAAATGCCACAGATGGTTTTTTAAACCCTTATGTCTAGGTGGTTTTTTCCCTTTAATTCAACTCATCTTCCTTCAATTATCCCTCAGTTTGATTTTTCGAACCACAAATATTTAAGAGCATCATCAATTTTCTACTAGCATGGCCATAATTGCAGGTTTTTTACAATGGCCGGAAGGCTCCTATAAATGGAATGTTATTTTTATGTACGATTTACATGCTAAGTCATGCTTAACACGTAGCTATTATCATGATGAAAGACTTTAAACGATAAAATTCAATTCGAATGAGTCGAGAAGATCGTTTTGTCAAGTCATTCATTCACAGTATCGATGCGATAAAAATCCTAATGATGTCATCAACTTTTCAAATAGTATTGAAAAAAAACTATCGAAATAAAATTTTAATTCGCTGTCCACTGAAAAAATTAGTAGATGAAATAGGCCATTTTTCTAATATACTATACTATTAAAAATGAATAAATCGATTATGTCATCATTGTTTGAGTTACTAGACAGGGTCAGAAAAAAATAGAATAGAATTCTTCAAGCGCTTATGTCTTCTCAGACAGACATGAGAATATTGCATATAATTTATTTCAAATAACATCATACGTATGACAGCAACGTAGCATTGTAATTAATTCGCACTGGGTACTCGATCAGTAAAAATGCTTACGATAACTTCGTTCCTTATAAAACCATATCGTAATATTATCAATACAATTGCAGAGTCGATATTACAGAATACTGACTTATAAGTACAAAAATAAAGGATTACAATGATTTCTTTGAAAATCTCAGTGCTAAAATCTAAGCGATAGCATGTTTAGTAACAGTATGAGTTCTTTGTATAAATGCGTAGGCAATTTACCTGTAAATAATTATATGCGTTGATACATGAACAACATGTTCATAAAAATTTGTATCTAGGTGTAAATGTTAACACGTATAATATATATGTATATCTTTCAACTTTTGAACAATTTTTTTCGTTATTTATTTATTTTCATTTTTT
Source organism: Athalia circularis (assembly GCA_963978495.1). Classification (NCBI taxonomy): domain Eukaryota; kingdom Metazoa; phylum Arthropoda; class Insecta; order Hymenoptera; family Athaliidae; genus Athalia; species Athalia circularis. The sequence continues at coordinate 37,553,048 of OZ021698.1, read as the reverse complement.
TTTCAATATAAATATCATTTATCAGGGAAGTTGTATTTTCAGAAAATACGTTTTCCGGGCGAGGATGTTGACTAGATCAAATTGATTGCTATTTCATATTCACTTAATATAGAGAGGCATTAGATGGATGGTTTTCATCTGAAAGAGCACTTTGTGGTCGAAAACTGTGATTATCATTATTCGATTCTCAAAATATGAAAGAAAATTTTTTTGAATTATTTGTACGTTATTTCAATTAGTTCTAAAAGCTGTGTAGCATGCGTCGGTAATTCAAATCAAGCACACCTCGGCAGCTGCATCGATTATTGCATAATCTAGATTATTAGCGTAACTAGAATTACGGCTGAATTAAATTACTAACTGTTTAGATGATAGGAATATCTATATAAATAATAGAAATAAAATTAACCGTAAACACGTTTCGAACGTGTCGCAGCTCTTCGCCGGCTATATCCTCACTGCAGTGAACAGCCGCTCTCGTTTTTAGGTTCTTTGATACTCTGATGGACGGCCTCTTCTCGAACCGGTGGTAAATCATGTTCTCGCATGTCACTCGGTGCTGTTGTCCCAATAAAAGCATGATATACGGGTACAGTCCAGAGAGGACTAGGAGCTGGCATAGTAAAATTTACCGGGCTAACCAAACCGTACGTAGCTTTCGTCTCAAGGGTAGGAACATCCCCAGGCACCTTATGATGATAACTGAAATTATTGATATTCAATTTCCTCGGTGAAAAAATTAGAAAAAGTGTGTTTTTGTTTTTTTTTCTAATAATTTCTAGCGACACCGAACTTACATGAAACCATTTTCTCTGTTGCATTTTTCGAGCGTGATTTTCACCAGCGGAGCCAATCGTTTGAACACAGCGTGTTGGTCAGGCTTGACCCTTGGCGCTGGGCCATGCGTCTTCCCATATTCCTGGCACAGAGCTTTTGCCTGATTCAAACATCTTTCACTCTCTTCGAGGGCCTTTATCGCCTCTCCACATTTATCCATCGACAAAAGATTTTCTCCGCAATAATTGTACGCCTGAAAATAGGGTGCGTGGTAATCGAAACTTTTGCAAACGTTTCAGGAGACAAGAGAAAAAAATTTCTTGAGAAAACTCATACATAAGATTGGTAGAAGGCAGCTTTCAGTTCCAGATATTTCATCCATTGAGCTGAAATCTCTGGCTTGAAGGGGCGCAGAGTATTAGCTGCGTCGAGGAAAAGTTTGCTGGTTTCGTTTGCCAAAGCAGATATCAAATTGTTGTTGTGTTTCAACTCTACGGCTCTAGCAACTGTCACTGGGATCACAATAAAAACGAATTATACCCACAGAACAGTAATTGCGTAACATTTGAGCTGAAGAATAGGGAAAATCAAAAACCTTCTTGTGCCTCGGCAGTGCATTGGTTAATATACGCATTAATTACTCGGGGATCCAAGTCACTTCCCAGAACGGGAGGGTTTGCCAGTTGCGGCAGAAATTCAGTCTGTACAAAAGTAAAAATTCCTGCCGCTCTTCTCATCAAGCCATGAACTTCCTTGGCTTCGTCCATACTTATGCTGTGTAATAAAATTGTAGGTGGCGCAAAGAATTATAACTAGAAGTCTGATATTTAACGGTCGAACTTACTCGTCTTTTCCAGCAATCATTGCAGCATGTTTCATAAACCATATACCTATATTTATACTCATGTTGGCTGCTTCGTAAACAGAATCTGCACAGGAACTGTGGAAAAATGTAAAAAAATAATGACGTGAGATCGGCATTGAATTAGACTGAATTTCAAGATAGTTCACCTGAACTTACTGGCTGAGGGGGCCAAGCAGCGTATGACTCCATTTGAATATGAAAATATTTCGTGATTTACTAGGATCGTGTCTACCGACATGTTCGGATTGAGCAGTAGACGGTTGGATTTCCCAGATTAATCCATACAGCAAACTGAGATAGGCTAAGAAAGCTGGTTCGATCGTGTCACTTGTATTGTTTGCGTCCCTTATCAAGTCTAATAGACGACTTCTGGATAATTTTAGGTCACTGAAATGAGAAAGCACATGAATTTCGAAGCAATTGAAAAAGTCGATCAAGTAAATCTGAAAACAATTTCACATCCAAGAATGATTGCTCATCACATAATAAACAGCGGCTGTTTCTTTTTGGAGTTTTCAACCTTGCGATTTGGTCGATCATGATGTCATTGAATACTGTAGCTGATTGCGGGATGAAAAAAATATTCATGTATAGGTACGGCAACTATTTTAAACTATTGTATCAATGGTTCAACATTGTTGCCATAATTGTTGGAAAGATAATCCTCGATATATCTAACCTGCAAAGCTTTTTTGTTGCCTCTGTGGGCTCCCTCAGTTTGACTTCAAACTTATTATTATTCGTCGCTTTTAGAACGTTGCGATGAAACCAGTGGGCCATTTTTACGATTCGTTGGATATCTCTTCGAAAATAACTTTAATTATCGTTTGCCAATTTGTTACGTCGCATAAATATTTTATTTGACGTTTCAACTATGTTTTTTGACAGGCACGATATGACCGCAACCACTGATATTCATAGACTAAATTGTTACTAGACCAGCGCGGCTTTTGTTTTCATGGATCACAATCGTGATTGTTGAGTATCCATTCGAATTTTTGCGGGAAGTTGATTTCAACAATGGGCAATGTATCACCAAAGTTTTTGTAGAATTTAATCAGTTTAATAAATTCTTCCTCGAGCTTGGCTAGATTGTTCATATGTACAATGATTAATCATCTCCTTAGAGTATCTTCTAAGATCATCTGCAATAATCCAAAGGTGATGATCCAATGCGAAACAAAATAAATGTTGACAAAGGGAGTTTATTACGCATATTTATCTTCAAATCAAACAGATAACAAAAAAGAATATATATTTAGATTAACGAGATGGTCGCTATTTTTTTTTTATCTAACATCTTATCAACTCTTATCAGCACATTTTCAAGGGCAAGTAGTACAAATTTTGAATCATATACCCCTCAGCTGCGTAATATCCGGATTCCGTTCTGGAGGTTCGATAACAACTAGCGCCTACCAGCGAGTAGCAACGTTGAGAGTAAACGTGAGTAAACGGTAGCAGTTCATGACCAGAAAAGTGCGAAAGAATCGAATTCACTCCGTGATTTTCCATATAAACTTGTTGTCAAGGTAATACGACCATTCACCATGACGTGATCACTATAGGGAATTTACAAACTCATTCGACATTCGATCAGATTCTACAGCTAGTTTGTAAAAAACCAAACAAATATCCTGGTCCTTGCTCCGTATCAGCTGTCAACCGATGGATTATCCCTTAACCTAAACTGGAAAAATACCTGTTCAGACTAGGACAATAATCCGGGTTTCTGTTCCCTCGATGTACTGTAAAAATGTGACTAACTGCACAGAGAACGTGCTATCACATTCAACAATGTTCCGGGATAGGAAATATCATGTAATAATGCTATATTTTGCATGATGATATTTTTTGCAGATGGGAGAGCCAACAGGCTTGACTAACAGCGAAGCTAGAGAACTATGCAAGAATCCAGATCAAGCCACAAAAAATTACATTATGTCCCAGGTCATGTACAGGATAAAAGATCCTCGAAAATCTCTACCCTTCTACACAGAAGTACTTGGAATGCGGTTACTCCAAAAATTGGATTTTTCTGAATTGAAATTCTCCATTTATTTCCTCGGGTATGAACAAGCCAACGATATTCCGACCGATAAGAGGGAATGCCTCGAGTGGACGTTCACCAGGAGAGGTGCCATCGAACTTACTCAGTACGTCGCCATTTTTTATGGTCTTGTAAACTTAATTCAAAACTTGATTCTATCAAATTATTTATTGCAATTTCCACCGAACTATTTTCTTATTATAGTAACTGGGGCACAGAAACGGATCCAGATGCAAAATATCACAATGGGAATTCCGATCCTAGAGGATATGGTGAGAGCCAAGTTTTGGGATAGTTTAAATGGAGCTGGAGCATAGTTTTTGAATTTAATCTGTGAATAAGTAATCTATAAATTTCAGGCCACATTGGAATAACGGTACCTGATGTCGAAGTAGCATGCGAAAGATTTGCCAGATTGGGTGTAGAGTTTGTTAAGAAGCCAAATGATGGTAAAATGAAGGGGATTGCATTCATCAAGGACCCGGATGGTTATTGGATTGAAATATTGAGCACAAGTAGTGTGGTTGGAATAATAATGAACAATTAGTAGCTATCTATTTAGTAAACCAGTAAATTCTGTCGAAGCACTGGTGTAATATTATTATGCATAGAGATTAACAGTCGGTATAACGTCGTTGTAAGCATGTAAAAACTCTGTCCCTCAAGCTACAGCAGACCAAAAATATTTTAATGATTTATTAAATGATCAAGGAAAGTTGTACACAATTATACTTACGTTTCATACTAATTGTTTAATCTATTACGTAAATGTTATAAATCGATGTACCTAATACTTATAACTATGCTATTGCAAAAATAAAATCAAAATATTTATTTTCACTAATGAGGTCTCATTTCTGCATTTCATTAGAATCCTCAACATCTCATTATAAAAGTGGTTTACAGTGTTTAGTATTCGGTTTTGGAATTATCTGTCAAGTACTATGGTACGGATTTGGCGCGGCTATTTGGAACATCGGTATTGGAGAAATCTGCAGCTAACTCATAGTGCGTTATCGTAAAGCTTGAAGCACGATCAAGAAATGTCAGATCGTAATTTATAAATTAAAATTTTAACAAACGGGTACGAAACCAGAAGTCGCGGTACCACGTAAGCGATATTTTTTACATTTCAAATATTTGAAAATTAATTAATCCATAATCGAACATAAAATAAATTTCCTGGGGTAGATTTAAAACTCATCTGTCACTTCGAGGTTACATTGCAATCGTCTTCGTCATCGTGTTTAAATTCGGGGGTGCCTTAGGAAATTAAATAAATTACCAAATAGAATAAATAAATAGCTAAATGAAAGATGAATGTTTGGGAAATGAGAATATCGAACATGACGTCATATATTATCAAACTTTTCATTGATTCAGAATGGTTGAGGACAAAAACTACGAATTGGCAAGCAGAATCGAATGCGACGGTTATCTTGGTACCCTGAAATATGTAGGACCAGTTGGTGAAACGAAGGGCCAGTGGCTAGGGGTTGATTGGGATGACCCATCTCGAGGAAAGCACAATGGAACGTACGAAGGAGTCAAATACTTTACAACTTGGTATGGCCTTTTTATCATACATACTCGTGGATGTCATATTCTATTTGATTGCTGAATAGTTCTACGCTCCACAGGCACCCGAAATCCGGCTCATTTATTCGACCTGGCAAAGCAAAGTTTGGCGTATCTTGTCCACATGCGATTAGATCTCGTTATGGTTTGATAGACGATGATCTGGTAGGCATAGATAAGGACAGCTTGACCAGTTTGCAGAAAGAAATAAATGCTCCGTTTCTCGAGATGGTGGGATTTTCCAAAGTGAACAAGAAGCAGAGTAAATTCGATCAGCTGCAAAATGTATGGCTTCGCGATCAATCTGTTAGTGATGCTGGAAAGCCGGGTGAACTGGCAATGTTATGTCCAATGTTGAATGAGATAGACATTTCTAAGAATTTAATTAATTCATGGAAAATTATTTCCGATATTTGTATTCAACTCCATCGTCTCATTAAGCTCAACCTCAGGTAAGTCTGCGAATCAGGTTTACAACAGCCAGAAATTATTTCTATAGAATGCGGCAGGAATTTGAACTTAATTTTATCATTTTCACAGTGAGAATAAGCTACCGGTCGACGTCGACATGAGTCCATTTAAAGAATCGTTCAGCAAAGTAAGCCACCTAACGATGGCAAAAATGAATTATAATTGGAAGGATGTGCAAAAGTGCATTGAAATGTTTCCAGCAATTAGAGAACTTTCCATTTCCTTTAACACTGTAAACACCATAGAAAAACCATGGGATTGTTCAAATATGATGAAAATTACCGCGCTGACTCTGGAGGGGAATCTAATTGACAGTTGGAATGAAGTATTGAAATTAGGCTCACTTCCTTGGTAAAAATTTGACCTAATGCAAGAAGGAAATTACAAAGACTATAAATTGCTTTAGAATATCCTTCCAAACTCTAACTTGCTTCAAGCTTATTTTGCATTTCTTATCGCCGCTCGATTGATCAGCAAAACTAGTTCCTCACATTTCCAGTTCCTGCTATTGAAACGATCCGTATTTATTTCAGTCTTGAATACGTGAACCTCAATGAAAATAGGATAGGAGCTATTAGTTTTCCGACGGATGAGTCGACCACTAAGACCAGTTTATTTACTAGCCTCAGACAGCTCCACATATCAGCCAATAATATATCAGAGGTATGAAGAAACGAATGATGTTGAAAGTTACTTTCCTCCTATATTATGGAAATCGCTGACAATTGTGTAAAAATTGCTTTCCAGTGGCGTTCTATCAGCGAGTTGGAAAAACTTATGAATCTAGAGGACTTGAAGTTCCGAGAAAATCCGATATTAAAAAATGGTGATCCGGCAACTATGCGGCAGTTAATAATCGGCCAAATTTCAAAGCTCAAGTATTTAAACGCCATTGAAATTTCTAACGAAGAGAGGACGGGCGCGGAATACGATTACCTCAAGTTATTTGGGAAGCAGTGGCTCGATACAGAAAGTATTCCTGAAAAGAGGGCGGAATTTGTCATCGAACATCCTCGATATCCTTCTTTAATTCAGAGTGAGTCCTTTTTCAACCCGTAAATAATAAAATCCTTGATTCCAGAATCTTTAAAATAAAACAAAACTTTCCAGAATACGGTGTTCCGGATATTCATGTACCTAAATTAAATGCTGGGATGGGATCCAACGTGATAAGTGTGGAATTTATATGCCCGGATGATCCAAATCAACCGCAAAAAGTAAGAAGAAAGTTACTCAAAGATATGGAGGTTCAGAAGGTCGTGGGACTTGTACAACGACTTTTTAAAACTAACGGGAAGATTCCAACTTTATCCTTTGTACAGCAAAAAGTGAGTTTCGTAATTCCGATCCGATTAACTCACCATGTTATCGATACTCATTTCCAAATCTTACATTGATTTACAGTTAAACGGCATTGAAATAAATTTGGATAAACCATTGCAATATCTGAGCTATTACTCGATACAGGATGGTGACCAGATTCTTGTCAGATGGTGACACAACTGAATAATATACATATATGTATATCTACGTTATACATATGTATATACCACAGATTTACTTGAAGGGTATTTTATATAGTGTGAAAATTCCAGCATCTTATTGCACTGATTAAATTATCGAATTCTCATAGCTGCGATCTTAGATCAACTTCTTTTCAATTTTATATCTTGATTGAGTTGCAACGTATGCTTTCCATTAATGACTACTAACTTGATTGTGATTTAATAAAAAATATGTAGGGTAAAATTTACAGCAAATAATGTGAGCAGCGTAAAACGTTGGAACATCTGCTACATATCGAAATAAAAACGGCGATTAAAATTCACTATTATGTGATAATTATTTTGAAAGACTCGTGATTGAAAAACTGTGTGATTTTTTTTTTTATACATATTTGATGCAAATTGCGTAGATTTAAATCACAATGGCGCTACTAAAATTGCTTCTACGTAATATAAAATGATGTTTTTTTTTTTTTTTCCATACTTATGCAATTGAACAGCGTTTAAATTGATGTATGAAATGATTGCGTCATCTTTAAACTGGATTTAATGCGCTCTAATTTCTGTACACTTAAACTGTAAATTGTTAAAGAGAACACCTTTTTTTTTAAATAAAACACATTGAAATGAAATTTTGGCTCAAATTTTATGTGATATCGATCCGAATATCCCAAACATCGAAATCGATTCGCTGCGATGCCAATTTTTTTTAGCTTTTTGCACTTTCCATTAATTGTTATTGGAGCCCGAAATTAGGAAAAAATTAAACGACAACCGTTCTTATTTGAATATCTTATTTTCATCAGCCACTCTCCGTTTATCACACATGTAGTAAAAAAACGATGTGGAATTATTATTGGAAGGGTAAGAAGTTTTGAATAACTTTGTTCTTACTTCTATATGACCTTTGACTGATTTCCTGAAGAATTGTAGACCGTACGATATTCTAAAGCTGTTGTGCCTGTTTCTCAATTTTACTTGCTTCTTCCTTCTCCAGCTGCTCCCTTGTAAGAAGTGACAATCCCAGTTGATCTTCTCTTGTGAACGGTTGAGCCATTTGCCGTAACCATCTTTTGCTTATCTGGAAGAATTTCAAACATCCATCCAATTCCATAAATTTCTTCAAAGCAGACATCAGTCTTGTTACCTGTATAGCTTCTTCCGTAGATAAATTACAAAGGTTGTCGGTGAGATGTTCCTGGATCCATTTTGGCAGTTTACTTCTTTTGTCTGCTCTTGAGAATCGCTGTGAGAAATTATTCACGTTATTCAAATATGAGGAGAGTTTCCGAATTGGGTTTTCTCGATAAAGATCCATCGAAAGTTACCTTATCTGCGAACACCATTATACCATAGTCGGTTTTTCCTCTGATAGCACGGCCAACACACTGCGCGGCATGACGCATTGCGTCGAATGTTAGAAAATCATTTTCCCTTATCTAAAAAAGCAGGGTCAAGATAGTAAGAACCTAGTATCCGTATAATTAATTTATTATATATCAAATAAGGTGAATACTGACCTGAAATTGATCTCGAAGGTACTCCAATCTGGCCTTCAAAATTCGCGACTGTGTATAAACATAAGGTATACCAAACATGAGAACGGCTCTTCCCAGGTGATGGTCAAAATCCACACCCTCCGATACCTTGCCTCTTGCTACCGAAAGCAAAACCGCTCCTCGGCCATTTTCGCAAGCTTTGATGTAATTTATTAGTGCTAAACTTGTTTCCGCTGAATCTTGCGTTTCGATGAACAGCAATTTATGCCTCTGTAATTGGTCCACTACACCTTGATCGTACCTGATAAAACATTCGATCGTGAAATTGGGGACGGATTCCTTTGAATAATGCGATGTATTTCGATAAAATATAGCAGCAGTTAATTACCAAGCAGCGACAACTGACTCCATGTATGAATAGGACGTGAAAAAACAAACGAGACCATCTGGCACCGCAGCTGAAAATTCCACTAATAATTGCCCATAATTTCTGATCACAGCTACATCTTCTCGAGTTTCGAATTTCGATGATATCGCCACCTGGTCGTTACCTTTAGCGACAATCTGAAAATTTATTTCAATGATTTTTCAATGAATATCGGTGCAAGTTCTGAACGAAATTGTCCATGAAATTGATAACTCACCATTGGTAACAAACACGGCCTCGCCAGAGTCATGGTAAACGATGACATGATTACAGGATGAAAGTCCAGAATTTTCGGATACATATCTAGGGGCGACAACGTCCCCGATGTGATAACGACTGACTGAAATCTATCAAATATTGGCTTCATGGCTATGGAAGAATCGAGGCAGGTAAAATGTAGCACAGGATTTAAAACGGTTGGAGTTTTGTCATCGAACGGCTCCACAATGATGGTGAAGCCTTTCGTGTAGGTAGAAACCAGAGTGGCAAGATGCGTGACCAGAATCAGAGGGGAAAAGTCTGCGACGTCGCTTATTTCCATAGTTCGTAGCAACGACGATAATCTCTCAGCACAAAATCTGAGAGGTTTTCTCTCGATGCAAACTTTTGATTGAATGTCGCGTAGGAACCCTGCCGGAGACTCTTGCATCACATGCTGCACCCGAAGTCTAGTTTTTAAGTATTCAACGAACCGTTTTAAAAAGCCTACAAAATGTTCGGCATTCCTTATATTTCCAGGAACGACCTCTGCAAAGCAGAAAAACAAACAATAACAATCACAGGGTCATCAGCGGTTTTTAAATCAGATAGAAATTTACCTTGAAGTACTTCATCTGGCAAAATGGGATTTGATAAAATAACATCCGTTTCTCTTGCAGCTTGAGCATCTTTGAGTCCCTCAACTAGCCGATTATATTCTTCTTTCAATTTATTCACGTCGTCTTCTCTCATTCTGAAAGTAGTTGGTTGATGAAAGCGATATTAATTTTCAGCTAACAGTAAATATTTTTACTCCAATACTTACTCAGCAACGGTTTTCTCTAGAATTTGTATATTCGAAGAACTTTTCTCGACAATTCGTTTGTTTATTTTGACGCTCATAGAGTCTATACATACATTATCTGGAAGCAAAACGAATCGATGGATTTTACGCGATTGAATAAACATCGGTGGTCATAATCTACTATTAAAATGAGGGTGTAATTACCGATATTGTGCGCCTCGTCGAATACTACGACAGAGCTCTTGCTCAATTCTTTTGAAACTGTTTCAGCGATTTTTGGATCAAGTAAATAATGGTAACTGTAAACGACAATGTGAGCGTGCATTATCTGAAAAATGAGAAGACGCCATTTGCTTACTCATAATTTAAAAAATTTTCTGTGCGCTGTAATAGCTAATTGATTATTCCATCTTACCGTAAACCTTGCTAGGAAATACGGACACCAATTTCTATCCCTGCCATACTCTTTAAGATCGTCAAGTGAATAAATCCCAGCTGGTACAACTTGCTCACGTCCTTCCATATCGAATCCTTCATAAAAGTTACAAACTGGCGTGGAATCATCGTAGTTGTGTCGTTCCCTTATGTAGGAAGCTGTCAGCGAGTGACATCTGCCATCCACTATTTTACCCTCTCGTTCTTTGCTTACCTGCGGAAGAAAGTACTTGATCAATAGGCACCATTGAACTTACAGCAATACAAATGCGGATGCACTGACTCCAAATTTTATCGAGAACACACCTCAGGATGAATGCAGAGATTTTTCCTGGAACTTAGAACTAAGCCGACGATTTTTGGTTTGACATTATCTTCCTTTTCATAATATTCCATCAAATTTTTCAACTCTTCTATGACTTTCTCAATTTCCGGAACCGTACGAGAACAATAAATCAGCTTAGTGATCTCCAATGGATGTTCCAGCATGTAAGCGACGATCAATGATAACAAAGTTACCGTTTTACCAGTACCAGAAGGCATCTCCAAGAGGCAGTGACCCTGCATAATATTTAATTACACTTGGAAACAAATTTCATTAGAAATATTTTTAGCCCAAGTTGACATGAATGAATCAAACCAATACCCTAGCATCCAGGCCTCGCTTGAGCTCCAGCATGTACGCATATTGCTCAGGGTAGATATAATCGTAGGGAAAGTAAACAATCAACCCATCAACGCTGATCCTGTAATTTGAAAACGCCGGGTCTAAGATTTCTGTTCACTTCGCAATTTAATGGTGTTATGCAGAGGTATTTGATCTAGATATTTACTTCATTTTCTGTTTGTCTATTGCATCAATATACAGTAGAACTGCCGTATTTTACTTCTATGATGTCTCTGTAACTCGCATCAAAATTCAATATCTGCGGCGTCGTTGCAGGTTATAAAATTATGGCAATAAAGGTTAGAGAACCAACAATCTTGTTGAAAACTGCCGTACTGTCGCCTCTTGCGACCCTCTAATTTTTACTTCTTTTTTTTTGAAAACCCATTGTTGACAATTGTTGCATACTTCCGGCGTCGTTTCCGGCGCGGTATCATTCAAAAATTTGAAGTTTATGAGCACGTGCCACGCGTTAACTGGCGGAACTATAGAGAATTGCTGCAAGTGTCAATGTCAAATGAATAATAATCATATTTTAAAATAAAATAAATTGAACTGATAATGATTTTCGAAAATGGAGAATTAAATTTCCATTATGTACAGAGTTATATGTTAGGGAGTTATCGATAATAGAAGTTGAAACGAACAGAACATTTTGATCATATGCCGCACAGCAATTGACGGAAAAATGCCTGCGAAATGGACAGAAGCGCGAATCTATAAATTGGTCCTTTCGTACATAAGACACGAATGCCTCTGGAAGCACGATATTAATTCGTACAACGATTCAGAGGCCCGCTATAACGCCTACCTGGGCATCATCAGGGATCTCAATATTCAAGATTTGTCCGTAAATGAAGTTCGTGATAAAATCAAACAGATAAGACGAACGTATCGCACAGAATTGGCCAAAATACACGATGCCAACTTTCGGGGGTGCCCCTATAAACCGAAGATCACTTGGTTTGAATTAGTTCATGAATTTCTCTACGCTTATATTACCGAGGAAAATTCAAAAAATGTCAGTAGTGGTAGTTGAGAGGGATAGTTTAGTTATAATAGCCTAAAATTTTACACGGCTTGAATAAGAATTACCTTTATAGGATACCTCGCTAGAGGAGGAACTGAGCAACAGCAAAATCAATGAATACAAGTGCCGCCTTTCGCAATCCCTGTCTAGCCCTCTCCGCCGTTACCTTCTAAATGAACGACCCAGCTGCCTCAAATATTCTCCAATTCCACCAAATCTTGACACGTCCCCAACGAAGTTGACAAAACATGTAGTACCTCTGCAGACCAAGACTATTCCGACTTCCCAGTGCAATATTTCCTCCACTTTCCAACGTAACGATGCTGCTCTGAAAAATTTCATGACGCAAGAACCACATATCGCAGCTCAATCGATACCAAATGGTCAAATGCTTCCTACTGTTGGTGATTGTTCATCGATTGCACTACCCATTGCAGAAATCCAATCTCAGGCTACAACTGATGCGATAAGGAAAGATAAGCATCACAGAAAGTCTGGTGACGAGTTTGATGTGTTCGGTGAGAAAGAAGTTGTTCTATGATGACAAATGAACAAAGATAGTTTTGCTTCAATCTTTACAGACGTTATAATTCATACAGGAAAAAGTGTCGCTTGTCAGCTGCGAGAGTTGTCTTTATCGCAGGCTCTGAGAACCCAGACAAAAATTCAAAGCCTTCTTGCCGAAGAAAGAATAAACTGTAACACCAAACAGGGAAATAAAAGAGAAATGAAACGAATTCCACATCGCCACAAACATCGTCACAAGGATTCCAGGGCTACACAATCGTCAAGAAGTAGTCGTTCATCGTTCAATTATAATTCGAACTTTCAGTGCCCGTCGGCTAGCGACCTGAGTTCTCCCAGAGAGCCAAGCCACAACAGGCACTCGAAACACACTGACATGAGAGAAATCGGGCAGAAAATTAAACATTAATGTAACGGTAACGCATATAAAATACCTGAGCATGTATTATCTGAAAAAGACTTTCCGAGTGTAAAATTACAAAATGTGCGTATAGTCAATAATATCAAATACCTTCGACAATCATATCTAAATAAGCACCTGGAATGCAGTCCTCTTTTTGAACACCGAGTTCTGACATCAATTTGTCAGCAATTTCCTGCCCATATTCCAAAGACTGGTTTTCATTCAGAACAACCTGAACAAAAAAACAGTGGTAAATTATATAGGAGGCTAAAATAGTGTTGCAGTAAAGTCAAGCAGGATTTCGCGTTCAAAAAATTCAAGATACTTAGATCCGAAAAATGTGATCAAAAAAGGTGGCCCATGCAAACTTTTGGAAAATTTACTACACAAATATTGTCTTTACAAAAAAATGCGAATTATCTGAGTATGACGATACCTCGAGTTCCATAAAATTACCAAGTCCTTCAACAACGTCAATGTGGACTCTGGTCTGATCAATGTTGTATAAAAGTCTCACTTTTTTTACAACTCCAATTATTCCATTAGACCTAGCTAAGACGTCTGTTAATCCTTGGATTTCCTCACTGGAAATAGTGGTCTTTACATAGTCACTTAGCTTTGGCCCTTGAGTATCGGGTCTCTCATAGAATATTAATTCGCCGGAACCATCCTAAAAATGATACATATCGATAATCTGGGACCAGTTAATATTGAGAGGATTGAATACGACATGTCTCACCTCAAACTGTCGTAACTTGAGCCGACCTGTTGCAACTTTGAAGAATGTGTCATGCTGCTTAATCACGGTTTCCTCAGATTTGCTAAGTTGCTTCGCCCGCAGTTTGATAGCATCTTTATCTTGAACTCGTGCTTTTATTTCAACGTTACGCATGGTTCGCTAAGTATTGCAATTAATACTACTCAACTATTGTGGTCATTAGTATAAGAGAGAACTGTGGAGAAAACACGGTCACCTTTTACGGATGTTTGATAACAATCATTGACCGCAGATCCTCAATGTGGTCAACAATGGTAAGAATCCATAACCACACTTTTTTGCCGGCAACTTGCCGTTTGTTTGCGTTTGTGACATTTGTGATAAATTCAAACACAGGTTACGGCAAAATACCAAACGCTCAACTATCAAAATCTGCGGATTAATGTTGGAAAGCAATTGACACACGAACATTATCGCATATTGAGCCATTGCCAAATTTACGTCGTTATGTTTTATTTCTGTTGGGTACGAGACTGCCAACAATGTGTGTGACGAACTTGTAAATCTTCGATGTTTTACTGCTATTAACAACACTCTAATTTCGAACTGGGTTCACCACCTCCCTAGTAGAAAAAACTACATGGCAGTATTATTTTAAATCTTAGCGCGCAAGTTTCGTTGACCATAAATTATTCTGTAACCAGTTCAAATTAGAGTGATTAGACTTGAGAAGTCTGATACAAATTTATTACAATTGTAATCACCACTCACCTAAAATAATCTTATCGTCCCGATTGTCATCCTCAATCTAATCACGAGGCAGGTTAATGCTTTATTGCGCCCTTTCCAGGGTACGATGAAATCAATAAGCTGAAAGCTGAAATTAAATTTTTTCCCAACTCTTTATGTAAATAAAGCATTCATAAATGTGTGCAAAATGTTTGCTTCCTGTTTCCTTGAAATTTTGACCTACAGCTATCACATCAAAATCCACAGATAATAAAGAACGGTTTTTTACGTGACAGCCAGTCCGAGGCATTCATCATCACGTAATTGCGATAACTACAAGAATTTGGAAAAGATTATTCAGTATTTGGTACATCAGGTTGCCTAAGACTAGAGAAAATATTACAAGTCCAGATCATTATGAAATGAGTTTAATTTAATCATTATTACAGCCAGTGACAAAAACGCTAAATTTTTGTCATTTATGCTTACTGTTCTTTTTTTTTCCTTTTACTCCATTGGTAAATTCTTACTTTATTATTTTAATATTTTTTTTTCTTGTAAACTGTTGCGCACATTTTTTTCTACCCCGTTTCTTTGTTTTGTTTGTTTCATTTTATTTTTATTTTATTTTTTTGGATTTTTTTCTTCTTTATCTTCATCTCAATAATAATAATTATTACATTATCATATTATCATAGTAGCAGAATATTAATATTAGGTATATATCAGACAGATTCACACAACGTTCACAATATGAAAAATGGTTTTTCCCGCTACGCCCTATTTGTTATCTTTTTTTTTTCCTTAATCAACACCTGTACCTCTCGATTTCCCTTCTCTTTCGGCCCCAACCACTCCCGCCCTTAATTTGTTGAATATTAATCATAAATGTCATTATGATGCCCAATAATAATTGGCTGCAAAGAGTGAAAAAATGATGTAAAATGGTAAGAAGAAACTTTGAAGTTATGGTACAAGGTGATCGGTAAGATGGGCAGGGAATTTTTCGTTTACCTTTTTTTTTGTTTTTTTTTTTTTTTGTTTTGTTTTATTCAATAATTATTATTTTGGGCGTTATTGGAAATTAGTAATTTAATTTCGGTCATTGGCTCGAAGTTTCTCTTCGACAACCTCTTCTGAGGCTTCCGCATGATCCGTTGCTTGAATAGACTTGTGCACACCGACCATCGATTTCTTCAGGGCATCAAACGAGCTAGAGTACAACATCTTCTTCTTAATTTTAGCGGTATCTGGGCACCATGACATCAGGAAAAGTTTCTGTTTCTTGGATGCCTGGCAAAAATTTATTAAGTTAAATATAGCATGAAGAATACGTGTATCGCGGTTATCGGTGAGTTTAGGAGCATTCGACGTAGACATTGAATAAGGGGCAAATTTTCCACTTGTTTTAAATTACCTCCGAGGTACCCTGACACTGGTGGGTATATTCAAAGTCAAATAGACCATAGCGACATTCCTCGGCTCCACCTTTCTGCAAGTCTGCGAGGAAAGCATCGTAGGTTGCTTCACGAGGTGCAATTAGTTCTACGTCGATTTGCAGTTCATCCTTGATGTGAAAAATCACATACCGATGTTTCTTGTCTTTCTTAATTTCTTCGTACACTGTCTTGCAGGCGTCTGCTACGGTTACTCCAGATGCCTGTAATAAAATAACAACAAACAAATGATCAATCGATTATCTAATTTCGAATTCTTTTAACAATCCTCAATATTCAACGCGCAATAATTTGCCCTGCCTTGCGGAAAATTACTAAATAAACAACGCGAAAGAATTACAAGATTATCTGTTGTGTACAAAAAAAAGATAAAGACGGGAAAAAAAATCACACGATTACCGCAGATTTTATATTTCATTCTCTAGCCCTGCCCGAAGGACAAAGCAAATAATCACAATGCCAATCGTACGTATTATCTCTATTATAAAAATTACATCCCCCCCCCCCCCCCCCCCCCCCCCCCTCATAAAGCTGTCTAGAATCATGAACACAATTCGCAGCGGAAATTGAGAATCCATAATTTGTGAATTCGTACAATTTTTTTTCTACCAAATTGCGCATTGTGCAAAATTGTATGCGTTATTGTTGAATTATCTACAAATATATCTACTAATCTACACTCACACAATTTTAATTAAAATTGCTATCAACTTTTGTCGATACGATATCTGACATTGGTGAGTAATACATTGATATAAGGCAAGTAATACACATATGTACATCGAAACTCAGCTCATAGTCTAATAATGGAGAGTTCTTTCAAAGGGGATACCGAATATGGTAAAGTTGCGAAGGTCATCGACACTCGAATCAAATCTTGCAAGCAGGTTTACGTCCGTCCAGTGTTTTTTTTTTTTATCCATAAAAAATTTCACACTATCCTTACAATTCCAAAGCGACAAAAAAGAAATACCTATATCGATTTACGAAAATCGTACTGGTTTTTTTTTTTTTTTTTCATCTCATTCTCAATCAAAATCTATTTCAAAGTCCTCTGAGGAACAGCGAAAAAAAAAGAAAACAAAATGAATAAAAAACGAGAACAAGTCATCGTCGGACTCAGAGATTCAGCCGCATGGACCCACGTGGCCTTCTCTGGGTACCGTTAAAATGATTTTTTTTTTTTCTTCCTTGCTTCAGAATCGCGAACATATTTTGCAAAGTTGAATTAGCGGTTAAATGAACGCCGCTGACGATGATGACGATTCTGCGTTGGAAAACGTAAGGGCGTGAAAGGAATAATAGATAAAAAAAAACGAAGTAATGTAATAAAAATTATTGTAACGGTGAATTTTGAGTTCGCGGTAACATCAAGAAGATGAAAATAGGCCTAGAAATAGATCATTCGTTTCACTTTTAGCGTAAAATTCGCGCGTGGGAAGGTTTTATTTTGGTTTGTCTGCCTACTTATCGATAGACTCTTGTCGTTTCTTACACGCGGCTGGTTTCGCGTTTTATGAGTGCTAACTTGTGGTAAGATTCCATTCTTTTAGGACCAAAACTATTCGGCGCTTGTTTTTTTTTCTTCTTTTTGTTGTAACAATATTTATTTTTTTTTTCTTCAAACGATAGAGAACGTCGCAAAAATTTCTGGACACGTACACGTTACGACCGGCTAAATTTACCATGGGGGGAAAAAAAATAAAAGATAAATAACGCGGCCGATGGATGAAACGAAATTTAAATCTGGGATAGTTCGAAAACGTTGGTAATATTTATTTGGTTCGCACGGGTAAGACGACGTCGCCAATATTAATAATTTTCAGTTTTCACCCGAGCCAAGTCGAAAACGCCCACCTTCTCTCTCTAGAAATATTTATAAATTTTGAGATCGAGGTAATTGAGTTACGTCGTGTGGCACAAATATCTTATCACAACACCTGTTCTTATAATAAACGAATTTTGTTTACTCGCAAACCAGATTATCATGTTGATCATGAAAATTGAGTGTAAATTCAAATGTTCATTATAAAACTGTGAGATGCGGCGCCATCTTGGATTTTTTGAACGCAACAAACAACCGGCTGCCAATCAATTTAGCGATCGTTTTTAGTTTCGATGTTATTTATTAAAAATTTCATCCGACCGGTGATATACGTGCCCTGAAACAGGCGCTATGGTAATTCTTTGAAATATTAATAGTGATAATAAATAAAAAGAAGACAGATTTGTTCCAATGATGTTTAATTGAACATGGGGGGAGGCGATGGCACTTTTCGTGGTGTGTAATGCAGCTGTATGTCCACGATCGATATTTTACTCCCGTACAGGGGAAGAAGAAGGGAAAAAGGGGAACCAAACGGGAAAAGGGGAAACGCGGCGGCGCCCTTAGGGCGTTAAACGTTGTTCGGTTCTGCAAGGTCAGACAAAAGGTGATTCACGGTAGCCGCCGGTCGCTACGACGACGACGCTGCCTGCTACTTCGAACATAAAAAAGCCACGTTGCGAAATGTCATTGAACTTGCGTCGTTTCGACTCACTAGACCAAGAAGAAGCACAGACTTTTAACTACTAGACGAATACCAGTCCCCGTACGGTTTTCATACGACTCCCGCGGGTAGAAAAAATCGATGGAAAAACGCCCGCCAAACGGATTCGGTTCGAATGGAATGGAATGAAAAGAAAAAAAAAAGAAAAAAAAATCATCTCGTTAACTACTCTTCGAAACAACGTTCCAAGCTTCGCTCGCTTATCAGCTCATTATCCACATCTGTCAAAACTTAACACAAACATTAGCTGCGTGCATAATTCTTTTTCTTTTTTTTTATTTTCATTTTTTACACATCATTGATTGCAAATGCAACTGAAACGAAGTACGGACTGATACTGGTATGATGGAATAGGTGATGTTAAATTGAATTTTGAAACACGTAGCGGCAATTTTTTCTATTCTCAATTCAGATTCGAATAATTGCAGATATAATCCTATGGAGAGTTGCGATACATTAGATCGTTTACAATCTTTGAGGCGTTTTCGAAAGGCAATAATAACGACGATGAACAGGTCTGATAAACTCGGATGATTCCTACTCCGGCGTGACGAATATTCCAATTCTAAAAACTCCTATCGTGTTACAAGAGAAGTGGTCGTCATCGTCGTCGTCGTCGGCCGACGATATGAGCCATGAGTTTACAGCCTCTAGCAATAGCGGTCTGCCCAATGCCAAATGACATGAGTTTGTATTTTAAAGCGAGTAGAGAGAAATGATTCATCTAAGTTTCCTGAAAGCTTATCAACAGGAAGGACGAAATATATATCCAGATAAGTAGAAGGATGAGGATAAAAAAATAAAATAAAATGTACAGCTAACTATTCAGTCCGGTTTTTCTATCGTAACCGCGATTAGATTCATCATGGAAATGTAACAAATGCTAGTAGAAAAGCTGAACTTTACGATGATTAATCGGGTCTACGGTTTGAAACTGAGATGCGTACTTTGATAGTTAGGAAATTTAAGTATGAATTCGAAAGTAAATCGAACGAATCGAAGCCGATGGGATGAATAATTCCGGTTGGAATCAGAGGCTGAAATTATGAGATGGAAAAGTAAAGGATTGCGTTGCGGTTGGCGGTGCTAAATGCAAGGCGGTTATAAATGGCGACCGGCGTGATATTCATCCGGCATAATGGCCAGATAACCAAACCAAGTACGCACTAATACTCGAAGATAAATAGCAATAATTAATCGATGATCTTAGTGGAAATTAATATTTACCATTAGTATGAATTACGATTCGCTCACGGTTATTCCAGAAGTCAAATAAATAAGCACGTTTTCACCACTTTCACGGTTTAGAGATCGGAGTGGAACTGGATCGCTCTGTCCGGTTGGGGGTCGCGCTCAAACGGGAGGAAGGGAGTTTCCTTCTTCGATGTATGAATGCGCGAGTCGTCGTGCGATTGGTTGAAACTAAGAATTCCAATTCAGTGAATATCAAGCGGTATTTAAAGCCGGCTATCATCCGCAATCTCCCACTCAAAATTTCCCTCCAATCTCTAAGGTTTTGGATAAAAAAGTAAACGATGCCGTTTCAACCGTCCAAGATCGAAGTTCGGTATCTAAAAACGAGGAAAAATAATTCTTGAAATCGCTCAAGCCGGTAAGGAACTACTTTTTCTTCGATGCGCAACTCTTGCGTTCGGCGGTTACGTCAGTAGTTTATAGAATCACCATTTTTCTCAACTAGTACGACTTACAGAACATCTCGAGGGATTGTTTATTGGCAAACTTTTAGCGTACTTTCGTACGGTGGGATCATTTTATTCGGGGGGGTGATTTAATTCAGCTGAAATTGTCATTCGCAAATAGTCGCTAAATAGGCATCAGCTATGACGTATATTTCACACGGACCAATCAGAACACGTGAAATGGGGAAATTACCTTATATGGGCAGCGGTGTGCAGCTGACCGGAGAAGTCCCGCGTGCGCACGACCCTTCCAATCGAACTGTCAATTTTGAACCATTTCAGATTTTCCGAAAAAATTATTCACTCGATTACGCCACAGTTACTCATTGAATGACCGAGCAGATTGCACCGTCTCAGGGATAAAAAACACTCGACTATCATCAGCCAATCCATAATATACTCGTCATGAATGATATTGGAAAAAAATCAGCTCTCACGAATCTAAATGAAATTCAAAATATTATAAATTTAGAGTAGGAAATCTTTTTTTTTTCTAAATTTAAACAACCTTATGTTGAAAGATTTTAGTTTAAAATGGGGTCATTCGCTATTTATTCTTTTATTTTTTTTCAATTCCATTAATACGATTCTTTTTTTGTTGATAAAGTCGACGATTTACTATGTATTTTTTTTTATGTGTTACTTTATTATAAAACAATGGCTAATAATATAGATATACATTGTTTAGACGAATTTGCTACCCTCTTGGCAAACTGATAATTTTTTCACACTCAAACACCGAATGGATCGGTCACTTTATTATTATTTACCTATTTATCTATTTCTCTGCGTTTTTCACTCACAGAACTTTCATGTATTCTTATCCGCTACTTCAAATCTGAATTCGAATCAAACTATGTCCAGCATTTTAATTTTGTTATTCGTTTACTTGTTTTTTTTCCCCCCTAGTATAATTCAAGAGTAATCACTTCGCTTAATAGGTGACCAATGAAATCACGTATACATTATACTCATACTGGGGCAAACACGTATTCAGACATTAAATTTACAAATTACTTAGGAGTGAATTACAATTTATTACAAAGCCTATCAATTCATCTAATTCGCTTTTCAGCAAATATGACATTTATAATTGTCATAGATTATTCTTCTAGCGATTTGCCTCTTGCGATATATCCTCAACATTGGGGTATAGTGTCAAATTTTTAAATTTTTAAATTTCAGGTTTCAATAATTCCATACTTTGTCTTTATTAAAAAAAAACCGCAAATTAAAAATCTTTTTTTATTCGTCAGAATTCACATAAATACTATGAAAAATATGTAAAATAATGTTTCGTTGTTCCGATCATTATTTTATACTCTCCGCAAAAAAAATATTCAAAGGCATTAATTCAGAGAAAGCCGTACGGTATCGCTGCCAAAGCTTTTTTATTTATTCATATTTCTTTCATTTTTTATTATTATTCTATTCGAATATAGAAAATGATTTATCTACAATCTTAGGTAGATCGGTACGTAATGTATACTGAATTATTTTTGCTATCATATTTTAATAATACTACACCGAACATTTGCACACCCCAATCAAACACGTTTTGCATTCATACGAAAATTTATTGTTAATAAATTTTTTTTTGTTGCTTCTCTTTTTTTTCGAAATTATCATAGCTATATATAAAATAATTTCCTATCCGATTATCTTCCAGTACATTTATTGGCTGTCGACTAATAAACGAATAAATTTCCATTATTGATTTTCTATTTTTTCTATTGTTTTTTTTTTCTGATTTTATTTTTTTCTATTTTATAAATTCATCGTTGTACGTATCACCACTGATTGTGAGTCGAATGAAATCGATAACTTTTGATGCGTTATAATGCGTTGACTTGGATCACGAGTAGTGGTAACATTCGTATAGTCACGATTCTCTTCGAGAAGAAAGAAAGAAAGAAATAAAGAGAAAAATAAATATCATGATACTAATATAAGTATCGTCAATAATTCAATATTAACAACAATCTTAATGAGTCAGGTTTTGAATCTAATCATGCTTTTCAGTGGTGTAATCGATAATAATCACCCTGAATTGAATAAGCATAAATTATTCATCATAATTAATTATTAATAAGTATCTTTTCTCAGAGTCTAAATATACTATACATAAAAAACGTTAGATCAAACCACGTTTTTTCTTGTAGTCTTCCAAGTTTAGAGATCGTCGAGGACCCGTGTCTTTAACATTGCTTACCGGTTTTGGTAGAACACTAACTGGATTACCTGAAAAATTTTCACAATGTAAAATTTAGATAAATTATAACCAACAGAAAGTCTTTAGAAAGAAAAAAACAAATTTAAAAATACTCACTAGGTAAAGGTACTTCTAGATCTATTGTAATGTCAAAGTCATGGGCATTGAAGAGGTCTTCGCTGCCAGTTTTCTTTTTTATTTCCGCGTTCTCCTTGTCGTTGTTCGTTGACGGTGTGTCCTCGATTTGGGGGGGACTAGTCTTGTCACGAGAATTGGCAACACTTGGAATCATTGGCACTTCATCATCATCCGGTTTGAATACCATCCTCGGCTTTGTACTACGTCTTGTGAATGGATCGTCGACTTTTTTACCTTTGTTCGCTTTGATTTCTTCCTAAAAATACTAGTTAGCTACAGTATTTGGGAATTGATGGATGTGGAAGCGGAGAACAAAATTAAAGAAATAATAGTGAATGAATATCGAGGAAACCAGGCAGTCGATGTAATCGAAATACAAGACAACTTGGCGAACTGCGAGAAAGATAATTGGAGAATTTTGAAGAAAAGTTTGAATAAGTAAAAAGCTCACCATAATCGCCTTTTCAGCCTCTTCGACATTTCGTTTTCTGTTACGGTCGTTGATGTACGAAATGCTGGAAATAGTGGCAGTGCGCATTTTATCTAGTTCGGAAGCTCTTTCTTCTAAATCACCCAGTTCTTGAGTAAGTCGACTCGCAGTTGCATCGTCTCCTCTGCAATTAGCTGCGTCTCTCTCCCTCATTAGTTGAGCCTTTTTCATTGCGTAATTGTACGGATTTTGTTTAAATCTTTCTTTTTCTCTAACAATTTTTTCTATATCTTCTTCCTTAAATTCGTATACGAGGGCTTCTTTAATATCTTTTAGCTTATGGTCTAATTCGTCAAACGTTGGCATCGATATACCCTGCAAAGCACAGGTCTCTTTCCATTTGAAGAATTCAGTCTCGGTAAACTCTTGATTAGAGACAAATTCGAGTCTGAAAACTCGTTCTTGTGCACCGTGTCTCAATTTTAATCCTTTATTTGTTCTAGTTCCTCCAAGTTGATAAACTTTACCAGTTTCGCATACGCCGCTGATTTCGGCCACGCGGTAAACAGGCTTTCCATTGTTATTACCAATCCCGATTCGAACAAAACAGCCTTGTACAACTCGATCGAAAAACGGAAGGTGAACAAATCTCTCCATTTTGTGACGTGAAAGTCGAACCTTGTTTAGATCTTCTTTTGTATTTACGTAGATTGGTTTCTTTGGGCGGCTTTTCGTGCTGGTGACAGATCTAAGTATCAAGGAATGTCAATTAATGACAGGAAACAAGTTTCCACTTAAAAAAACTAAAAGTTGAAAAAGAAAACCAAAAAATGAACTCACTTCTTGTCATTCTCAGAGTCGGAATCTCTGCTGTCGCTTGTCGAGGATCTGCGATTAGATGTTGCTCTGGGAGGCTCATCGTCTTCTTGGCTGTCCGAGGATCCACTATCATCCGAGTAAATGTCTGACGCCTTGAGCTTGGTTTTATTAGAACCACCTTTATGATCGTCTTCCAGTTCCTCTTCTTCAGCTTCTTTAGACTGCTGCTGCTGCAGCTCTATCCTCTGCTTCTCTTTCTCCTCTACACATCAAATGATTTGATTAAATTTTTTGCAACATCGAGGACAAACGATTTTAGTACGATGAATTCGAAAAGTAATTGAACGATGAAGAAACTCTCACCCCTTTCTTTTTTTTCCTCTCGCCTGGCCTTCAGCAAAGTCATAGCGTGGAATTTCTTGTCTTGTTTTTCCTCGATCGTTTTTTTGCGATCCTTGCTGCGTTCTTTAGGATCAGGTGCCCGATCAAACTTCTTTTCCTCTCCACTTTTATCTTTCTTTTTAGACTCTTTCTGTTTTTTCAACTCCTGTTTCTTTGCCAACCTCAATTTTTTCTCTATTTCAAACCTGGTCTTCATTATTTCACGTTGTTCGATACGTTTGAAAATCTCCTGCTCTCTTTCTTTCTCAGTCATTTGTGCCAACCTTGCTTGGTCCTCCGCATCTCCCATCAGCTTGTCGTCGTATCCATCATTGAACTCCTCCTGACTCGATTCAGAGTCGCTTCCGTCAGAATCCGAAACTTCACCTGGTAATATACAAGAAAAGGGAGTTTGCAAGACTGGATAAAAGCTCAGATTATGTGCAAAATTAAATGAATTATGAATAAGACGAACCTTCTTCAGGCTCTGAAACTTTAGCATTGTCTTTATCGCTTCCACTATCTTCACTGCTTGACTTTGTGACTTTTCTTTTGCTTCGTTTAGCAGGTTGTTTCTTCTTTTTAGTTTTTCCACCTCCTTTGGCTCCCCAGTCATCGTCAGAGTCCGAAGTGTCACTGTCGGCCCGTTTGGACTGTTTAGCTTCGGTATGGCTATTGTCGTCATTATTTGACTGCGAATCCTCTGGAGATTTGCCTTTCTTTTTTTTCGCAAGAGATAGTAAATCCTATTGAGACAAAAGAAATAGAAAAATAGGAGCTGTTAAATGTCAGATAGATGTAGAAGTTGTACAGCCAAAATCGTGTGATTGAAAATTCATTGGACAGAGCAGAGCATTCGAGGTTAGAAGGAGGAGTTTATACAGCAGTAATTAAAAAGCACAAAACTGAAGGTGAACTAAAAATAAGCCTTTGCGTGATTTGATTTTAATTTTCTATGCCTAAAAAACAAGATACATGAATGAATTGGATAAAATCACAGTAAGTTTATTAAATTCTTACGTTATCGAGGTCAGATCCACTTTCTGAGGCACTTCCGCTGCTATCGGAATCAATGAGTGCTTGATTTTTACGTTTCGGCATTTCACAGGTGAAGATATAACCGATATATTAAATATGATACGTAAGTTTATTTAATAATAAGAGCTTTCTAACGTCACTGAAGCGAACAAATGAAGTTCATGGACAATGCTCGATGCCCGCGCACACAAGACGCGGAAATGTGTAGTAATGACAGTCGTCACCAGTGCCAATGCTTTTCTTGACGCTGACCGTTTTTTTTTTCAGCACTCCATTATTAAAAACATAAATATCCGTCATGGATTTAACTCGTTTCGGACTCAAACAATTCCCGGCCTTTTTTCATGCATAATCGCAGACGATATAAATATAAGTTAACAGAAAATTATAATGCTCATTCATTCATTTTACAACCGAACAAAACTGATAAGAAGGTGTCGTCTGTTTCTTCACCCTTGTTAAAATGCTAACACACACACAGCACATTCCTTGCCATCGCTAAGTCTACGTTATTTCATCAGTTTCACAGATATTTATTTATAAACAATAATCAAGGACTAAATTAATTATATTTATATTACAATTATTTCGACACAATTACTGCATTAAAACAAACACGACACAGTTATTACATGGTTATTACCGCCAAAACGGTAAATGGCGGTGGCCGAGGTGCTAAATGCTAGAGATGGCCATGCTTTTGACAGACTGTGACGTCACGAAAATCTTCTGTAAATTGTTAAACAATTCCTGAGATAGATGGAGTCACGAATCAGACTCCACTTCGATCCGGTTTTTTTGATATTTTTTTTTTTAATTTACCTTATTTTCAAATAGGGATACCTATGCCTTGTGTTTTTCAAAAATAATTTGACACTTTTAATTTACTAGAGCACGGTTTTATGTATTTTAATATACAATGTCATTTGTATTTAAATATGTTTTTACTTTTTTTTTTTCTTTTTCAAACTTATACGAACAAGCAAATTATAGTCATGACATTATCATTTTTTGTTGTACAATTCTCGATTTTTCTTTCTCACCCTTTCGTCAATAGTATACACCGATTACCATTATATCTTTTTTTTCTTCAACATGAAACAATTATAATAATAGTAATAACGACATCATATTTATATAATTTATTAACGTATTAATAAATGCTGTAATTGTAATAATAATTAATGATAATAGTAAATCCGTGTTTTTTTTTTTTGCTTTTGATTTTCTTCTAGACATTTACTATTTTTCATTGATTCCAACTATTAGTAACACCACAAGAATTTCACTAATACGATAATATTACTATAGGTAATAATAGGCCTTCTGCAAAATCATTTAAAAATTATCATTTGTGATTGATTTTTCTTTTTTTCACTTCATATTCAATAATTAAAAACCCTGTATTTTTACGTGGTAAAATTATTAATAGCGTTTTTTTTTATTTTTTATTGCAATATAATTGCAATGATAAATAATTAATATAATAGATCCAAACTTTTAGCCGATCATAGTATAATATAGAATTTTATTTGTCAACATATTAAAATTTGATATATTAATAATTACAATAATAATAATAATAATAATTTTTCTTTGTAAATATTCAATTATACATGTATATCTCTACGTATAAATAATAGTGAGCCAATTATTTATCCGTATGAATAATTTCTTTCTTCTTTTATTTATTTTTTTATTTTTTTCATGGTTATAAAAAACCTTATTAGCGTTCGCAATATAATTTCGAAAAAATATTTTCTTGCAATATTAAGATTTGTTTTTTTCTTTTTTGTAAAATTTCGTTTTCATCATTACGATTATTATACTTTCATCACGGACCAGCCATGACATATAATAATTAAATTGAAATTCATCGCTAAATCAATAATATTTGCGAATACGTAGATTTATTTTAATGAACACACTTAAAAATTATTTTCGTATCTATATGCATATCATTATTGAGTACCGCGCGTAGTGGTAGTGAATATGACTCATTGTCAGGTATATTTTTTATATAATTCACGTCATGCATCTGCGTTTAAATTCTAAGGCAAAAATGTGAAATTTGTATTTATCATGTATCAGGTGTTTTTTTTCCTTTTGTTTTTGTTTTTCTTACAGTGTTTTCATCGGATATTAAAATTCTGCGGGTATGAAATTTAATATTAATCAAATACTTTTCAAGTAAGAAGGGATTTTCTAATAAATTATAATTCGACGAGAACAATATTTCAGAAGTCCTTCTTGAATTAGTTCAGGTAAAACGTGTTCTTTCCTATTTCTCTGTTAATTTTTTTTTCACTTCCTATAAATATCATAATATCGAAACGCTTTAAATACTTTCTATACGCTATATGTCTATTTATAGTAAATTATACGTATAACAATTAACTAAATAAAATCTTATTTCTCTGAACTGCGGAACAATATTATCCTTCCGCAGTTCTCTCTATTTCTAATATCGGTAAAAAATATGTTTTGATGAAAGAGAAGAAAAAAAAACATTATTATATAATCCTCTAATATAGAGTAAGTATGTAAACGAAATATAATTTATATTGGGAGAAAAAAATAAAAAAAAAAAACAAAAAAAAATAAATAAATAACCGTCGCCAATACCGATTCCAACCCATCGTATTATATGATATAATTGATGTTGAATTCGAAGAGTATTGACAACTTATTGAATTCTGTATTTCACATCGTTTCATCAGTCTGGCTTTAATTAAATTAGTTTTTATTATGTAATTCAGTCAAAAACACATGCGAGTACTCGAACCAGACAATTACCAAGACTTGCACATGCCCGTTGACCCTGACTGGCGCACTCCCTTTTACGATTTTTTCTATTCTCTTCGCGTTCCATTTTACCGTGCCGATATTTTTTCAATTTTCTTTCCGCTGCAGACAGTGAAAATCTCCTCGGAACATGCGATAACCTCGATAGCGGACCCACGGTGGCATCCTGCTGCTGGGAAAAAGATGAAATAAAATAAAATAAATAATAATAGAAATAAAATCGTGTAAATTGAGAAATACAAGTTCCGTCGAATTACGAAACGGACGAAACGGACGAAACAACCCACCTGTTGTTGTTGGCGATCGTGATGGTGGCCCAATATCTTTGATACAATGAAAGCGGACTCTTTGCTCGTCAGAACTCCACTGGCCATTGGACCTTCGATGAATTCCTTGTCACTCATTAGTGTGAATCTTACGCTAAACCAAACCTCGTCATTGAGAGCAGTTCTTTTATTGCAGGGAGTGGGCTCTACGCCGTGTCTTCTACATTCCGAAGCTGCCCATCTGTCTAATGCAGTAAATAGCATGCCTTCGTGTCTTAGATTCAGAGTATCTCGTTCGGCTATTTCGGCTACTTCTTCGCGAGTTAATTCCTCGAAACGTTCTTGAGGAAGGATAGTAGCCGGTTCAGAATCCACAACGTTCATACATGCCCCGAGAAGCGAGGCACAGGCAACGGCTGAAAAAAGAAACGCGCACTAAAGTAGTCGTGTCAGATTGATTAGACGTTTAGAAAAAAATAAGTTGACATATTTTTTCGTTTGTTAAAAAACCAATATTCTATTTACCAATTTCCCCAGCTTCGTCGCCGGGTGCAGGTGGGGCCGAGGGAGATTCTGGTTTTCCTAAATTAGCAGCGTACAACTTTAGTCCTTGAAGAACTTCAAGGACATTATTAGATGTCAAATTTGCCTCTAAATATTTAACAGCTAGTCTCGCTAGCTGAGGGCAAAGATATTGATGAGCAACGTCCAGAGTAGCTCGAGCCGTGCTGACCGATTGGAAATTCACTGGCTCATCGTGGAGGTACCTTTGAAAAAAAACATTTATAACAAAATTAATGGTGATGATTGAATTCGATCGGAGCAAAATAATTTCTTTGAATTCATTTGAAAATACACATAACCCACAACAAGAGCAGCATTTTTCCGATTCAAGATGATTATTCCCTGCAGATGGGTAGTTGTTGCTGCTTCGATCGGTATTGGATATTTCAATAGCGTTACATTTTTGATTTTTTTCGTTTTCTCGATTGAATATAATAGACAATGTCGTTATTGATAGGAAGATCCAAAGATATGCGATCACTCCAAAAATTCCTAATAAAAAACCCGCCATAATCATTTACTGAACAGTTTTCATATGTGTACAACTTTGATTTTAAACTTTTTTTTTTGTTTGTTTGTATTTTTTTTTGTTCGTTTTTTTTTTTCTTTTCTAATTTTTACCTTCTATACGAAATAATAATTGGTTAAAAATTTGGACTTCTTTCCAACTGATGTGAAATTGAATTGCCAACGTGTTCGCGTGTTGTTTTATTTATTTATTTTTTCTTTCTTTCATATTTTTTTCTTTTCGGTCAACGAGCGATTTCAATTTTTTTCATGTTTTCTTTAAATCGCTTGCTACGATCGATGAAATGGAAAATTTTTCACCTGAGAAGATGATCAAATGCCCTTTTTTCAACGTGTTCCAAACGTACAGTTGGTGGTGGAGTACTCGGCGGTGGAGCTAAGGGACCGACTAGCATCGCCCTGAACCATTCAGATCTGTCTGCAAGTCTTTGACGTTCGACACAATAACGCCAAGTGTCTCTGTGAGGACCGACCTTGAAGAAACGAGAAGAAAAAGAAAATTAGGAACTTTTCCAATTCAATTTCAAAATTCGTCTGATAATCGGCGTGATTGAATTACCGCACTCACTTCTAGCATGACCAAATTATCCTGATCGTTATTGCAGGACATTATTTCTTCGGCAGGAATAAGAGGAACTTCGGCCATTTTGTCCTTGGAATTTTTAATAGTCAGATCTTTGGATAGGTGAATAAAAATCGGATGAAAATTCCTCCCGACGGTTCTTCTTGGCCGCAAACCCTCGCGATTTTTTTCCCGCGACCGTTCCGGCTTACTCCGAGTAAAACATTGTCCGTTTTCTGCTGTAAAAATAAATCGAAGTAATACAATCAGTAATTAATACAGATTTCAGAAATTTTTATTTCCCGTAAGAGAAGATAAAAAAATATATATATCTATCATATGTTATATAATACATGGGAATTCCATTATCAGGATAATTAAAAAAAGAAAATACATGAAAACATATATAATTGTTTGTTTTTAGATATAAATTTATGTAGCGCTAGCCCATTTTTTTGGCTCACATATAATACAATAATGGTGAGCTGTCAATTTTTCCTACAGATTAAATTCCAAAGCAAAATTTTCGCGGGTTATCGATCAGTATTTTCAAATCACGATATTAATCTATCTAGAGACTATCTAAATTAAACCCAATCGCATCGATCATTTATTTATATATATGTATATAAGATTAACAAATTGGATTAAAAAATGTAAAAAAGAAAAAAATAAGACAAATAAATGAAACAAAAATAGCAGAAAAAATAATGAACAGACAATTTGAGTGTTTAAAACGTATATAAAACAAATTATACGCCGATACGAATAATTATATAAATATGATTAAAACAACGTGTTGCAGCATGCATCGCATGAAAAACTGACAACATAATACGATGAGAAGGAAGAATAAATGAAGAAAAAAACAAATAGATAAATAAAAATTATTCTTGTACTTCTGATTATCGCATGGTTAATAATTTCCTACATAGATATAGAAAATAAAGAATAATCTATACATTTTGATTTTCACCATATATATATGTCCGTGTATTTGTGTGTACAGTATTTATGTATAGTTTCTTGAAAAGGTTTATTATATAATATTGAGATGAGCGATAATTGCGTGAAAAATAGCGTATGGAATCAATGGGGACATTCGGTTTCCATGGGTAAGTATATAATGTACATAAATAAGTATTATACGCGATGAATCGAGAAGGTGATAATTATTTTCGCTCGTTTAACATTCAACTTTAGTTAACTTGACCGCATAATCATAATCATAATCATAATCATCTGCAGTTCTGCAGGGCGTGCGCGGTGTGTATTGTAGACTAAACAATAATTCGTAATTCGCCCAACGAATTTATGACGTCATTTATTGATAAAACTTAACCATACCTACATATGTATTCAGCGCAAAAAAATTTACGTAGTCATTTATTTATTTCTTCTTTCTTAACATAAGTTCATTTATTTTCAACTACCTTCCATTATTATTATTACAATTATTGTTATACTTTTATCAGGTATTGGAAATAGATACATAATTTTATTTATATAAAACTATGTACACACGAATTGAAATAAAATTAAAAAAAAAAAAATGATAACGTCAAATAAAACTGTTAGATTTATTTTTTTATCGCGTATAATGATGATTCATCAACTTCCTGTCTACGATATAACTATATACAGCAATATTGGCTAATTATTAGAAAATTAACTAATTTTAATAACGACAAGGATGAATGTATCGTAAAGCACTATAGGTATACATGATCAGCGCGGTGCAGTGTTTATTTATTCATTTATTTATTTATTTTTTTCTTTCAGATGTCCTTAGAAATAAATTAGAAATTATGTACATCAACTCGCGGCACGCAAGATTTGATCTGATTTATTGAGAAACCGGAAACTCGTACTTCCTATCGATATATATGTACATGTACATAAAACTTATATATCTCATAATGATCACTGGGATTTTCCTTCTATTTTCATTACGTATATATGCTTTGTTTTTTCTTATCTTCTGAAGCCTATGTAGTCGGTCGGTCGACTGTGGTTGTCTTTTCGAAACCATAAAGAGCATCGTTATTATTATTATTATTGAGTAAGAGTTTCCTCAAGTGATAAAAGGAGTTATATGCCGATGATGAAAGCACACACGATCAGTCCGCAGTAAATATATACTACCTACTTATGTAAAAATTGGGTGAAATTTTTCATCGATCAAGTATCTATGTATTTTTTAATGAATTATATGATAAAATTAAATAAAATGCACATAAAAAAAAAAATCATCTATTAGGTATATCGTACAGGTATATGTCGGGATAGTCGAAGCGAAATAACCTATATATATACCTCATCGGTCGGCAAATTCATCCTTTGAAATTTTTTTTTTTTCCTTACTTTTTTTCCTTGTCTTTTGCCAACAACGTTATCTTTTATAAATTTCATGATTTATAAATAATATATTTTTAATCGTACGTTATAGCACTTTGTTTGCACCCTATATACTACATGCGCAATGATAACGCGTCACCCAGTATATAGATATATAGGTATGTATATAAACCCACGCCCTGCACCTACATTACACATGGTATAGAATTTTTTTTTTTTTTTTTTTTTTTTTTTTTTAACAAACAAATGAATGAGAAAAGCGACGGACACGAAAAAATAAAGGAAAAAAGAAACTTGCGGATAGATAATTTTTTTCATTTCTTTTTTAGTTTAATTTTGAAAAAAAAAAATAATAAAAATAATAATAATTTTCACCGGTTATAATTTTACACTGCCACAGATTGTATTTTTAACAATTAATATAATGTTCGCGACTCATATAAAACTGCGGAATTAAACGATTGTTTAAATTTCATTCAGACGATGTTTTGCGATCATATTTTGTTCCGTTTTTTTTGGCTTTTTCTTGTCGATACATACCGATATTTTTATACGGGTAAATAATTATTGTGTAAATAGGTAGATATATATATATATTATTTATAGTATATATTAGGATTAATCGAGCGAATCGCGCGACTGCAGCGTTAAAATCTTTGTTTTTTCTAAAAACAATTATTATTAATTCACAATTATTATTAATTCAATTAACTATATTATCATCGAATGCACAAACAACGAATTATATAATGAGAAACAAAAGAAGAGAGATGCAATTTTAAATATATACATAAAACATGAATATTATTTGAATAAAAATAAAAAACAAAAAATATCAAATATAAATGGATTTCCGGGGCGAAAAAAAAAACTATTAATCGATTATTCACTTTTGTATACCTGTATATGGTATAATGCATGTATATTTGTACCGTAGAATATTATTTTTAATTACCCGCGTCTGTTGTTCTCAAGTATATAGAATATACATAATAATACAATGCATATAGTGTATTATATCGCGATAACAGTCAAGTTTCTTCGGTGCAGCGATATACATAATAAGGTCTAGCCCTTGTTCCAAATAGATATAGTATATGCACAGGTGTCTATATGTATATACATGTACTATACTTATACCTATATATAAAACGCGCGATGAGATAGGAAAATAAAAAAAGATAATAACAAAAAAAAAAAAGAAGCAAAAACTATAACGAAGTAAGAGCAGAAAAGAGAAAAAAAAAAAAAAAATGGCAACATTTCGCGTTGTAAATTTATCGATAAAACAGAAATCTGTATATATACTATATGTATATCATGAAAATAATTAGATATACGAATGATTTTCAATTTTTTCGTTTTTTTTTTCTTTTCCTCCATAATTATAATCAATACGTGATCTGTGCATCGATATTTTGATAACGACGTTATTGAAAAACGGAAAAAAATGAATACTAGATAAAAAAAAATAATAGCGGCTCTTGACTTGCATCGCTGTATACATATGTGATGGGCAAGCTTATTCACGCGTTGATATCTCCAAGTAGTGGGTATAACATACATGTACATACTATAGCTATGGTCGTAAAGCGTCGAAATTCCGAAAGAATTTCTTCTTTTTTTTTTTTTTTTTAACGTTGGTATACGACGATTATAAAATTTTATAATTAGATAAACTTCACCTTATTATACAGTGTACATTATACTGCACCGGGAAAAAGAGACTAAAAAAAAAAATGGCTGATAGACCTATTATATGCCTGTTTAGCTCTGTGTCTGTGCAGTTGCTGCTACTTTTTGAAAAATTTTATGCCCAAATTGTTATTAAGGTTATAAACGGATTAAAAAATTGTAAATTCTTTTTTTTTATACACCCGCGCTGCCAACCTACCCGTTTATTTAATCTATATCTATATTACGCAATGCGCGGGAGCTAAACTCATAATCATATTTGCTCGGATTGCGGGACTTTTAGATAATAATGTAAGAGTAAATTTATATGTAAGTATTATCTGAATAATACTGCGGATGCAGGATGATTTTTCATCTCAGTTTTTTTTTGTTTTTTTTTCCTTCGCGAAGAAAAGTAAATTTCGAATAAATAAGGGAATGAATTATACACAAGGTAATTCGTAGAAATCGATGGATAAAATTATGATTATTATATAGAAATTAAATTATCTTTCATCACATGAGTTATGCAATTGTAATATATTTAGTTTTGTTTTTTTTCTTCCTTCCATTTTTTCATTCATCTTTACAGATTTAAAATCAAAGACTTCGATTGTTAAGTGTCAAAGTCAGTGTGTCTAGGTCATTAAAAACCCGCATATAATACGTGTGTAAGATATGATATAGTATATAGGTGTTATATACTGGTTAGGTATGTACACATAATATATTTTAAACAATGAAGAATGAAAGAATAGATAAATGAAGGAAGAGAGAAAGAGTATAGAATGAAAAAATGGAAGAGAAAAATTACGATCGCACATGCACATGGGATCGAATCTTGCACGCGAATCCTATCTTAAAAAGTTGACGAGGTATCGCCAATATATTGCTCCAAAAAGTAATAAAATAAGGATATCTCGATGAGATTTATTTCTAGCTTAATTTACTCGACGGTTTCGTGTTCCTGCGGTCAAAATACGTTAGAAAACTGTCCTGCAATCGATTTTAAAAATACTTTATTTTCGGCCCCAAAATCGACAAAAATCTAAGGTTTGGACCCAACGTCCAATTCTATACTCTTAACATAAAATTCAAATTGCGATAACAATAATGCAGATTGATAAGAAAATGCGTCTGAAATGTAATGATATGAAATTGAAAAAAAATAGTAGATAAAAATTTTAAAAACAAATGAAATTAAATGCGGCGCGCGCGAAGCGAGTCGATATATAAATATTATTGAAACTATATGTGCACCTATATAGGTATTCATGTAATATATACTATATCTAATTTATAATAGTTTTGCACAAAAACTGTGTGACCTTACGCACAACTATGCGCCTATAATATAATGTATAACATACCATATGTACTTTCAATTCGATTAAAATTATTTTATTTCTTTATTGA
Source organism: Athalia circularis (assembly GCA_963978495.1). Lineage (NCBI taxonomy): Eukaryota > Metazoa > Arthropoda > Insecta > Hymenoptera > Athaliidae > Athalia > Athalia circularis. The sequence continues at coordinate 37,517,469 of OZ021698.1, read as the reverse complement.
TTTTTTTTGTTTTGTTTTATTTTTATTATATCGTTTTGAAACAATCGTCAAAGCTCGCAATCGTTTCTATACGTTATGAATATCATACGTTGAATAAAAATCAAAATTTCATCGAGTCGATATAAATAACGATATAATTTATCGAATTAATAAATTACCGTAAATATTTATTAAACAAACAAACAAAGGACTTGATATAGATATATGTATGTATGGTTATTATACATATTAGGTACGTATATAATAATGATAGCCGTATAGCTGTTAATATGTCGAAATTTAAACGCGATTAAATTAACAATTGCTACCTATACCGACTTATACCTATGTATACCGCTGCACCTAAAAGTAGATGTTTATTTTATATACCTATGTATGTATATAGCGCAATAAATCTAGCCTTGACGTAAAAACGTCCAATTTCTATCACCGACTTGTTCACATATTTATGATTTTATTTCTATAAAAATAAATCGTGCAGAGAAATTAGGTATATACGGTATATTCAATAAGAAAATTGCAGCGTGACTAATTATCGAAGAAAAAAAAACAAAACAAAGAAAAAACAAGAATTACAAAAAAATATATAAGTACGTATATTATATTTGTATTATATGTGAAACGTATTTTAATTGTTGTGTAAAATAATCATCCGAGTAAATAGCAAATAGGTATGTACGTACTAACTATGATATAATAATAGTTAAAGTACGAAGTGGGCCGGATTTGGCAACAATGGGGGTTAAAAACAAAGAGGAATTGGATAAATTGACAATAAAATACCTTGAGAGGAATTTAAAATGATTAATTATTAAGATGCGGGTCGTATAGTAATATATACATAACATATACATACATACGTGGTATATATGTGCACATAGGTATAATAATAAACCAGCCACTATATAACGTGAATTTTCGAAAAAAGAAAAAACAAAAAGAAGAAGAATTCTAAGGATAACTGTTGCGCCGGGAAACTTTTGTTCCTCAGTGTCGCATGTGCTGCGCTACAATTGGTTAATTATTTAATTAATTAATTAATAATCGAATGCACCTGCAGCAACTGCGTGCATAAAAAAGAATTAGTAACAATTGCATCTTTATGCCGATGCTAATGAACGAAAAAATTACCTTGAAGTAAAATATATAACACTTATATATTTATAACACTATATACATAATTATTATTATGCAACTTGTTGTCTATTTTTATAAAAATGTACACGTAAATAATATATATATAGTAAATTTTATATCCGTTCAAATAATCTATCGTTATTTCGAAAGAAAGATTGAAAAAAAAAGGAACAAAAAACGAATAGGATCGAAAATAAAAATGATAAATTATTTATATCTTGACCCTAATTTCCTTGTAATATTTAATTGTGCTAAATGAAATTTACTCATTTTTCCTCAATATATACGTATTTATTAGATTTATGCTGCAAATAAGACTAGCGCGCGTTAATTGTTGCATAATAATTTTTTTCAAACGGTCGAACATAATTTGATAACGAAAAAAAGAGGCAAACAAAAAAAGAAGAAGGAAAAACGAAGTTAAATAAATCAAATAACTTCGATAAATAAAAAAAGAAGAAAAGGAAATAAAGAAAATTTTATATACAAATCTTATTAACGTCTCTGTTAACACATACTTTTCGTACATCGTTTTACGGATATGTCGACACTTTTTTTTTGCTCGTCTTTTTTTTTATTTTTTCAAGAATCTACACGCAGAGGCAATCGATGAAAGAGAAATTTTCACGGTAAAACGGTCAAAATTCTATGACAAATATCACGTATGAAAATTTATTGCAACGGAACGAAAAAGAAGTAGAGATAAGAAAAAGAAAAAAAGAACCGATCTATAGGTAACGATAGAAATTATTCGATAATTATCGATAAGAAAAATAAATTACCTATGTACTAGGCCTAATTAGAAACGAAGGTTCTCCTATTTTAATAATATCGATACACGCGAATAATTAAAAATAAATTTCGCGATTCAGGACTCGTACAATCAGACAGGAAGTGCGTTATATGTATATGTATACATATACGTTAGGTATATAAGTATCCCGTTTTTTTTTTTCAATTTTTTTTGTGCTTCCATTTGTCTCGAGACTTCGAGGTGAGAACAATTATCACATCGTAATTGTAATAGTGTTCCTTTTCTTTTTTCGTTTTTTTTTTTCAGATCGATCAAAATCGACGGTACAACACGAGAAATTATTGCAGGGTCGCAAATATGTGTAAATGCGATACGATAAACGATTTTTTTTTCTATTTCTATCTTCGAGATCTTTTGGATTTTCGATTCGAAAATGAAAAAAAGAGAAAAGTGGGGGGGAAAAAAAAAAGGAAAAATCAAAATAAAATGATAATTAGATTGTTGCAGGAATATCGCGTGCGATAAATTCAAATATATAATATACAGATTGTTTCGCATAGGTATGTGTATTATGGTATATCGCTTATTACATATGAATATTTGTAAATATATAATGTATATGTGGAATAAAAATATTTGTTTGCAGGATATGAATTTGCGGTTGATATATTATAATGTTTTATTACGCTGTAACTGTAAACCCATATACGTATATTGTATGTACATACTGGGTACATATGTGTATATGATGATACATAGATATATGCGTTATATCTGCATTATAACAACACGATTTGTCATCGACTTTGTTGCTATAAATTAATGATCGTTATGAAATTACACTACGATACAAATGACTAGGTATATATATTTTTTATATATATTTAAATTCGTAATCGCTCGTGATTAATTACCGTAAAAAACTATTTGCCCCATAAATTAAATCGAATATCAGGAAAATAACAAAAAAAAATAAAATTCAATAATAATATCTATGCTGAGAAAAATGGTTAAATATATATATGTATACTCTTACCGGTCATGGTAAATTTTTTTCTCGGTGATTTGGCAACCATTTATCAATTAGATAGAAAAAAAAAAAAAACCACACACAATCACTATATTTATTTCTATAAAATACGCAGTCCGATGTCACAGAGAAAAACGAAACTGAATTTGAAAAAAAAAAAAAAATGATAAATAAAAGTAGGAAGTGTAATAATTTTTTTTTTTTTTTTTTTTGTTTTTTTTCACTCCACTGTACCGGTACACGACAAGTATAGTTTGACAGATGAGAAATTTTCACACCACGATAAGAAGAAAGAAAAAAAAGAAAGGAAGATAGAAAAAAGGAAGAAGGCTGGTGTAAATGTGAAAGAAAAAAATAATGATAAGAATGCAAGTAGACGATCGAAGGTAAGGCGAAAAATTGCGAAACACAATGCTTTAATATTAGGATAATCCGAACAATGGATGAAAAATTTCAATAATCCGCAATTAATATATCGTCCCTTCGCGACGAGCGGCGTATCGCGTACGAATGCGTCGTCCCGAGGTTGGTAAGCAAACTGATATAGTTTTGTCGGTTTCAATTCTACCACGTGCTAAACACCACCACACTCGTATCCTGCATTACGGGTCACGTGACTAACCACGCATACGTGAAATACGATTGTGTGCGAGTACAGCACATGGGATGAAGAGAAAAAAAAACATATATATACATATATATGTATATATTTATACACATATATATTTATGCGGTGCACGAGGTTGTGTGTGAATCGAACGTATGTATATCATATACATAAATGCAATTCGAATAGTATGTGTGTAAAATATATACATATGTGAACGATGATAAACAGCCAATAAGGAGTTAAAGTCTCACACAAACGTAATTCGATACAAATATGGATATTTGTGTATACGTATTAATTATACAAATCAAATGTTTATAATAAACAGAATCGCTCAGAAAACCGTCGGGGGATTGCAACCTGCCGAGACCTAATGTATAACGTGCATATGTAAGAAGAAATTCAGACGATCATGTTTTCGGTCGAAATAAATCATCGTATGTAATGATTAAGAAAAACTTCTAAGAAAACTAAAACCGAGTTCGGACATTTTTTTTTTTTTATACATAAAAACATATACACATATAGCGCCCACGCTCCAATGGTAAACTGTGTCGCATTGTTTATTTACATTTATTCAGTTTTATTTTTTTTTGTCCTCATTTCATTTCTGGAAAAGAAAAGGACGATGAAAAAAAAGATTAGGAATCAAGCTACTAATTAAATTGAGCAAGATCTTATTTAGAACTAAATAATAATAATAATAATAATAATAATAATAATAATAATTGATAAGCGAATGAAATAAAATATTCATATTTAACGAACGTGAGAAAATTGAATTCTGTTTTTTTTTTTTTTTTTCAATTTTATTTGGTCATTTCTCAAAATTTTATCTACGATCGAATATTATACGAATGGGGAAAAAATTGTTTTCGTTCAAAAAAAAAAGAAGAAAAAGAAAGGTAAATCGATAAAATGAAAGAATAAATTAATCTGGTCGTACCGAAGAATAATGGAAAGAAACTTGAAAACGATCATCTCGGTGGGGAGAAAAGTGACCGGTGTAATTTTTTTTTCTCTGTTATTATTATTATTATTATTATTAGTTTTAATCGTCGATTAATTAGAAATAGTCGATGATTATACATGTAGGATTTTATTAATCGAATACATAATAAACTGCAGTATACACCGCAACAATTATTTGATTCATTACCGGTGTAAAATTATTAATTTATGCGACTCGTGTGAATCAACTTGTACTCCGAAGGTCGTTAGAACGATAATCTAGGATGTAACTGCAATAATTGCAAGGTGCATTGCAGGAATCTAGATTATCCGCTAAACTGCACCGATCGCAGATAATATAAGAGTTGCAACATTATTGCTGCAAAACGGAAGATTTTCACGAACGGATTCACATCCGACACGTAGTCGCGGGCGACGTTTATTTACGTGTGATTTCATTTTTCTCCTTCTTCTTCTTCTTCTTTTTTTTTCTCTTTCCATTAAATCGTAACTATTCTCATTGTTATTATAATAATTATCATCATTATCATCGCGATGATTATTACGTTAGCTCTAAAAGCTCATTACAGTTGCATGGTTTCTCACTATACATAGTATGTGATATGACGTTTATTTTTCCCCATCCAAACCGCTAAATAACTGACAATGAGATAATGATATGTGGTATACGAGCTCGTGTAGAATCTGAAATCTGAATCATGCTTTTTCATCACCTTTTTCTTAATTCCTCCTCCTTTTTTTCTTCCTATCATTCTCTTTCCGTGTTTCCGTAAAAATTCCGTTAAATTTCCGTCGACGAATCATACGTGCATAGAGGTACAGTCATGTTCGCGTATAAAATCCTATGACGAGACATGTAACAAATTTCATTCGTAAATGATCGATTAAAGAAATTACAAAAAAAAAAAAAAAAAGAAAAAAGGAACGCGATCATTAATATATTATGCGATAATTTTTATCTAAAGAAGAGTTCTTTTTTTTTATTTCTTTTTTTTCCCATTTGAGAGAGAGAAAGAGAGAAATATCTAGATAAAGAGGTATTGTATGTATGAAATGATGATGACGAAAGAGACAAAATTGAAAAGAAAAGAAAAAACTAAAAAAAAGAGCAGCGGAGCTTTTTCTTCGCGGAAATATATTTATAGGAAGTAGTGTATGAAGAGTCAATATGTGTAGGTTGAAAAAATTGGTTGAAAATGTATCGGGCAGATAAGTTGACTGACTTGCGACGTGAAAAATATATACAAGAGATAAAGGTTGGGCTGAGAAAAAAAAGAGAGAGAAAGAAAAAAGCCAGGCAGAGATCCTTAAGTTTGTGATCCCGGATGGAGATCTAATAAATCATGTGAAATGTGTTGTTTTTAATATACATATACAGATCCAAATGTGAGAATAGAATAAACAGTGCCGGGGGAAAAAAATAAATAAAAATAAAAATAAAATAAATAATTTCGTTGAGTGACGTTCTCCGAATTCCTCAATATCTTATCTTGAGTATATACATTATACCTATATATATACATATACATAATATGCTTGTGATACAAAAAAAAATTAAAAAAATTATACTACTAATAATGTAATAAAATAAAATTAGTCTTTAATTTTTCTGTTTTATGTATAATATACTTTTAAAGTTCCTAAACGATGCGCACGGCGAATATTATACATATATGAAGTCGGTTGAAAAGAAAGTGTAAGGAAAAGAAAAGAAAAAAAGAAGAAAGAAAGAAAAAATTCCAAAATACAAAACTATAAATCTGAACAATGCAAATGATCGCTTCATGTAATCCAACACCGCGGATTATATCGTACAAATACATACCTATATACTCGCGAGTTTAAATGTCATTGTCACGTTAATTGTACGTGATATGCGGAGAGGGGGATGGGAGGTTTGGATTGGCAAGCTTTGATTATGATATTAATCGTTCGGAAAAGTTTCAAAAACGATAACAATTTTTCAACCCCCTTTTTTTAGTTTCATTTTATTTGCTATTCGTTTTGTCTTAATTTGATAGATTTTTTTTTTCAAGAGGACACCCCGTAGTGTAATTTAAAAAAATCGAAACAAGGTGGCGCCCAATGTATACGACAGAAATAGGATAGGCGTCGCGACGCCAGGTACGCCCTTCGATTTTTATATACCTATAGGTATTATACATATATATGTGTATGTATAGGTGTATACAGGGTTGGGAAGGGTCGGAATTATCGCAAACGTCACGCGAACCTTCTCAAAAAAAAGAAAAAAAAAAGAAGCAAATATCCATTTTACCCTAGCTGCAGATTCCACCCCCGCGCGCGATCGATCGAGTGCAAGAAAAAAAAGAGAAAAGAGATGAAAAAAAAACACAAAGAAAAATAAAAACAATTACAAAAGGGAAAACCGCAAAGTCGTGCAAAAATCGATTTCTCTTCGCGAACTTGGACGTTTGTTTGTTGTTTGTTGTTTTTTTTTTTGCCGCAGGTGTTCCAATAAAGATTTCAATGTTACATAAAATCTTATTCAACCATTGCCGTTCGATGTCCCTGGGGATGACAGTTGGAAACCTTAAAAAAGATGCACAGCTAATAATGTGAGGCGCGCGGTTGTTACGTGAATCTGAATAAATTGGAATTTCGAATTTCCATAAATCGAGTGATTAAATTACCCCCTATTGATACAATTGGAAAACAGAAATAAAAGAAAATTCGCGTAAAGCGAATTGTGCATGATATGAATTTTTCAGAAATAAGTATACTGTAATGGAACTCAAAACCTAACGCGATATTTGATATACCTCATCGCATGTATTATTCTCGGTATAATTAATTGAAACGCTATTAATTGTTATAATTCGTATACGTATGCGGTTTAGTATTCGATAACATCAAATATACGTTATTCGAATGAAAAAGTAAAGAAGAATCGATGTTTTAATTTTTTTTTATTTTTTTTTTCTCAATAATAACAACAACAATAAAGTCGAACGACAAGCGGGAAACATTGATTAATTGGTAAAAGATAAAATAAAACTTATTACGATCATCTGCCGCTGCAACGCGGGGGCCGGCCAATAATATCAATGATTAATTATATCGTAACCAAGAAATTGATGAATTAGCGTCGACGCGGGCCGAAAACCGTGAAATGACCGATCGCCGATGACGTCATCTCTTTCAAATTTATCCCCACGAAATAATAGGCGTTTGAAATTTAATTCAGATCGTACGCATATATTCGTACACGAACGCATGCAGCGATGTTTTAGACACGCGACAAAATTTGTTGTTTTCGATTTTTCACACGTATTGTTATAAAAATTATAACGCACACATAAAATACGCATATTCCTATATTATGTGTTAATTAATTAGCTGTATAGCGTTAGTAATTTTCAAATCGCTATAAATAAGTGATTACCTTTCGCTTTTCGCGCCGCAGAAGATGATGATGATTTTTCACAGAAATTTCTTCATTAATTTTATCTTCGATAAATTAAATCGTACATAACGCATGATGGGGAAAAAATTAGTTTTCGTTTCGTTTCATTTCATTTTTTTTTTACAAAATATTAGAATTTTCGTAAAACTTTCCACCTTTTTCTTGTTTTTTAATTTTTATTAAATTCTTTTTTATTTTTCTTTACGTTTTGTCAAAATATATTGATCGATCTATACGCACGTTGTATGTGTCAATTCCAGTACGATCAATCGATTAACGTCTACCACCCGATATGTCAATCTCGATGATATCAAAGAACAACGATCGAAAGATTTTTTTTGTTTTTTTAAGGTTTACCGTGTGGAACGGAAAATGAAGAAAAAATAAATCGAAGAAAATAAATGACGGGAAATAATGTAAAAAAAGGAAAAAAAAAAAGGAAAACTACACAACTACGGGATATTGTACATAGAGAACGGTATCGTAATACATATGTAGACTTGAGGCTGCATTGGTCGATGACCAGTCGAGCAATGAATTTAATTCGCACTATAGCCAGGAGAAAAGGCGCCCTGTGCTATGTGAGTATATAGAGGATGGGGTATATAGGTATAGCTACGAAGAACCAGCAGCTATGTATAGCCGGGCGTCGCGACGCCGGCGCGGAACCAACGTTCTTATAACGTTTGTAATATCAAGACTTGAGAAAAAAAAGAATTCACCTCCTCGGCGCATCGTTTTCATCCGCGTCCATAAATAAATTTCAAACTTTGGAATATTTCTCTCGAAACGGCAAACGTGCAAATTTCGTCGGATCGGAAACGGGGTGAGATTTAGAAAAAAAAAAAACAGGAAGATCCAAGAATCGAAACGTGAAATTTAAAACACGAAGAAAATGTACGAGAAATGAAAAAAGAAACGAAATGAAAATCAAAGAATCAGCGTCACGGCTTTACTGACTCAGAAAACATGAGTCGTTACGACGTCTCGGTTTTCAGTTATGTATATACATACGTATGTCTATATACCTATACTATGTTTGTATCTTCAATCCCGAGTGCATGTTATTTTCTATTTTCAAAATGTATAAACATCTGCATTTTCAAGGGTCCATTTTCAATGAGTCACATCACACGTATAGAACATCTGACGTAGTTTTATTTTTTCTTTTCTTTCTTTCTTTTTCTTCTTCTTCCTTTACTTTCACTGCTCGAGAGATAGACTGAATTTTGATTCTCGCGCGTAAGGTGAATCATGTTAATTATAATAAATTTACGAATTACCTCAGGGTCAGGATATAAAATTGATGGCTAATAAACTTAGCGGTGGGGAGATCTGCATTTTTTTTTACTATTCCTATCTTTGACTGTATCGTCTTTCTTTTTTTTTCTCTCTCTCTAACTTTCGATCGCGATCGTTCGTCTACGTACATTGCATCATCGTCGTAATTTATAAATCGTTACTATTTGCTATACAGATAACGTTTGCTGCACACATAAAATCGCAATTTCTATCAACCAATGCGTCAACGCGATGCGCGATAATAATAATAATATTAATGTTAATAAAGATAATGAGGATGATGGCGATGATGATTGTCCTTTTATAGATTACAGAGTGCATCGGCAGCGATATTATGACCCGCGGGTTATTGACTTTTCCCATATTAATAAACATAAACGCATTAAAAAGTCTGGCTGAATCGATCGTTGCAGACTGTATAACGATTCGTATAATTGCAATAGTAATTGTCTTCGTATTGCGATAAAATCGCATATCTATAATAATCCTAGACGTTATATAGACGCGGGATCAAAGAACGAAAGAACGAATTCATTCGTCAACTCCTTCGCTCTTTGCGATTCTTTTTTACATTTCCATAACCGACGGTGGTTATTCGTTAGAGTTATAACTGACCATAATTAAAATTATTCAGATTTCCTTTCGAAGAACAATCAAACTTATCATATACACACATAGATACACATATACACTATTGTATCTACATCTATATACAGCCATTTTATCATTGTATATACGTACAAAGGTTTACTGCACTGCACTACAGTTGTCACATGAGAAAAAAAATAGAACAGTAACATAAAAATGATTCCCGCCAATCGCAACCGCAGCTAAAATTAATGAATTAAAATAAAAAATGAAGAAGGTTTGATTGATCGAAAATCTTTTTTTCCACTTCCATTTTTTGTCAACATTGAACCAAAATTTGTTATATTGTATTTCATATGCACCGCAGGAGAGGGCGCCATTTTTTTTTTTTTTTTGCTTTTCGACCCGACGCCTGACCCACGCAGACTTTATTATTATTACTGTTATTATTGTTGTTATTATATTGAAAATGGAAATTGATTTTCGATCGTTCACCCCGTTCTTCGGTGCGTGTAATATTTTTTTGGTTCGGTGGTTTTGTTTTTACTTTTTTTTGTTGTTGTTGTTGTTATCTTTGGTTCGGATATTTACCTGAGCAGTGCAGAGCCGGATGTGAGTCGCGGGCGCACGGATGGGATTCGCGGTTGTTGTTGGGTGGCAAAAAAAATAAAATAAAATAGAACCTCGCGATATCCCTCGGTCAGAGGTTGGTCGAGTACTGAGGAACAGTATTGCAGAGTTCCTCCTCAGTTGGCAAACCACCCCTCGGTCGATCATCATCCCTCCTCACACAACTACAGGAGCAAACCTGCGAGCAACCCCCTTCCTCTCCGGTGTGTGTTGTACGTGAAATAACCAGCGCTATGATGTCTGTGCTTTAGAACCCTGCGACGAAGTCGCAAGTTTTATAAGCTTTGTGTCGAATGTCGCCATGACAACCTTGTTGTATCTACAATATGTATATATGAATCATATGAGGTTCTTAGAATCTATTTTTTTTTGTTTTTTCTTAAATATAAAGATTGAATTTTTGATAAACGTGATCGATTGAAAATTTTCAATTAGATCGTCCGTTAAGATATATACGTTACCGTAGATGTGATCCATTTTGTTGATTTTCACTGAAAAAAAAAATATTCGACTTATTCTCAGGTATATCTTTTTTATTGTACATACATCGTTGGAAAGTTACCGTTCGGCGAGTAGCTTCGATTTTGAAAAGCGGAGAATCCTAATCGTCGTCATCGCGATGATCATCGTCGTTGTCACCATGATTTCTTTACACTGCGATGAGTCCGTGTACCATAACAGCGTTGCTTATCGGAATTATCTCTTCAATTTCCGCAACCATAGGTACACGTCGTTTTATCTCCCCATTCATTGTACACAGATAAAATGCATTTCTCGCTTTCTTAGCTCGGACGGGCTGCAACAGAAAGATTTGCGTCTGTAATACATGCTCATAATTGCGTCGTGTTTCTATCGACAAAACAAAAGAAATTTTCATACAAAAGAAAAGAGAAGAATCGGAGAAAGACATCGAAAATGAGTTTTGTACTCATTTTATGGGTATGAAAACGCGCTATTTGCTTTGTGGAGACGCGGGATCAGCTGCTGCGCGAACACGGCGCACAAGTTTTAGTACGTTTGACCTAGTTTTACACACGTTGAACTCGTATAGTATATATATACAGTACATATATAAGACACAAGTGAGCGCGTGCGTTTCGTATCTACCTTTATATACGTTATACGGTATAGATCAATATTATTATCCCAGGGCGAGCTAAATTCATGCAGAAATGAGCACTTCGATTTAAAATCGAGCAAGCGACTTGATGCGGAAAAAATTCAAACGTTATTTCCCCTCCCCCCTCAAGTTTTTTGGAATTCCGGAAGTCTCGAAATACACGCGGTGCAGCGGTGGATGGGTCAAAATTATAAAGAAATTTTGAAATTTCAATGAAATTCAGTTTTTTCATACATTTTCATCGCATCGATGTTAATTCCTCTTTCTTTTTCTCTCATTTTTTTTTTTTCAGTTGGTGACGGAAAAACGTTCGATGAAAATTCTTTCATTATTCTTCTTTTTTTCTATACATAAAAGCGCGACGAGTAGCGGCGATCCAGGCGCGGATTTTTACAGTGATCGTGGTTCGCCATTACGTCCGACTAGTCTGACATCGTCTGGTTTACTACTACTTGATATTCTCACCGCTTCAGAGATGCGGTTGCGTTTAGCAAGTTTGAAATATTTTTTTTTCTTTTTCAAAATTCTACTCGACTTTTTTCTTTTCAAACTTTTCACGAAATTTTTCTATTCTTCTTTCTTCTGAGCCCAACACGTATATGGCATGTGAATCTGGATTGGGATTCGATCGATATTAAAAAAAATAAAAATATGGTTTAAATTGCATCATAGCTGTGTATGAACACGGAACGATGTTATTGAAAAAAAAAAAAGACTAAAACTGGTAAATACGCTATAAAATGTATCCCAGTTTTCGCAGGATTCCCAATTAGTTTTAACAAGGTCTCTCGAATACGGCAACGTTATTAATTTTTTTTTCATTCTTTTTTTTTTCCTTTTTTTTCACACAGGACATTTATGTGCAGCGGTAGGTATGTGATATACGTACACGTACAGATAGGTAAATATATATATATATATATATATCACGTATTGAAACAAATTACCAATCGCACATTATAATAATACAATATAAAATACTTGAGCGACAAAAAACGGATGAGAAATCATGCGAAAAAAAATTTTTAATAACGACAGAAAAATCTGATAGAGTAGAGAAAAACTCGAAACTATTTAGTATAAGTATAAGATCGTATATAGGTATATTCTAATTCCTTACCGTGCAAGTCGCGCCAAGGTCTTCGCCATTATATTATACCTTTCGCCCATGTATTTATTGTATAAAATGATAAAAATAAAATGGAAAAATAATATAAAATAAAAGAAGCGGATCATTGTACTCTGCAATGCACGAAACACCTGTCAAATAAGACCCAATTCTCCATTTTACATATATTAATACAATACCCCTCAGTTTTCTCTACTCCGTGTTCCGATTGATTACAAAAAATTTTCATTCCTATTCACAGTTCTTTTTTTTTTTTTCTTCAGCTTAACCATTTGATATCGATCAAAATTTATGCTAAGTTCGTATGAACTGGTTTTAGGTGGGATTTGATAAGGTTCTTTTTCTTTGTGATCAGGTTATTTGAAAATAAGCCGAAAAAAAGAAAAAAAAAAAGAATCATCTCTTTTTAGTTTCCAAGTTTACAGATATGTATTATCATATTTTATGTACTATGAATATAATTATTCCTGTGTATAATATATATTTAAATTTTATGTATATATATATTTATCTATATTTATATGTATATATACTTTTTTATATTTCGTTCGTTTTTATCATAATAATAATAGTAATCATAATAATATGTATAAATATGTTTCTGTACATATATCAATTATAAAATAATTATTCTGAATGAAAAAAAAAAAAAAAAAACCATTAACGATGGTCGAGATGAAACTAAAGATCATCAATTATATGTATTAATTGAGTCAGTTCGTGAACGCACTAATTATTGGTATTATTTTTTCATCATAATAATACATGCGTATAACTTCTGATAAAATAACAGATGAGACGTCGATCGACTTCCCGTGAAAATGAGAGTTTAACGAATGAAAGAAAATCAAACGTTGCAAAAAGAAAAAAAGAAAAAATTGGTGACGATGTTACGAAACACTTTTTTTCACGTCACAAGTATACCATTAAAATAATAAGTCAATAGAATCAAATTTACATGATCGTTTCGTATCTTACTACTGCAGCAGTCGAATATTGTAACGTTATTGTGCAACTGTTTGATAATAATAATTAATTAGTTAATTAATTAATTAATTAATAGTATGCGTGTTTTTCATTTAAATATTAAATTTAGTTCTTCTTTTTTTTTTAAACCATTCTTTTTTTTTCTATCTGCAAATAATTCATAATTAGATATTTTCAAAAATAGCTGTATAATAAGACTTATAATCGCGTTTATTTTTCTAATTAAATAAATATAATCATTAATCTGTACACTAAATAACAATTTCTTTATCATTCCGCATTGTTTATTCCGCTACACGATCAAATTCTGTATTCTTATTATCGCTATTATTATTATTACGTATTATTTTCTCTTTCTTTATTTTATACCACCGCGTATTCCTCGGATTACATTCTTCCGCAATTGTTTTTTTTTCTTCTCTTCTTTATACATCTTTACGCAACGTGACTAAAATTTTAATTTTCTTTTCTTTTCTTTCCTAATATTTTTTTGTTAATTTCGTCTTTCTACTAATTCCGCTAAATTTAATTATTTCATTAAAACTATTACATATTATAATATTTATCGATAATAATTTACATACATAATGCAATACGTATGTGCCGTATATTTTGTATGACATACATATATGTATATCGTGTAGTTAAGCTAATAGGCCTTATTCGTAAATTATATCGCGCCCTCGCCCCGTTTGGCTCAACTATACAAATTCATAATTAGGTATATTAATTCATTTTCATTCGGGTAATCAAAGTTTTATCTATAATAACTACAAGATCTGACTAGGGCTCATCGATTCATTTAATTATACATTTATTCAATTATTTAATATAATTATTTTTTTTTAATTTATATCTGGTGTTTTCTTTCTTTATTTGTTTGTTTTTTTTTCTTTCTAAATTAATTCGTTTGATGTTCGTATTCAATGGTGACGCAAAATTATACGAACGACAAAGAGAGAGAGAGAGAGGGAGAGAGAGAGAGAAAGAGATAGAGAAAAGGAAGAAATAGATTGCATCGCGTCACGTTAGTTGAAAGAAAAGAAAAAAATAAATTTTTTTCCAGAAAATAATACGGTTAAACGGACGCATGTGAGCACCAGTTTGTCAGCACGTTGTGCGCCATCTAAATTTTTCAGTTATTAGCTGACATTCGTAATTTCGTTAGCAGTGAAAAAAAAATGTATAAATTAATTAAAAAAAACATTGTGCAATTATTGTATCGTTCAGTACTATTATTTTTTTTTAACCTTTTGCACCTTGTTTGCTTTTTTTTTGTCTTTCATTTTAATATTAAGATGTAATAATTGCAGTTCATTATTACGTAAAATTGTAAAATCATTTTGATTTAAAAAATTGTAAAAACCTGTTAATAACATGTATAAAAATGTGTATATCATCTATTACTGTACGTACAGCTGCTTCGGAGTCTTTGAAAAAAAGGGAAAAAATTTTATACATACATAAATACATATTCAAAATAAAACTTTGACGTAGGGTAAAAATTACTTTAATTCCCGGGCAAAAAGCTCCAAATTTGAAACAAAAAAAAATGGACCGATATATTATCGAAATATATCATACGACATATTTATCATATTCGTCAAAAATATCAATTCCAAAATGGGTCTGTATTAACTACCCCATTCAAAAATTCAAAAATTTCTACGTTCGTTACTTTTTTGAATCGCATGAAAAAAAGGCTGTGCACTACCTGTGATTATCGTCAAAGTTAGGTTAGTTTGATATATAAATAATTAATTGTGTACCGCAAATTAAGAGAAAAAAAAAACAATCTTTAAGCACAGCCTACTAACGTGAGAATTGTTATAATTTTTTTTCAACAATAATTCAGTTCTTCTATCTTTAGACAATTACAACACAGCTACGGAAGTGTTCCCGAACGTCGGGTATATTATGTATATTGTATTTATTTTATTATATCGCTTCTATATAGTTTGTTTAGTGAATAACTATATATATTGCAACATTCGATCTAACACAGAATTATATTCGTATAATAATAATACACTTATACCTTTGAACATATATACTGTAAGTATATATGCGGTAGTATTTATAATACATTTATGTATAATAATATACTTTGGCAGTAGCGTTCCTTGTATAAATTTGGTATAGGCCCTTATATTAAAATAAAAGCCATTAAAACTGTAGAGAATCCTGAATCGATTGAAAAATTGAAAAACAGAAATTCGTTAGATGCAGGCAAGAAAATAGATGTAATTGAGATCAATCGATCTCCCGAGTTTCTTGAATTTCCTACGGTTACATCCAGAAACGCCTGTAACTTTATTTTAACCTCAAATTACGAAGTTAATTTTTTTCTCTTTTGTCACAGCGATGAATTTAACTGTGAAATTATCGATCGTCGATTGGAATTCTTTCTCTTACGGTCTGCCGTTAATTCATTTATCGCTGCCTCTACGCAATCAGGAGCTATTCATCCAAAAGCGATGGACATTTTTTGTTTCTCTAAGATTGTTGTAAAAACAATATTTTTAAAAACCTGGCATCGTTCTGATCCAACGGAAAAATGTTTCCTTCCTCAGAACTTGCACGATTTAGGTATCGGGTGTTCAACATCGGGCTGTTTGAAATTATTCTCCAATCATCCTTCGTCTTTGATTTTCAAATAATTATATTACCGATAACCTGAAATGATTTCTTTATTATTATCTTCTTCTTTTTTTTTCTTCTTCAAATCTAAGGCTGTTGTGCGGCGTTTATAACAGCGACTTTGAGGTCCTTAGCTAAATGGGAGACGTCGACGACGCTGTCGACCATCTCCTGGACGGCGGTTACACTGGGAAAAAATTGTGCCGCCTGTTTGGTCTTCGATACCGTCTGAGCCAGAGCTTCGCTAAGGGCATTAGCGCACTGAAGTACTCTGGTTCTGACATCGTTTCTCTGTACATTTCTATGTACCGTATCTCCGATGTGAACCAACCTGTGCGCGCTGAGCACTACAAATTTCCCATGGGCCAAAAAAACCTAGAAGAAAATAAAGAATGATTAAAAAAATGAAAGAGAAAAAAAAAACTCATATAAATTCTTTAAAATGAAATTCAAACCTTTGGGGGTTGATTGCGTTCCACAGTTTGAAGAAAGGCGTCTATAGCATGTGTAAGATGTGCTCCATGTGTGATAACCTGAGCAGCATAAAACGATAATAATTGTTTATCATTTGGATCCATAGGCGTAGGTGTTGCGGGGGGTGCTTGAACTGCGGCGGTGTCATTTTCCGTCACCAAAAGGTCGTAGCTGCTCCTAAGTTCCTGCGGTAAAGCTGCCCTCAATTCTTCACGTTGTTTGGCTACGACTTCTCGGGACTCAAGATTGACGTAATCGTAATCTTCACCGGTACCACCGTTGCTACCACCGTTACTACTGCCCGTCGATATCACAGAACATCTTTTGAACAGCAACGTTGAATTACCCTGACAAAATGATAAGGTTAGGAAAGTTTAGAATAGTTCTGCGATTTTTATTTAGCTGACAAAAAATTTGGTTGCTCCACAATTCTCACCTGAATAAAACTAGCGACTTGACGTACGTCATCCGTGAGGGCTCTGGCGCATGCAACGAGTTGATCTAGGGGATCGGGTTGTGCTTGTGGAATGAGAGACGGTGGCGAAGCATTCGTAGGGGTTGGTGTATCGTCACCGCCTCTCGAAAGCTTAGAGACATCCCATTTAAGAGCGTCTAATTCGCTCGCAGCTTCTTGAACCAATCGATCCGAATCTCTTAGAGCTTTGACCAAAGGTCTAAGTTTCGTAGCGAGACCTTTGTCGGGAGCTTTGCCAGCATTTCCAAGAGTTCCTGTGCGGTGAAATCAACCATTATTGATCATCATGAGCCCAGATCAAAGATGAATGATTAAAATATGGCAACTGATTTTTATTAATATTGACCTTCGGCAAATTCTGTTAAATCGTGGAGCGATGTTCTTAATCTGAGAGCCGCAAGTCTGACGTCCATAACATTTGCATCTAATTTCTGGGATGTTCTCCATCCGGGGGTAACAAATCCAAGAAGTCTTGCAATGGCAGATCCAGCCTCTCCTTGCAATCTTTGAAGACCTTCTAGGGCCGATTCGAGTTCGAGAGGAAGTTCTTTGCTAACAGGGACATCGTATATTTGCTGGGATTGTGGTGTGTAAGAAGTAGGAGGAGGAGGAGGAGTAGGGATATGAGGAACTGGTGTATTATGTCTCGAAGACTGTGTCGATGTCGATGACTGGTGCGCCGAATGTGGAAGACGAGGTCGAGGTATGTCGTAATCAGGTGCTGCCAAGCTTGACCTGATGAATAAACAGAAAAAAAAATAACAACATGTAAAACGATGTTAAAAAGTAATAGGCCCAGCGATTCAGATTGATTAAAAAAAAAATACCGACCTGTTAGACCCACTCAAAGATCCATCGTTGGTTAAACTCGATGCAGAGCTGCTCGGAGTAAGAGGTTGCAAAGGTCTGGGAACATCGTAGCAATCTAGAGGAGTAACTCCAGATCCTAAAGACCCTACAGATCCAGCCGAACAGTTCGAATTTGGTGTATAGGAAGTAGGTGGACGAGGTATGTCGTAGCAAGAAGGTGCCGGACTTGGACTACTCGCTGGCGATGGAATGACTGGTATTGCCCTTGGAGGAACATCGTAACAATCACTGACATCACCGCCGCTATCCACAGAACTTCGTGCTGCAGAAGTGAAGCGTCCTGGAAAAAATTAAAAAAAAAAGAGATTCCCTTTGTTATTATTTCTCAAAATATCACAGTGAACAAAATTGAGTGATTTCAAACGCTATACAGATTAAAATACAGAATTAAATTCCTCGTTTAATTTGTCCCTGTAATTATTTACCGCATAGAATAAAAATACAAGAATCTTGAATATGCATCGCATCATCTCTGGTAACAGAACATCTGTCTTTCAACCGGATCTCGTTCATCTCTTTGTACTAAATAATTCCCTCATGATAAAGTTTAAAAAAGAAAGGAAAAAAAAAAGATAATGCGTTAAACGAAAACACTATAAAGTGTCTAAAGCACCCGTATAGTATACCGACCAACATAGATCGGCATAGTTGATTTATACTATTTAAATTCAAAGGGTTTTTTTAGACGCACATACGGAAGTAGAAACAGAACAAAATCGTGCAGCCTCGATATAAAAATAAAATAAATACACACGACGATATAATCCGTCCTTTAGATGTTTTATAAATAGATTTTCCACGTTTTTTTTTTTTTATCTTTCCGGCATTTTAAATCCAGAAAATTCAAACAATCTGTACATCAGGTATCAACGAACCGCATAGAAATCGATCGGATATGAAGAAAATAATTAAACTAATAATGATAATAATCATCGTCGTCAATATCTGCAGAATTCAATTCGTGATCATTGGATTGTGAATAATTGAAATTGGAATTAGATCGGGTGATAATGATAATAATAATGATAATAACAACAACAACAATAGAATTTAATTTTAACAATAGATTGCGGTAACCTGTCAATGCTTCCGTGTGACCCTAATTCATTATCAGAAACACATGCGCCAGGTCTGGGATTGCTATTATTATTATACTTTTCTTTTTTACATACAATTCAGGAATCAACATTTGCTTGAACAATGCTTTCCGCTCCCCACTAGGGGGTTTTGGTTCTCCTCAGGGATCGTTTGACATTAAACCTGAATGCCATTCCAGAGAAACAAACACAGTGTATTATTACCAGACGAAGTCACTGGTCTGTGATAACGTGTCCCCCTACAGACAACCATATATGTATATACCGTCGAAGAAGAGATGTTCAAATTTGCCTCTTTATATTTTCACATATGTACATAAATATACGGATAATGTACGGTACGTGAAGTATAAATTTACCTTGAAACGTCACAGACGTTTAAAATAATAAGAAGACACGAAAAAACGAAAAGACATGTGTGTAAATTACATCTGAAAAAATGCGACTGCAGACAACGAGATGTTTAATTTGAAAAGAAAAAAAAAAATAAGTGCGTTAGCTATCGAATGATAAATATTATTTTTTTTTTTCAACATATATATATATATATACCTATGTGAAGGTGATCATTTACTGGATTCAACGGAGAATCATGTCTCGACGAAGGTGCGGGACTTCCCCTACTAGCCGGAAGATCGTACAGGTAAACATCGCCACATTTTTGCGGCGTTACAACCTGAAACAAAAAAAAAAATTAATTAATTAAATAAGTTGATTAGAAAATTCATAAATTACAACGTTGAATTTTTTTAACAATTCAAACGAGTATAACAATCATGGGCGGGGGGGGGGGGGGGGGGGGAAGAAAAAAAATTATAAAAAGCCACAAAAATTTAGTCGTAAAAGAAATAAATATGAAATTACAATAATTTATAATTTCATCGCTACTGTGGTTTCTACTTATAATTTCTCCCCCTAACTTCCGGTTTCTCGCCAACTTCCTCCTCACCATTTTCCTGGTACGAAACGGCATTGCGTAGCGACGAGACCGCTGCAGAGCGTCAATGTTTTGCCTTTTGCACAAGAAAAAAAAAAAACAGGAGAAAAAAATATTAAAGCACTAGAATCAAAATTTCCCCGACGATCAGTTCGTAAGTATATAAAATGTATACAAGAATTGTGAATGTACATTATATGATGTAGAGTAATTTCAACGGCACATGGAAAGAAAGAAAAAAAAGAATAAAAAAAGAGAAAGAGAGAAAGTCCTGAAAGGAGTTTTGGGGTGGCGCAGACTCCTTTCTGGTCGTCATGGCAACCGTCTTCCATCCCCACCTTTCCTTCCTCTTCTCTCTCTTCGTCTCTCCCCCTCTCGCTCCTGCACTTGCAGGACTCTGTGCGTGAATGTGTAGGTGATCGTGTGCACGTATAATACAAGAATATATACCAACACAAGTGACTCCTTTTACGAGCAGCTACACACAGAGAGTACGGGGACTCCGTTATCGACCCACGCCTACTACCACCCCGTTGATATCCGTCTCTCCTGATAGTACCTATATACTATTCAATTCATGTTCGAAAAGACCATATAAACCCCATCAGGTACTCGTACACATACGTATATACCACCCACTAGCACCCATTGTTTTTTGTTTTTTTTTACATTTTTTTCTTTCATTTTCATTTTCCTTTGTTTTGTTTTTTTTTTGTTCTCAATTACGTACGGGACAAGACAAAAGAACGAAAAGAGAAAAAAAAATAAACAACGACTCGGATAAACTGTGGGGGGGGGGGGAGGGAAGAAAAATGAAGACTAAAAATAGGAGGACGTTGAAACGAAATCAAAATTTTAAGTACGGATAGACGGATAGAAGAAAAAAAAAAAAAAGGAGCAGACATAGTAGAGCGTAGAAATCAAACAACATCGATAGATATAGATAAATAGGAAAGGAGAGTGACTAGAAGTAATTTGGTAAAGTGCTTTTCCCTCGCAATAAAGCGACGTTCCTTTAATGACCATAAATATCGAGGCGTCTGTTTCGCCGGTCTTCGAATACTGCTGGGTATACGATAAGAAAGGTGCGCCCATATTGTATCCCAATCATCGGCAGGAGCAGGAGGAATAATAACGAAAACTACGGTAGATATTATTATTATTATCATACGTATACAGTGCCTATGTACCCATGGGCTTGGCCGTAGCAGTTTCATATCCTGCGCCCACTTCGTAAGGTTAATATGGGTCAGTTGTTAGATTTTATAATACAAATATAGATCGGTTCGTTCCAATGCTAGCCCTGATCAACCCCCTATATAAACTGCCCATATACGACAAGTTTCTCAATATCTGTATGAAAAGAAAAGGAAGAAAATAAAAGAAAATCGTAATAATAATAATAACAATAATGTGTGCCACGCCCACGTAATATACATATATATATATATATATATAACGAGAACGTTTCCAACCCTAGACGATATTATCCGCTTGTGCACTTTTCCGATCGACGATGAGAATTGTTTTTATTTTTTTTTTTTTTTGCAAAAATTTCAAGGATAAAAGATAAAAAAAAAAAAAAACTGTACATAAAAAGAAACAAAAAGTTTTGTATATTTGAAAGCCGCAGTTGTCCTCTCTTCTTTATTCAGATTCCTCTATATATTTGAATATGTAATATATACATGTATAGTATAATATGTAAACCGGATTATAAACTCGTACATATAAATATTGCGCGGAAATATCAGTTGCGAGTTGGATTATATGTATATGTATAGTCGAGTTACCTATACTAGCGAGTCGTGACCTGCCCACGCGAACCTTGGGATTTTGTGCAGCTCTCGCCGTAAGTTAAACCCGGCGGAAAATTTAACCCGCAACTTCGCAACTCTGGACAACCGCGCGAACAGCAACGAACGAAGTAAAAAAAAAAACAACAAAACAAAAAACAACGACATTTTTTTTTACCAAAATCATGCGCAACATCGATCGTTGCATTATTCTTCGTGTGAGATACGACACACGTGATCCACCCCTTTTCGACGATTCAATGATAACAGTCTTTCATTTGTTGTTGTTTTTTTTTATCAATTTTTACAATTCCTTCAGTTTTCCGCACGCTCCACGTACGATACTTTACAATATCTGCGACCACGTATAGGAAAAACCTCCGCAATTTCAACTTGTCTCTTCGTATAAGTATGACTTCGTTACTAGTTTGCAATCAGAGTTTCTGTCCCACGCAAGACAAGTCTTGGAGAGTTCGTTGATACGCGTACATAACCTCTCACAATCGACCCACGTAGAATACATAAGTGTGCGTACATGAAAACATACATAAAAACACACATATTTACATACGTAAATGTTAATTTGTATAAAACATCATCGTTTAATAGAGAAAAAAAAGTGAAGAAAAAAAATCCTTCCCATGTACCTTTATCTGTAATGGCAAAGAATTATTATTGTTGTTATTATTATTATTATTAGTTTCCCCTATATATACTTTCTTATTTTGTTCTTCTATAATATGATTATTCGACTAATTTTACTTGGGAAATCGTTCTCGAATAATATTGGAAGAAAAAGAGAAAAATAGAAATAAAAAAGAATAAATTCACGGTCGATATCCTTTTGTTTCATCTTTCGTCGCGATATTTGGGACGAGCCGGATGACGACGCGTCGAGATATCGACGCGAAAAAATCTTCGGCCCTTCAATACGACTGTATACATGTATAGAGAGAATAATCGCGATGATGATAATAATAACAATAACGATGATAATAACGAAGATAATTTTAAGTCGACGATACAAATGAGTGTAAATAATAGACGGTGGAAAATACTTGTCGCATCAGCGGCGCAATTCTCTTTAAACGTGCGACGGTATTCGGTATTTATATATATATATATATATGTGTGTGTGTTTATATAGGAGAATATGGTACATGGGTATGAGTATATAAGTCCGAGAAGAAGTGTTCCTAAGAAGGAAGGAAGAAGAAGTCTTTGCCCTCGACCCTGACTTGTGAGCATCCAACGGTCCTTATATGTCCCTCCTTTCTGTCCGGAGACAATGTCCCGACACAAGAGACTCCACTCCGCATTCTGTCCTCCGGATTCACACTGACCGCGGTCAAAATTCACGCTCTCGTCCACCAAACCCTACTAATTATACAAACAAACAAAAAAGCGAAACGTAATTACTGGCGGAAAATTCGTCGTACGTACTTTTTCACACTTCTCTCAGGAAAAGAAAATAAAATAAAAAAAGAAACAAATTACAAACGGTAACTAACCCATATGGTCGCAAAAAATTCATCTATACTATTTAGGTTACATAGGTATGTATGCACATATATTTGTATCGAGTGCGAGTGCATCAGTTGCACACATACTTGTGTACCAATAAAATAGTCGTGTCAACCGAAAGGAATGTCACGCTACACAGTCGGCACTGTATCAAAGCAGTGTGTTACAAGGAGAAAGAGGATACACCGTACAGTACTATACGTGGTATTAAAGAGTCAAGAGAGAAGACCGTAAGTTTGTACGTAGGGTATATACAACAGATTCGTAAATATATACATATATATGTATAGAGTTGGCGTATAGTTGCAGTTGTGTGAATCTATTTCTATGTCATTTTTTTCTTTTCTTCTTCTTCGGCTTCTTTCTTCGTTTTTCTTTTTCTCTCTTCTCGCAGCGTTCTCGAGTAATAAATGACGGTGTGGAGTAGTTAGCTCGCAGAGTACAGTAGTGGTAACAGTAATAGTAGTGGTGGTAATCGTAGTAACTGTAGTAGTAGGGCACAGTGACGTTCTTCTTTCTACTCATCAAACAACACAGTAAAGAATATAAAACAATGAGGAAAACTTTTCCCGAAAAAGTTAACGAATAGGAAAACACAACCAGCGACGTCATCAAATTCATGCAACAAAGGTGTACGTACGTATAGAAAGAAGAAAGAAAAAAAAAAAAATCAAATCAAATCAAATAAAGTCTGATAAAAATATTTTTGCGAAACGCAAACGCGATCTACATTACAAATGCACTGCACTTGTATAACGTACGTGTGTTGTGTGCATATGAACGGCAAAAAAAAAAAAAAAAAAAAGAATAATTTGGAAAGAGAAAGATAAAGAATAAGATGTTTGAACAAAAAAAAACGAACTTTTCCATTCTCATGAGTCCGCCTCTGTCTCTTTTTCTTTCTCCATGTGCCATATATATGTGTATACACTTTGTACAGGATATCACAGAACAAATATTGACGCACACACGTATACGACATGCGAACGGCGAGCGATAATAATTTAAACAAAAAAAAAAGAAACGACAATTTTTTTAAGCGTCGTTTGATTTCTTCTGAGAAAAAAAAAAGTAAGAAGAAAGAGATGAAGAGATTGGATGAAAATTGATAGAAAATAAAATTGAAAAATTCAAGACTCTATTGTATGTATATATTTTCGAATCTGCAGCAGTCACAAATAATGCAAGTATTATACCGTGCAGCGCGTATGTAATGTAGACAAACGTAGCCAAAGTTTCGTTGACCCTTCTAGGTATATTTCCGTCGACGGTAAGATCGAGACTTGCAGCGGCGGCGGCGGCGGAACAGAAGCAGTTGCAGAAGAAGAAGAAGAACAGGAAGAAGAAGAAGAAGAAGAAGAAGAAGACGATACTACTGTTAGTAACATCAGCATCAGCAGTATCGCAGTGTTACCGTGTATTACAGATGCAGTTCGTCAGGAGGATGATGGTTGAGTTTTAAAAGTATAAGCCGTAGCTATAGGTTATATACCCATGCCTATAAAACGAAGAAATGCGCTTCGGAATCTTCTTCCTCATTTCTCATTTCTCATTCGCATGTTCTTCATTCCATAATCATTCAGATGCGCGGCAGTTGAATATCCAGATTTCCTGCAGTTCCCCTCGAAAGCTTTTAGCAGAAACTCAAGCATCGCCTTTTCATTCTCTTCCCTTATTTTCCCCCTCAAAGAATCGGCCGACCGAAGAGGAAGATTACGCTTTTTTTCTCTCTCTCTCTCAAAAAAAAAAAAAAAAAAAGAAAGAAACTGTATCTATAATATCAAATATATTATACCTCTGTGAATTTTATCGTTCATCATTATATACCTATAATAAACACAAATGTGGTGATCGATATTAAATTTCATCGATCTATGTAGATGAGTAAGTTATATATAAATAATATAGTAAAATGAGTTTCGTCGTGGTATTTAAAGAGTCCCCGCAGTTTCCGGCGAGTCCGTCTCCCCTTTCCCTCTGAAGTACCTACGTACTTTCATATATACCATAATTTAAAGCGACTCGATTTTTTTTTGTCAAATTTTTTTCAACTCCCTTCTCTTCACGCTGCTTGTATTTATGTATATACGTAGGTATATATTTAAGCACGATATACTTCGGAAAGTTTAACTTCCGTTCCGAGTATTTCGTATGTATTATAATTACTCCGTTATCCATGCGTCGTGTGTTAGGAGACACGCGGTTATTTGCGGTCCGTACAATAAATGGCTCTGAAAAACTGTAAAAAAATGAAATAATAATAATAATGACGACAGCGATAATAATAAACTCGACGTGAGAAAGAATCTCATTTGCGATGTAGGTACTCGGTCCATTCATGAGCTATATATACATACGCGGTTACCCTCCTCTTTCATTAAACAATTATTCTCTCTATATAATAAATGATTTCCCCAATTATCGTAATCATCATTACCCATTTATCAGTTACCACGTGACTTTACGATTCGTCACGTGAGAAGAAGAGAAGAAAAAAAGAAAAAAGGAAAAGAAGAAAAAGTTTCAACCCTCTTCTACAATTTCGTTTGGACAGCAAAAAACATATGAACGAAATGTACATTATACATTCAAAATCGTCGAGTTGTGTGTAACGATGAAAACGTGTCTGAAACGTGCACGGTTATTATAACAATACGACAGACGAAAACGTGACCAAAACAAAACGTGTATAATTTATATAGAAGAAAAAAGAATGGGAAGAAAAATCGCACGTGTTATATATAAATTCTATACCTAAAACAAAGAGGAATATACACATATATATCGTACATACACATATTATCGAACCCTCGATAAATTTCATATCATCTGCAGTTTATGTACAACTTTTTTTTTTGGGAATTTCAAGAGAAAAATTGATATAAATAAATGGATAGAAATGATTTTTTTCAAAAACATAACGTGAAACTCACCCTGTTGGGTTGTACGTGCCAACTCCTTCGCTTTCCATGTCTCTGTATACCATCTTCTTGTATGTTTAGGTCGCCTCTACTGCCAGCCAAACATCCCCCAGTTTCGTACTGTCCAACCAAAAGGCGTAGTCTATTTCCGGGACAAATACCCTATATATATAGACAACACACAACAAAGAAATGACGTTACTTTTCGGCACACCCTGATGAAGAGGAAATAAAGTTAGAAAAAGGTACACGTGTTACGTGATAGAAATTATTAACAATGATAATAATAATAATAATATTTCGTAGCTATTTTTTATTGAAAAAACCAAGTGAAAAAAAAAACAAAAAATATGATATTTAAATATTTTTTTTCCCCTAGCATTCTTTTCCTTTCCTTCTCTCGGGCGTTTTCTTATATTTCGATACTACGTATAATCTGAGGTGTATAGTG
The DNA here is from genome assembly GCA_963978495.1 of Athalia circularis. Taxonomy (NCBI): domain Eukaryota; kingdom Metazoa; phylum Arthropoda; class Insecta; order Hymenoptera; family Athaliidae; genus Athalia; species Athalia circularis. The sequence continues at coordinate 37,490,598 of OZ021698.1, read as the reverse complement.
ATACCGGGAATCCGGGGTTTATAAGTTACTCTTCCGTATTTTGAGCCCAGGAATCCGAATCTGCTAATCAAATTAATCCGCCTATCGAAACGATCGAGTTATTATACATGATACTTATTTTATTTCGATATATAATTGAACAAAAAAAAAGCGTGACACGTGCTGCTTATTCGGTGTACACTTATACCTATACCTATACATATGTATATTTATGCACACTATGTATAATACCAATATATATATACACGTATAAAACACGTGACAGATGCAGAGTACATAATATGGGGTTAGCTGCATAGAAAAGAAAACTTGGATATAGCTACCCCACACATCCCATCGATATTATACCCAATACAAACACGAACAACAAAAATTTTTCGCAAATCAATGGTGCACATATACATATGTAGGTATTATGTACTATACATAGTATATATGTATATATAAACGAATTAAATGCGGACAGCTGAACAGTATGGCGGTTGGTTCCTCGTGCAGCGGTACGAGTATAAACAACAGATAATATAAGAAAAAAACGCATACGTCATGCACATCGCATATAATATCACGAATGCTATACGGATGTGAACGGTAACAAGCAAAAACGTCCTAACCAGCAAAAAAAAATTTTTTTCTCTCTCCAAACTATTGGGAAGACGTGAAGCGCGACCCACGTCATAAAAATACAATACATCGGTTGCGTGAATTTTTTCGAAAATGTTGGTTGGGACGTTATTGCTTGTTGCCGTCCATCGTGTGAAACGAATGATAATTTCGCCGAGAGAAGGTTTTATCGAAGAATTCTAAAAAGAAAAAACTTAAAAAAAATGGATAAATGTTATAAAAAAATGATGTATTAAATTCGCACCTGTCTTCCTCGTAGAGAACATAACCACCATCCTTCTAATCCGGACGTATTCTGTTCCAAAACTGTCAAAACGTCGCCTTTTCGAAAAGCCAATTCATCCGGCGCCTCGGCTATGTTATCGTACAGCGCTCGCGCCTTCACACATTTTTGCTAGAATCATAAAAATGCAAAAAAACAGAATGTAGTAATCTGAAATTTTAATCCACCAAGTAATTTTCAAACTCGTTCGAATCTGAATGAAATCCTACGGATAAAAAAAAAACAGAGATTACAGAAGGAAAGAGAAAAATTCATTTGAAACAAAGAATTGTTCATTTCTCAAATTATTTAAAAACACGTAGATCGATTGAATGAAATTTTTTTTTTTCCATCTACATGTTTATAGATGTGTTTCATAAGCGAGCCACGTGTCGCATATTTATAGAAATGCAGTAGAAGGGACACCCCCTGCACGTGTCGGAAAAGAATGAAAACAAAAAGAAAGAAAAGAAAAATAGAAGGTTGAGGATGAATAAAAGGGGAAGTAAAAAGCGTATAGAGAGTAAGTGTGGGGTTGAAAAGTAAGTGGTCATATATCAGAGTATATATGAGGTATGTACAGTCCTCGTTACAGTAAAGTGCAACTATAACTAACCGCAGTTATAGTTTCTGTATACGTGCATTATGCTTCCGTATTATACGCTGAGGGTTCGAAAGAAACTAAAAAAAAAAAACCGAATATAAAATAAATAAATGAAAGAATGGGGCGGCGTGAGTCAGAGAGAAAAAGTATCCCTGATCAGCTGTTCCAAAAACGGGTTGCGATTCGGATGATGATAAAAATGAATAAACAAGTAAGTGAATAAATAAATTTGAACGATTCAAATTAAAGAAATAGAAAAACTCGAATAATTATAAATATTATCAAACACATGTCACGACTATGTACGCGTATGGAATTGGAGTAAAATTTAATTAGGTACTCCAATTTGTTCTAGTTAACGAAAATTTCATTTACAAATACTATATATAATATATATGTACATAGGTATACATGTATAGGTGTATACGCTTATGATTATCAATTAGACACGTTCATTTTCACAATTATATAACAAAAGAAAAATAATAACAATAATAAGAAAACGAACGAACTACGTGCGACGGTAATCAGGTTTTCCAAAATTCTCGGCTCAACGATTCCCAAAGAAAAGATGAGACGAGAGAAAAAAGAAAAAAGAAAATAAGAAAAAAGAATAACAAACAAATCTTTCGTACCTTGAATTCATTTATACGCGCGTGCATTCCGATCTATGTACACATATACATGAACATAAGGTGCATTCGTGTACAAGGTAATGGGAATCGTTCAGCTGGCAGGAAGTAACCCGAGTAGGTATATAAATATATGAAAAGTATATACCTATGTATATACACAGTATATGTTAGATGCACGTGAACGTAGACATCAAACATGATATAAAATTGCGCACAGTTATTTACCGCAGCGTTCATCATCATCATCATTCGTTCGCAACACATTGCGATTTTATGTATACGAAACAGTATTGAGAGAAAGAGAGAGAAGGGGGAAAAAAATGGAGTCGTTTCGGAAGTTTGGAGTAAGGTGAGTATTGAGTATTTGTACACGCGTGAATAATATAGCTACGTCAATAGGTAGGTACGTGTCCTAACCTATCTGCTCATGTTATGTATTATATCTATATGTAGTAGGTATGTATGATGCATCCGACAATGAGTCACTACTAATCATTGTCGTATAGTAAGCAAGCGACCTGGCCTAGACAACATTCCAACCTTTAAAAAGCATCGTTTGAATTCTTTCTAAGACTGCAGCGTTCAGTTTGTCCATTACCTATGCATATGCGGTACGTAGACGGCTAAGTGAGTAGAAATTTTTCATCCGCCGCAGGCTCCCCCTACATTTTCTAAATGAGACGACCTTCGATATTCCCACGTTATAATTTATGTCTACGTGATTAAAATTATTAGATTGTAACAAAAAGATGAAGATATGATGCGACGGTTTTTATTTAAAAAAAAAAAAAAAAAAGAATAACGAGAGAAAGAACGTAAAAAAAAAAAAAAAAATACATCAAATTCCATCACGTACACGTATACATATGTATAGGTGTGTAAACTTAACACCCGTGTAATTATTCGATACGTTAAATTAATTTGTAAAACTTTATCTATGACGTGACGTCAAATTCAAGGAACTTGAACGACCGAAGTATATACCCTTCCTCTTATCGTAAATGCCGACCGCGTAATGTACACGTATATTATAGGTACGTGTATGAAATTACATCGCGCTTCCAGAGAATTACGAAATCCTTTTTTTTTTGTGATTATTCCTAAGGTAATCGAATTACTAAAATTTAACGTCCTAAAACTTGTGGAAAAATAAAAAAGTGAAAAATTTTGGGGGGGGGGGGATTCAGCGAATGAGATCGAAAAAAAAATTACATACGCAGGCTTCTGTGATTTATTTCGAAAAGATAGAGATAAAGTAAAAGAGGAAGTGATATTCGGGTGTACCACGTGTATGAAAAAAAAAATTTACCGACCTGCCGAAACGTGTTCTGGAAAAATATGAAAAAAAAGAAGATTTTATTTTTTTACTTTCGAAACTGAACTCTCAACATGGTATTTTCGCGAAGTGATTTACGGCCCATTGACGGGTAGATGTATAGCCGGTGTGGCCCGCAGTCTAGAATATCGGTAAAGCACAAAGAAAATCATCTGGACAAAAGACGAACACAGTAATGTATAGTACGGCCAAAGTTCTGGTCACCTTATGTATACTTTCGTACAAAAAGGGTCGTTTCCGATACGTTCAAACCATTTCGAATTTTAGTTTTTCAGGTATACGTACGTATCATATGGAACCTCCCACGTTCCGCAATACCCCGAAAAACGAAAGAAAAAAAAACCTCTGCAAACGACGAAGTCGTTTCTTTTTTTTTTTTTAAAAAAAAAAAAACAAAAAAAAAAGGATTCACAAAATATTCGAAGAGAAATACTACAGGCGTACTCGACCGCGGCTCATCTCTCCATTTCGATCGATTTGGCAATATCGCTTTAAACTTTTCTTTTTCCTTTTGTTGTTTTTTTTCTTTCTTTTTTTTTTCATCGGGTCATTCAAGCGCGTTTGATTGGCCGTCGTAATACGATGTGCAGATGTGAATGGAAAAATTGCGGTGAGATAGAGATGAGAGTTACTCGTTCACTATATAATTGATGAGTAAAAAACGTGTCTGTTAGCCGTCATCGGTACGTCACGTACTATTTAATATTATACTCGTACTTAGTCGTGTATATAAGTATATTATATACGTGAGTATATAGCGCGTACGTTTGGATCGTTGCAGAGGAAAAAAGAAAAATTGTAAAAAAAAAAAAAAAAAAAGAAACTGAAACAAAAGTCGAAGGCTGACGCTCCGCGTCGCTGTCGAGGATAACGAACGCATTCATAAGAAAATTTCGTGAGAGATACACAACGCGGTATAGCCGGCATTTATAACACATCAGTTGCACCATCTACGGTACACCATGCGGTTGGTGGTTTTCTACAAAATCTTTAAGTTGGTAACTGAAGTCATCGTAGAGTGCGACGAGATAGCGAAATGAAATTATATACTTTTTATACACGCTGTAGTTTGTCGCGAATATCGATAAAGAACGAAGAATCGTGTCACACGGAACGAGAATAGTAACAATAATAATAATAATTTACAATCGGATCAATTTTTCTGATCTAATAATTAATTAATCGGGACCTCCGCCCTTGTGTGGATTAAAAGTGAAAGTTGTTCGAGTTAACGACGCTCAGGGGTCGTTTGGGGTGTTTGTAAAAACGCCGACGTACATCACCCTGGATACTGCACGAGGTCTAGACGTATCTTGTTTCAAAAGGAAACACCGAAATACGAGTGCAGCGGCAGCACTCACAAAAATTAGGAACACTAAACACTTATCCTACCCATCCCTCAACATTATGCCGAACTACGTATATGTACACTCAGTTAAGTTGATTCTGAATCGCTTCGCGGCCAAGCGCGAGTTTGGACAAATTTTTCGCGTGGCTGGGCCGGCTACGAAAATTTGTCCAAACGAGTTTGGCTGCGAGGCGATTCACGATCAACCTAACCGGGTGTACATGGTGCATATGTATTACAATTTATCTGTGGTATATCCCAAGTATTTCGCTGCGACAAACCGCATGGCTGCCATTTGAAGAAATCAAAAAGAATAAAAAAAGAAAGAAAGACAAGTTAACTAGAAAAAAAAATAAAATATAACAATTAATTACTCTTCGATTTGATTCAATTGAATTCTGTTTTTTCTTCTTCTAATTAGAAAAAACGGAACGATTAACGATCTCGATTATAGTAGAAAAAAAAAAGAAAAGAAAGAGAAAACTCGTTGAAACGAGGGAAGAAAAATGTTTTAAATACCTTTCCACATCACGGATGGCACGACACTTGTGATCGTTATATGTAAAAGCCTAATGGTACCTAGTTACTGTAAAGTACCGAGTAGCTTGTGTAGCTTCTCAGTCATCCGAGAACATCTAGTGGTTGAAAAGCTCTCGAGAACTTATAAAGCGTGCAGCACGTCGCGTCGAAAGCGCGTCACAAACTAAGTAAGTGCTTCTACGTCGTATACATATAGATATGTATATGCACGATATGTAATGTGTAATTTAAAGTATATAATATAATAATAAACGATACTATATTACTCTGTGTGTGAAATTCATTGATATATACGACGTCCGATTCAATTTCTCTATTTCAATTTTGCAAGCCCGTAATTCTATCGGGAAAAAGGCAGGGGAGGGGGGAGTTGAAAACAAAAGAGACTCGTTAACGACTGCATACTCAATGAACACCCTTAATTAGCGAAGAAATTCTTCGATTATTTGACCATTTTTTCTCTCTAAACCGAATCAATCGAAATTGAAGGAAAAAAAGTGCCGACAAATGGATAAATTTGAAAAAAAAAAACAGCAAATTAAAAACAAAAACCACAAAAAAATATTTCTTCCTCTTACCGCGTGCTCGTAATTTTTTTTTTTTTTTTTTTCGAACGTAAAACTATACATATAGTATGAGAAAGCCGGTGAGAAATTCTATTTTCACATACACGTGTAGATACGTATAATATGCACGTTCACGAAAATCATTCCCGTCTGCACGTGACACCCTCATGACTGAGAGGGATTAGAGGATCGTAGAGAAACGACGAGGGGTTGTGAAAAGTTTCGGTTTCTACGGGACGGGGAATATAATGGAATGAAGAACAAGGAAATTAAGGAAAAAATTTAGGGACGCTGTAACATTAGCGCTCGCTATTATAGTTTGAAAATTCTAATACGAAAATTTCGAGACTACATTTTCGACGACGGAAATAAGAAATTTTTTGTAAATTCGGACATCCAAAATTTTCTTACAGTATTAATCTGAACTAGATATGTAAAGAAAAAGATGGATGAAATATATACTACATGTATTTAAGTATGCGTTATAATATATGATATATCTTCTCCGTATAATCAAAGAGGGCAATGGTTTTTTGAATTATCATTGTAGATTAAAAAAGTTCGTTGCAATATACATACAGTATCATATAGTATCATATTTACACCTACATATATGTGTATGTGCATGCGCTGCGCTATCCGAAGCAACTTCACGTCTCTGATAACCGAAGATAAAAGATAAAAATATATCCCGTGGGCGATGTTATAAATTATATACGTAGGTGAGCACATACGATGCATTATATACATATCAAGTACAAATATATGTACAGTAATATGCACACACATACAGCATATATAATTTCTACACTGGAAGCAAATTATAATAATAATAATAATTATTATTATGTACGTGGGATATTCGAATCCTTGGGGATAATCTTCGCGATTTTTATGACGTGCGTGTAGAGATAATATCATTTGTTATACGTATACTGCATATATATACACATGTATGTATTAACTACGTAGACGTATAGATTATATGTATGAATCAGAAAATTTTATCCAATGGGTTGAAAAAAAAAAAAAAACAATTTTTTTTTTCCATTTTAATATACGCTATAAATAATTTTGTAAATCTCATGGTCCGCACACATAGGACATATATATATGTATACGTATATAAAAATAATGTACACGTAAAATGTGAAGCGTGGGAAACATAATCTTAGAACGTCTAATATCGGTGTCAAATATCATCCCACACATGCACATGTTACAAAAGTTCTTTTTTTTTCCCCCCCCCCCTTTCTCGCAGCAGCCCCTTTTCACGAATTTTCTTATACACATCATCGACAGATATTACAAGCACACGTCTATACGGTGGTAGAAATTTGTAAATGAAAGTTACCCATATAACACTATATCTCGAATTAACTATCGATAGAGTTTTAAATTACACGCGTTGTTACATTATAATATACATATTCATATAGATTACAACAAAAATGGAAGAGAAAAGAATAGAGAAGGGAAGAGAGAAAAAAAAAGAAACAAAAAAAAAAAGTCTAACCGATCGAAACGTCTCGATCTTGACCGTCCATCGATCTCATACACTATATACTTACAAAGGGGTTGGATCCGAATGAAAAAAGTAAAAAAAATTGAGAAAAAAAAAACAAAAAAAAACTACGTGTAACGAAAGGTCGGCTTATTAATATGCGAGTGCAACCCTATATACGTATTATAGTACCAGTCATCGGAAGAAGATTCTGAGAGTTTCACATGTATGGATAATTAGTGTTATTAAAAAAAAAAATAAAAATAAAAATAAAGTTAACAAAAAAAAAAAGAACTACTTGATCTCTAAAGATCAAAGTGTAAGAGAATATGTTATTATTATTATTATTGTTGGTGTTATAATTATTATCATCATCATATAGGTGTATATATATATGTATATAGTAATGTAAGGATCGCTTGAGGCAGGTAGACAGCTTTTACACACCTGCTCTTTTAAAAAGCGACGACCTTGAGACAGAGGAACGAAGATTATACGGCCACTACGCGGTGTATATATGTATACGTATATGAATACGTATCTATGTATGCGTTATAAGTATATACCAGTACCTATAACGTAGTTAATTGAGTGGGGGAGGGGGGGAAAAAAATAAATAAAATAAATGAATAAAAATAAAAATGAGAGAAGAGCGATGTTAAAAAAAAATCGAACTGGAACTGGATATCCCCCCCTCGACGGAAATATATACGTATATAATATACTTATAATCATCCCCTCGGTTTTTCGCGACGCAGAGAATTTGCATTTTTTGTATTTATTTATCTTTTTTTCAATGGAATGAATTTTATATTCCTATTCTTATAATTACAATTCCCATGATACCCGCGCACTATTGTACATTTAATGATTGAATAATTTATAACGTAGGTATATGATGGGTAATAAAAAAAACAAAAATTTTACGCGTCACGACTCCATTTTTTACGCGCCGCATGGGCACAGACGAATGTATAGAGAGCAGGCTAGATCGAAGACATATGTGATTTTAACATTTCATACACATGCGTAAATATGTACAAATATACATATACATGTAGGTATACATATAAATAAAGTTGATCAATATACGAGTGTATATAATAAAGTTAAAAGTGAAAGTTGTACGGCATTGTCAGAGTCAATGATTGCATTATTTTATACGTACACGTACGCTATATGACTCGTTTCCAAATTTAATTTCTAATTTTTTCGTTTTCGAATTGGCCAAACAAGATAAAAATTGTCACCATCTTTTTTCTTTTTTTTTTTTTATCAAGAATTTAACACCTGTGAATTTTTTATTTTTTTTTTTCAGAACCAGTACCGAAGTTCGAGTTTATGAAAAAAAAAATAAACCAAAAAATAAAAAATTTTATCGAATTGTTATAATTATTATCAAAACCTGTACCGATAACTCGAACATTTTATTGACACCAAGTAGTCAAACATATTCAACTATTGCACTGTCAATATACTGTAGGTACGTTACGTTTAAACTTTGCACAATTTCTGACCCAGATTATTACTACGTAGAACATGGTACGTTAAAAATCTATGAATTTCTTATTACAAAATACAAGAGAAATAAAAAAAAAATAACGGGGTATTTTAAACAATTTTTTCTTTAGAAAGATGAATCGAATGAATAAATAATGAAAAAAATAAAGAAAGATGATGTACGGCGATACGTAGTACATCATAATATAATAATTTTCAATTTCATCTTCAGAATAGAAAACCTTTGAAATTCTGATGGAATTTCTTTTTTTCATCTTTTTTCTTATTTATTCTTCTTCTGTTCATCGCTCTTTATATACCAAACTTACCTATATGCGTACATGCATATAGATAATCTTGATCAAAAAAATATTGTGTCTGTATTTTTCTCGAAAGTATAGTAAAAAAAGATTTACACAGAAGAAGTAAGAGAGAAAAATGAGAAAAAAAAACAAAAAGAAAGAAAGAAAAGAGATTATGGGACTTCATTTTCATTTTTCTACATCTATATTTTTCGTTTTATTTTCTATTTCTCTATTCTTACAAACGAAAATATATTACGTACGGATCTATATATGTATACGAGCCGCGGTCTATCGCACGACAGATTAATCTCGAGGGATGAATTTCCATCTCTATATAATACATATAATTTAAATCCATGTATTCTCATTCAAATCCGGTTCAATTTATTTATACATATAATACGGATCGTCTATCTTTTTTTCCCACACATCACGCATATACATCTATATAGGTATTTGATACATAAATTTTCAAAAACGAATCTGCAATAAAAAAAAATAAAAATAAATAAATAAAAAGAGAAGAAAATCAAATCGAAAGAAAAAAAAAAAAAGAAAAAAAAGCCGATGAAGTTTTCGTATCGATCTGTATACACACATTTATATATGCATATTAAATTCGAATACATATGTAATACATATAGCCGCACGTGAAACGTGTCTTGTTATATATGTGCCCCGAAGCGAGCTGGGAAGAAAAACTGTGGAGCCGGAAATCTTAAAGTTTCGTTCGACTTACTTTTCCCCTCTTCGCAATTTCAAGAGCGACCCTAAAAAATTTTCGTCGCCGCACAGAGAGACACGCATACGAATACGAATACCTAAAGCACAGCCGAAGCAGCTGAAGGAAAATTCTACCCTTCGGAAAAAGGAACTGAGGACCGAAAGAGAGAGAGAGAGAGAGAGAGAGAGAGAAGAAAAAAAAATAGCTACAAGATCAAATATTTTCGTGTCGGGAGTTGCGCATGTAAGATCAAATATACCCAGCTGATGGCTCTTTTTCATTTTCCTTTACTTGTTTGGAAGAAAATAGAAGTAAAAAAAAAAAAACTAAAAGGACGCAAGGATGACGCTTGGAAAACAAAAAATTCATATAATCTTGAGATGCAAATTTGATGTCATGATGAAAGAAAAAAAAAATTAAAAAAAAATCGTAATCGCAGCTGCATATAATGAACTTTTCATTGCTTCTCTGAATCTATTAAAAAAAAATTTCTCTCTTATTTTTGGTTAAACCGGAAGCCCGTAGATGAATGAAGATTTTTCTCTCCTGATAAAATACTTCAAACGTATTATGGTTCCAATTTTCTGAAACTAAATTGGCGCCCCTATATCCCCTTGTTAAATTTTAGTAAATTAAATCCCGAGAAAATAATAACGACATGATAATAATAATAATAATGCTGACACTGATTAAAATTTCAATGTTAACCGTCAAGTCTTGGAAAATAAGATAATTTTCATCAGCTGGTGATTTTTTTGATATTAGAAATCGAAAGAAGAAAAAGGATGTTATGTAGTAGAGAAACAGTTAAAAATTAGAATCGGTCGAGAAGAGGGTGGATAGAGGGGGGAAGGTGGATAAAAATCAGTCGGGGGTCACGTGACGTGTGACGTCACTATTTTTTTTTTTTTTTTCTTAAACTACACGCAACCATCGTCCATACCATATTATCCGTGTATCTTGTATACCGTGTATTTTATGCGGTGTATCGCGTTAATAAATTTACGGTACACATGTAAATATTTGTATATTATATATATATACCAGATATGGTAATGGAGGGAATTTATATAAAAATATATATATGTGATGTAGATATATACCATATATAACCTTAGAAAGCAAGACTGGGTTGACATCCGCGTGATGCGAATCGCGGAATTCCAAGTCGCGACGCGTCGTCGATTCAATACATGTACATGACTAGTGTGTACATACCATACAGCTACTTTGCGACTTTCCGTGGAAGTTATTAAGACAGAAAATTGTTTGAAATATCATGAGTCACACGAACTTTGTAGATATTGCGTGAAAAACAATTATTCTTATCATCGACGCGCTCCGCGACATATGTATACACGTATGCCTCATTTGTAGAAATGAGTATAGAGAAAAAGATGTCGCAGCGACGAAAAAAAAATGAATCATTTTGAAAGAATTCAAAAAATTTCCCACCGCATATGTATAGTAAGCGTGGCTACACATGGATACATACTACAACGATTATAAGTCATAAAAAAAAAAATAAAGATATATCAAAAGATGACGCGTCGAGTTTATTTATTTTTATTTTTCATTTCTTTTTCCGATCCAACTTCCGCATCGACGATTTATGGATAGTAAATGTTTTATTTTCATTTCATTAAATTGTTTTCTTTTTTTAATTCGTGTCAGTGTCGATTGTTTTTTAAGAGAGTATCTTTTTTTTTTTTTTTTCAAAAAATATTCACGTGTTATTATTACTGGACATGCCGCGTTAGGAAATAAAAAAAAAAGAGAGCGGAGAGAAAGAAACGAGTTCCATCAATTAAACTCTGTTCGTTAATTATAATAATGCAGTATCGATAATTAATTTAATTACGTAAGTTGTGGTCGTTTGATTTTTCGTCCCACATATTGCGTCATAGATTATTTATGCGGATTTAGATGCGTAGATTTATTTCATGAATTTCAATTGCTCGATAATCAATAATTGCAGTTATACACATGCGTATGTATAGCCGAAAAAAATGTATTTTATATAATGAGTAGAAATAAAAATATGCGTATAAATTTGTCGAATACGCCACACGATACAAACGTAAAAAAATAAAATGAAACAAAACTTCAAGGTCAAATTGTTTGACGATTCGAACGTACACATGTAATTTATGTTGTATTATATAATAAATAATTCGCGTTGTTACCACTGCAACAACACCAACAGCAGCTGCTGGTGGTTAACTTGAAATTAAACATTGGCAAATTGGCGAGATTCGAGGTGACGTGTTTGCATATATATACGTATTGTATGTAATATATGATACACCATTTACTTAGTTTATAAGGGAATACATCGAGATATGTACAAGGTATATACATAAAGCGGTCACGACATCATGCAAATTAGACGATTCTCGGTATAATAAACTAGAAGCAATAATACACGTAGGTATTATTTTATATCGCCGCTTGTTTCGAAAATTCATTAAAAAAAAAAAAAAAAAAAATCTCAATTCACGAAGTCAGAATTGTGAACGAAAACGGAAAAAATCCGCCCCCGCCCAGCGGATCCGACAATTAATTTGAAAAAAAATTTTTAAATAAATAAAAGTTGTCGATTGACGTTTTTATTTTTATTTTTACTTTATTGATTTCGAATTTGTACAACTGATTCAAGGATAAATCCAAATCTGGTGTATATTTTAGCGTTCAACGATGCGTATCCTTCCGGTCACGATAATATTTTATTTATACAGCAAAATTTATATGTAATGTGAGGTATGTAACTGTAATCAAAGTATATATGTACATACGGGAATAAGAATATATAATACACCTTGATCTAGTTTTAATCTTGAAGTAAGACAAATTTCTCTGCGCGTAAAGACCGACCTACTGAAATAACATACGTGGAAAACATCCGCTGATAAGATTAGGAAAAAAACAAAAGACAAATATGTGGAAAAAAAATTGAAAATAAAGGACGTGAAACTATGTGAATGAAATTTTTCAAATTCCAGGGAATCACCCATGGGTATCTGAGTAAATTTGATCAAGATTCGAATAAACTCCAGTTTATAAAAAACGAAACACACATACATCTATATACCTATATACATAGAGAAAGAGAGAGAGAGAGAGAATTATTGTATACCTGATTTAAAGACGTGGGAATGATGTCAGGAGTTTGTGGTAACATTTTAACGTTCATCTGCGATATAAAAGCAGCAGGTAAGAAGAAAAAAAAATATTCAGAATTTCCACGTCCCGATCCTGCGGATAGATGAAAGATTTTCTTCCTTGGTTTCCTTTTGTTTTTCTTCCTTTCTTCTGTTTCGACACAATTTTTTTGGATTTATTTATAAAATCCAAAATTGAAGTTATAAACAAAGAATAAACGTACGATTAAATATTCACAAATTGACAATAATTTTTCATCGCACGAATCACGAATAATATCGTAACCACAATTATTCAAACACCGGGTTATTTGTCAATGATGGTAATTAGTTTGTTTTTTCCTTTTTTTTTTTGTCAGAAAAATTTATCACCGAGATTGATTGTTTTTTTTTTTTTTCTTTTTTTTGTTTTTTAAATCACAGATGACAAAAGGAAAGATTACACAAAAAAATCACACAGCACTGAAACATTTTTTTTGTTTTCGTCAACTCGTTCGTTACAACTTTTGTGTTTTGTTGTTATAATTATTTGTTGTTGTTGTTGTTTGTTTTATATTTAATTGCACTTGACAGTATGAAATAATGAATGAAGAGAATGAGTTAATTTATGTTGAAATTCTTTAATTGTGTTTCGGTATCGAAGGGAAGAAGATAGAGGATAGACGCGGACATCTTCACCGCCCGAGGTCATGCGCGAGACTGACGAGAGGCCGGATTCTCGGCCTCGGTAGAGAATCGAATCGGGGCGGTGGAAATTGTGCGAACGAATTTCGACGAATATTTACGAAAATAACCGAATGCTCGTCGCCCCCTCCCCCCCATAGATTATTTCTATAGCTACGCTACGCTACTTACTACCCAACGAAGAGATGTGGACGGACTCTTCACGCAGATTCATTATCGATTTATTGTGATCATGGAGATCGGGACGAAATAAATGACCGATTTATAAATCGATATTAAGAAAAACTAAAATTCAATCAAATAAAAATTCAATTGCATACGCATAACTGTGCACATACCCATGTATCTAGACGGATTTACACGATTAGAAATCTTTTTACACATTTTTTTTTCTTTTTTCAAATTGATATAAAATCTGCGGCGCACCGACGACGTAAAATATATTTTCTTAATTGCGTCTAAGGTAAATGTATAGGTATATAACTATCTGTATACCTCACGATGCGTTATCTTTTCGAAAGAATTTCGCGACATACATATTAATATGAAGAAAAAAAACAAAAAAAAAAGCTCCAAGATAACGAGATACCGCATCGAAGTTGTGTAAAAAAACAAAACAAGTCCAAAAAATATTTATCGTGGCTCGTGCATATCGGCGGCTTTAAATATATGGAACAAAAATAGAAGCGTAATGAAAAAAGTAACGGAAGAAAAGAAAAAAAAAAGGAATATACGACCCGAGGGAGAAATAAAAAAAAAAAAAAAAAATTTGCAGCATGGTTGCGGTAGCGTAAGTATATACGTGTATGAAACTGCAGGTTTAAAAATAGAAGACCGGTTTCCGAAATCGGACCATCTAAGGACTATTATAAAAGAATTATATATATAAATGGTTTTTATTTATTTATTTTTTTGTTATTTTTTTTATAGTTTGTTTCAGAAAAATATCCGCCATTACACGGCATAACGTTTGCAGATTACGCATATAGGTATCAGTTTCTAAAATATACCCTGCATAACGAAATTAGGAAGAAAGGAAGAGGAAGAAAAAAATTTTGCGTGAGATGAAAAAAAAAAAAAAAGTACGTATAAAAATCGTCGGCGAAAGTTTCGGGGATGTAAGAATTATGGAAAAACGAATAATATAATGATAATGATTAGAAAATTTAAACTTGATACGCAGTAGTAGAAATATATAGGTATATAGGTAATCACCATATATTGCAACGGTTAAGCGACGTTGAACTCGAGCGTTAATATTATACGTACTATATACGCATTACATGGTTGTTTACTTAACGCGCTGTAACGCATTTTTATTTTGATAATCATTGAACGTGATTGGAGATGCTATACGTAATACATAACGTACGTACATCATTGGTGAATATAAACTTTGACAAATGATGTAATCATTTTTTGTAGTAAAATACTGTACGGTTGCTGCAGCGGTAACAATTGCGTCGGTATATCTTTTTTCTTCTATAGAGGCACTCGAATTCGAATTATTGTGACAATCATTCTATTTTCTTTATCAATTCTTTTTTTCTACCATTTTTTTTTCCATAATCTTAGCTGATATGTACGAAGGAATGTTATTATTTGAAAAAAATCACACTTTTACATACCTATGTGAAAAATCTACGTGTATATGAGAAGACCTCGTCAAGATATCTTTGATATAGCTGTGTAATAATGTTATCTACAATCTTTCGATCCCTGAGAAAATATGGGCGCGGAAATACTTGATAAAAAAAATAAAATAAATAAACAAATAAAATAAATTTAAAAAAAGGAAGAAAAAAGAAGATGAAACACAGATATTTTATATTTACTACATCTCAGTGAGTAATGCTTTGAATATTGCTGTGGCATCGTTTGGTACAGGCGGCACATACTATACAACACGTTTTAAATCGCGCGATGGTTTTAATTGAAAAAATTAAAAAAAAAAAAAAAGAAAAAGACGATTTATTATATTATACCATTCGATCTAACTATGATTTATATCTATCGAGTCCCATTGAATTAATTTACACGTTACACATCTGGCGCAAAACAATATAACAAAAAAATGTATACATGATGTATTCGTGTAACGGTATAAAATTCGCTCGGACTTGAGAATAAATAAAAGAAAAAAGAAAGACACTTTTTATTCATCATGTCCTTTTGTAGTTTTGAATTGAATACTCTTTCTTTATTTTATTTTTTTTCTTGTATATAGTTTTCCCAAACTTGTCACACCAGCAGTACGTGATCGGTGTGATAAAATAATTTGCTCGTTATGTGGGGTTTAAATTGCAGATGATGATGATGATGATGATCGGTTGGTGCCGCCTGGTAACGGATAACCGATAAGAATGCGAGAACTGGCGCCGCATGAGCTAGACGCTCATCAATAAAACATGGCTGCTGAGCGCCGCGACGCGATAAACAAGAAAGAAGAAGTCCCGATGGTGTCTGTACTGATATAGGTATACATATATCTCCTCTACCTATATCTATATGGATTCCTACTCGATCGAGATCATCGTCCGCCTCTTTATCCCCTAACTAGTTTTATAAATGCACTTTTCCACCACTTTTTATCATCATCGACGCACGGTACGATTAAACGTGCACCACATGTTATGTGCGTGAATCAGTGAATTGAAGTCTCTTACCTAAATTTTTGAATACTGCTGCCGGAAGAGAAGGAAGAAAATTATCAGAGCCGTATCGGGTCCATCAAACACAAGATAAAGGGGAAGGAAAGATGTTAGATATTTTTCTATACCTAAAACAGAAAAAAATTTGTTTAATCAACAATAAAACATGTGCATATATTTGTACGTATGTAAAAAGAATACTCACAGGATTTTCTGAAATTGTAACCAGCTGTTTGGAAAATCATCTGATTTGTATTTCATATAATCTGTAATATGAAAGGCCCTACTTTGTTCTACAAATAAATTTAAAATAGGTCAGGATATTGTGGTTTATACAACCTTTGAAACTGTCCGTGTTGAGATGTCGACTGAATTAAGGAAGTTGTCTTTTACACTAGGGTCCACATAAACGTTATCGGTCACTAAGAGTAACTTGCAAACGCATGAGTCGATGAAACTATGGTTTCACCGTTGCCTTTGAGCTGAAAAATTCTATTTCTAGACCTAAAGAGTGCAGGTAAACCAGCAATAAAATTATAATTGAAGGTACCGCCACGCCATATAGTATACCAAAATGAAGGAAAGAGGCAACGCAACAAAATTCAACGACTCCAATGCCAGCGTTCACCATTGCACAAGCGGGCAGAGGGTCGAGGAAATCATAGTTATGCGACTCACTCAACCGTTCTCCGCTTCCCTGATGTGATGTGTAGTAGAAAGAGATGCTGTTGTACCAAAATAATCCTGGAATTAAAAATTCATAAAAGTAATTCAAAAGTTAAAAAAAAAATGACAATTATTAAGAATTTTCATTACCAAGTATTCCTAGTTGAGTAGAACAGCTACATGAAGAGAAGTCAACTAGTGTGCAAGAGCGTCGAATAAATTGTGCATGGCAGGATCCAGATTTTTGAATGCAACTTTAGTTTAGTTGAATACGGAATTGCATGAGCGGTTGAAGGAGCTGGCGGCATCTGGCGGTTATACGAATTGAAATCACTTGAATCGTCAGACTGCAGTTCATTTGTTTAATTCACAACGCTATTTATCTAGGCCGGTCACGATTGTTTAGAACAGTCGATTAAATTGATTGGGAACTTGCAAAACCAACAAAAACTAGATATAATCAAATCAAACCAGATAACGCGTTGATGAACCAAAACTTCGCGAGCGACTGACACGCGGGGAACCGCCATTTTTTATTTACTAAACCACCCCTCTTTTGCCGAATCGGCGCTGAAACCCGCTGAACTATGAAGGCGTTATTCGAATTGAATCACTTACTTGAATTGTTGGACAGTTCGTCAACACAAGACACGACACAAGACTAATTATACTGAACGCTTTTGATTGTGTAGAACGATTGATTAGATTGTTTGGAAACTACGAGAACTAGCAAAAACTACGTCTTATTTAGCGCACCAAAAGACCGAATCACCGAAGCGTTCAAAGATCGGTGAACAACTGAGGCCGCGCTGAGCCACCCTCTTCTGCCAACGCGGCGCTGGAACCCGCTACCGCGTGACGGCCTTATTTTGAATTTATGCGCCGCACGTTTTTATTTTGAAAAACATCCCCCAGGTGATAGATAAAAACCGAATAAATGGCTCATAATTATTTAAAATCGAGGGAGTATTATGGCATAATTTGGCGATTTAAAAAAATTAGGATGTACCACGTTCAATTGTTCGGATAAATTTTCAACAATGAGCCACTGTTCAAATCAACGATGGGCTTCCGCAAAGGATAAAATAAACGAAACGATTTTATTCATTTTCAATGACAATTTTAATCGGATAACATATCTATGTTTAAGTATGGTATTTAATTTTCTATAGAGCTACTTATTCAAGTTATGAGATCACAGAAAATACCACATGCAGCTACACATGACTAAAGTAAGGTGCAAATATTATCGGTATAATTTTAATGGACAAGTATTAGTTACGGTATTTTATATTTGAATGAGTAAATGTAGTAAGTTTATTCCATATTTCTAGCAGATAGATATGCATACATGCAAACGTATCGATAGCATTGACTAGGGATGACGCAGCATCAAATGATACAAATGCTTCGCGCCACGTGAAACTATGACTGTATGCAATTGATTTATACCGATTTATGTGCAGCCAGAGGAACGATATTATGTAGTTATCTTTCTAATGTACTCAGTAAGAATTATTCCCATTTCATATAGCGGCTGGCAATAAAATACTACAACCATCAAGCCTGAACGGTGAAACCAACAGGAAAAATCGGTCTCGCACGGGTTGCTGCCATTTATTATTAGATTCAATCTAGTCTGAATACCTGCATCACTACATAGAATTGGTTGTAGGCAACATATTCTTATCCCGATGCTTCAGGCAAAGTCTCTGCTTCTCCAATCATCTGATATCTAGGCATACCTTCGTAATTACAAAAATAATGTTCACACTCACCCTGTGTTTAAATCCGCAAAAGTATACATATCTACTTTCATTATTACGAATACATTAATACATCCTAGGTAAAGTTTCCTAATTAATCACAGGGTACAAAAACTAAACGAAACGTAAAACCTCGCGAATGTTTTTCTTTCTTTTTTTTTGTCTACTCGTCTGATTTAAATTTATCAGAGAGACAAACGTACAACTAACTGGAAATGTTTAGAGAGCTCTCATTTTATAATTACTCATCAACTGCAATATCAGATATTCTTAATAAGCCGCCCCTCGATACTGATAATTTGAGGCACCGTAATTATCACCGCCACCATAATTTTGTGGAATGTTATCATTGTAGTTTCTTTGAGAAGAATACCCATAACCACTCGACTGTGCAGTTGAACTGTTCTGTTTTCCACCTGCATAACTATTGTATTCGGAGCTTGAATAACTTGCCGAAGAACCGTGATAGGAAGGACCCCCTCTTCCTCCTCTTCCTCGTGTAGATCCACCTCCACGACTTCGTCCATCACTATTGCCACGTCTACCTCCGCTACCATTGCCACTACCACCGGGACCATAACGCTTGCCTCCTAAGAAAATATTTATTACTCCGGTACAATCTTTGTCATGTATCGATCATCTGTTGTCATCGGTACCTACCTCTTCCTCCAAAACCACCAGATTTTGCCATGTCTGCCATCTCACTGAGTCGAGGATTGATGTTTTGACCAGCTTCGCGTAAAACTTCGATCAGATCCCCAGCGTGTTTCATGTTATGAGTAGTAAAAAACGCGTAGGCTGTCCCCGTCTGACATCTCCGACCCGTACGTCCAATGCGATGAATGTAATCCTCGGATGAAGAAGGGTAATCAAAATTGATGACATACTTGACATCCTCCACGTCTGTAAAGTAGATACACTTTTAATGCAACATTGGTATGGGCGCCTGAGGAAAATAACGAATACAGAAACGATAATCTTTTCGAAATATTAACACACCCTAATGTGGTATACGATCAAGCTTAAAACGTGTATTAATAATAGATACATGGATGGCACCCACCTTTTGCCTCTAAGTCCCAACTCGAACGGCGAGATGGGCTTCGATTGCATAGAGAATGGTTGCGATGCCAATTTCAGTTGGTTTGTTATGGAAATTTAGTATCGGCCTAGCAGTTAGACAGACACAGCGGTTGTGTCTGATATGGGATAAAGGCAGCATTTTAGGGTTTAGACCCGACGAGTGCATTAATTTTGTTAGAGGCACCAGGTGTTTAGAAATCTTTGATAATAAATTCTTGCCATACTCGGTATACAAGCCCTGGCTTTAGAACGAATTTAATTCATGAGTTTCTCTTTTAGAGATCACGACGCGATATAAAGCATGGAATTGGGACCTTTCGGGGGTCCTCCTATTTAAAATTGTATGGGATCAATACTTAGACTAATAAAAAAAAACAACAAATAGCTGTGTCTGCCCAATACTGGCATTACACCGCGTCGATATAGCGAACTCTGTGCCTCTGGAAAAGAAAACCAGACTGACTTATTGTTGGCAGTAGAAATGGTTCCAACGCATTACATATTGCTATCACAAATGTCGGCCGGTCTTACTAACTATAACGCATCACCGGCTAAATCCAATAAGTGTTGCCAATTCCCAGTAATACTAGCTATTTATGAGTGTGTTTTCGTACTCGAATGATAGAGAACGGAGAGCGGAGGATATAGGGTCCCGGATAGAGAGATAGATTTTGCATACCTAGACCTCGGGCTGCCACATCTGTGGCAACTAATATCGGGGCTCTACCGCTACGGAATTCTTGCAACACGTGATCCCTCTCCTGCTGGTTTTTATCCCCATGGATGCTTAACGCTTGCCAGCCGTCGCGCCTGATATTTCTTGTAATGTCGTCGACCTTTCTCTTGGTCTCTACAAATATTATCGTTTTGTTCTCTTTCTCTGTGCTAATCTCTTGAAGAAGCCTGAACAATTTCATATCTTTCTCAGACTCCTGACAAACGTCAACTATTTGAATGATATTGTGATTCGCCGACAACGTCAGAGAACCGATGTTAAGATGCGTATAATTTGTCAGGAAATCTTCGGCTAATGTCCGCACTTCTTTTGGCCATGTTGCGGACCACATTAACACTTGACGATCAGGCCTAATTTGTTCAATAATCCTGCGAATTTGAGGCTCAAACCCCATGTCTAGCATTCTGTCAGCCTCGTCCAACACTAGGTAGGTGCATCTGGGTGAATAATGACAAAATTAATCAAGATGTACAACCTACTTGGGTGGAAAGAATAAATTATCCATCATCTACCTGCGTAGATTAGTTGTTCCCCTCTCTAGGAAGTCAATAAGTCTCCCTGGTGTCGCTATGCAGATTTCCACTCCTCTTTCGAGGTCGTGAGCTTGCGGACCTTTTGGAGCTCCTCCGAAGACACACGTGTTTCTGACAGAGGCACTTTCTCCAAAACAATTAGCAACTTCCTGGATCTGTTGAGCCAATTCTCTGGTAGGAGCTAGTATCAAGGCAACGGGTCCCTCTCCACTGTTCAGCCGTGGTTGATTTATAATATGTACTATCGCCGGTAGCACGTACTGAAAATGAGCATTTCCTGAATATTTCCACACAATATTTCCACACACCTGTC
Organism: Athalia circularis; assembly: GCA_963978495.1. Lineage (NCBI taxonomy): Eukaryota > Metazoa > Arthropoda > Insecta > Hymenoptera > Athaliidae > Athalia > Athalia circularis. Next base: position 37,469,057 of record OZ021698.1, on the reverse strand, counting down.
CATACCTGGTGTATCTGTATGCAGACGCAGATATACATGAGTAGGTGCAGGAGAGGGAATTTACATATACATATTCAACTGACTAACAATAAGTTCATTGAATTCTTTTTGGTAGATATATCGATGGAATAGCTCACTCCCAGTGTTTTTCCAGATCCAGTTTGTGCAATAGCTACGAGATCTTTTCCACTAAGCGCGATGGGCCAACCCTGCGCCTGAATGGCGGTAGGTTGAGCGTAGCCCTGTCTACGGATCCCATCCATGACATAAGAGGGAAAATTTCCCTCTTCGAAATACTGAATTGGATTTGGAACGTCTTCCCCCTTGACGGTGATTTCCGCATCCTCTCTGAATCTTGTAACTTCCTCCCTCGATCTGAATAATCATTGTTCTTTCTCATCACACTTTCAAGTTACCAATATCAGGGATCAACAACTTTTCCCCCGCCAAAATATAATTTAACACCATCGCTGGTTTCATCAGAGTTTGAGTGTCATCGATCCCCAGAGGTTAACAGTATTCCAAGAGAAAAGCTGCCAGTGTACCTAGTTCTGACGGCAGGATGTTCCACATAGAAGTCTTTACGCAGCGGTTCCAGGGACCTGATATCCCAGTTCAGCTTACGTAGAGCACCACCTGGTTGTTTTCCCTTTAGACTTCCAGAACCGCTACCACCTCGACCGCCAAATCTAGACCCTCCGTCTCCTCCTCCACCACGGCCTCCGCCACGGCGCCCACGACTTTGATCTCGATCTCTGCTGAACCTGTTATCAAGGATAAATATGTTTCTCATAATCAGAAAAAATTTTTGCTCAATTTTTATCCACAGAATTGTCACTAATCTCAAAATGATAATCTGCTATACGATCTCTACCGACAATTTACAGACTGGTTACATCACGAAATAGACGTAATTATAATCAGATTCTGAGCAGAATTGAGGGAAAAACTTCATGACCAAAGTCTTACTTACATCACAGGGACAAGTAAAGTGTCAAACACTTGGTAAAAAGACGTGAAAATTCCGACCAGGGGAACACGGGAATTATATGCGGCGAGAAGAGACCCGCCTCGGCCGCACTCGATCGATAATCTTTGTTAATTTAAAAACAGCTGTCACAACTACTAACGCCGACGTCTATGGAGTTCAGTAAATTTATAGGCAGGTAAACTACTCGTATGGCGATTCACAAGGTGCAGACAAATATTATTGCTACACGCTTGCCAGCCGACCACACGATGATCCGGTGAATTGCACTTTTGCTACTTGACAAGTGAAGTTGAATACTGGCTCCGTAAACTGTTCCCATAGTAACGGCGTGAGCGAGTTCCATCATAACGATTTTTTAATACGATTTCAAAGGGGTGCGAAAGATGTCGCGGACCATCCCTCTAAATGCAATTCTACTGCAATTTTGTAGCTGTCTGTAGAGTCTGCTCGATGGTTGCTAGCTGCAAGCGTGGTGTATCACAGGTAGGCAAGGCAGTAAGAGATAATTAGGGATGTTATGGATTTCTTAAGTGCTACACTAAAAATGGCGATTTTCATGTATTTTCATATCCAAAGATTCGCGTTCGGAAGAACCGACAAGTTTTATCATCGAAAGAATTCCTATTCACGGACAAACAGCTGTTATTAAATACTTATAATTGTTGGCTCAAATTTCAAACGTTTGAATAATTCGTAACCGAGTTATTTCGATAATTTTCGATAGTGGTTAGTTCGAAGTTCAATTTTTTATCATTGCGATAAATGGTAGAATATCGACTTATCCGCTATCGTCCGACCTAGGCTGGCGATATGCCAACGATGCCACTGCGTATACAATTGCATCCTGATTGCACATACCTTTAATATCCTAGGCAGGTATACGTATTAAAAAGATTCAATCATTGTCCTTAGGTTTTGGTTTCTTCCATTACGACTGGAATTTGGAGGAGATAGGTGAATTGGCTTTGGTATTGGCAGTGGCTTGTCGTGCAGTTTGAGTCGTGTCGTGCCAGGGGATCCGTAGTGTCGTGCGCCGTCCGCGGTTTGAGCACTCGTGCAATATTTTTGATTGATCGATTGCACAACATTTCATAAATTGAAGGGCTAGAGACGAGGGAGCCTATAGTACTGAAAAATTGTAATATTGTCACAGAGACCAAAGAGTTCTACCAATTCTAAGCTTTTTACCGTACAAGTCTTGGCTCCTCGAGCTGTGTCTTTATAGACTAGACCGTTCGCTCGGCGAAAGATCCAAGCTTGGACCGACCCGTTTACGTTTACACTTCCAAGGTTTTGAACACTTGCCTCCGTCTGTTAAGCGTTGTGCCTGGATAAATGAGGAACAATCACCCCTTTTTTATTTTCTGTGTATGCCTTTAGTGACTTCGCGAGTCAACTCCTCGTGTTGTAAAAACAGACGAATGGATTGTACGCGCTTCGCGTCAGTAAAAATTATCTCAAAAAACATACAGTTCCATAACTCAGACGGCGAACATCGTAGTTTTTACCGAGAGGTTAACATCGTCCAGGTGCATGGGTCATGCCGACCGATGATAGAGTGATGTGATGAATAGCTGTGGTAACGCAAACGCTAGCACCAAGCTACGTGGATCTAAAGTGTCTGAAGGACGTGAAGATCAGCCGGGTAACTCCCAGGCTAATAACGAAGAAAAAGGCGACGGTGACATTGAAGGAGAAGGAGACGCAGAAGGAGACGGCGAAGGTGATATTGACGGAGACGGTGACACCTCACCCGGTTATAACATTGGCGATTCACTCAACCAGCGCCAAGCTGTTCTCATCTGCCAGAGAAATTCTACGGGATATTCCACTGAGCGTGCTGTTGCAAGATTTAAAACCAGGTATCAAAGGGATTCCACTTGCACCCGATGTCTCTAGCCAGATTTTAATCAATTCATTGTTAATTAATTATTATTCAGAGCCGGAGGTGGACCACGAAATGAATATCGAATGGCTCGTGGCGGAAGCACAGCGGAGCGAGGAGGGAGGGGGAGCTCGAGAGGTAGAGCTTTCAAGAAGACCTCGGAGCGGGAGTCAACCTCCGAGACTGGGTACCACGCCGCACCCAGATCCAAGTTTCAAGAACCGCTGAAGAACCAAGAGAATTCTCCCACCAAATATTATGACGATAAACGAGTGAATGGTAAGTTCTGTCGTGAAAGAAACTCTGACCAAATTCATCTCATGAGCGAGGGGCAAAACGCTAATTATTATATTTGCAGAGGATTCAAGAATTTCTAAACTGCTGAGACGATTATGCCGAGAAGACGACTATGATAATTTTCTGGGACTTTGTAAGCAGTTGCGTGACGTAATGGTAGCTCCGGAGAATCAACGATACGTGCGCCGAAGCATGGATCTGATTTGTGAGAGCCTACTAGACACTTTACACTCTGGACCTGGTCTGGAAGCAAAACAGCAAGCGGCCAGATGTCTTGGTCGTGTTGGATACGTTGTTGATCAGGATTTTAAACGGTGAGCTGCTTATCCTTGTCATGACATTCCCACCAAAGCTATTTGAAAATTAACTCAACCTGGTCGATAACCATGAACGATTATAGTTGAAACTCCTACAAAATGGTGGAAATAATTTCAGGTACATGGAATGGGTATTCAACAAATATTCCCTGGAAAGAAATGATGACGTGAAATGCCTACTTATAAAGTCGTTTGTTGAAACTTTTAAAATGGACGCCAGATCACCCAAGCTGAAAGAATTTTCTGTAGTGAGTATGAGCATAAATAAAAGATAGAAATAGAATACTCTAAAAGAAAAATCTTTGGTTCCAGTCAATGATGTCTGAACTGCAATCAACTCTGGAAAATGTAGACAGGCCTGACCTTCTCACTGCTACAGTGGATGCCATTCTTTTATTAACCGACACATATCCCGAAACGTTTTCCAACCACTTCCGTGACACCGTTGACATTCTGGTTGGCTGGCACATTGACTCTACTCAACAGAAGCCTGTGATTGCGTATGCTAGTCGCAGTTTGCAGAAGCTACGAAATTTTTGGATCGGAGATCTTGATTTCAGCCTGACTTTATTGGGACAATTTTTAGAGGATATGGAAAGTTACGACGAAGAATTGGCTCTCCCAGAGTCAGGGACTAGCTCCCCCGGTGGTGAAATATCTCCAAGTCCCCGAGAATGCATACTGAGAATCACTTCCCTAATATCTGTGTTCAACACCGTAACTAAAAGCATATCGGATCACCTTAATCCGAGTTTGACACCGAGCGTTCAATGGTCATTTTTAACGGACTCTCTTTCAAAGATGCTCAAAACGGTTGTTAAAGCTGTCGAACTGGACGATGGCAACGAGGCTTGGGTGAATAACTTGGGCCTCACTCGTGAAAATACGGAAAGTCTAACGCGATCTATGAGGAGTATGAACCTCTCGCAAAAAAACATCGAAATTCTTCTGAGAAATCTTGGAAGAGACGACGTGAACGAGGAGAGCATAATTAAGATGATCAAGTCGTTGAATGTCGGTAGGAGAAATGACAGAAAGAATTCTAAAATCAGTTCGGAAAAGGAGATGCTATCCAGCGAGAAAGAACAATCGCTGATAAATCTCTTCAAGTCAATGGATTTGAAGGGAAAAAGGGGCCAGGATCTGTCGGCGGAAAAAGAAGAGTTGATAGTTATCGCAAATGAGTGCGCGTACCTTCTCCTTGGTTATCTTCAGAGTCGCGTCACAAAGAATCACAATCTTCTCTATAAGTTTATAGACCTCCAACTCGAAAGGGTGAATATATTTTGGGATGAGACGATCGTGTCGATGCTCAACATGATAGGTAAAGTGATCAAAGAGGTCTCAGCTAATCTTCCGCTGGAATTGGTCCACAAACTTCTCGGTCAAACGTCAGTTTTACTCGAGTTGAGATTCAGGAACTCTGTAACCATACAAAATGCGAGCCTCGGCGTTTATCGCAGTCTTCTAAGCCTGAAAAATATACCACTGCTACAGGAAGCCTACAGATACATATTGGCTGACCTTGAAACTGCTTACAAACTCATAGTCAGTAACATCAATGAATTGGTATCGGATAACCCGTTATTCAATGTCAGATACAAAAGGCGAGACGCGGAGCTAGTCGTTATATTTTTGCTCCGAGCTCTTTCTGATATTGGTAAGTTTCCACATCGATAATCCACACCCACCGATGTATGTAAAATTGTTGAACCAGACCCTAATAATTTTCAGCAAATGCAAGCAATTCTATAATTGGTATGTGGGCTTTAAAACCTAGCATATTGGAACTTTTGGCTGTTAAACTGCGTCCGTACGATGCCTCGTTGGCACTGGAGAGTCCGCTGCTCCAGTATACCGTACTTTACTTACTTTACGCCCATTGTTCAAGGTACGAGAGGAGGTTGAGTTTCTATGTCTAAGAAAGGAGAATACCTGTCAAATTTTTGCGACCAACATCGTCATCACATTTTCAGATACAACCACTTCGTTCAAAGTTCTGTATTGATATCAGGGACAAACGCGTCCCGCCCCAAGGACATGTTTCCAGGAACATTAGACGTGCCGACTACGTCGCCGACGAGTGGCCACCTTTCCATCATTCTAGACCTTATCGCAAAAACGTTCCAAAGCAAGACTTCGGACAAGGTTCTACTTCTGTTGGCTAATTGGACTCAAGAAATATTTATCCAGGCCGAAAATTACATCGGAATTTTGAACAAGACCGCAGAATGTTACAATATCGTAACAAGCCTCGTCAGCTGTGGCTACACAACAAATCATGACATTTGTTTGGCAGTCGGCAACAATTTCGAGGTACTGACGAGCGTGAAAAATATATTTTGGCCGGAGAAAATTTACTTGGATATCATCGACTTGGCCATATTACATCTAACGTCTTGCAATCAAGACGTCCACCGCAAATATGCTCGACTTCTGATGAACCTTCCGCTCGACATTGTCATCCCAAGATTGAACAGAGCATGTCTGGTCTCGGAGACAAAGGTGCGTTAAAGTACAGTCACATAACTTTCAGATTCACCCACTTTTCCGAGGTGATGAAAATTCGCTGGAATAAATTCTTTCAGAAATCACAGGACATCAAAAGCTACGCAATGGAATCCCTCGTGCTATCTCAAAGACTACACATGAGAGGTAATAGCAATGGTGAGATGCAGGCGCAGCACTTCCGAACTTTCATGGCCTTTCTATTGCAAGAATATTATCTGGACAACGCAGCGTTGTCAGAAGTGTTTACGTTGTGTTGGCCTACCGTGTAAGGATCCAAGTTCTGATGGTACCCTTGCCCTTCCTCCTGTTCTAAATTTGTTGGAAAATTTACTCGTACATCGTCTCCCGATTCCATCAACTGATTATTACCACAATTATCGGTCGTAAGTTTCCAATTATTATGATTCACGTATTTTTTACAGGCACGAGAGCGAGACGATAGGAAAAATCTATGAAATGGCGTTGGCAAATCGAAGCTTCCTGCTGTTTTGGGGTGGCTTCGAGGCTGCGCAGCATTGCGTTGGTAACAAACTTCGTACACCGCTTGGAAAGCCTCAAGAAACTTTTACAACCATTGAGGGTGCGCTGAAGACACTGGCGCGAGAAATATCTTACAACACCGAAGTTGTGTGGAAAGATAAACGTGGGCTGGACCATTCCCTGCACGAGCACACGCGGGTGAGATTGCTGATCGAATTTCTGGAACATTTGGAGCGAGTTATTCACAATGCCAGTGAAGGTTGCGCGATGGCGTTGCTACCGCTGTCAAAACCTGTCCGAACGTTTTTTCATACCAACAAATCTACGTGTCGCGAGTGGTTGAATCGCATAAGATTAGCATTGTGTGTCGTTTCTCTTCACGCTGGAATGGCTGCGAACGTACTGCGTAACGGGCAAAGGCTGATGGAAGATCTGGCAAACTCGGATAACACTCAAGGCGCAGAGTTCGAAAGAGCCGCCCTGTGCACTGCCCAAGCAATGGTGAAATTGGGTGAGGCGGAAGCTCTCCAAGGATTGTACGTTTACACCAAGGAAAAGGATAAAAAGTTCACTTGGTTGAAGGCTGCGACAGACCAAGCCGCAGGGCGATACGAAACTGCCATCGATAGTTACAAGCAAATATTGGAGGAACAGAGCTGTTGGTCTATCGACTCCAACGATCAAGAATCTTTGAACGCTGCGATCAAGACCGAAGGTGAAGTTCAAGTGGCTGCGTTTTGTATGCAACAGCTTACGAAGTGCTATCGTGCAGTGAGTGATTGGAACCAACTAGAAGCATGGAAAATAAAAGAAAGTGAAATACTGAAGCACCCGTTCAATAACGTCCTAGCCAAGCAAACCTTTGAAAGTGTTGTTCCCCAGCAAGCGAAGTGCTTGCAAAAATTTGAGGAGGGAGAAAAAATTTCGCTCGAAGAATTGTCGAACTGGGCGTTGTTAGATAAAGAGGCTAAGACAAACTGGAGCTGCACCAAAACTATCATAGAATGCTCGAATACGCTGACTAATATTGCAATTAGAATTCGAAACGATGCTTTTGAGGATTCTCATAACGAGGATATCGAGAACTGCCGGAAAGTCGCTGAGAAAACAGCGAGCGAGAGTCTTCGTAGTTTACCAGCAGAGTATCTAAGCGATTCACTTTTGGTTCAGTACTCGGCTGCCGGTCTCACTGACCTTATAGCTGGCAGAAATGTAAATGCATTCGAGTTCTATCGGGCCGATAAAATAAACTATCTCGATTCCAACATCCTCACACAGGTACTGTGGTGGTCAGATTATTTCGCGAAAGCAGGTCGCACTCGCTGCACAGAATTGGCTAGTTTACGTTTGAACGTCGTGAGGAATGCGAGAAAAGAGGGCAACTTTAATTTAGCCAAACGAGAAATCCTGAAATATTTCAAAGAAGATAACGAGTACGTCGACGTCAAGCGCACCCCCGATTTCACGTTCGACGATCTCGCTGGAAGCATATTGAATGGGCATATTCACGTAAACTGGACTAAAAATAACGTGAGAGCTTTTAAAGAGGTGTCAAAATTATTGTTCTCGATGGAAAGTGGCGATAACGCCGTCAAAATATGCAGTGCAACTGCTTTGGGTATATCGCAGGCGATAGTCAATGGCGAACAATGCGTCGTGTTACGCGAAATGGGAACCAAGCTTCTTCTTACATTGGGCAAATGGATACAGCAAGATGATACCAAGATTATAAACAACTCGCAGCTCGAGGAATTACTAACATTTGAGGCTGTACACAACGACGGTCTGATGGATAATCTTTTTGGAGAAACAGCCGACGTAATTCCGACCTCTGACATGATCGTTGGAAAGTTAGCCCAGCTTGGCGTCAACCAATGTCCCGATCTCCCCAAAGCTTGGTGCAAGTTTGCAGCGTGGTGTTACAAATGGGGTCGTAAAATCGTCGACAATTCCAATTCCGGGCAGCTCACGGACACGGACAGAGCCAACATACGTTCCCTCCTACCAATTGGAACCAGCGATATCGACGTCAATATGATATTCTCGATACTGAGCCAAAATAAAACCATCCCTGAGGATGAGGGTGACATAGATACGAGTGACGTCAACACGTCGGAGATGATTGAGAACCAGTTGAGAAATGTTACCATGTTGAACAACGCCACCACCGAACGCCTCAGCATGTTGGTTGACATTTGGAGGCAGGCACAGAAACGATTTTATTCGTACTATGAGCTATCGGCGAATGCCTACTTCAAGTATTTGGAATTAGCAAGCTGCAGCGAGGCTAACGAATGCTCCATGATCACAGCCACACTCAGAATCCTTCGTCTCGTCGTTAAACACGCACTCGAACTTCAAGGTGTCCTGGAATCTGGTCTGTCCAGTACTCCTGCCTGTCCTTGGAAGGAGATAATTCCCCAATTGTTCTCCCGCCTCAGCCACCCAGAATCCTACGTTCGCACACGCGTTGCTGAGCTGCTATGTCGAGTTGCCGAGCATTCGCCACATCTGATAACATTCCCTGCGGTAGTAGGCGGCGTAGCAGGTGACAGATACGAGTCAACATCAGCAACTACTGCACCCCTGTTGCCGACCGATGTTGAAACCGGCGGTGCAACTGCCGCGACCTCTTCACCTATAGAATTGGACTTTACGGAGGACGAACGTTACGGCGTCAATGACGAGAGTCAAAATATTTCAAATTCATTTTTCATGCCCATGGTTGATTGCCTGTCGAAGAAAATTCCGGATACCGTAGACCAGGTTCAAGTTCTCGTGAAAGAACTCCGAAGAATAACTCTGCTTTGGGATGAATTATGGCTGGCAACGCTCGTCCAACATCATGCGGAAATTTCCAGAGGATTCGCCCAGCTGGAACTGGAGATACGTAAAGTACGTGACAACGTATCGTTACCACCTGATGAGAAGGAGCAACTAATCGCGGAGAAACATCGTATTATATTAAACCCGATCGTATACATTTTGGAGAATCTATTAGCGATTACCTCCGTCGCTCCTGAAACACCGCATGAAAAATATTTTCAAGATAAATTTGGAGCGCAGATCGAAGAGGTAATGAAGAAGCTCACGGATCCGAAATCTCCCGGCAAACCACAGGAGGCAAGCACAGCTCTGAAGCAACTCCAGGCAAAGTTTACGCAGAAGGCTCACAAGCGAGGTGCGTACTCATTGAAAATGGCAGACATAAGTCCAGTTCTCGCAAACCTCAAGGACACTGGTATCGCAATGCCTGGGTTAGCATCCGGAAACAACCGAATCGTCACCATCAAATCAGTAGATAACAATGTCCAGATACTCCCAACAAAAACGAAGCCTAAAAAACTTGTATTTCATGGATCGGATGGCCATGTTTACACTTACCTATTCAAGGGTCTTGAGGATCTACATCTTGACGAGCGAATTATGCAATTTTTGGGTATCGCAAACACGATGATGTCCAAGAATAATGATACCAGGAGGATTTACCGTGCTCGCCATTATTCCGTGATACCCTTGGGACCCAGGTCAGGACTTATACAGTGGGTCGATGGCGTGACACCACTTTTTGCCCTGTATAAACGGTGGCAGCAAAGAGATAGCGTGATAACAGGTAAAGGAGCTGCCGGTGGTGTACTGAGACCCTCTGAATTATTCTACAACAAATTAGCTCCGCTGCTAAAAGAGAGGGGTGTTGCACTTGACAACAGAAAAGAATGGCCACTTCCAGTTCTGAAACAAGTCCTGGCAGAACTGATGGCGGAGACACCTAAAGATCTTTTAGCCAAGTAAGCGGATAACACTAAAAATCTTAATGATGAATCCATAGTATGATTGTTATCAAACTCTTCTCATCTCTCTTCTCTCCTCACCAAATCTAGAGAAATATGGTGCAACAGCATAAATCCTGGCAGCTGGTGGCAGGCGACGAAAAATTATTCCTACTCTGTCGCAGTGATGTCGATAATTGGATATATAATCGGACTGGGTGATCGTCACTTGGACAATGTCCTCGTAGACCTCAACACCGGAGAGGTAGTTCACATCGATTACAACGTATGCTTCGAGAAGGGAAAGACCTTGCGAGTGCCTGAGAAGGTGCCATTCAGGATGACGCCAAACATCAAAACTGCTCTTGGAGTAACTGGAGTTGAGGTACGTGAGTCAGAAACTGAAATAGTTACGTTACACCGTGCACACTGTATGTTATATTTTTGTTCGGAGATGCGGATATACAGACATTTACACAGCTGTGATTTGTGCCCTCTCTTCCGTTTCGAAACAATAGTTATCTGTTATCGTTTTTATCCCAGCACTGTCGGTCTCCTGACTGCCGCCTGATTCTGTCTTCATAAGTTCCTGTTGTTTCTTCAAGTAGTTTTTCAGGCTCGAATTGAAACCGTTTCGATCCGGAGACTCAAAGTGTAATAACCTGTTAAACGCCTTGCGAAAATTAGTGTTTTTCCACGCATAGATAATCGGATTCATTCCGCTGTTTGCCATAGCTAGGGAAAACATCGCTTTATATATTTCCGGAGATGCTTTTGAACTCCAGTCAAAAGAACGCGAGCATGCCACCATCAAGTACGGTAACCAACAGATTGAAAAACATCCGAGTACCATGAGAACTACCTGAAACATGAGAAGAAATATGCAGTGCTATTTTATTAGTACGTGTTTTTTTTTTCCATTCACATTTTACCTGCACGCTTTTCCAGTCGCTCGGTACATCGTTGTACAAACTGTTGTCCCTCAGTCTTTGGGCATGGGTGCTGGCTTCTCTCCAAATATGCCAATATAAAACGAACATCGTTATCCACGTGACGAACAACATTGGCGTTAAAACTGCCACTGTATAATATCTGTGCAGAATGTAGTTCGATAAGTAACGAGATATGGCGTCAATTCTGATGACATTTTCTCATACCTAGGTAGGACAGTGTCCATTTCGCATTCGTCGGCGACGTCGAAACAATTCCAGTAAATTGGTATACTTGATAAAGCGAGGGCAGTTATCCAGCCTATGACAATAATCACGTAGACGACTTTTCTGGTCATGTACCTCGTATATTTCAGAGGGTGAACAATCGAAATATATCTGTCTACAGCGATAGCGATGAGGTTGTATATGCTGGCTGAGCAGGCGAAAGTAATGAGGACAAATCTTGATATGCAAGTGACTTTTTCCAGATTTAATTCATCCACTACATAAAATGACAGGTGGTAGGGCAGTGTCAGCCCGACAAGAAAATCCGAAATCGCTAAGCTCAGAACGAAATGATTCGACCTCACATTCCTCAGACGGCGGCTCAGCCTGATTGCCAGTATAGTTAAAGTGTTCCCAAATACTATTATTACAAAGAGCAAACCGTCTATTATTGACCAAATCATGTGGCTACCGAATCGAATTTATGCGACCAAGTTTTACTGATTTTTCCATTTAGTGGATCACACATAAAAACAAATCCCTGGCACACTAAACATGATATTCTTTTTCTTCTTGTTGTCGTTATTACCATCACATTTGATGGTATCCACGTATAACTAGAGTTGTTTGTCCGATTTTTTGATTTTTAAATAACTTATATATTATTAATTATAGGATAATTATTTGTTTTATTATGATTTATCATTAAAAAACTGAAATTCACTGTGCAATAAATTTTTCCCGGGGTCATGCTACTTCCTTGGGAACTAGCGATGTTTTGATGATCTCCGTTCTCCTAATTTATCTTAAATATAAATATTAGCCAATTGGAAATGCTAATTCCAAGGTGAACACATAGAGCCAATGACTCTGCAAAAACAGAAAAAAAAATTCCATAGTCATATGAGGAGTATCCACGCAATATCCGCGTATTATTATTATTACTATTATTATTATCATTAATAATAATACTAATATTAATATTAATATTATTAATTTTTTTTTTTTTTTTTTTGTTCATCATTCGCGCTAATGTAGCGCGTCGTCACTCATAGGATATAAAATATATTTAAACGCCTGATAAAGGGGGGTGATGGTATTCTAAAATTTTGCAATCAATATTTGGTTGAACGATGAGTTACCAGTTATCAGTTGATGTGTTTGCGTAAAAATGTTTTGGCTTGAACGAACAACGCGACCCGATAACAAAGCTCCGTTTTTCAATGCACAGATATCAACTGGATTCTTAATGTAAAAAAAATTAGATCGTCAAACAACGGAATTTTAAATAAATTTTTTATACATTATTACAACAGCGACGATCTACGATATCCTATAACTAGAATGAATCAATTCGCTAAAATCCACCGAGTGTTATATATAGCACTTTTCCCGGAAACGTGATCTTAAACAAATATGAGCTCGTACTATACTGCCGAAAGATTTGTAACAATTGATCAACTAATCCCTACTACCAAAAAGACGTGTGCTCAGATATTTCTACCGATTCAAACTGCTTTTTTAAATCTCCTCCCCCCTTCTATGATCCTTTCCTTCTCTTTCCTTTATTACTTGTCCCTTTTTTTCCGAACGTTTATATTACGATTTATCAGACGGTGTGGAACGTCACCTTGTCTCTAAGAGCGATTAACGCATACTAACTGCTAGTATGGAACGTTACAGGGATCACCATCCTACGATATAGTCATGTCATTTATAATCTACCCACAACGTATAAGCGGGAAATTTAACAGGGTACCATTTCTAACACCATCTGCTTGATTCTCACCTGAATAGCTCAACTGATTACTCATCTGATATCAATCCGATGCATATACCTAACATCCAATCTATTAGGGATGGCCTTCCGACCCGTTCTCTTCTATCCATAAATCACAATATTGGTAATTTACCGGAGGATTGATCTCATTTGTTTTTTTTTATTTTTATCCTAGGGCATATTCAGACTGGCTTGCGAACACACGCTGAGAGTTATGCGACGAGGACGTGAGACTCTACTGACTCTTTTAGAAGCCTTTGTCTACGATCCACTTGTCGATTGGAGAGCTGGCGCAGAGACGAGCATCGCCAGCTACGGAGCTTGCCAAGCAAGGGCCAGGTCTACTGGGATAGGAAGAAAGCAACTGGAAAGAGAAATGACCAGAGCAATGTTCGCTGTCAGAACTGCGGAAATGCGTGCAGAATGGCTGGCAAATAGGTCTGACGAAGTGACAGGTTAAGTTTCAGTATTATCAGGATGAAATTTTAATGGGGATTTCTATTTGGAAGGGACGAACTTGCGGCTGTCTTTCCCTTGCTACGACGTCATCTCACTCACTGGATCGAGGCTACTGAGGCTTCCCGTCAGTGCCAAGACATGCTGCAAGACCGGCACCAGGAGTTGGCTCTTGTGAAGGAGGCGCAGGCCATGGGGCGTAGCCATGCACTCTATTCAGTCGTCAAAAGATACGGAGCGTTTAAACGAGCAAGAGATGCCAGGGACAGAGCTAAGGCTGGTCTGCTTGAGAAAATAGAAGAATGCGAGAAACATATCAGCATGCATAGCGTGAGTTTGATATCGAATGATTTTTTCTTTAGTTTTTCACAGCCCGCTACAATGCAAATCATTACAGATCGCTTTGACGGCGGTGCGCGGTCCCCAGCTCGGACAGTGGCTCGCGGAGATAGGAGTTCCAACCACTCCGGAAGATCATCTTGTTTTTGACTTGGTCAAAGAATTTCTACAAAACGCTGGCCAAAGCCAGATGATAGTACACTGCGAACAGTCGGAAGGTGAACTGGCTCAGCTTGCTACACAACAGTCATTGCTGATTCGCAACTGCCTCGATCTTCTGAGTCAATATTCGGCTATCTGCAGCCTGTACCCCATAAGTACAATGGCGCGGCACAGATCCGTTGCCTATCACGCTTGGTCTAAAAATTTGTTGGCTACTCGGACAGTCGAGGCCTGCCACGAGGCCATGTCCCAGTTTGAAGCAAGTTTCGCACCGATAACAGCAAACAATCCACAGGTTCAGCACATTGTAACGTACTCGTATCAGCTGCAGTCGGTTTTGAGCGATTCTAACGAGCGTTTTAAGAAAGCATGCGAACAAATGGCAGCCGAGGAACTTCCGGACGTGCTTGGTATTATAGAAAAAGCTTATGCCGATGCAAAGTCACACATTGGGAGCTTTTTGAGGAGAGAAAAAGGCGCCGACAAGGCCCTCGAGTGCGTCAACATCACAGCATTATGTGCGTTGAACAAGAGATACCTGATGATGGAAGGTGCGGCTAAATGTGCAGGCGATTGTTTGGTGGATCTGACGTCACGAGAGGGTGACTGGTTCTTGGATGAGATGTGTCTCATGTCCTCCCTAGTAGCTGAGCTTGCAACGTTCGTTCCCGATACTCACAAATCCAACAACGACGCAAAGATTCCTCTAGTTTTGAAATGCCTGAAAAGCGCGGATTCCATATATCGGGGTTTGCAAGAACTAAATTTCAACTTTCACACTATAATATTACCTGAAGCAATGAAAACTATCATCACCGAGGAGCCAACTGTCATGGGAATGGTCACTGAGATAAAAGACATCGTAGTCTCCGGTGGTCTTCCGCCATCTGAGATACTTGCTCAATTGGAAATGCACCTCCGATTCACAGTCATGGAAATGGAAAGTCCGCACGCTGGTATTCAGGAACTAGTTTCGAGCATAAGGCTCAGATTTGATACACTTTTATCTCGCCCGGCCGAACTCCGTGATCCAGATCAAGAGGAAAGCTTGACACCGGGTCAGATGCTACTTATGGGTTTCAACGGTTTATTCGAGAAACTACAGATGGAGGGAAACGCTCTTGTCGCCGCACTCGGCGCGTTGAACATACCAACGAGTTGGAGAAAAATCGACCAGATAAGGGAGGCCAAGGAAATGGCTTCTCCGATATTCAACGAAGCGGCACGGCAAGTTATAGAGGACATATTCCTGATAAAACGGCTGCAGACGATCTGTGAATTTTTCGCAATGTGCCGCGAAACCGGTATCGCATTCAAAGGGGGAATCGCGAATGTATACGACGACCAAAGGCTCAATAAACCGGTCAGAATGTTCACAGCGGACTACGTTTCCCGGCAGCTACTCGGCGTCACCACCCAAACTTTGGCCATCGCCCTGTGTTATCTCCTGCAACGTATGGGGCTGAATGTGACAACGGAAATCGAACAACGGGATATCGGTGCCGAAAGTAAAGTCTCCCTAGAAGAATTATGTCGTAAAATTGTAGATCTCTGTCTAAAGAGAGGGTTTTTCACCGGGTCGGTACTCGCGCAGGCAAGCGCCGCTAGTAGTGCCCTTGAGAGTTCCTGGCGCAGGAAACAGAGCGTTAGGTTAGCCCGGCAGGAAGTGGATGTGGCTCGTGCTACGGTACAAAGAATTCAACTGCACTTCACCGCTCATCATTGGCTCCACGAAGACAGCCTGCTGTTGGGATCGGGTGTAAACCCCATCGGTCCTTTGAGTGAGTATTTTTGCAATGAATTTATTAGTCATGGTTAGAATATTATCCCTATTTTCTGACGTGGATACATATCTTTGGTTTAGATCGTCCCAGCTTCATGTTGGTTATGCGAAAAACTGCTACTGCATTGACCAGCCTGCAGTCTCGAGTCTGCGAAGCACGAGAGCAGCAACAAAGTCTTGTTTCGAGCGCTGGGCAACGTCTCAAGTGGGCAGCCGGAGCAAATCCAGCTTTGGGTGAAGTTATGGCGGCGTTTGACAACGCTGTGGCAACGTCATGGGATAAATTAACACGACAGCACAACTTGGCAGCGGTTGTTGTCAACACCTGCAACTCTATACTCCACTACGAGGCACTGAGAACAAGAACATCCGAAAGCGTTTCGAACGACACAAGTTTTGTATCGTTGGTTAAAAACTGGGAGAAGAGCTGCGTGTTGACTGCTAATCTGACGACTGGTGTTACCCCGATGGAAGAGAGTTTAGTGGAATTATTACAGCTGGACGGTAACGTCGACGCTAACTGGCTGAGACAGGCGGAAAAATCGATAGCTGACGTCATAGTTGAAACCCAAAAGAAGTTACAAGAAAAAGAAGATTCTCTTCTAAGCGCACGCGATTCACTGAGGGATCAGGTTACCCGTTTGCAGAGCGTTATCGCCGAACACCATAGATTGATGATGGACGTAAGGTGTTTATTGAAAACTATGGCAAAGCAGGAAAACATCGCCGGCTTGCGTGACTATTTGATAAGCTATCGATCCTTCACCGAGAGAATTTCTACGACAGTCAAGGACTTGGAATCTGACGGATTAGCTCCGCCCGGTGCAGTCGCTGCGAGAGATGACCTTGAATTACTGGAGTCCGAAACTCCTGCATTGTACGACGAACTGCTAAACTTTGCCAATCCGGCTAGACGCGCCGACAAAGAATTGCCGTGCAACAACAAAAGGGCTAGATTGGTACGTCAAGACAGCATATGCCTCAGTCCTAGAAAAGGAGTTCCGTTGGTCAGGGACCCGACGACAGGAAAAGGTTTGTTTTCATTATCAATTATTCATAATAATCTTGAAATCCTGTGATTCCGTCACTCGAAATGACTCTTGTGATTTGACGTCGTATTTATTTTTGTTATTTCGTTCACGTAGCCGTGCAAGAGAGAAACGCATACGCACTGAACGTGTGGCGTAGGGTGCGCATGAAACTTGAAGGACGTGATCCGAACCCATCCCGAAGGTATACACCAGCCGAGCAGGTTGAGTACGTAATAAGGGAGGCTCAGAGCTCGGAGAACCTGGCCTTACTCTACGAGGGATGGACACCGTGGGTCTGAAAATTACAAGAGCCGGCGCATACGCGCCGCTGGTTCTATTCTCGACTCGCGCGGTACCACGTCATGCTGTACCTTCCCAAAAACAAATAGGTATAAAGTTGCCTACTGACCCGGTGGCTAGAGCCAACCGCAGGCAACTTCTCTTACGAATACGGGAACATCGTCCAGCGTTATAGCACGGTTACAGGTTGAACCGTGCTTGTGACATCGAATTATCTCGCGAGCTGATTAAAAACACGCCCTCGAGTGCGGATTTTACAATTGTCTAAACAATAAAAAAAAAAAAAAACCACAAACAAAAAAAAAACATACAAACATACCAAAAACACACATTCACACGGTAGAGAACTTCCCGGTGTGGAAAACTAATAAAATCAAACCTTACACACCGAGTTGAATTCATTCCGATGAATTATTCGTCCGTGTTGATCATCGTATGTTATTCGAGGGTATGCAGCCTATTTAACTTTCTCTTAACTCTTTTCACCTTTTTTTTTTCTCTCTTGTTTAGTATTATTAATTTTCATATTAATCATTTTCTTCAGCGAACAAGCAAAAAAAAAAAAATTTAATAAAAGTAATAGGAAAAACAAACAAAAAAAAAAATTAAACAAATGGAATAATAAAAAATACAGTAAATTTGAAAAAATAAAAAAAAATACAATTTTTAAACGCGACTACTTCGGATATCAATAATCATTTTCTTCAATCTTCCACGTCAATTTTATATGGATGAGCAAATATTACTGTCGGAATCTGATAAAATTTGTCAATAAATATCAATATCATGTGAATTGTGTTCATTAATAGCCAATCAATTTCCTCTCCTATTTGATCAATGAAGAAGTTTCCAAAAATATGACATCAGCTAATTATTCATTAATGAGAACATGGAAAAGCTTATTAATGGTATAATTGATGAATGAAAACATGTGCAAAACGCTTACTCTTGGATGAATGAAAATATTTGACGATCGACTTGCGGCGAACTTAGTTCATAGATCCATCGAGTGATGGCGACACCATTTCTGATCCTGTAAAAAGCTCCCGAAAAAGCTTCCCGTTCTTTGGACCTGGGAGAGACACCTGTAGCTATCTTTTAAATGTGTCAAACGGTCAGTGACACCCCACCGTCAATGGAGGGTTATCGTAAAGTTGGTCACCTCGCCGATGGATGCTTTTTTGACAGCTTCAAGGGCAGACGAAGAGCAAAAAAACAACAACAAAAAGGTAATAAATATTGAGAACATTTTTTAAACTTATTTCGGCACGAGTCGCATTGCGACCGTGCGCGGAGTTTTTGAGTATAATATTTCGTGGCCTTTAACTTCTTAATTCGAGGTCACATAAGATATATTTTTTTCAAACAAAAACTGTTTCCCGGCATCGTCATTATATACATTATACATAATATTCACGAACGATACGTCTGTCGGTGTACATAGGAAACTATTGGAGGGAAGTTTTAACATAATTTAATTGACATTCAAATTTCGAACTTCTTCACTTCGAACTGGACGAGCTGCATAAGTATAAAAAAAGAAGTAAGTCAGAGATACAGAATACTTTGAGATGTCATTTTATACTATGCGATCACAAATATTGCATAGAATCCGACACGATGAAAAAATGTTGATCGAAGCATAGGTATACTTTTCATTCATCGAAGGCCATTTTATCTTACGATGAAAAATATTCTCTGCGTAGCAATTGTTCTTTCAAAGTTTTACCACCTCCTACCTCTAATATTCAAATTCCACTCATCTAGGGCCCTGCATATAGTAGGGTGGTTGAGCGATGGACGGTGCTGCAGTAACGTAAGGATAGAACGAATGTCCAGTTGGTATACCTTGAGGTTGATGATGGTGATGATGATGATGGTGATGATGACGATCTGAAATATCTCCGTGGAGAAGTGCGTACCCTTCGATGGGTGGTGGGTAATGGTGATTGTGGGCGCAGGCGTAGGTAGGTGTATTTTTAACGGTGTTCAAATGCTCGTGAGAATTTAAATTTGAATTACTATACTTGGACAATTCGTTGTAATTTTTTGTCAGATTCGAATGAGATTCGACGTATTTTTGACCGACATCATCCTCGTTGTCGTCATCGTCCTCGTGATCGTCGTGTCTGTTAAATTTGGCAACGTCGACGAAAGGGGACGACTTATTTGAGAATTCAAATTTCTGATGATGTTCCGACGGACTGTCGTACAAGGTACCGATCTTATGGTGCAATTCCACACCGACCGCAACTGCGGGCTGAGGATATTTAACCGACATCGCAGAACCGTGCGGCAAAATAGAATCACCGTAAATTCCCTGATGATGAGATTCGCCGACGCAGTAAGTCGTTCCAGTAGTTTCGTTATAATTTTTCTCCGTTTCGTGGTAAAGAAGACGGCCGTATCCTCGGTCCCCCGATGACGGGCCTGCCGACGATTCGTAACCAGAAGATGAAGTAGCCGACGTTGTTATTCGGTGAGTCACTACCATGCTCGACTGATTATGGTCCTCAGATTTTGGCCGACGACGTCTGGGCTGATACTAAATTTTTATGTAGAAACAATAACCTAATAATTTACGAAAATTCGTTCTCTCTCGATCCGCAATCTCAAATACCTTGTAATGGGGATGCTGTTTTTTATGGGCATTTCGAAGTCTCTCAGCTTCTTCTATGAAAGGTTGTTTTTCCGCGTCGCTCAGAATTCTAGAAAATTATAATTATCGTAAATTCATCGATGGATGCGCATATTTCTTTTTTTTTTGTGAACAAATACCAACGTTTCAACATATCCGATATGAATATCCCGATGCGTAATTTGGGCCGATTAACGTGTTCTGGAAAAACCAGCTCATCTTTTGCTGCAGAATATACGCTAATATATGGCATATTTTATTTGTGTAAAGTAAAATTTTTCGTCAAAAATTTAGCGAAATATTTTATCGATGCCTATAAAGGCGCTTTGTAAAAAAGAAGCACCGCGGTCTTTGGATTTGCATCGGAGTCGAAGTTGATATCTTTTTACCATACTTATAATTATAAAATAAGACAAATTAGCTCACCGCCATAATTTTCCGAGTGTTTTAGAGAGCTCTGCGTTATGCAGCTGTGGATACTGATCGGCCAATCTTCTTCTAGCTGCTTGTGCCCAAACCATAAAAGCGTTCATAGGTCGTTTAACGTGAGCACTTCGACGACCTCCGGCTCTAGATGTAACCGGTAAAAGTGTCCAATCGTAACCTGGTGGTAACAATAAATAATAGAAAAAAAACAAGGAAAAACTTAACTAAATAAATAATATTAACAAGCCAGTCATATAGAATTACAATCTATTCTCTATGGTTTACAGATGTTGGTAATTGAGACGACAAAGTTGAGGCAGCATATCGGAAAGCCCGAAAAAGTTTCACAAATTGTCGGTCGCCGTATACATAGATCTGTGCATATATAGTATAAAGGAAAAATGACTTCAAAGTGGTTTCTAACAGTTCGCCCCTAATTGCTCGCGTTTGGTGAACCATTAGGGAGCGATTCTCGCCCGTAGTATACACACATTTTTTTTTTTGTATATCTTTTTTTTTATGTTTCTTTTCCGCAAGTTCTGCGCCCAGCAGAAGAAGACCGTTTCAAAGTTCTACATATACCGCAGTATACATGCCACCCCATGGATTCGAGGAGCGTGCCACGGTAGCTAATTACCACTAGGTCACGGATCGTCGAGGCGGCATTCTCTGTCGGTTTTCTTTCATCGGAGGAGGTCCTTTAGCCGAACATGGGGGTTAAAACTATAACCATACGCGTAAATTCTAAAGAAGGATTGCCGAAAAGTGTCCAAATTTAACTTCGTATTATTTGGACTATACGCGGCGATATATAATTCGTATGTATAGTTTCAATATACGTTTTTTACAGTAGCTTCGAAACTCCTTGTTTTTTTTTTATTTTTAACGATCATAATTCAGTTTAAAAAAATTTATCGATCGAGCTATACGTATACCTACTATATACGTATTACGTAGAATCGTTTTATACAATTGAAAAAAGAAGCGCCGCGCACGTTTACCTGTAGATATAACATATAGCACAGTATATGTATACGAAAAATATAGATATAGAATACGTGATTCGAGAAAGCGTTTGGCGTCCATAAATCGGCAGTTTACGAGATGTCTGGCTAACAGCGGAGCCTCTGTTTCCTGATGTAACTTTAAATATTTAGCCAAGGAGCGATAAAAAGAACCAAATCCGTTCTCAAACTGTATTTAAACCGTCTCGAAAGCTATCGAAATAGACAGTGTCCCAATTAACATGCACGAATCGGTATATTATAACCAGCTATAACTATACATCATACGCATGCATCACGCGCGCTCGATCAGTTTTTATCATAAATATAAAAAAAACAGAGGCAAAAACCCCGCAAAAGAACTATACACCAAATTTTACAATACATCGAGTTAATTTATATACTAAAATAACGATGATAACAATAATATTGACAATTATATTCATTTTGAAATTTTATATGTTATACATCATTCAAAAATGAAGGAGTGTATATCGTGTGGTAGAATTACTTTTGTGCAGGGGTTGGAAGACCCTATAACACGTATATGAGAACTCTGAAATGATGTGTCAGATTTAAATCTGTCCGCGCATAATTAGCGCCACGGGTCCCGCGGTCTCGGTCTGTTCGCAGCACCTGCCCAGAAAATCTTCATCAAGAGTTCTGTTTCCCGAACGGTACCAACTATATAAACGTCCTCAAACGAAGTATGTACAAGTTATGTAGTTGTATATATATATATAGATATGTAGCCCCCCATGTAACGCGCACGGCAGCCATTTTTTATTTTATATACATGCAGTAGTCGCGTATCTATACTTTCTGCAAAAGCTCAACTTTAGCAGCAGCGTCCGCGCGGGTTTAAATCTGCGAAAATTAAGAGGAAACTTGAACGCGCGGCGACAAAGAGAGGAAAGAGGAAAGAGGAAGGAAAGAACCCAGAAGAGCGATGGCTGGCGTCGTCCGTAAACCCTGCCTTTCAACGCCAATTAAAATGCCACTGCTAAACGACGCGCGTTGAAGATGCGCGGGTCTTATGATATTATAGGTATATACTATAGCTAACTAACTATATAACTTTTGCTGCAGGGATCTCGTCTTCAATCATTTACATATATACACCTATATATATATATATGTTCATATATGTACACGATTTTTTAATGCAAACTGCACCTATCTCTCAATTTTATGTACAGATATATATATATGTCATCTTATCAGTTACATTAGGTATATATGTTTGTACGTTCGCATAGGTAGATATATATAAAATATTTATGTACATAATGTATATCCTGTACATACACAGGGTATGCAATTTTGATTGTATAGGCGCAGCTGCGACTCACGTACATAAATATATAAATATAACGTACATTGTATGTACTTATATTTGAGGTTCACATATCAGGATTACACGCCGTATACGATTTTGACTGGGACTGACTGACTGACTGCTGGGATGATGAAAGGGCGAAACCGAGTACATTTTTCACGGACATACGTTATAATAATTAATTGAGTGCAGAGTTGATTTATAAATATACGTATATTATATACACACGTGTATGCAAGCTAAAATTTTAAAGCGTCGCATGTATCGATACGCGTTAAGAATTACCAGAAGGACGTATCCCCAAAAAAAGTTTGAAATTTTATAAAATATATTCAAAATGAGATGTAGAATTTTAGTGGCACGTTCCACCTGAATTTCTGATCATTATTTGTTCAATTTCCATGGTTTTTAATCGTCTTAGTTTCTGAATACGTCTAAAATATATTTCTTTTTTGTGGGCTACGTCCATCTGGTAATACTTTATTACATGGATATCTATATAATTATATTTGCAATATGTACCTTGTAGTAATTTGCCAACCGCGTCGTCCAGATTAGTATTTTTTTCGCGATTCGTCGTTAATTCTGAAGATTCACCCGACGATTGATTCCCCTCCATTTAAAAGAATTTGTTACGGGTTTGCAGATTTCGTTAAAAATTCTGCAGCTAACGCAGCTCCACCCCCCATCGGTTTATCGATTATTAATTATGATATTATTTATGTTATTTTTAATTGTTATAAATAAATAATCAATATTCATTCGTTTGAATTTTTCGCAGTCTCGGA
Source organism: Athalia circularis (assembly GCA_963978495.1). Taxonomy (NCBI): domain Eukaryota; kingdom Metazoa; phylum Arthropoda; class Insecta; order Hymenoptera; family Athaliidae; genus Athalia; species Athalia circularis. The sequence goes on along the minus strand of OZ021698.1, from coordinate 37,445,603 downwards.
TAATTCGATGTTAAAATTTATATACGTTTTATTAATCGACGCTGCAATATTAACGCGTCTGTAAGGCACGCGCGCACTTTACATATTTACATATATATATGTATGTTAAATGAACACCCGATACATAACAATATTTATATACTACATAATATAATTTGCATGCAGTGCCGTCGCGGATCAAGGGGCCCCTCGCGATAATGTGTGAATTAAAAATTCAAAAATCTAGATATTAATATACCGAATTGCATGTATATTCTCCTGCAATTAATTAATTGATTAATTAATAATAAGTTATTCTATTATAATAAATATAGAATTCTCGTCGCGTTCGTATGTTTAATTTCGCCGATAAATCATCGATGTAAATAATTCACGGGTTTTTATATAAAGTCTGCAGCATCAGAATCATATCGTGATCGTGATCATGATCAATGTCAATTATAATTGCTTCTGTATCTAATTACGTGTGCAATATGGCTCGTTACATATATAAATGACATTTGTTTTTCATTACAGCTTGTAGAAACAAAAAACAAACGAATAAAAAAATAAATAAATAAATTCTACCAGCTATGTATAATTTTATGAATTAATTTTTTTTTTTTTTCTCTTCCTTTAGGTGAAGATCAACGCGGGGATAATTAAAACTACGACGAAGGGGTCGTCGTCGCGCACTGAGAGACACTGTCCGCACTGCTAGATGGAAGATGAGAGATCGCGTGGAGGCGGTCGAGCTGTACCCCAAGAAACGACTTTGGACCACCTCTCTACTCCCGAGCCAAACTCAAACTCAAACTCAAACTCAAACTCCTCTAACTAAAACCAGCGCGGAAGGGGGCGAGAGAAGTCGAATGATCTTGGCATGCTTATACATGGCATATATGCACGTAATTGGCGTTACTAAAAACCTATGCGACAATTATCACGCCGATATTCGATCTGCGAGAAAAATCATAACTTGCAGTTTCACATGCATGTGAATTAAATACCTGCAACCTCGCCTGCAACGATCCTCTGCGCAGCCCCAAAATCTGAAATCACATATATGAGGTAAATAAATAATGCTATATCTTCATTCAATCCTCTTATATACAAGTTCATAATCAATTTTCAATCTCTGATAGAAATGAAAGCGATGAAAACAAAAGAAGAAATTCAAAGATTCGGCGAATAATATGTGATTGCAGTTCGACAAAATTGTGCATCATAGAAATTAAGGCGATCGAAATTATACAAAACGTGCAATGAAATTCTTTTCCAACTTGGTTTGTTTTTTTTTTGTTTTTCTTTCTTTCTTTTCTTTTTTTACTTTTAATCTTGAGGAGTGATGCGAACGAATTTACTTTTAGCCGCTGCTCGTCGAACAATAATATTGACTTAATGGCGTCGTAGTGCTGCAGTTGCTGCTGCAGACTGCATCGCATAGGGTATAGATAATACAAGCTATGCCGCGGAGGCCAAGCGCGGTTGAGTGTATAATGAAGAATTTTACCAACTGCATAGCTCGCGATCGCCCTCTAGAGATTTTCATCTTCTCGATCCACACGCGATCAAATCGTAAACAAATCACGGATCTCAAAGACCTATATATCTCTGTACTGCAGTTGGTATGCAGCACGTGGCGCCCGTATGATGAGATTTAACTAATTTGCATCCGTTAAGAAATGAACTTCGTTCCGAAATATATATAAATGTTATAAATGCAGTATACATAATTTATCATAGTATAATTCAAGATATTTTTGTTTTTTTTTTCGACAGGTGGGCAGCCATGTTGAGATATATATATATGTATATAGGTATATGCAAATATTGTCGCAAAACTAACGGATGTTAGAGAAAAATCAGCACACCTGTTCACCTGAATCACCACCGCTCGAGCTGCGGTATAACTGCAGGTGATATTATCTATATACCTATACTGCAACTTGCAAGATTTCACAGAATATCGCAAGTTGCTAGCTGGATGATAACAATTACTATTTTTTGTTCTTCCGATTTTATTTTTCTATACAATATTCAAGATATCGATCGCATTGCAATACGATATCCAGCGCGCATATACATGTGCGGATCTTCAACCTGATTTTTTAGAATATATAATTGATTTATTTATTTTTTTTTTTTCAGAAAGATCAAATGAGATACAGTCCATGATATGTATATGCGGCTTATACTGCTGTATAAAAATTCGATGTGGGCTCGTGTATAAAAATTTGAAAATTCGGGTACCTGTGCCTACTTTTTTTTTCTTTTAATTTCTATATCGATCCGCGACGTACGAACTGATCCACATTATAATTTTGTGTATTACATTTATATATATATATATTATAACGTAGCGGTTTAGGTCAGACATAATCACATAGAAATGATCGTACAATATGATCGTGCAGATGTATAATAATTGTAGGTGTACTACTCCGCATGTAAACATATAGATATTACATATGTACTAATATATATATATGTATATTTATTAAAGATTGTACAAGTGATCGGGGACCGCGCGCGCGGTACTTGAAAGAACGTTTGGTTCTCAACGGGGATCGTGCGGCGGCGGCGGCGGCGGCGGTGGCGGCGTTGGAAACGAGGGATACCGACACATGTTGTCCCCCGGGAGGTGGACCCCACGACTAGGACCCCCAAGAGGGTATACAACAGTACCAACGAGAATTCCGCACCGTCACATAATCATTCGATGGACCAGAGACGTAACCACCGGTGGATCGTCGACTTGCAGAGCTATACATCAGAGAAAAGATCGTAAGAATCGATCGCGCAATTTTATGATACAAAAGTTCCTCGGGAACTCTCATATAATGGTCGCGGTTCAGAATCTGATGTTAATATATATATAATCTCAATATACCTGCAAACGACGAATCAAGGTAACATTAATAGTCGACAATTATATAATACGAATTAGAAAAATCATATATTGAAAGGAAAACGATATAAACATGGATGAATAGAATGTTCGAGAATTTAATTGAAAATCGTTACTATATACCGAGATTATTAATTGAACGATAATTATTTCAGATGTGACGTATATATCTACCTTCGTGCGTATTATTGAAATCGATCCTACGACGATGCAACTGTCGGATATTTACCTTTGGGAACGCGTGCCGTACGGTGTTTGAATTTTACCGATCATCATCCCCGGCGGTGCCGCAGGATCATCAAGGAGGAATTACAAACTTTCTTATAACTTTTATAGATCCGGGCTGCAATATCCCGGAGGTCTCGAGCTCGAAACCGTCACGAATATAATTCGGATGACCATTTAAATATCAGCCAAAATAATCACTTCGAACTCGGTACTACTATAGCTTTTTACATTATAGACGAATCTTTGATTAATATTTCTAGAAAAATCTAAAGTCGATCAGATTCATTTACACGCAACTCTTGAGGTTCTACAGACCCTCAGCTGTGACCCTTATACATGCAATTCGTCTCGATAGACACGAACAATCAAAACATAAGACTGCAGATCATATATATATTAGTAAATAATAATTCTTTCCAAAGTTACGTCTGCGACTAAAGTGTAACATATGTATACGTATATATAGTATATGTACATAGAATGTACAGAGGTATAGCTCGAGGTCGGCAGCAGGGAGGTGAGGGGGGGAAGATTTTTTGGTGGGGGCAAATAAGGAAGCGACATAAAATCGTGCAGCTATGAGAATGAAAGGCGTTTGTAGTAGGAGGAGCCAGGAATAACCTGATTGGACTCTGACTAAAGAGGATAATATGGTAACCATGGTAACCCTCTTACTTCCCAGAGCCCGCGCCGCTGCGCGGATGCCGAGAGATGGTTTGCGACAAAATACGAATCTATGTAATTCGTATATACGTATATGTAAATATTTTCACACATACGTGAAAATTATATATATAGGTGCGGCGAGGGGAATAACGCGAGAGGGGAAGGGGATGCGGTAGGGGGATGAAAACGAACGCGCTTCATGTCAGGAAGCAACAAGTGTTCGTGTGTGTCGTATATATAGGTATATATATTATATAGTAATATATGTGTATGTAACATGTATACTTACATACAGACGTTTGGAAGGTTTGGAACGTGGAGAGCGAGAGAGAAGAAGACTGACTTTGTAGACTCCGCCTCCACCTCCGCATGGCCTCGTGGTAACGAAGTCGCCCTGAGGCGACGGATAAAACCACCACTGACTGCACTTGAGTTCGGAACGTTTCACACGATCCACACTTAACAAATTTTCTTAAGCCCAAAGAATTAAAAACCGATGGTGTAAATTTATATAAATGTATAACGGAGTGTGTAATTGTTATAAGAGTTCAAATTTAAAGACTTATCATCTCATATATAAAAAAAAAAAAATAATTTAATTAATTAATTAATCAATTTTAACAAACAATTTTAATTCGAGCATCGTAATATAATGGTCCCGAATGTTGCATTATGGCGATAACTAGTCGATTTTATTTGAATAACTTTTTTGAGTGATTTCCAAAAAACGAATCTTCGTCAATGTTTTTTTTCTTTTTTTTTTAACTGAATATCGCTGAATTGAATTGGATAAAAAAGAAAGAAATAATCATCTAGATCGAGGACCGTCGGGTCCTGCAGATTCTATGAAGATATAAAAATATGTATTCTGGATTCGATTATGGCAGGGAATAAATGCCGAAATCGTGTGACCATAATTTTCTGAAAAAAGTTTCAGTAATTTTCCGCATAAAATTATATTCGATAATACAGGATGAAAAATAATTGAGAGAAAATTATTAATAGATATTCCTATAAAAATAAAAAATTAATTTAAACAGATTCTACCTATTTCAAATGTATTATAGGGAGAGCATTATTAATTGTTGTGTGAATCTGAAAAAAATGAAATCGAATTAAAAACAATAATAAAAAGGTCAAGATATAAATACGGAGGCGTTAAAAACGCTTGAAATATGAACGTAACAATGGGCGATCAATCTTCTGGATCGTCGCAAAATTTGTCGGGAATAATAATCCAGGATATTTCAAGTACATCGTCCGGAGGCGCGTCGTCAAAGACGAATAACAATAACTGCAGTAACTTATCGAGGAAGATAACAGCCGTTAATAACGTGGCCGCAATCTGTAGTAGCAGCGATAAAAATATTATAAAATACGAAGAATGCATAAGCGATGAGAATATCGAGGATGAAAGTTTGAGTAAGAATAATCGTGCAGTTTTGATGAACGGCAAAAATATAATCTCATGCAACGCCACCGATAAAGATCTTCATAATTTAAGTGTCAGTGGGTGCAGCGATAATTCTGCCGCTGCAGTTTCGGCTGCTGAAATCAGCAGCGGCTGCAGTAGCGGCGTGAATCTCAAAAATAACCATAACAACAACAACAACAATAATAACAACAACAACAATAATAAAACTACCAACAATAACAACAACAATAGTAAGAGTAAAAATAAAAATAAAAACCTCGCTAATTCTTCGACTGCGGCAGCGCCTAATAATATTCCTGCTGGTGCAGGCGGCGTTAATGGCGGTGAAGGAATCAGCGCTGCCGTTGCGAAAGTCCTCAAAGGATACGATTGGACTTTGGTACCTGTTGCCACTAAGTAAGCCTTGAATCAGAGTAGATAATACAAATTAATTAATACTAATTAACGCGTCCAATACCATTGTACATTATATAATGGATGTAATTTATAAATCAAGACGTCGGGCAGATATTTGGCGTGCGCATTTTGCTATGACATTTTCTTGCACATATGCGGTTGCAATAAATATATTCTAGGTATGATTATGTATACCTATATATATATATATATATTGCTTTGAAAATATCTATCAAGTTCGTACTACGGGTCATTATAATGTCCGTCAACCCTATCGCGCGTTATGCTATCGCGTATCATATGAGGTATATATATGTATAGTGTCAAGTATATAATATATTATAATATAATATATATATATATTATATATACAGCTAGCGCAGGGTCAGTAACGCGGTATTATGATATTTATAATATATTTATAATATAATATTGTAGATGTAATTATAGTGCAGACGAATGACTTATATATACATGTATATATAATATGTAAATTAGGTATATATATATATGTGTGTATATTATGAGTTTATCGCAACGTCTAGTGTCACTGAACTACACGCGGGATAAAGAATCGATCATCGCATCGCGCATCGCATCATATATCATTATAAAACGCGAGAGTCGCGACGACGATGCGGATGACGATATGCCATGTATATATAGAATGATTATGGGAACTTATACGGTATGAAATTAGCAACATATTAAACATTAGTATGTATAATATGTTGGTATATAGTATAAATACCGCACTATTAGCACCCCTTTATGTACATAAAGATGCGGTGAAGCGAAACACCGTATACCTACTGCACGTCGTCGCGCGAATAATGCACATTACATATACGTATATACGATGCACGTGTATATTTATATAGCTAAGAAGTTGAAAATATTCTTAGGGAAAATTCAACACTTGTTATATACCGCTAACTCAATTATGACGTGCTTGTTTCCACAGCCTGGGAAATACTCGAACTTGCATCTGCAGCGGTCGCAAGTATTATAAGTATTAGGTTTATATACATGTATGTATAAAAATATTTTGCACCGTTTCAGATACTATGACGAGAAATATAATAGATAAATTTATTTTCGTACAACGATCATGACGATAATGATAAATATATATATCATGCGCTATGAATTATTCCCATATATATACATATAGATATTGCAACGAAAAAAAAAAAGAAACTCGCAAAACTAAACGCGTTGTTATAATTATTGGTACATTATGAGATATATTACATATCTAGCTTCGATTAATTTGAACAATTAAAATAATAACGATGCGCGGTATAAATCTAAGTAACACATAATATAATTAATCAAACACTGCACGTCGCCATGTTATGTACACATAATATATAATATTATATATAGGTATTATAATACACTAGGTATGATATAAATTGTAATATGGTGATCTGGTATTCGTATATAATTGCTCGCTCTCGTTAATGTATAAAAATTCTCTCGCCCTCGTGCATAGCGAGCTCGCATATATAGTATACGTCTACCTACTTATACCATATAGCTATTATATACACATAGCGTTGGTATAATACGTCGTCACCGTCGGGATCACTTTCAGAGTAGCTTTAAAAAGCGCCTGTTGCTGCTGCTGCTGCCGCTGCTGCTGCTCCTCACGCAGACGTCCCGGCCGTCGAAAACACTTTTATAACGACGTTTTTATAAACATATTTTCAAGCTCCGACGTCGAAACTCCCCTTAAGTCACGCTCGTCGCGATATGGCAGAGCCGCTCGCGCGCGATCTCTGCATACAACAACAAAAAAAAAAAAAAAACATTCAAATATACGTAAATTAAATTTTTCATTATTATTATTTACATATAGTTATTATTATAATTATTATTGTTATTGTACATACATCCGTCGCAAATGGAGTATATACGTATATATAGCGTCTAGTATATAAATTCTGTATAGGTAAAAAGAATTTTCTATCCATAATTATTCATATATGAGGTATATTTTTAAAAATTCTTTCGGGATAAAATACGTCATTTATATATATATATATATATATGCATGTGCATGTAAATGTTGCATAGGTGGAGCGCGGGTCGGTTTATCTCGAGTTAGAGCCCGAGGGGGTTATCAAGGGCCGTGTACAGGGTACAATGTTTATTCCTACTGATATAAGTTGATGGGGGCGATAGGCTTGTTAATGTTTTTATTCCCATGAAACCTATGGGAATTTTTCGTTCTCCGGAGTCGTGAATTTTTACGTACATACCAACACACGTATGCGTCATACATATATTTTTAATAGTCCCAGGAATATGATGTGTAAATACATATCCTCCATATATATATACTTTTTTTCAAAAGGTTCGCGCGCTCGCTCGGTTATATCGTATTATTAAAAAATACATATACATCATACCTAGAAGGTATTTCGTGGTGCAGAGTTGTGCAAGAAAATAAAAAAAAAAAAACACACACACACACAAAACCAAAAAAATTAAAATAGTTAAAAAAGAAAGTTTTCGCGCGTATAAAACCGGAGGACCGCGCGATATGTTGTTGTTGGTTTTTTTTATCTTCTTCTTTATTTCTTGTTTAATTTAAAAAAACAAGAAAAAAAAATTGTAACTTTTTTTTTTTCTTTCTGTTTCCTTTTCCAACGCGTTCTTCGCGTACGTTCGGCCCTGTTAGAGTTACCGTGTTAATTTTCCTCGACTCTTAAGGTTTACACACTAGTTTAACACCATGCTCGTTTCAAAGAGACCGCAACTATATACACAGAATGTAGTGTATATATAGGTATACATATTCATGTATATAGTTGAGGGTAAATACGTATCAACTTGTAAGGAAAATGAGATGCTCTTTTGGAAAATAAATGACATGAAAATGATATATTGCGGATCGCGAATATGTATGAAAGTGTTAAAAAAAAAAAGAAATTTATATATATTGGTATATGGATTATGGATTATAGGTACCATTCGTCTTAATTTCTATGTATGAATAGCTGAGTACATAATATACACAAGGAATTTACATATACATAGATATACGTGTACATGATTCGATGATTCGTTAGATTTTAAAAAGTTATAACGATCGTGACGTGAGAATAAAAATTTTCTTACATTATACTTTTGATCAAGTCATCTTAAATTCTGCTTTCAATATACACACATGTATATCTATGTATATATTTTAGCTGGAAGGGCTGCGATCGTTGTCAGTATCATAAGAATATTATAGTATATATCTAAGGGATATATAACGTCCGGATCAAGCACACTCGAAACTTGTTATTTTAGGCTCTTCCATAACTATAATAATCCAAGGCGTAGATCCATCCGTGCAGTAAAAACCGAAAGAAAGAAAGAAAAAAAAAAGAAGAAAATAATGAAAATCGAAAAAAGAATAAATTAAATTGAAGAGAATATTTAAACTGCACATATTATATTATCATCGTCGTGTAGAATATGTATGTAAGAACGTTTGTAATAATATTATACTTATATATATATTATTCGTATGGTAGTTAAAAATCAATTAATGATTATGATGATGATATTATAATGACAGTAATTAGAAATGATAAATACTGTGTATATAAATGATATCTACTCGCAAATTATTTTTTTTTGCACAAAGTGGTGATGAAAGATTGAAAAACAAATAAATAAATTAATTTCTTTCCAGGGGTTCGGGTGACAAGAGAGCAGCGCATGTGAAAAGACCTATGAACGCTTTTATGGTTTGGGCACAAGCAGCTAGAAGAAGATTGGCCGATCAGTATCCACAGTTGCACAATGCAGAGCTCTCTAAAACACTTGGAAAATTATGGCGGTGAGTAAAATTAAACAAGATTTCCTGAACGGGGAAAATCGATGCTCACGAACGTATCTAGGGAGGTTTTCCACTTGGATTTGCAGTAGCTGGAATTCCATGCGTAAAATATAAGCTCGTTTCCATCCCATGCCGACGGCGACGGCCCGATGACGTTTACGTTGACGTTGACGTTCACGTGCTGTTAGTGATTTCAATTACACGACGCGTTTCACGTTACAAGTCGATGACGTAAAGAAGAAACAACACCGGAAAGAAAAAAGGAAAAAACAAAACTCCCGTAAAATAAATACAACTAATTTGATTTATTTGCATTCGATAATCTGGATCGCGCGATCATCTTCGCGATACGACTCACATTAGGTGCGAGTTAATCCAGCTTACAATTAAATTGAAAAATTATTTTTATATCAGATCTATAAAGCGAACTATATATACATGTATGTATTGAATACATGTACACATACCATACCCACGTACAATATAGGTATGTAATCCACGTTCACGCATCGCTTCTAAAAAGTAATTATTTAGCACCTCTCGAAGTGGCCCAAACCCTGTTAGCATCCGATCTCAAACATGAAAGTTATCTTAGAGTATAGGGATATATATGGTCGGCGCCCGCGGGGTGTTTTCTCCAAATTTTTCATCAATATCCATGAATAAAAAGAAAATATCCACGAACGTTGTAAGAAAAAATTATTATACCTATTATACACTATATGTTTGTGTCAAAATGAATGAATAAAAAGAAAGGAAAAAAGAAAATGAATCTCGGATATATATAAAAGACGCGCAAGTTAAGAACGATATAATACATACTTATATATATGTATTTGGGTAACGTAATACATAATCGAACAATACCTCATAGTCATCCTCTGTAATTATTGGTATATATATACCCGATTGTTTAACGAGTCGAAACAATGTTTTATCCCAATAAGTAATTCAATATACAATTATTATTATGTATATAGCTATAGCACACTATACATCGTAGCTAATAAGTGGAGATTAATTTTATAACTGTCCTATAAAGATCGAGATATAAAAAAAGCATATTATCCGAAGGATTTTGAATCGCAACGTAATGTGACCAAATACATATTTATATCTGTACATATCCGCCACGTGCCTATGGAATACATACATAGATATATTTAAGCACCTATACGACGAGTTGTAAAAACGACGCGTTATGTAAATGCGATTGACCTGAAAATTCTGGTATCGAGTAAATCGTTCTCAAATATTATATAGGTGTGGGTAATCGATATTTCGAAGCGTTGATAAATAAATCCTTCGGTATAAACGACAAAGAGAATTATATCCCATATGTATCTGTGTAACTTAAAGACGTACGTAGCTTTTATGTACATAATCACGCACATACCTATATGTGCACCTAATATTTCCCAGGTGCGGGTATAAAGATCGTTCTGCGCGGCGCATTTTTTTTTTCCAAACACCCCACAATATTTCATTATTTATTTATCCATTCTTTTTTTTTCTTTTTTTTTTTTCTCATATACACGTATATAAGTGTAAATTCTTCTACGTAAAATACAATATTTGTCCTTCGAGATATCGAGGGGTAGCCGCACATACAGCAGCAACGCAGTTACAATCAAAATGTGACTTTTTATGCGCATATATATACCTATATACGTTGTTGCAGGTAAAATATATAATACATATATATTGACTCTATTTATATCTATATACGTAGGTACATAAAATGGTGTACATATATATATATATATATATATGCATATAAGTAGACGAGACCACACGGCAGCTGCCACCAAAGATTCTCGCATACAGTGCAGTACGTAACTTACTTCCTGTATTCAAAAATTTTCTTTTCTTTTCCTATCTTTTACTTTTTTTTTTTTGGGTTTTTTATTTTCACCTATATACGTATATTACGAAGGAAATCCGGCCGGTGTGACGTTTATATACTATATATTTGAATGCAGTAGGGATAAAAGTTCATCAGCTGTGTATGTCAAGTCGAATTGATACGATAAAATGATATCTAATAATGATAATAATGTATCTATAACTAATTTAAAACTTGTGGCAATTAAAATTGTATAGTATACAATTAGTAATTTTGAAGATATAATTTTAGTATACATATGACTATGTGTGACTACGTAAGTATATATAGATAGTTAGTTATGTGTATATAAAATTATGACGGACATAATTTAGGGTCTCTTCGGAGCAGATCGCGTATAGTTTGACCCTGCATCGGCACGATCGTCGTCTTCTTCGCATCTGGCATCATCGCAATTATACTTGAGATATATCCTGATATATGATCGTGACCCCCTCTTCGATATTACATATATATTATGTATATACCACTCGTTCCTGAGAGGGAATAGAAAGAGAAAGAGAGAAAGAAAAGTATAAAAGGAAAAGAAAATCACAAGAAAGAAATCCAAAAAAAAAGAAGGAGAAGAAAAAGAAAAAGGAGAAAATAAAAATGAAAGGAAGTAAAACCGAACTGGATAATATTATATACACATACGGTAGAAATATAACACGAGACAAAGTCCATTGACCAGATGTAGAGAATTTTAAGAGTGAGAAGACATATATATATATATATAGCGTATACACTTACATATATGTATTAAATAGCAGTATACATAGAAATTAGTCGGATGCAGTGACATCTGTACGAATATATAGAAATTTCAATGTTTATAGAATTTTTATACGAAAAAAAAAAATTTATAAAATTGCAACCCGATCACTATACGCGACACGAAATTTCAGAATTCCATTACACGCGCACACATATTCATATTGTACATGATTTTGAAAATAATCATAATAATGATGAAAAACTTATCGGAGTGGAAAAAAAAAAATTTTACGAGCAAGTTATTGGAGCCCTTAGAAAAAAAAGGGAAGAGAAAAAAAATATTACGGGCATACCGCGCGTGCGTTGTATATATGCGAGGATATATGGGTGTATTATAAAATTTATTTATTATTATTATTGTTAACTTACGTTAACTTAACTCTCGGTATATTGGTAGTGGTGGTGGCGGTGGTGGTGGTGGTGGTGGTTCAAGATTCAAAAGAACACTAACCAGACCCACAACGTGACTACGACGTTCGTCATTAACACGAGCTAGTTTCGGTCGCCCCTCGAGTCTCCCTTGAAGAGGAAAAAAAAAAGAAAAGAGAAAAAAAAACAAGAAAGAAAATTTGTTTCAAAATGATTCATGACACAAGTTGATTTAGGAGTTCGTACAACTTATATTAACTATTTTTCTATACGAATATGACTATTTTGAAAATGATTTTATGTTTGCGTATTCTATATATTTTGTTTGTTTATTTTGATTTTTGATTTTTATTTCCTTGATGCAGGTTATTATCGGAATCGGACAAGAAACCATTTGTTGAGGAAGCCGAAAGACTCCGAGTTATACACAAACGTGAACATCCAGATTACAAATATCAACCACGTAGAAGAAAACAAAATGGAAATGGTATCAGAGAAAATTCGCCGTCTAGAAGCCAGAGCAACGTTACCTTCAGCGTATCGAGATCGTCGTTTAAACAGGAAGAAAGCAACAGTCCAGCTTCCGGTAATATCAGAGGACACATTCAAGGTGTTCCTCCAGGAGTTCAAGGACCAACGTCACCGCAGAGTACTAAAAGTTCGTCACCTCCAACAACACCTCGTCACGGTCTTTCACCTCTGACACCGCCAACTACCCCCAGGGATCAACAACATTACGCGATTAATATGCAGGTTCGATGAAAAATAATATGTCAACACTATACGTTATTTTAATTATAAATTAACGAATCGATCGACCAATTGTTTGATTATTTTTACAATCATACAGGGTGTCGGAAATCCTCAGCCACACAACAATGGAGGCATCGGTGGTGGTGGTGGTAATTGTACTTCGATACCCTCGCTTTATCATCATCAAGAATTGGTGACGTCATCGACATCGACAACGTGTCTGGAGCCGCACCATCATCATCATCATCATCACCATAACCAAGGGCAACAGCACCATCAGTTGCATCATCACCATCATCACAACAACAATAATAATAACAGTAATCAGGAAAACCGTGGAGAAAATCAAGAAAATCATCACGATTTGCGATACATCGAAGTAGGGGAGTGTCTGTCGGTGGATGACGGGCACATCACCACCCTCGGAAATACCTTGGGCGGTGTAGTTGGATTGAATTTACCACTTTCGCTAAACGAATGCGAAGTTGAGAGCAGCGAACTCGACCAATATCTTCCGGCACCGCCGCATCATTACAACCCCACGATTGTTCCGCCGCCATGTTCACTCTCTTCGCAGTGGTTGACGAACAGGTGAATCCTGCGAACTCAAATTTAACGAACAATCAATCGATCGATCGATCAATTAATCTGTTTGTTTTTTTTTTTCAATCAAATCACAGGTACGAATTGATCGAAGGAACGGAGGACCATAACGAAAATAACGAAGACGAAGACGAGGAAGATGAGGAAGAAAACGACGTTATCGACATCGATGTCAACGGTGATAACATCGTTGGTTCCGGTGTGAGTTCTAGAAAACGTCATTGTCCGGGTCACCGTACCGAAATGGCGTCGTCATGGAACGATAACAATCGATCGCACGAAATGGTTCGTTATCACGAGCTCCAGCCTCCGTTGCAGTCCTCTTTATCTTCTTCCTCCTCATCTTCATCTTTGCAATCTCTGCCACCTTTGAATTACATACCTTCGAATCACGGTCAGATTATTCATCATCATCATCACCATCACAATAACATTAACCCATTGAGTAATTCTGCTGAAAACCACATAAGAATAACATCCACGACACCACCCGCAACTACGACTACTTCAACAACTACCAGAACCAATAATCATTCTTTGATAAATATTCAATCGACCAATAACTCTTACAACGGTCAGTACATCCAACATCGTTTGTTACATCCATCTAATCCTTCGAGCATCGAAGAATCCTGGAACAATTATTATTTGTAGTACATAACATTAAACATACATAAATTGAATAATACGTATACCGATAATAATTACCTATTATCAAAATCGATTTATCACGAAGAAAAAAACACCGTAGAAAGAAGAAAAACGAAAAAAAAAACAGAAAAGAGATTCTTACATTATATCGAAAATTTTTTCTTTTTTCACTATCATATTATCGTTATAAAAAATCCACGCGATCTACGCGCCAATTTTTCTTTGTATTATAAATAAATACTATACGTATATAGCTGCACGCATAGTACGATGTGAATAATAATAATAATAATAATGATAATAATAATAATAATAATAATGATGGTGATGATTTTTTTTTTCTTCACTTTCATGTATTATACATATCTACGATAATATTCCATGACATCATTCCATGACAGCCATATACACATAACATTATATACACATAATGTAGTATATACATACTTACTTACATATATATATACTATTTAATTCATTCCAAAGGCAGAATCAAATAAACACTATAGTACATAAAAATGTATAAATGATTTTTGAAGATGATAAAGAAGAAAAAAAAAATAATCAATCGATGAGGAAAAAAGAAATAAATCTATCGACCAGTAATCGGTAGAAAACGATACAAAATATACGTACGCACATGTATAACGATCGTAATAACAATAACAATAATAAATGATGATAAGCAAATGCTAATTAATGATATATATAAATATATATATATATATAGCGTGTACAGTATGAAATTAGGTATTATTACCATTAAATTTTTTTTTTTCTTTCCCCGTATGAAATATGTATAATCATGTGTAAAACTAATATTAATATAACGCACTATAAATGTTGTTGGTTATCGCGTGTTAATTGTTATTGTTATTACGTTATCGTTTATTTTTTACATTTTATTATTATTTAGATTATTGTTTTTTCTGTCAATTATTATTATTATATATATATATAGAGAGAGAGAGAGAGTGTGAGAGAACGAGAGATAGTGAAGCATATATTTATTGAATTTTTATTATTGCCGCACAATATTATAACGCGAGTTATCTGACGAGTATGGAGAAGATGAAGATGAAGGAGAATAAAAGAAAAATAAAGAGAAAATGACGAGGAAAAAGAGAAAGCAACAAAAAAAGATAAATTATCGTACACGAACATTTGAGAGAGTATATATAAGTATAGAAAAATTAAGATATATGATTCCACAATACATATATACCTAATAATATTATACGCGTATACCCCATGTAGTTATTCTTTTTTTTTTCTTTTTACCTTAAAAATATTAAAATACGTACCAATTAGTAGAGTTTTAAATGACACATAGAATTTCTAAGCTGCATCTAATTAATCGTGTTTTTTGGAATTAACGATATATATATACATTTATAAGATTATTAATGATAATAATAATGATAAGAATTATTATTATTATTGTTGTACAACACCAAGGATTAGGAGATACGATACATATAATTTTAGGTATATATACTTACACACATTTATGAGAAAGGAAAATTAATGATAATAATTTTTTGTACATTGATTATTTTATTATTATTATGATGATAATTATTATTTTATATATATATATCTATATATATATTCACGAAAAGGAAAAAAAAAACAGAAACAATTAAACGAAGAATTTTCTCGAAAGAGAGAAGGAAAGAAATTATATCACGTGGTTTACAATTAATTCGATACAACCCGAATCCTCCAAAATATATTTCTTCATAGTGCGAAACAAAAAAATAATAATAATAATAAGAATAAGAATAAGAATACAATAAACTAAATAATAACAGAGAAAAAAAAAATGCGGATATAGGTATGTATTTATATGTACCTATATCGTGTATGTATATAAATTTACTTATGACGACGTAATCAAACAGTGCTATCATTTATTATGTATACACGTATATATGTATAAATTCGTACGCCGTAAAATAGGTACGTGGGAATTAAGGTTGTATAAAAAGATTGTACATAGAAATCTGATGTACTACGGGCGAATTATGATGCGAATATCAAATTTTTTTTTTCTTTTTCTTTTTCTTCTCAAATAAGGATCGATAATAAAAATGAAAAAAAATTCGTACATCTTTCAATCAAAATTAGAGATAAAGAAATAACCGTTGTTATTCAACCGGTACACATAAAATTTGTTAGTAATATAATAATGACATACATATTTGGTATATACATGGACGCGTGTTTCCTGGGGCGTGTCATATTTTTGACCCCGAGATAAAAATTTATTCTGCTGCTCGCAGCACGCGTTAATATAAATGGTAGAAAATCTGGCAATATGTTTAATATATGATCACGATGCGGTACAGATTTGATCGATGTTCGTTATGGATTGCTCGTTATTAAATAAGTAGAGAAAAAAAAAAAGTTCACGTATCTCATGAGTATAATATACAAAGAAACGATTTCATTAATATTCCGTGAAGTGAATATTATATGTATAATACATAGATAGATATAGGTATATAAATATCTTTTTTTAGACTACGCAGATGTATAAATTCTACAATTTCTTGGGATCCACGAAACAATAATCATTTTCCTTAATTTTACGGTACATAATGAGATCCATTCAGAATTATTTATATTATCGCTATTTGGATACATATACATATGTATATATCGTATACGTATACCATACTTTTATTCTTTCTTTCTGAATTTTTTAGTTATCATCATTATTCTGAAAATGTTCAGTTTTTTTTTTCTTTCGTTTTTTTTGTTAGTTATTTTTTTTTTCGATTACCATTTAATATAATAAAATCAACGGACATCGAGAATTCGTATATGTATAAAATATATAATTATCTATCTTATCATGTTACAAAAGAAGCCGCCACATATGCCATAATTTTTTTTCATTCCAAACATATTTTATACGAAACTAATGAATACAATCTAAACAATTTCACGTACGATTTGTGATAGTGAAAAAAAAAACACACAAAAAGAAAAGAAAATTTATATACGCTTTCAGTTATATCTATACCACATCACGATGCGTATATTAGCGCGATATAAATTACTGCATGTGGTAAATATTTTATCGTATGTTCGTGTAGAATTTATTCATTTTTTTTTCATAATTGTAAAGAAGAATGATAAACGATTACAGCGCGTCGTTCGATGATATATTTATTGATTTTATTAATTTTTCAGTCGATTCGAAATAAGAGCCAATCAAAAAAAAAAAGAGGAAAAATATATATCACGTTATTGAATCGGATTAATAGCGAAGAAAAATATGATCTAATATTCAACACTCGAGTTTACGAGTATGGAAGTGACTTTGCTCGAAGAACGTACATATATAGAGAGCTGGTTTTATAGTGAGAAGAGTTATTATAGTATCGTTGCAGATCACACGATGATAAAAATAATAAGAATAAGAAGAAGAAGAAGAAGAAGTAGAAGAAGAAGCCCCGAGAGTGGTTAATTTGTTCCAAGCTGTTGCTGAAGTTGAAACTTTTGAAAAAGTTTCAAGAAAATGATCATCGCTCGCGATAGTCCGACTGACACTAACGGACATAAACCACCGCCGCGCATTGGTAACGTGTAAGTATATAATAAGTACAAATAAAGTAAAACCTAGAGGAGGAAACTGAGATCGGTTCCCGGAAAGATTTTTGTTGTTTTAGTTTAAAGTTCCATCACGGCTCCGACGTTGCCGTTATATACATATATACAATTCGTTAACATTGCACAGAGGTCAACTATTAGGGTCACCACCACCACCCAATGTATAATATAATAGATATCAAAATCTAAAATTCAACTCCATATAATAAGATTATAACAGCCGTATCGAATCCTCTTCCCGAAACAAAAAAAAAACACAAAAAAAATAAACCAATCACAATTCGGCGAAACGATAATAAATATATCAAAACGCATTCTCATACACAATTATATAGGTATAACCTATATAAGTCCGTACATAGAATCGTTAAGGAAAACTAAAAATGAAAAATTCTGGCTGATGATTTTGAAAATTTTACAAAAAATTCCGAACTCATTTTACGTACGTATACCTTATATTTATTAATTGTGAGTGCGAAAAAATGAAGAAAAGTCAGCGTGTGTTCGACTGGAGGAAAAAAAGGGGGGCGAGGAGGGGGAAGACAATATTTCTCTGCATTTGCGAAGAGGATCTGAAGATCGTATAGGAGCGGATGTTCGTACCATTGCGCATTTTAACCGCCCTGTTTAAATTGCAGTATTATACGCTCCGCATTGCCCGCGTGCAGAATATTTGCAGCGCATCAACTTCGTTTCTTTTTCCCCTGCAATGCACGATGATGATAATTTGACTCCTCCTCCGTACGTACTCATAAATGTATAAATGTATGACTTTTGAGAGTGGGGGAAATCCGCGCAACACCCCCGTATAAATGGCTTTTATTATCACTGCGAAGTGATCTTAAATTCTCAACGGTCTGAACGTAATATAATATTTTATGCATATATATATATATGTGTATATATGTATATTATAATAAACTGCATGTCCTAAGAAAACTACGCGGCTGACCGACACGTGTGGTACTGCAGTTTATGAATCCCTCGAGATCTCATGGCCGATATATGTCAGAAACGATGGAATTTAAACGAAAAACTTTCTACATAGTACGTTATATATATTAAATAGATATATAATTGTGTTCTAGATTCCTTGATACTTTTCAAGTTTTCTTTCATTTTTTTTAAAAACAATTTCAAACGAAGTCTTCTCAGTCCATACATCGTCATCATAATATAGTTAAAAATTTTAGTATACACCTATTATACTTATTGCGTATGTATATACGATGAAATTCAAGAGCGTTTTTATTTTTTATTTTTTTAATTTTTTCTTTTTTTTTTGCTCCAACCGTAATTATCCTAAGTTAGAAAAAAAAAGAAATTAAAGTACCTACGCAGTCGTCTATATATATATATAATACATGTATATAATGTCCGGCTAGTTTATTTTATACCTGAGCCTAGTTTGCTATAAGATTTACGATTATCGTAGTGCAGTATTTTGAAAAAGAAAAAGCAAAAAGCGAAAAAAATTTCAAAACTTTTAAACACGAGACTTTTTTATACGCTGCGCGTCGCCATCCATGATATAATAGTCTAAACTCTAGCTTAAAATTCTCCGTCGTCGTGCGATGGTAATAAAAGTAAAAATTGTTTTACAAACCATATGCGCGCCTTGATATACCATGTATATATGGTATATATAAAATTGTATATAGGGTTTCGAAAAGGATTATTTTAGTGTAACTGTACATAAGTATACGGCGAAGTCCTTCATAATTTTATAGTTTCACTAGTGAGGAGGAAAAAAAACAAGGAAAAAAAATCTAAATAAAATTAAAGGAGTCCAAATTGAAATATTAGTGCAGGGAGAATTTTTCGACGGGTTGGTTATACCGCAACTTTGCCTCTTGTAAAACTGTAATATAGATATCTAGATTATGTTTCAAAGAAATTACTAATAATTGTTGAGCACATAATGAAGAAAAAGAAAAATAAATGAACAAAATTTATAAAATGAAATGTTATTATTATTATATAGATTTATATAATTTCGTTTGATTTTTTTGTTTTTTTTTACCTACAAATATGGCCTGTTTAGGAACGTCAAAATTTCTCTCTTTTCGTTCACGCGCCATAAGGATACATGTAAGTTCAGACGCAATATAAATAAATGAGACTCGATTATATGTGTAGAGAAATCTCAACTGACGTATTATAGGCACATATTTTCTGTATATATTTCTATGGTAACCCGATATCTATATATAAAACCTATATGTATACATACCCTATATATGTATACGATACGAACGATTTTTTTTTTTCTCTCCGAAAATAATCCTATCTTAAAAAGTTGACGAGGTATCGCCAATTTATCACTCCAAAAAGTAATAAAAGAAGGATATCTCGATGAGATTTATTTCTAGCTTAATTTACTCGACGGTTTCGTGTTCCTGAGGTCAAAATACCTTGGAAAAGTGTCCTGTGATCGATTTTAAAAATACTTCATTTTCGGCCCAAAAATCGAAAAAATCCGTCGATTAAATTAAGCTAGAAAAATATCTATCGAGATATCCAGATTTTTTCACTTTTCGGAACGATAAATTGGCGATAATTCGATCAATTTCATAGATAGATCAATTTAACTCCCAGATTCGTGTTCCTGAGGTCAAAATACGTCAGAAAAGTGTCCTACGATCGATTTAAAAAAATGTTGATTTTTGACACCAGAATCGGCAAAAATCTAAGGTTTGGACCCAACGTCGAATCCTATACCCTGGACATAAAATTCAAATAGCGATAACAATAATGCAGATTGATAAAAAAAAAGCCTCTCAACATGTGATGCGTCTGAAATGTAATGATATGAAATTGAAAAAAAAAAAATAGTAGACAAAAATTTGAAAACCAAATGAAATTAAATGCGGCGCGAGCGTGCAATGCTTATGTTCAAATAAAATCGACCATTTTGTTTTTCATTCTCTAGTTTTTCTCTCACTCCAAACGAAAAATTGCACGTATCTACCTACCTATTATTTGCTGTGGCAGGGCAATTTTCTCGGCAATTTTTGTTCCCTCCGTTCAATCTATAATAACGGTGTCCATGAAACGATAATTATGATGACGACGATGACGAGGATAATAATAATTTAAAACTAATAGCAGACGTCACATAGTAGGTATATATGCAGTACGTCAAGTGGAGGATCGAAGAGGTTTTTCATAAAAATTAAAGTCGGTTGGATGCACAAGACGCGGCGTCGCGTCGGCTGAACTGGACAATTTAAAAGAGTATAGAATTTCCCGGCTGCGTTATTTCAATCCTGACACTCTTCGGGATTTTCTTGCTCCCGCGGGTCCGTTTGACATGGGATAGCCGATAACATCACACTTCTCCATGCGTCGCGTCGTCGTGCAGAGCTTGATGTGCACATAGTTCGTCAGAAAAAAGAAGACATCTTCCAGCTATATGTATATAAATATATCACAAGCACATAGAACCAATTTTCATTAATATAAATAAAACGAAAAAGAAAAAAAACAAAAAAAAAAAATAAACGAATTAAAAGAAAAGCAGAAAAAACAGACAAACGAAAAAAAAAATTCACACAGACGTTCGAATTCAAAAACTAGACACATACAGATCGTTAGATCGATAAATAAATAGAATAAAAAGAAAAAAATTAGGGTATAGAAAAAGAAAAAAATATTTATTGATCGCAATATTATATGATAATAATTGTACATGGGTAATATACTTATGTACCTTGCTCCTTCTCGCTGCACTTGATCCGAGAAAGTTGATTAATTTTTTTTTTGGTTTGTTTTTTTAATTTTTCAATTTTTTTTTTTCTTTCCTTCTTTTCTTACGCTCGAGCTGATCTCTGCCGTCGACTCCGTACGTCTGCCCCGCGTATCCTCTGTAAGCTGTTGGTTATAGTTGTGTGTCTGATAAAATCTCGCCGGTTCGCCCTTTGATAAATCGCTAACGGAAATTAATACAAAAACTCACCCATGGTGGCACGGATAAAACTTACGTAAATACGTGCACATTACGATGATCCTTTCCTCTTCGCTCTAAATGTTCCACGAGCTTAATTGGCGCGTTTATACGACGACGACGATGAGAAGAGCTGAAGAGAAAAACTAAAAAAGAAACAAATCCATATAACGTTTCAGTTTTTCTTTTTCTTTTCTTTTCTTTTTTTTTTTTTTTTGGTTTTTCATCACGTGTAAACGATATATATTCCATATATATGTATATAAATATATAGTAGAGTTGGAACAAAATCAGCTTTCACAATGATCTCAGAATCAAATCCATCTGTCAAATCATTGTGAAAACCAGTTTCGTCTGATTTATTCCTTCTTCTTGTCACAAGGGTAGGTGAGTAGCGTCGAAATCCGCAGCGATATACCAACAGATCCGAAACTCGATGTTTTCATCGTAAACTGAAATCAAATATATTCACACGTTTCTGATTAGATAAATCGATCTATATATATACGTATACATAGGTATGATATATTGTATTATAATAATTTTATATACGGACAGATGAGAAATATGAACGTCGACAATTTATGCATATATATATCTAGGTATGTATTGATATATTTTAAATACATAAGCTGGTACATATGTAAGAAAAAATATATATATACATCGCATATATATAAAATCGACCGCACATACGACGAGATATACGACGACCCCGTGACTTATTTGACCCCGTTAAGATTTGCTGGAATTTTATGTTACACTTATTATACATATTGAAAGGTATAACGGCGGATATCGCTGCTGCGGAGATAGGGAATGAGAATATATCTCGTATCCTCCGTACAAACGTACAACCGATGGCAAAAAAAAAAGAAAAGAAAAGAAACCGATTTTTATTTGTAAGAAAATGAATAAAAAAAATAAAAATACAAATTCAATGAATCATTAAATCAGAATAAATTGATGGATTTTAGACACAAAAAAAATGTCAAATCTTTGGCGGAAAACTTGAATGCCATCGAAAATCGTCGTAAGAAAAAATTCATAAACTATATCTGCAAAATTAAAATTAATTAATCAACTCATTCTTTCAGTTTTTACCAACGAAATCGCTTCAAGATTCTTCTCTACTTTTCTTTTTTTCACTTTTCCAAGATCTTCGCACGATAAGATGTCATCCCGAGATGACAAGGATGTTGCGGAAAGTAAAACAAGAGAAAGAAAATTAAAAAATAGAAATTAATTAAACAAATAAATGAAGATGAATGAAAAATTTAATAAACAATAGAAATTCATGCTCCATCTGTACGAAATAAGAAACTTAATAAATTCATTGTGTTTTCTGAAGGGTAAAAAAAAAAAGAAAAAAATCCCCATGACTCCGTTACCGTCGTTACTCTAATTTTTTCATTTAGAATTAGAAAAAACCGTTAATAACCGGAACGTTTCCTGTTGTATCGAGAAATGCAGTTTTCATTTACCATACGTGCGTAACGTGCACGATTCGTTTTTTCTTATTAACAAAACGTAGTCGATCACGTTTCACTTTACCGACGCACCGCAAATCGTTGCAACAACGGATAACCCTTGTTACTTATAAATAAATGCGCTACGGTTAATGAAAACGAGGGTATCTGTTTTACCGACGTCGGTACGCGTACGGACACATTATTATGTGGCAGCTAATGAACGTGTTGAAGAAAAAAAAAATTTTTAAACGCATAATCACGGCGTGTGGTAACTAAATGATCGATATAATAACTACATTATTAATACGATTATCATCGCCATTATTATTATCATTATTATCATTATTGTTATGTATATAGGACAAGAAAAGCTTCCACATCGCTTCTGCCGGTGCACAACTCTTGCCGATGACACGGGGACTCGGAAACCATTATAGTATTTGATATGGAGACAAACCGAGGTCAGCTTGTTGAGCGCTATTTGTACGCGTGACAGAGTTCTCTCCATGGAATTTCATTCGTATATTACACATGTATACATAAAGATATACATAAAATACGCGTACGTATATAGATTCAAGAATCGCGCGTTGTTCGTGTAGAGAAAGAGAGAGAGCAAAAAAAATGAAACATCTCTGTATTTTTCTATCGCATTTCGTATTATACGATTAAAATATATTAATGATATTAGTGTCTCTTCGCCGTTAGTTTTTTTTCTATTCATCCGTAGCTTCTCGCTATTTTACAATCATTATTATTATTATTATTATTGTCATTATTCCATTTTTCATTTCGTTTTCCTCCATCTTAACGCACGTCAAATAAGCGAGAAACATCGCTGGAGCGCACGCGGTGCAAATACAGCTGTGAAATCATGTAATTATACATAAGTGTATGTATATTTCTATGTGTAGCATAAGTACGTATATATGTACAATTATATATACGACTATATTTAGTGTATATATGCAGTACATAAAATTTCAGTAAAAAAGTGGTATAACGATTGCGTAACTGTATACATACATACATACACATGTATATGTATGTATATAGGTATATGTATATGGTTGTAATGTTGAGGGTTACACCGTATCCTATATCTGTTTATCGCACGGTTCTAAATAGAGTTAAACGCCTCGGCAAACTACGACGTAGAGTAGAACGATAGATTATAACTATATATGTACGCTAGATAGATATATAGATACACGTACTGTACACTAAATGTATATAGATTTTATATACATTCATTTTATGTACAACCGATTTAGCCCGATTCTTTTCGCTGACGTGATGATACACCTTATATACCTATATGTATGTATATCTGCACGTTATTTTATTTATTAATTAATTTTTTTTTTTGTTTCCCTTTTGTATTATTTATTTTTTTTTTTGTTTCCAATATTTCACACAGC
Organism: Athalia circularis; assembly: GCA_963978495.1. Taxonomy (NCBI): domain Eukaryota; kingdom Metazoa; phylum Arthropoda; class Insecta; order Hymenoptera; family Athaliidae; genus Athalia; species Athalia circularis. The sequence continues at coordinate 37,420,649 of OZ021698.1, read as the reverse complement.
GGCGTTTCAAGTTTATCATCATTTCCGTAGATTTCTAGATCGTTTTTTATTTGTTTTTTTTTGTTTTTCGCTATCATTAACGGATGGAAAAAGAAATAAAAAAAAAGTTTAATACCATTACACAGTGTATACGTGTTATGTCAATTATTTCATATTCATAACCGGATACTGCACATATGTATGTATATATATACGTGTATATAGGACACCGGATACCGGAAGTCGAATGAAACGCCGCTATAGGTCACGCAATACATATATATACACACATGTACATGTACATAACCATGTTTCATGTATTCGATACGAGATGAAATTTGACGAGACGAAATAAAAAAAAAAAAGAGAAAAAAAAGGGCGGGGTAAATTTTAATTTCTACGTATTATATAGCTGAACTTACATTATTATATGTATATCTAATAAATAATATTCGTAACAATTCGTCTGTAATAAAGTATATACATATAATGTAAGTTCGGCTATAGTTTTATATATATATATACATAAAAGGTCAGTGACCTCGACGACGACGACGACGATGGACGCGATCCCTGATAAATACCCATTAACTCGATTAGCCTGTTCTGATTTATATATATATATATATATATATACATAAAATATCAAATATAAATATTATAATTATAAAATTGTCATCTTCGTCGTCAGTTAGACTGTAAAAATATGATAAAAATACAACAAAAATATATATATATATATATATTTAAAAAAAGAAAGAAAATATGTTCAACTTTATATCTCCCCCCCCCCCCCTTCCCCCCTCATTCTCTGGTATTATTATACGTTGACGTATAACGGAGAGAGCGATGATGTGTCATCCCCCTATTATTAGTACGTTCTAATTGTTTTAATTAAGAGTAGCACACGCACACACTTGCACATAGTACAGGAATAAATTTTGTTAGTCTAATAATAGAAAGCGTCATACATATAAATATATATATATATAGATATATAGATATGTACGTAGGTAATTGAAAAATATGAAATCCAATTTATCGTACATGTATAACATAAATCTATGTAGATAGATATATATGTACTTCATAAGATTTTTCGAATACAATATTTCCATAGTATCTATATATTTTCTTCGTAAGTTTCTTTTCTTTCTATTTTTTTTACGTACGAAATTCAAATTGAAATTAAAATGATGAGAAAAAAAAAAGAAGAAGTAAGATAGAGGAAGAAAATCGTTATCGATCGATCACGATTTTAGTACACATATCGACATGTATTGTATGTATATATATATTATGTATATATATATGTGTGAATGAAAATGTGATAGCAACGTACATGAACTATATATAGATATATACATAAGGTGATACATACGCATGTATATATGTTAGGTGGAGAAGGTGGTGGTCGGCCGTTCTCAAAGGAGCCATCGCATTCCTTTCCCACTGGCACTTGCAGACGGCAAAAGCTGCAAAAGCATAAAGTATAAGAGAGAAGCATCGGGGAATCAGCAAAGTTCCATCGAATAAATACCGTATTATAACACACGTCATGTTATCCCTGCCCTTAAAAATTTGATTCGAAATAAAGAAAAAGACAAGAGAGAAAAAAAAAAACAAAAAGGAGAAAAACGAATGAATAAATAAATAGGTAAATAAGTAATCGATTATAACGTGTTTATATAGATTGCTCTTCACGTGGCACGTATTATTGCATATATACGTGAAGATTCATTGCGCGAACTCGATAGCGACGAGGGGCCCGCGTCTGGAATGCGAAACGTTCGCGGCCCTGCCATGGGAGACGGACCGTGCAGAAATAATCCCCTCCCCATCCCCTTCTTGGTCTTCTTTCCTTCCCCCACCACATTTTACCCCCACCCACGCCGCGCAGACCCCCACGCGCGATCTGAACAGGGGTGACCAAAAAAGAAGTAAAAAAATTAGAAATTAGAAATTAGAAGGAAACGAATCGACGCGATTACGCGGTCTGCAGATATTGTCAGTCGTAAGGTTGAACACGTTCGTGATATTAATTCGTGAATGAAAATTTGAAAAAAAAAATTTTTTAAATCAAGAAAATTAAAATTTTCATCGTTAAAGAAAGTAGGTAATCATAAAAATCGTTTGTTTTATATTTGAAATAGATATTGTTGTTGTTTTTTTTTTCTATATAATATCGATTATGTTTTTTTTTTATTTTACATTTTTTTTTTTTTTCAATTTTTTTTTTCCTAATATCAAATGCGTTGTACATACATATATATGTGCACATAAACTGTTGTATATATCTTCCGTACGCACATACACATATGCATATATTATTATTCTTCACTGAACGATTACTTCCGGCGAAGCAACGGCCGGTATCATGCTCCAAATTAAGCTACTTCCGGTTTGTATGTATAGATAAACATATATTATACCTATACGTATGTATGTATATAGGTATATTCGTATACATGTGCGTATATAAAAAAAATAAGACTCACCGCGGAAGGAGAGAAAAGAAAAAAAGAAAAAGAAAAATTTGCGGATAACATTGCGAGAAAAAAAAAAAAATAATAATAATTTCCCTAGTTACTGGTAAACCGCAAATTTTCGATCAATTTATCAATAGTTAGATATAAAATAAAGATGTTTAATTATATCGGACGCTGACAAGCAACAACGTCCTAACCAACATTTTTTCAAAAATCTTGCAATCGATACGAAAATTTGAACGATGTGGATCGCGCTTCAAGTTCTCGCAGTATAATTCTAGAAAAAATTGGAAAAAAATTCTGTCGGTTAGGACGTTTTTGCTAGTCATCGTCCGATCGATCGATGATCAATTCTTTTTTCACCGCCTCTTACGGCTGTGCCTCTGGATTTGTGTACTCTTTTTCTCGCTCCCGTTTTTTTCGTTTCTCCAAGTTTTTTCGCGGTCCATATATATTCTTTTTCTCGTTTCGTTCATACGTACGGAAATTTAGGGATTTGGAAACGAGGGTACGAGGTGAAAGAGAAAAAAAAAACCAAACAAACAAACAGAAAAGGGGAGTAAAATATAGCGAGTAAAGAGCGTATATATGCGACGTACGGTATAAAACCGAGGTGGTCGGTCGGTCGGTCGGTTTGTTCGTACTACATACGGTCGTATACAGAGCCTGCAGCGTGGGACCAGAGGAACTGAAAAAGTCGCACGCCACGTAGAGCCTCTTGCTCGTTGCAGTGGCTCTCAAATACGTATAAGTTCAAGGTTTTCGCATTACGAATAAATCCGACCTAACCTCACCCCGTGCAGTACGTTACGTGGATAGGTACGTACGGGGGAATCCCCCGCCTGATGTGTAACGAAACCCCCGAATGCATGAATAACAAAAATCATATAAGTCCCGATCTCGACGGTGAATTCGGATATTTTGGAAAATCGATTCGACGATGAAAAAATAAATTCCGAAGTAAATTCATTCCTGCTTCGTTCTTTTCTTCCATCTTCGAATTCCATACGCTCGTCAGAAATACACACGTATGCTGGTTTAACAATAGGTCGGTTTTAGGTTATGTAGTTTCAACTTCGACAAGATTATACGCATGCGCGTGTCCATATGTGTGTGTGCGTGTGTCTGTTATATGGGGCATATGCGTACAAATCTATACGCGTCGGGTGTCGTGACATAATCGTCGTCCAGGCCGTCGTCTGAAGAAAGGTGCTATTTCTAGTCTCGGGCATCGACCCGTACAGACAACTACCAGACAACGCGGAAGGGGAAAACTGGTGCGAAAATTTTTAAAAACCTCCTTAGATATGAAAAAACGATAACAATATATGTGTATCAAGAATTATCGTCGGAAATTGAAGACAAAAATAATTATCGAAGACGGAGAAAAAATTAATCGAAATACATTGAGAGCAGAAAAAAAAAAAAAAAACACATACATCATTTCTGTATACCGATTAGTTGAATGTTTTATCTTTGAATCCGGAGAGACAAAAAAAAAACAAATCTCTTTTCATTCACTTCTCACGTTTGAATATAAAAAACGAAAAAAAAAAAAACAAACTTATATTCTCGAATTAGAATTTTTTTTTTTTCGTTTTTCTTAATCCGTAAATGAATCGAAAGTGTTGCACCTGTACGAGGATGTTTTTTCTCCCGTCACACGCTGGCAAATTAATTGAAAAAGAAAAGAGAAAAAACCAACAACAAAAAAAAAAAAAATTGATCGACCGAAACGAGAAAATTAAAAACGAAAAGAAAGAAAAAAAAAAACCGTTCGAGTAGCCGCATCTCATTTCTCGTATATCTCTCGAGAGATGCGTGAATTTTTCCAAAATATAATTATACGTGCACATACCTATAATACGTACACACATAACAAACGCAACACTGTACGGTAGTATAATGTATAATGTACACGCGGTTTATGCGGTATGGAAAAAGCGAGGGAGAAAGAAAGAAAGAAAAAAGACCGAAAAGAGAGAAAAAAATAAGAAAAAAAAGGAAAAAAAGTGGGAGGAGAAGGAGGAGAGGGATGTCCATTCAGGTTGCACACGTATGGGTTGCGGGAGGGTCGCGTATCAGCGAACGAAGGAAGGAACGAACGGACGTTGTGTACGCGCGGCGCGGTATTAACCGTACACGACTCATTCATCGGCTACTCCGTGAATGGGGAGGGAGAAAGGATAGGAGAAAAGTAGGGAGGGTAAAAAAGAGAGAGAGAGAGAGAGAGAGAGAGAGAGACGGAAGGAAGATAAAACGTGATCAAAGGACGAGAGAAACTTCAGCTTCAATTTCAACAATAACACGCGGTGCTATCAAATAAACTTTATATTATATCTCAAAAAAAAAAAAACTCGGTATAATTTTCGAGACGCAGAAAACGAAGGGAAAGAAATATTTTTCCAAAAGAATTTCTTCTCCAAACAAGAACCCGTCGTCTTCTTTTCTTTTTTTTTCTTGTTATTTTTTTTTTTCTCTTATTTCGGAATCACAAGTTCGTTAATTCACGTTCCGATTCGTGGAGTAATTTTTTAATTTTTAATTTTGCATTTGTTTTTTTTTTTTTGGTTTTTGGTTTTCGTTTCGATTCTTTCTTTTTTTTTTTCCAGTTCTCCGATTCCCCTGAGGTAGTTAACTACTGTGTGTATCTTACGGTTGAGAACCTTCTGTATATCGGGACAACGCAGTGGAATCACCTAAAGAATAAATACATATATATATATACGTTATATATATACCCAGAGTTCCCACGCCGTTACTTTTATGCTGTTTTTCAGATGTCTCGTGGGCCATTTTTATTATCTCACTTAATATAAAATCGTCGCGAACTACGCGACGTTTACTGTGAAATTTTTTCCGGAAGAGTTTTAGCTAATTACAAAAAAGCGGAACGCGTGATCGGCAATCGGATAAAAAATATAATCGTGTATAAGGCGTATATGTATGTAATACGGAAAACTGTATATAATTAGTATACATATAAATATCTACCACACACATAATTATAATGATTCAACCGATTATCTGCATAAACACGACTTCTTCGCGTCTTATCGAACGTACGGTACTAATATAATACATTTATAAATTAAAACGAAAAAAAAAAAAAAAACGAAACAAGTATATAAATTAAGTAAATAAAATTAGAAAATCACTATATACATGTGTATATATATATATATATAACGACACATCATACGTACGGGGATTCTGATCGTGGATTTCGATCCACCTTATGGGAGTAGAGAGAGAGAGAGAGAAAAAAAAGATTAAAAAAAAAAAAAAAGGGGAAAAGAAAAAGAAAAAATTATAAAGCGACTGTGTACAGGTAGGATGATGTATGTGTATAGGTATAATATGTACGAAACTAACGAAAAAGAAGAAACCGATCGACAGACAGACAAACAGACGGACGGACGGACGGACGGACGTACCGACCGACAGACGGGTGAGCAAGCAAACTTCACAGCTATAAGATATCTGAAGTCAGCTATAAAAGCTATAGGAGGCTAGCTGGCTACATAGCTAGTAGATAAATAGATAGCCAGCTAGACCAGCTATAGGTATAGAAAGAGGCGAGAGACAGCGGAGGAGGTTGAACGAACCCACGTGCCAGCCAAACCTCGCTAATAATTTTCTAAAGCAACGCCCTCGCTTCGAGCGAACGACGACGACGACGACGACGACGACGACGACATCGAGAACATCGACGTTACAAACGCGACAGAAAACAGAAAACAGAAAACAGAAAACAGAAACAGCAGGAGACGCTATCAGACACGTCATATCGCACGTACACATGTACGTGCACACATACGATGTGTGGATCTAGAAAAAAATAAATAAATAAATAAATAAATAAATACACGTGATAGGAGGCAAGAGAAGAAAAAAGAAAAAAAAACATCTGGTTAGATATACAACTAAGTATATCGATGTACAGATATAATGTATAAAATTTGTTATTGCAAACGTCAACCAATCGCGAAGATTTTAATTTTAATAAACGAATAGAATCGTGCATATATATGTGCTATACGGGGAGATGAAGGCTGATTGTCAGCTGGTGTGTTACACACGTACGCTACTACCTCCGTATCTTATGTACGTGTATAAATAAAATTATATATATATACGCACATTTAAATACATCGTCGTCGTTTAACTAACAAACTGAGCGAGCGAGCGAGCGAGCAACCTACTAACCAACCATTCGTGAGTCTCTCTCCGTCTATTCGTATTTCATGTGCGACATACACGTGTGCGTTTACCTATATACATATATATATGTATGTATGGATTGGTATGTAAGAGCGAGCACGTGTCGTACGTCGTAACATACGATCTGCGACGACGACGACGTCGACGATGATGATGATGATGAAGATGATAATGAAGAACGTTATACACACTGTAATACATACATACACATATACATATATATATATATATATATATATATACGTGTGTGTAGACAAATTTTAAATACCCGTACACGTGTACATGTGTGTATATATACCTGTATATATGCACGTAAATATATACTTCAGAGGCATCAGCAGCAGAAGCAGCACACTAGCCTTTCGTTTCTCTCCTCTTTCTGTTTCTGTTTCTGTTTCTGTTTCTGTTTCTGTTTCTCCTTATTTCTGCTGCCGTTCCGCCGGTGCTGTTGCTGACTAGCTGTGGACGCGAGGCGAGTATAAGAGGCGGCAAAAAAATTACGTCATCGGGCCGAGAAACCGCTGACCGCATTCCTCTGTAATTGTTTTGCATAGCTGCGGGAAAATATAGCCGTTATATACAGCGAACTATATATATATATATATATATATATACATAAATACATACATAATAAATATATGTACATATTGTGCATGTATTCCATGTACATGAGTATGGGTGTTATACATAGGATGCGCGTAGGAAGAAAATTATATCCTCATTTATACATTCATGTACCACACGCGTACCAAAGGTAGTTTTAACTTGCGACCTTTAATTCGACACTTTTGCTAACCCATTTTTGTTTTTTTGTTTTTTTTCAGTTCTAGTTTTTCTACAAATTTGTTCTTTGTATTTTTTTCCCACCAACTGCATGGCGGTAACTGCAGCAGACATTCGTTTTTAATGATTGTTCAGAAATTTTTTTTTTAGAATTTTATCCATTCATTCATTCGTCTATTTATTTCTACAAACGCGTTATTAAAAAAGGAGAGAAAAAAAAAAGAAAGAAAGAAATATATATGACTCGATGTTCTGTTAATTGAATAAATCACAGTAATTAACACGTGCATATATACATATATATATATATATACATACAAATCTTCTTCATTCTATGTGTATAACTTTCTTAAATATGTGAAAACCTTTGTGTAAATGGTCCACGAATTATAGCCCGCGACGGCGGGAGGCTGCGGAAGAAAAACCAAAAAAAAAAAAAACTGAAAAGAAAAGAAAAGGAGACAAAAAAAAAAAAAGTATCATATTTTAAAAGGCACACGCGGATCGAATACGATCTGATGTACAAGAGACAGAGACAGAGAGAGAGAGAGAGACACAGAAAAGTGAAGAAAAAAAAGAAAAAGAAAAAAAGTATGATCAGGAAGTGCGAACAATTAGGATGTCAATAGCAGGAATATAATAATCCATTGCACGGTCGTGTATGTTGTAATATTGTTATAGAAAGTTCGTCGAAATTAATATATATGCTGCGCATATTTTATATACATAGAGATGCTATATATATACATATATACACAAACACACATATATATACGTACAAATGTACGATACACCATTATTATTGTTAACGCACACGCGCACTGTATATGTATATCTTTTTTTTTACTTCTTCCTCAACCAATTTTTTATCACCACGATTCTTTTACTTTTTTTTTTTTTTGTTTTTTTCTTCATCTATATATACACACAGTATCCGAACATAATATTATACATGTGTTCATAATATACGATACACGCAAATTTTTCTATACAATCACATCGTTGATTAATTGTAACATTTAAATTCACATTATACATATACCTATACATATAACTCTACAGGTATGTACCTTCGTTAAACTTCAATTCTACTATAATATACAACAGGTACATATATATACATATAGATTTATATATATACCTATACCTATAAAATACACGCGACAACAAAAGTTTACACAACACAGATCGGAACACGACATTAAACGCGAACCGACTGAAACTCGCGCACCGTGCGCGAGTTTCAAAGTTGAAAGAAGTGTCGGTGTGTTGGATCGCCCGAGGATCTCTCCCCCCCCCCCCCCCCGCCCATCTTACATACCGCAGAGTCGTCTTGGAAGGGACCGGGGGGGGGGGGGGGGGAGGGAGTGAGGAGACGCGCGGGTAAATGGGATATTACGATAGAAATCCTAGAAACTTATGTGCGCGGATAACGGAGAAGAAAATTTTACATCCTCCCCCCCCTTGCCCACCCAGCCGCCCCCCTCTCCGACCGTATCAATATTTTATGTGCGCAGAAAATTCGCGATAGTAGTAGTGGTAGTAGTAGTAGTAGTAGTGATGATGATGTCGAGTACGGAAGAACTTTGGAAGAAACCAAAAAAAAAAAAAAAAAAACATCAAATCAAATCAAAACTGATCCCCCGTCCCTCTGATACAGCTAATTGATCGTGCTTCAGTATTATCGACGCACCTAATTTGAAAAAGAAAAGAAAGAAAACAACGAAACCAACGAGATAAAAAAAAAAAATCCTCCGTAGATATTTCGACAATAATAACAATGATAATGATATAATAACAATCGCGTATCTCGTACACCTACATGGAATAGTAGGTTTACGAGTTATTGCGTATAGGGAAGCGCGTAGTTGCGATTATTATATACATATAGTTGTACACGTATGATACATAAAAATGTATGATTATATGCGAACGTGTATATATATATATACGTATGCATACATATGGTATATATAGGTACACATACATATATATCTATGCAGAGACGCGACGCTCTCTTGCGGCCCCTAGACCAATTGTGTAAAGCTGTAACAAAATGGCCGCGAATCCGCGAAATTCGCAAACACATTCGAAGGCAAAGTAACAGAAAGATATAGAAAAAGAAAAGATATCTAAGATTTTATGTCGCATGTACGTGCGAATTATGTTCGCAACGCATGGAATAATTGATATTCAAAAAATTCATTCTCATTTCGTAAAATCAAAATTTTCAGTAACTATAATATATGTAAATAGGCATCTAATGCTGCGCCATTTAATTATTTCTACATATACGTACGCGGTGAAGAGAAATGATTTTAGATATGAATAATAATAATAATAATAATAATAACAATTAATCGAGCATCGATAAGGTGATCAATTCTTGTACTGATTCAATTTCAATTAATCGATCATTAATAGATTTTGGAAAAATAGATATATATATCGCTGTATACGCGAAAGAATTGTGTGCGGAATTTTTTTTTTTTTCTTTCATTCGTTATTTTAATATACATCGTAATCTTGAATCACGGATGATTATTATTATATACCTATTATATAGGATTTTTGATGATAAAAGCGATCCTTGTTCATATTTATGTCCTTCACCGTACGTATACAACGAACCGATTGACCGATAGTAGTTTTCTATGTAATGTGTGATGAAATCCACTGTACATATGTACACCTATGTATACATGTATATTTAAAAAGGTGCGATTTATGGGGTGGTATGCGAGTTTATATATTGCTGGGGAGGTCGCGCGTGCCGTTTATATAGGTGTGTATGTATTTACACGTGTACGTATATCCTATTTGATGGTGCCTTTTGCTTTTGCTTTTGCTTCTGCTTCTGCTTCTGCTTCTGCTAGTGCTGCAGGCACCGATAGAAACTCTCAAAATATCGCAGACGAATAAAATGGTCGCCCCGACGCCGCCGCCGACGCATGGAAATAGAAAATGGAAATGTATTTAGAAATAGAGTCGGGGTCCGCCGGTAGCCCGAGCTATGCCCTAGAATCTTATAAAACTGAAAACGTGATTCAGGGACGTTTCCGTAACGTGCGAAATATAAAATATTCAAACACCCAAATGTATCCGACGTAAGTTTATGAAAATCGAAAGAGCTGAAAAAAGCTCCCGATTTATCGGGACGCGGTTAGAGAAAATCGAGGCTTCTGCAACGCGCGAATAAGAATATAGGAAGTCTTCGGGATGCGACCGGAAGTAGATCGCTACCACCGCAAAGGTCATTCAATATCTACAGAGGTCACCACTTTTGACACCCACGTGGTTTAGAGTCAACCCCATTCGTCCTTGGAAAATTTTCTTTATAAATTTATCTTGGAATGTTCCGATACGCATGTAATCTATTCGTAATAAATTCAACAATTTTATCGAACGAACTTCAAATGTTTACGAATTTCAAAATTCTCATATTTCTCGATACGTGAAACCTTACGTGTATTCATTCATAAAATCTATGACCGCACGAAACGTATTAGGTGCTTCAAATGACTACTTTTTTGCTAAGAAAAAAAAAAAATACGATGCAATAATTCTACATATGCAGTCGAGCGTACGATACGGGACTCTGGTGTCTTCGGGGACATGATTATTTCCCATAAAACGTGCTGTACTCTGCATTATATACGAAGATTATTAATATTTTCAAAATATTGACGTCAATTAAATTTAAAAGGAGAAAAAATCAAAACAAAAAATAGCAAGAACACCCGTTATGAGGCAAAAACCGCCCGCAGCACACCTAGGAATCTATATAGATGGCACCCACGTGCTCTGAACGTACAACGAATGGAATTAAAAATGGCGTTAAATTGACTAAACTATGAGAATTTTAACGAGCTGGTATAATATTCGATGATTAAAATAAATATTGGTATCGTTGTAAAATTCTGACGATGTTATGATTATTTTTATTATCATTATTTCTTACTTGACGAATGATACGTATAAATAATTAGATCGAATAGAAAAATAATGATAAATAAATAATTGAACTAAATACTAATTATCCTGAAGAAGAAAAATGTCAATTCTAAGATTATGTAATGTTAGATTAGGTAGTTTATTCTACACTTACTCATCATCGGCTAACGCAGAATGAGATGAACAACGCCCTCGTTAATAGAGATGAAGAAAAAATTTTTTCATTTACACAGGTAGATCCCAATAAGATCACCCCACAATATTTGAACACTTTGAAATTTAGAGCGTAATTATAATCTGAATAATTGCAATACCCCGGAGCGATTAAAACAGATGCACAATTAAATTCACCAGCACTGAAAATTAAAGGGAAAAAAAAAGCTGAATAATAATAATAGTAATAGTAACGAAGAATGAAAAACAAATGCGCGTCTATGAAACGAAGTTGGCTCGTAACAGTAATAATCGGAATTCGCGTATATTGTAAGAAGGCGCCGCGCGGCACTGGCGGACACGAAGGCGGAATGACGATGACGACTACCGGCGTATAAAATAGGATACTAACCTAACCTTTTATAAAATCAACCAGGGGCGCAGCCCACCGCGTAACTTTGTAAAGTTTAAAGCGACAATCGTCCGCCACCAGCAACGTCGAACGACGACGAGCGACTACCGAGAAGCAGGAATTCGGAGCCTACAGAACCCATTGGACACGACTCCCCCCCACCACCGCCGACGCCGACAAACCCCCTCTCAACGTCTCCTTGAACTTTTCTTTTGAAATTATTCGTCAAAATATTGGGAAATAAATTTTCAATTTTTTCTTAATTTCAACAAGACGGCGTAGGGAGTGAATTTGAACAACGAAAAAATGAGTCAAGAGTTTGCTATGCGTATAATATGTATGTATTTACAATTGATATATACGTAAATATACGATGTCTATCTATTTTTATATTAAATTACATGAAAAATATTCTATGTATTTACACGTCAGTTAAAAAGAATTGTTATGTGTTTAAAATATGAATATATATATATATCTTTTTTCTATAGTTCAATTTTGTATAAAAACGAGTTATGTACATACACATATAGTACCTGTACCATATGTATTATATAAAAGATACCAACCCATCCAAGGCAGCGGGGAAAAAAAAAATATTCAAATGAATTGGAACTTGGAAAATTGAATATATTAGACAGAGGTAATATTTTTTTAAGGATAGTTTCCGGTGGGAAGGTATCGTTTTACGATACACCTATATCAAATTGCGAGTGTCGCGAGCGGTGGCATACCTATGCGTACGATCCTGGGTGCGTCTGAGAATCTGTATACTACCTATGTATCATTTTATATATATGTACAGATATATGTGCACGGTTAGATTGAATGGAATGGAAAGTTCGAATGACGGCGTAACAGATTCGTCACGTTATAATTATTGATATAAAAATTTAATAAAACCAAGATCTGTGTTTTATCCATTTTCGTACAAGGCGGACCCCCCTTATACGTATAGGACCGCAGATACTTCCGTACTTGGTTACTTCCGTGGTTCTATTACCCAAGGCCAACATCAAGCGCCATCATAACCAGGAAGCCAACAACTGCACCCCAGCTGGCCACCTTTCCGTTCCCACTGTGCAGAGAAAAATAGGTAGGTTCACAAATAGGTATAAATACGCACTCACATGACGCGCATACTTATATACATATCTATAAAAGAAGTATAGACACGTGGATAATGGGTAACGGGAAAGAACGTGAATTTTTACTGTTGTTATAACCCTTGTCTGCATTTTTTTTCAGCCTTTTTCTTTTTTCTTTTTTTTTTTTTTCCAGTTTCGTAGCGAGGATTTAGAAGAGAACTATCAGCTTCCGGAGGGAGCATTTGGCAAGGAGGGAATATGTATTTTCAAATTACAATTTCTGGGGACTGGGACGCGTGCAGAACGGTTAAACTACGCAGATGAAATACAAAGATGCCAATTATAATGACAATGGCAACGTGCAGGGCCTGGGAACGAAAATTCGCCAAGCCATATAACTCGACCAAAGGGATCTCTGTACTCCATTCTTTCTCAACTCGTACTGGTCCTACGCTGCACATATATATTCAAATGGATGTGTACGCAGTCTACTTCAACACGACCTGGAACTCGAACTAAGTTTTTATACCTCATTACGTGGATTAATATTTGTGGTTCTGCTCTCTTTTAAAATTCTTCTGGTTTTATAATTCGTCGTTGTTTTTTTTCCCCCCCTACGTTATTTAATCACGCAACGACCTGTCTAGGTGTAATAAACTCACCTTGAATGAGCTTCGGGAATTATGTCGTCAACTACGACGTAAATCATTGCGCCAGCAGCAAAAGATAGGGCGTAGGGTAAAGCTGGTGCAACTAAACCTACACTAGCCGCACCCAAAACTCCAGCAATTGGTTCAACCATGCCAGAAAGTTGTCCGTACCAAAAACTTTTGAACGTACTGAAGCCGGCAGCTTGAAGAGGTAACGAGACCGCTAGACCCTCGGGAAAATTTTGTATCCCAATTCCGATAGCTAGATTTCTGAAAAGAAAAATAATTACCAATGAATGATTTTTTTTGCATTTTCTAATTTGCTAGGTCAAATTGTCAAAGACGCAACGTCAACGTACCGCTCAAGTTCTTGAGACTCGGTACCAGGGCCTTATACATATATACTTATATACCATATATATACATGAATAGAGATATGCAACAGGTGAACGAACGAAGTAACGTGCCTTGTGTGCGTTCAGGCCTAACGCCACGACGACGCATTCCTACCGCGACCTCGGAACGCTTCCGAACGCCACTGAACCCCGACGGGGGACGAGCACCTTTCCATTATAATACTCATCGGTCCATAAACTAGGTTCAAAGAATTTTTCAAAATTATATGTAAAAAAAAAATAAATAAATAATAAGTCGTTACATTATATCCGCAGAATCCTTTAGCCGTGTGTAATTTTCTTCGCCTGCTGCGATTTTCGCGTCTCAGGTTGATAATAAAATCCGGTATATAAATACGGGTCCGAAGATTGAACCGGAATTCTTTGAGGATTTCAGCTGAAATTTGACTACAGGTAATTGGCGGCGTGTAGGTTGCGAGATGTGTATATAAAATTGTCGTATATATACGGGTAATATTTTGGATGAGGGCGATATAGAAATGAAAGGAAATGAAAGGTATAAAGAGAAGGGAATGGATTGGATTGGAATGGAAAGACTCCGGGTGTCCGCGTATTCCTCCTCTCGGTCCGTGATGTCCGTACCTGCGTGCCCGGTGCGGGCATCGGGAGTGTAGAAGGAATGCGGCACGGGCGAATCGCGGCCGGTCGACTCGGCCGACTCGGCACCAAGTTCCCATGCATTCCAGAGCCCCACCATGCCGCGCCGACCTCCCTCGCCGACTATTGCTGCCGCTGCTTGCCACTGCTCCAGGCGCAGCGACGGCGGACCCTCCTGGACTCTTTGATATCGCGCCTCGCGACCGCGGTTTCTACCTTATATACCTTTATGTACGCTAGACCGGTTCAAGAAAATGCCCATTTGTTGCTCTTCGAGAATTCGGTGTACTTTGTTATGCTACACAAGAAAATGGCTGTGGCTGGACGCGAACAAAATTTTACCATCGCGTCTGGGAGGCGGAAATTTTGAATTTTTTTTTTCATTTTTCTCGATCCAGCAGCGACGTCCGCGATCGTACGATGACTCCGGTCCGAAATTGCGAGGAGATCGAGTGAAAATAGGAAACTTTTCATCCACAATAAGTTGGGCGTACGGATGTGGGGATGTAGAAAAATAAGGGGCTAGATAATTCCGGTACTCTGGAGCTTGCAGGATCCCCTGCTCCGTCGACTGGATGTATTATAAGCGCCGGCAGGCAATCGCTGCAGGGGTCAGCAGCCGGCCTTGCTAATACCGGGGACGGAATGAATCCTAAAAGGGGCGATGTCCCTTCTTGGGGTTTAATACAAGTGGAGACTTGACACCCCGTTTCTTTCAGTTCTTTGAAAATCCCACCGCTCCGTTTAATTCCTATGGCGACAGTTGCAGGCAGACACTGCGGGAAACGAGAAAATGCAGATTCGTCACTCGCAACTATACGGTATCCTCGGGGTATATAAGATATAACGGAGACATGCTCCGCACACCGCATTCCAAAGATTCTTCCCTTCCCCCCCATCGACCTATTCCTCGAACGCTGTATCTCCTGTTATAAAGACCCGATGCCCTCGGGTGCGAATATCATTCTTTAATTCTGAAATTTAGTATCATATCGAGTTTGGGAATTTAAATTTACAAAACTACATAATGTATAATTCATTTAACTATATTCAAGTAACTACCTCCGATTGCCTAATTAAATTGGAAACTCGTTTCAGTATAATACTTGTTCGAATTCCCACGATGTTTAAAGCCATCGCTTTTCACTGTCTGGTACAGAGCAGCTCATTTCTAATTTCTTGCATTTATCGCTCGTTGTATATAACGCTAGCTCAATCTCTGGGGAAATTTTTTTCCAATTCCCATTACGAAACCGACCATTATAATATAAATTCGCTGTTCGCGAAGCCTGATAGAAATTATTGCTATCGTTGAAATGATCAGGGAAACATGTGGAACGGTAATAAGAGTTGAGCCCCCGGGGAAGCGGCGGAGCAATCGCGTTGCACTTTGTCAATGGGGGAACGACCGCGACGATTCATAACGTGTTTATGAATGACTGGGCACGCATACTATGCTTACTATGAACTACGTAGCTGAGCCTGTTCGACCGACCGTTCGCCCATTCGCCACGTGACACGCACCGCTACTGCGCAATGCAGGGCGAGGCGAAGTCTAGAGTTTTGTATGCACACGTGTGTACGAGTTAAAAGAATATTCACACAAGTACGTAATGATAGTGCAGCAATGCCGTATCACATGTAGAATACGTCCATGCGGAAGTCGATGGATAACAATCTTATCCGTGAAAATGATGGTATTGAAATTTTTTATTTCTTAAATCCTCATATTTTATCTAACAGGTAATAATCAGTTTTCACGAGAGCACCTCATGATACTTTACTGTAGCTAGGCTTAAAGTGTCCAACTACGGCACGTCCCGAGATATGGGTATTAAGTACTTATATTTCAAATAAGTATAACCCACCCGTACGTGCAAATTTACAGGCGTCACACTTTGGGGATTATATTCTAGTTTGCGTTGCATAACGGTGAAACTTACGCCTGAATGGAAGCAAAATAATTGAAAAGTTCTCACCTAGCGTTCTCAAAAGTAGCAGAGGCAGTGCTACCTATCGCCCCAAAACCCACACCAACTGCCAAACCCTCGGGAATGTTGTGAACCTGAAAAAAAAATTTGATTATTTTTTGAATCGATGGATTTGCTGGTATATCAGTTGCAAGAGCACAACTCGAGGAAACTTATGAACTAACTAAATGTCCGGTATCACGGATATCGGAGAATTGGACTTGACAAAAGTCCACTATCGTTATACTGGGAGTCATACCGTTACTGCTACAATAAGTAATAGTATTCTTCTCCACTGTTCGTTTGTAGCTTCGATGTTCGGTGCCCCATAGACAGTCTCGTTATCCTCAGTTTCAGGGATACGCTGCATTGTGCCACCCGTCTGTCTTCTTCTTGTGCTCTGTTCATAGAACCCTGCAAACAAGGTGAAGTTTTTAGAGCAGTAAATTGGGACTAGCGACAGCCTCGGTCCACCTACAAGTTTGATATTACTCCAAGCTGGTTAAAATGTTCATTTTGTTCCATAAAAGACACATACTTTGAGACAGCTTCCTAATTTGATCCACGCCAGTTTAGATCGATAGCGCTATTTATACTAAAAGTAGACAAGTAAAATGAAAATTATCTACCGTCGATGGTAGTCGACTCGTCATCAGAGTACACTCTTCCACCACTAACACTAATTTCACTACCACTAAAACGTTCGTCAATATCCTGGTCGCTTTTTAGCTTGGCAAGGATTTTTCGTCTTTGTTTCGTACCGACTGACTGCATTGCTAGGACCACAGTGGGGGACTGAATGCCTAGAGAAGATATGAAAGCATCTGTGCCGTAGACAAACGCAGCACCAATGAGGAAGCCAAGTGCGACTGGTGCAAACGCATACTCTCCTTCTTGGCCATAAAATTTACTTTCCACTGCCATCTCGATAGCCGGTGCCAATAATGACCAGTAGCTGGCTGCTATCATGACTCCCGCGGCAAAACCAAGGCTGGCATCTAATAATTTTCTCTGCAACCAAACAAATGTGTTGTGATTAATTAGTGAAAGTAATAAAACATTGCTGTAGAATAATAAAAAGACTTCAAAATGAGTCACTTCTGTTTGCGGCAACTATAAATATCAAGGTCTAAACCAGTCTGAATCTGATCAAAAATTGTGAAATTGGTGACTCACCACATATGCAGATTAGGTATCATAGAGTGGCAATTTATACTGCTTTTCTCATTTTGGATCGAATATGCATAAAAAATTGCTGGGCAGACAAGACGGAAGGGTGGTAATATAGAAACGGGTACTCACTTGTTTTCCACGTATGACGACAACTAGAGCGGCGCCTGCAGCGGTCAAGCCCCAGGTGAACAAGGTACCCAGAAGTGTTTGTACGACAGGTCCGTAACCCTTGATCATTTTGATTCGTTGTGTGAAATCTAATCGCTGCCTCTCTGGTACCGTAATGTGTTTTGGATGGTTTAGATTGCTAGTGTTCTGAGTAAGACAGTGTTGTGGGCCCTGAGACTTCAGACTCTCTGCGACCGCGTGATTCAACAGTGCTTTGCCGTTGTGCGAATAAGTCAAGCAATAAGCACTGGAAATCGCGGGAAAGGTGCGGTACAGGTTACCAAATTCATTTTGTTCCCCCGCTATTCCCCTTAGAGAACACGAGGTTATCTCGCCGACGTCGTCGTCGTTGTCGTTATCTTCGTAGAGTTGCCAGCAACGAGTTGGTGCTCTTCCGATACCTCCCTACCGCGTTGGTCCGCCTCTTCGGAAATTCCTACATCTGTAGCGTTCAAAATTAAACTTCGGATTAATCGCATCACTTTATCGTTCCCGCGCAACACTCCGCTCGTAAATATATCGAGTACTTGAGTCAGAAATTTATGAACAACACGCGATTTGCACCGTCAAGCGCACCACCACGGTCGTTATCCAAGGTCTTCTCCAGATCATCGGACGTCAAAAACACGTAACCGGCACTGCTGCAATTCACAACTATTACCAGCGAGGAGTCAACGTTTGTCCTTTGCACCGAGCTAATCGGTTCGCTTCAAAGTTCAAGGGGTGATAAAATCCACCCACCCCAACCCCGTTTCGCACTGCCATCGCTAGCGCCGCTCCTCGGAGGCAGTCAGCTTACCATTACGTGCAAATCATAGATTTAGAACCAGTCTATGGTGCAAATGACCCATGCGCTACTTGTGCCGTGGCGCTATCTCTTGGAGTTACAGAACTGAAATTGACTGAAATCCAAGGGTCGACGACGGCGAACGGTGACGTCGAATCGTCATATCGAAGTGGCGTGCCAGGACGGGGCACGGGGTACACCAGGGGACCGTGGAAGTGCTTCAAACCACAGCTTGAAACACGACTCGAGTACAACCACGACAGTACGACACACGTCAAACATGGCCGAAGCCGCCGTCGACGGGGCTCCAATGCCTCGATTTTTTTGTCACAGATGCAGCGTTGAAATTCAGCACTTGCTACCCGTGAGTAAATTCGTGTTACTGTTAAAAAAAGCTTCAGGTCGACCAAGTCCTAGTTGCGCAACACTCGCTCTCAATCAGTTCATTCCTCGGGACGATGTCACCTCAAATTCCCCCTCATCCCCGTGCCTTGCCCTCTACACATATACCTGCTTACATTATGCATACGCATGTGTACAAATCTATGCCCGTCATGTCATTTCACAAGGCGAAACATTATGGTCTAAGGGAACTCTATTTATTGAGCTAAATGTCGGTCGACAATTGATTGCTCGATGTTACCAGCCTGTTCTATGTATCTTTGAGATAAAATAGGGTGGCATTATGAGAATAGCAATTACGACTATAACGATGATGACATTGGTAATAATTCAAATCATTTTCAAAACTAATCCAGGATTATATTTGTCCACACTGCTCGACTGGATTTATTGAAGAGGTAGATGCCAGAGGCAATGACGGCGGCACTGACATGGATATTAGCAGCGAGGAGTTGAGCGACGCGGAAGGGGATGTCTCCGATTATGGTGTGAGTTTTCATTAGTCAGCAGTTTTATACATGTTTAATGTACAATCGTGAATATTTAGCCTTTCGGAATCCGTAGCTTATGTAGAAACATTTTGCCCCCTTCAGTTCCAACGTCCCAACAGAGATGAGCTTCGTGAACTCTTCTTCGAACTCTCAGAAGCTAGTGGTGCAATGGCCAGTGGTATGGCTGCACCACCAGGGGTTGTCGGTGGTTCCAATAGCGGAAGAAGTGGAACTCAAGGAGGTGAACGACACGCCTTAGGAAATGATCCTCGTAATCCTGGAAGGTACGACAAACCTTATTTCTCTGAAATAACCTATTACACTATGTAAAACTGTCTGCATGTAAATAATTCCATTTAATTCATACAGGGGTGGCCTAAGACAAGTTATGGGAGTACCATTCGATCATTTCATACAAGATTTCATATTGAACTTGTCTGAATGGGGTGTGCCAGTAGGCCAAGGACAAACTCCTGTGTACGTATTGCAGATTGTGCTTTTAACCTCACACAGAGTAAACCAATGTCGAGTCTTTTCCATTCGCTTGCAGACTCTTCTTGGGCAATCCTGGAGATTATGTTTGGGGCCGAGATGGATTGGATGCAATAGTTACGCAATTATTGAATCAAATGGAAGGTACAGGACCACCTCCGTTACCTCGTGAACAAATAGATCAGATACCTAGTACCACAGTCACCCAGGAACAAGTAGACGTTAAGCTCCAGTGCTCGGTCTGTTGGGAAGACTTTAGACTAGCTGAACCCGTGAGGCAGTTACCCTGTCAACACTTTTACCACGCTCCCTGCATTGTACCCTGGCTGGAACTGGTGAGTGATATAATACTTAGAAAATCGACGCGGTATTTACGAGGTATGCTCATATCCTAATCTCCTTTCGATTTCAGCACGGCACGTGTCCAATTTGCAGACAAAGTTTGGGTGACCAAAATTCGGTAGAAGCTAATCAAGACACCGTCGCTCCAAATCTAGCTGCTTTTTTCAGGTATGTTGTAACAACCTATTTTCAGTATTCCCAATTTGTTAATGTTAGATGGCAGCTTTTGCTACAACCCATCCTGGCACGCATTCCTCACACAACGCAACATAACATGTTTCAGGGCAGTCAACGAATCGAGTAATAGCAGAACTTCCTCTACCTAGTCCACGTCAGCTGGGAGCCGTGCCACCGGTGATTACAACTAACAAAATTCGAATCAAGTATCCACGATCGCTGTGTCGCCGCCCCTGACCTGATACAAGTCCTCCTCCCGCTGTGTGCCATTTATGTAAAAACTATGACACCGATAGCTCAATCTTTCATCCAGGCCCTATTCCTTGATGGTATCACTTTTTTCTCTCCGAGACTTCTCAAAGTAAACTGACGAAATTCGATAATCCTTCGACTTCTCGTTAAAGTGACTTTCTAATGGACTGCTTGGCACTGATAAATTTTGACTTCACCCCGTCCCATCCTTATTAATCTATCGTCTCGTCGTCAATTTGGGGGATTATTTATCTGCTTGTCAGATCTACCGTTTGAATCCAATTCCTTGCCTGGTGTCAGTTATGCGAGTTCACAAAAAAAAAGCAGTAATAATAATAATAATATTAATATTAATAAAAGGGGCATCACCCCAATACCCCAAACTATTGTAGTTTATTTAATTGCATTTTTCGGTTTAGTTTACTTCCACAAAATTCTGTGGTAGGATTGTCAGGGCGGTGTTATACTTTCTGTTGGAGCGAATACGTTAATCAGATAAATCAGAAAAACCATCGGTGGACGAACCGGAAGGCGCGCATTCAATTCAATTCCTATCATAACTGTACTTTGCTAAGAATAAATCTAAATCAAATTTAATTATCATACGTACGCATTGAGATGTAGAGGAGAGACTTCAATTACTTGTGACTGATGAAGCAAGAAAATGAAGCGGATGACGTACGCTCAGCCTGAATAAGTCTCAATATATTATCTCTATAGATTGTTAGAAGAAACTAATAGATCACCGATTAGCGATGTGATAGAACTTTCGGAAAGCAGACCATCCAATCATATAATTTTGGGTGTGACCTTTGAAGTATAGTCAGATAGGAAAATATAATTGTATAAGATAATTGTTGACTATAGAATTACTGATTTTTATTTTATTTCTACGGCTTAATGCCAAAAAGAGTTTGAATTGAAGAAGTGTAATAAATTTTGTCGCCTAGCATTAGACCTCATCTTTATATCATACATAACACGTGCACTACTTTGAAAGTAATAAGTAATCCGATATTATGAGGGAGAGCGTAGACAAAGCCCAGCCTGCTTCACACATTATGCAACGTGATTTCGTGTACAATGGAGCTGCTTTTCAATTTATAAAGCTCACAAGTATCAAAGCCAACAGATAAAAGTGAAATATATTTATTTGGGAAAATACAGAGAATGAGCTAGCGTATTTTATTGCCTATCTAATCACTCACACTGAAACTAAAAAAAAAAAGAAAAAAGAAGGCCAATAGAGGCACTTTAATATGAATCATTTGGATCAAAAGTTTTTGGCACTGTATAAAATTATGAGTAACTGTATGGGATAACGGGTTATATTTTTTAGATGTTACGAGTACGTACGACATATCCAACAATGACTATGTATTACTCTTCAACAGAGGGTTCCGTGCCAAAATAACGATCTCCAAAGTTTCCAATTCCTGGTAGTACGTAGAACTTTTCATTAATTTCAGGATCTAAGGCAGATGTTACTATTTTAACCTGGGGGAAGGCATAGGCGATAGAGTGAACACCAGATTCTGCCATAAGAAGAGAAACCAATAAAATATTGTCCTCTGCAACGTCATGGTCCAGCAAAACTCTTATCGCCATCATTGCTGCCGCTCCAGTGGCAACTGTTGCGTCCATCAATATGACTTTATAATCTTTTATATCCTTTGGAAGCCTCAAATAGTACAGCTGAAATCAGTAAGTGCGAGACCAATCATGTTATTTCCATATGTTTTTGATACCTGCGTCAAAAAAAAAGCAAAAAATGGGAAAAAATTCACCTCTGGTTCGCCAGTTTGTAAATTCGTTTGAATAAGTATTTTTCCTATTCGTATATCTTTACACACGTCGCACACAGCCTGCTCCATAGTCTCTCCTGCTCTAAGTATCGATACACCACATATTTTGTCAGTTGCTCCTCGTTTTCCTTGATACAATACACCTTGTGGTGTTTCAACTGTGATCTCCTACAGCACAAACATTCAAACATCGTTGTTAATCCAAAGTTATGGATCAATTGTAAACACTTGAGAGAAACATCAGGTCACCTTAAACGGCAGCAGAGACAGGGCGTATTCGATGACGAGTCGTATGAGACGTTTCGAATAAAAAATAAATTCATCCCTGAACGTAGACTTGTTGCGAATAAATGTGTGCAGACCCTTTATTTGTGGCGTATCTGGCAACAGATATAACGACGTTGGCAAAGGTTGACCGATGTACGAATGGGCTAATTTTTCACGTAACTTGAATCCTCTCTGGAACATGTGCCAATTACATTTTTCTCATTACCGTCGTTACTTTTAGTTTTATTATCATTATTACCATAGTTGTCATCATTTTTATCGTGGACCGCATCTCACCAATTGCAATTGGGTGTGAACATGTTGGACTATCAGCTCGATTGCCACTTCGTTGTCACCTCCCCGTGGCACGATAATGTCTGCATGGACCATACTTGGAGCAATGTAGTAATAGAAGGAAGGTTTGACCATCGTACAGTATTGTTTCAACACTCCTTCCAGATCTCTGCCTCTTTGCGATATATCTCTTTTCAGCCTCCGTGCAAGTCTAACATCAGCATCTGTGTCAACGAACACCTTCATATCGCACATCTTGAACCAAAAATTTCTTCAGTTTATTTGATTTCACTGGTAAGAACATGCGTTGATTATTTGTCATACCTTTAACACGTCTGAATTGTAGAAGGTAAGTATTCCCTCGAATATTATTACATTGGCACCATACATAGTTTTCTTCGAGCAAAAAAAAATATATAAATGTATCAATATTATTTAAAAATTAAGAATTTCAGGGGCACAAACTTGTACTTTGGGGTTGTAACTCACAGTTCGATTTTCGCGGCTATGTGTAACAAAGTTGTAGATTGGTACTTCCACTTTTCTTCCTTCTTTGAGACGCTGCAGCGTTGCTGCAAGGAGCTCAAAATCAAATGCATCTGGATGATCGAAATTGTATTCATTCTGCGCCGCCATTGCATGCTGCTTTTCGTTGAGAACCTACAGTAAAAAAAAGCTTCAGAAATCAGTACAATTCAAGCTCTCTAATCTTGAAACGGTGGCATTGCAGAAGGTATGGATGGATACGACAGAGAAAACGGTTCACCTTGTAAAAAGAATCCATGCTCAAAAGAGTCACCCAGGGGACATCAAGTGATTCTATTATTTTTGCCGCCACCGTAGTTTTCCCAGAAGCACTGCCCCCACATATTCCTATAATTTTACCAACTTTATAATGTGCATTCATTTTCAGTAAGAAAAATCAAAGCGGCCAGAGAAAACTGTCACAATAGACTTGTTAAGATCTATTCAGAACTTGCAGTAAAATTACATGCAGCAGCTGTGTTTTTATACACATATGGATATGTATATCAACCTATAACAAATGGTTCGACTTGCTGGCCAGCAGAATTGTACCATGGAGGTCTTCCCGCAGTGTATATAGTCCTCGTTTTACTTCGTAAAATAGATTCAGCTGATGTCTTTTTACTGGATTGAGTCATACTCGTAGTACGCTGTCTCCGAGATCTAGGTGACTTTTGGGAACCTAAGGAACCAATAATGATCTAATAAGATGATTCCACCAAATCAAGAAACATCCTACCTGTAGAAGGAGGTCTGGGAGATTGAGGTGTCGGAGTACCGTTGGATCTCTGATACCGATCAACATCCTCTGCTAATTCCTCAGATAAAAAGACCTCACGATCTTCGAGACAATGCTCCGTTTCATCGCTAAGGTAGACATACACAACAGAACATAATCATTTCATCGGATCAACTTCCAAGGTAAATTCCATGACCCTTGAGCCAAGAATTTTGTAGATTTCCTATAAGTATTCAGGTTTTGAGCGGTATTTTTAGCCTTACAAGGAAACAGAAACGGCTGTAGACATGAATGGTTGAAACGACATTAATTCGTATGTTGATTGATAAGTCGTAAAAATGGGCATCTTTGACCTTCAAGATTAAAGACGGGAATGATCAGCTTAATTTTTTTACCTAATATCCCAAACCTGTTCTGAACAACCCGTGTAATTTAAATAAATCGATTAGTTCGATTGATTATAGAAATTTACCTATCTGAGCTGGCCGAACTCGGAGGGTCAAATTGCTGTATTTTCGCAGCCATCGCAAGGTGGACAGCTTTAACAGACTTGCGGTTAACACGGTTTATATCACTGCGAGGTCAGTAGAGGTTTTGTTAAGAAATGTAATGGCCAACCAACGTGACAGTTCAGCGAGAAGTCAAAAAAAAAAAAAGAAACCAAAAGGAACGTGGTAAAGGAAAAGATTAAAGGGTTGACCATCTGACAGCTCATGCGCAGATATTTATTCTAGCGCGCAGATACACTAGAGACGGCATGACCAGAATTAGCGTCGTCTTGTGGACGTGCTAATAGCAGCTAATAAGTCTGTGTTACTTTTTTTGATTACATAAATGATACTTTATTGTGTTTCATCGTGCTTCGTATCCAATTGCCACTTCGTTCGAATAACAGTTAACTGAAATGAATGTCTGCATCTAAAATACGTCTAAACAAGCGCGAAGAAACCACGACCGATGTGTAACGTTTCATTCGAGGCTGTCATAATCAGGAGCGAAGACTGTTTCTGAAAACGTGACAGGTGCGCGTTGAGATGAAAATAATCCGATGACCTAATCCCACAAATTATCGGCGACAAAGCCGTGAATCTGCTCACTACCCCCCACATCCGCGTTACGGTTCTACCATTTCAAACGTATGACTCGCTAACTTAATTGCTGTAAATATTAAATTAAACTTCATTCCTTCTCTTTCCACAACCTGAGACGCGTTTCGAGGCTGCTCCTCTTTCTATCTAGGTAATAATTCTTTAATTTCTTAGACGGTGAATCCTAAATTTATACATTCGTCATCGGTAACGAACTTACTTTTAGCTTTTGTTTTTTGATATAATTTCTGTCTTGTGGAATCGAATTTCGAAATCTGTGTGATAAATGATGTTATAAAAACAAATTAAATCCACAAAATAAAAAAATGGCAGGTGCAAGCAAAGAAGAAAATACAGTGGCCAAAATGAACTCAGAAGGAAGTGGGAACATTGTGGGCTTAATCATATCGTTTCTGAAAAAGTTTGCTACCGTTGGTCTAGTATGGGGATGTGGGTACATGAACTGGAGCATCGCATGGTTCATAGGTCCAGTAGTTTTGGCTGTACTTCGAAAAGAATGGAAAAAGGAAAGCGATCAGCGTCGGTTGACTGCACAAGCTGCAGTTCTTGCAGGAGAACAACACATGATTCTCAATCGGATGTCAGAGCTTCCATCATGGGTATATTTTCCTGACTTTGACCGTGCTGAATGGCTTAACAAGGTAAAAATGAAATTAATTCTTCTCAAAATAATTGATGTTCAACTCTGCAAAAAAAAGAACTAAAACATTGAATTCAAAACCACAAATAAATTCAATTGTCTCGTAAAATGTTATCCATTTTTGATTTTTAACTAAGTTTGATTATTCCAGATATTATACAAGCTTTGGCCTAGCATGAATGCGTTCGTGAAGCAAATCTGCAAACAAGATATTGAACCAGCAATCTCAGCCCGATTATCAGACTACAAACTGAAAGGATTCTCATTTGATAGATTGGTTCTTGGGCGTATTGTAAGTAGAAAAACAGCATCACCACTGAGATCATAGAAGGAAAATTATCATCTTCGGTTATCTAATTTCTGAGAAAGGAAACCGACACAAGTTGCAAGAGCAGGATATGCTCACACAAGTTTCCCAAAGCTATCAAGTTACCGTAATTGACTCATTTAGCACACATTTGCGTAATAATAGACTGGAATGTCTGAAGTTTTGAGTCAGCTAAACTAGCAGTTAAAATTTATTTAACAAAAAATTCCATTTGTTTTTCGAGTTTTTTCATGGAATCCAGGGTTTTGATTCACAATTTATAGATAATATAGATAACTATCCGATATGCAATCATCCTAGAATTTTCATATTAGAAATTACATTCTGTAAGGTCTTCTTGTGTTGCAGCCTCCACGAATCGGGGGGGTCAAAGTTTATGATAAAAATACTGACAGAAATGAAATTATCCTGGATGCAGAAATACTGTGAGTTGTCAAGTAGTGATTAGCTTTATATACTTGACTCATTCTTACTGCTCTGGATGAGTAATGCAAACAACCAGTATCAATAATAAAACAAACGATTTTTACTGCTTTAGATATGCTGGAGATTGTGATATCTCATTTTTTTGTAAGAACATCAAAGGCGGCATTAAAGATTTTCAGGTATTAATAACAAGCCATAGAGAGAAAGAAAATTTGTTGAAAAGCAGTTGCAGATTTTATATTTAATTTTATAGATCCGTGGGATGGTGCGTGTGGTAATGAAACCCCTGTTGTCAATCATGCCACTTGTTGGTGGACTCCAAATCTTCTTCCTCAACATGCCCTCGGTTGATTTCAATCTAGTTGGTGCAGCTGATCTTCTAGATATGCCCGGCTTAAGGTGCGTGAAATGAAAAAAAAAAGGAAAATGATTGATATCGTTATTCATTAGACCGTCATATACAAGTTCGATAATTATTTTTCCCACAGTGAAATCTTGAGAAAAGCCATAATTGAACAAATCGGTGCCATTATGGTCCTGCCAAACAAACTACCGATAACACTAAGTCCAGAGGTACCTCCCGAGTTACTCAAAACTCCTGAACCAGAGGTGAGCTATGTTATTGTCATTCAGCATATACTTTGAATTCATGATTCACTGGATATCTTTAGAAAAATATCATGTCTTTTGTGTTTAGGGTGTGCTGCGTATCCATGTGATCGAAGCAAAGCATCTAATGAAAAAAGACTTCTCAATGCTGGGTAAAGGAAAGTCAGATCCATATGCCGTAATTAACGTTGGATCGCAGGAATTCCGAACCAAAACAATTGACAATACTGTAAATCCTAAATGGGATTTTTGGTGCGAGGTATGTTGCAAAAATTTTCATTACAAGTTAGACACGTTTTTATGTAGAATTTATAGCATGTGCTTTGTTAAAGACTGAATTTACCGTCAATGACTAAGATTTGATGAAGAAATGATTTCAAAATTATCCCTTAAATGATTCTCAAATTAAATATTGAACAAAAATTCCACCTGCAGATTGCGCTTTGTAAACTGGATAGGCTACCAACCCAAATGATGATATTTATTTGGTGATCTATTATCCTTGATTCATAAATTTTATGACAGTTCATTCGCATTAGGATTTAATGAAAATACTTATGGTGGTTCGACTTAATTCAACTTACGTTTTTTGATATGGGGTCATTTTCCAAGTGTCACAACAACTCTTTTGCAATAGACGTGCTGTACGTTGATATTTATCACTTATTAAGTAGAGTGTGATTAATCGGGATGTCTAGAAAAGATGGTAATAGATGTGTCATTGTTTTCTATCATTGGTAGGGTGACGTTCAAGATTATTCAATTTTTCTCTAGTCCTATGATTCGAATATATATTTAGAATATATTCACTACAAAGTATAGCAGAGAATTGACAATACTTTTTTTTTTCTTAATCACTTTGCTTACCTTCTCGAAATGCTGCCTCGCTGAATAAATGAATAAATTTATATATTATACCTCATCCCTATGGGCTCTGAATTCAAATCTAATAGCGAACCAATTCAGAATCCTATCTCATCAACAATATATATATCATCTTTGATGAACCAAATGTCTCTTCGACTGAAATTTCGATTGACCATCGTTATACTAAGACAAATAAGAGGTAGCATTCCGATGAACATTTCATTATTTCCCTGTATAAAATAGTACACGTATAGTACCGTGACCTTGGTATGTATGTGTGGTGCGTGACGTATTGTATGGCATTAGTGCGCAGTGGCGTCGGCCATAGCTCAGCAGCTGACCGTGCTCGTCTGGGACCAGGATGAACCAAAGGATGACGAGAGTCTGGGCAGGTGAGATATTGCGATGCCTGAATTTTCAGAATATCTCCGATCAACTGCCTTTCTGCAAAATTATTTATACAAAAGCAAAAGCTTTTTCATGTGGTAAAACTACAAACCATTTGCAGGTAAAGGAAGTTGATCAGATATAAAAAAATATTTATATATATTATTTTGGAGCCTCCTCATTTCAAAAAGTGCACCATTATTAATCGTCAATGATTTTATTTCTCTGATTTGCATTTAAATTCCTTTGGAATAATATCTGTATACACACTACATTTACTCATTGTCAGTTCCATATAGAACATGCAAATCATTCAATGAAACAATTATACTGCATTAATTCTCACACGCATGGTAGTGTATATAATCATGGGGCTCCCTGGAGGGAACAATCGTAGTGTGTTCATCTTTGGCGGTAATATATTTTATATTTTGTTTGCGCGTGTGTGTTGGTGTAGATTGTTGTTGTTACTACTGTTACACTGTCCCAGCTTCTAATTCTATTTACCTTTGTCACGCTACTTATCGTAACTCTACACTAGTATCTCCTATAGGTCGTAAACTTGTTACGCAATTTTATGTATCTCTAAAGTATTTTGAAAATATTGGTGCCCTTGATCTCCAGGATTTTGTATTAATTCACGCATGCACATTGGTAATGTGTGAACTAGAAAAATACATGAGGTTGTCCCACAAATTGTAAATAGTGAATGTACATTCTCAATTGCCCACAAATTTATGGGCTTAGAGCATGACATTCAATCTTCAACAACACTTCATAGGCCCCTATGGTTTAATTGTCTGCCAACTTCTGCGTTGTAAGTCAGCGTTGGTGTTTTGTACCGATTTATACATTTGTCACTCTGAACAGAAGAGGTCATCGTTTTGGACAAGACCCGTTTTATATTTAGCTTATCATATTTATTTATTTTTTTTTTTGAGAGAATTCGATCTGATAGTAGGAGGATGAATTTCCTCCTACCTCATGTCCTCTTTGGAATCAGATGCAACTCGAGGTAATAAATAATGAATGCTGTATCTACCAGCATATTTTAAGTAAAATCTCTATTGATCTTACATCGTGGTATTGGCACGCAGGCTGTAGCCAGTTCCTGCAATACACAAGTGTTAACTTCAACTGTCTGGGATTGGGATCCAGGATTTCCTGGTGTCCGAAATGACGACTTTCTCGGAAGGTAGTAAAGAAATATGCTTCGAACGGCTTGCGCATTGCATATGAAGTAGTGTGTGTGGCCGCTTTTATATTTTATTTTTTTTATATAATGATAATTCAACTTATCTGTTATCGTCTCAATCACTTGCTTATATTAGAATTATTTTTCTCAATAGCTAAGCTGCAACATTTGTGATTCCACTTTTATATTTTATCGATCGCTGAACTAATTGCCAATACATGATAACTGACAAAAAACTGTGAGATAGCTGAATCTCTTTCCTCATTTTTGCCTATGATTCCACATCTCTATATTTATCAGTAAATAATGTGCAGTTGGAACAATAATCTTACCTTTTTCCTCTTTTTTTAACTTTTCTAATTCTTACCACTAATCCCTAATTTTATTACACTTATTTTGGGTGGTAATAATCAGCGGAATTATACCAAGTAATACCCCCTGTGATGGTCAAACATTTTCAGTCTTTGGATTTATACTTTAATCCATAATTACCTGCAACAAATTTACACGCTGCTAGTAGACGATAACTAAAATAGCTATTGTGTGGCAGTTTGTAGAGGATAAGGATTCGGGACGAAGCAACAAGGTGTTTGTCCGCCTGTACGACAGAGACAACACCGGTCACGACGATCCTCTGGGAAGGTACCAAAATCTAGACTCCTAAAGCTACAAAATAAACACATTATTCATATTATCCACTGTATACCGAATGCAATGACCACATAAAGATGTAGAATTTTTTCACCAGTAGTAGATAAATGCATTATGGAGGATAGTGGCTGGATGGAAATTGATTATTCCAAGGGCGAAAAAAAATTAATGAATTGTTAAAGATTGAAGAAAAAGAAATAGCAAGACGGATGCATCCTGATTTAGTCTTCGTTTGATTCTTGAACTCACGTAATTAATTGTACGCTCATGCAAATCAAAATTTGCAAAATTTGGCTAACGATCTAACGTTAGCAGGCTAATGAATGTTAATAGCCTCAATAACAAATGCAATAATTGTATGTATGTATAGATCTTTGCATGTGTATTTGCAGTTCCTACTGCCTGTATTTTCTTCTGTTCTGATGAGGATAACACCGAATGTTGCAGCACAAAGCATTTTAGATCTGTTTGTCTTTCTAGAACGCTTCTTGTGGCATCATCACATAGCATCCTCACAGCTTTTATCTGATAATAACATTCACACTTTTCACTATATGTGCACTGTACGAGGTTCAGCTTTGTATTATAGGTGTACACATGTAAACGTAAATACATACTCGAATATATGTATATACATGTGTATAGCAATATAATAATTGCTTGTGCATTTATTAAAAATCCGCACTATTGTAATCATGAATTTTATATTCCACGTAACAGGGCTACTATCGAAGTCATCCGAGTTCAGAAGAAAGGAACTTTGGACATTGTGAGTCTGAGTAATATT
Source organism: Athalia circularis (assembly GCA_963978495.1). Lineage (NCBI taxonomy): Eukaryota > Metazoa > Arthropoda > Insecta > Hymenoptera > Athaliidae > Athalia > Athalia circularis. The sequence continues at coordinate 37,389,021 of OZ021698.1, read as the reverse complement.
TGAATAATGTAACCTTGCAAGCTGCTAAGTTGCATTCTCATTAGGTCTTCTAAATATATTTCCATTAACTACTGTCTCAATACTTCCACAGTGGATCACCTTGGAGTTTGCCAAGCATGGTATGGTTCATCTTCGACTCACATGGTTGACGCTCTCTAAAAATCTTGGAGACCTCCCAGCTGTGAGTAGATATGATAAATAACAATGAATCTAGTTGACAAACTGTTCCACTATCTCGAATTTTACAATGTTCAATTAATTTTATTTCACAGGCCTTGGCAGAAACGCAACTACTACGAGTCACCTCGATGAGCACGGCGCTGCTTATTCTCTACATCGATTCAGCTAAAAATTTGCCGGTAACACAAAGTTTTGAATCTTCATTACTTCGCAAAAGTAGATGAACAGTTGAACACTGTAGATTTCATATTCGTTTCTAGTGTGTTAAAGGTACCAAACAGCCCGATGTCTACCTTGAGGCAGTAATTGGGAATCGTTCGGAAAGAACTGGCACAATCATGCGGGCATGTGACCCCATATGGGAACAAGGCTTTACTTTCCTTGTTGCAAATCCAGAAACCGATACACTGCACTTAAAGGTACTGTTGCATTTTATTTTTCCCATATATTAATATTTATCCTAACATCAATAAAGAATGCACCATAGATCTTTGTTGAATTGATTGATTGTTCAGATCATCGATGAGAAGACAGGAACTACTGTCGGCGTACTGAGCTATCCGCTAACGTCGTTAATGGAAAAAGAAAATCTAGAAATATCCCGTCAACCATTTAATCTGCGACAAGCTCAAGCAGACAGCAAAATCATCCTCTCAATGTCACTCAGGGTAAAGAATCGACTGTATTTTTTAGCGACTTGTTTTTAAGTGCCGAATAAATAATTGCGAATTTTCTCAAACATAGATTCTGAAGTACGAAGCTCCTGAGCGCACTTCAGATGATGACGATGAAGAACAGGATTTCAACGCTTTAAACCAACAATTTGAACGTCAAGAATCTAATATGAGTATCACCCCATCAAGTAGTAGTAAGTTTGATTTTATCATCTCTCTTCCTTTTTTTTCTTCCGTTACTATCGATGGCACGCGCGCGCCGCTTTTAATTTAATTTGCTTTTTAAATTTTTGTCTACTATTTTTTTTCAATCTCATATCATTACATTTCAGACGCATCACATGTTGAGAGTTTCTTTTATCAATCTGCATTATTCTTATCGTAATTTAAATTTTATGTTCAGGGTATAGGATTCGACGTTGGGTCCAACCTTAGATTTTTTCCGATTTTGGGGTCAAAAATCGACATTTTTTTTTTCGAGTTTGCTATGATATTCTTATGTGTTTTAATCTCAGGAATTCGAATCTGCAAGCCAAATTGGTCTACCTATAAAATTGATCAAGTTATCGCTAATTTTTTGCTTTTCGGAGCAGAAAAATTGCGATATCTCGATGGGATTCATTCGTAGCTCAATTTACTCAACGAATTCGTGTTTCTCAGGTCAAAATACATTGGAAAAGTGTCCTACGATCGATTTAAAAAAATGAAGTATTTTTGAAATTGATCGTTGCACGCTTTTCTAACGTATTTCGACCTCAGGAACACGAAACCGTCGAGTAAATTAAGCTAGTTAGAATAGGATTTTTATACTGGACAAGACGACTTCAACCCTCTACACAGAAACGGTCACTTTATTCTTTTTTGCAGTTTCAGCCAGTCCACTAAAGAAACAGCTATCTAAAGATTCTGTCACCAGTAGTGCCATATCCACAGCCAGCTTCAATCCAGCCCAAAGTGTTGAGGAGGAGGCAACATTGATTCAAGAACCCATAGCAGTTTCAATTGACTCTGTACCAGTATTAGCGAACCCAAATTTAGTCCACAGGAATCTCAGTGTAACTTCTTCAGCTGGAGAAGCCGGATTAGGCAGAATTCAGCTGACCCTGCGACACAGTGTGGCTAGACAGAAGCTCGTCGTTGTCGTACACAAAATTGCGTGAGTATTTGAAATACCTATTTGGCTTACACGGCCATCTGAGTGTTATGCAAAAAGAAAACTGTAAAGATACATGTTGCATCTTTTTCATACAGCAATCTACCGCTTCCTCACAACGATCCAAACAGCATACCAGATCCCTATGTCAAGCTCTACCTTCTGCCAGATCGCCATAAGGAATCTAAGCGCAAAACCGCTGTCATGAAGGACAACTGTAGTCCGGTTTACGACGAGCAATTTGAATATCTCATTTCTCAGGGTGACATTAATTCCAAGAAATTGGAAGTCTCTGTGTGTACTCAGAAGGGATGGCTCTCCACAGGTGGAAACGTAATTGGGCAGGTTTATCTGACTCTAGCTGATCTCGATCTCACCCAACCGATTACCGGCTGGTATGATTTACTCCCTGTAAATCAGAACTAAGAAATCAGCAGGAATACACGCAGTGTTAACAGCGAATTTTCAGAGAAAAGGAATTCTTTCCGTAAGGAGAATAAAAAGATTAGTTATTATTATTATTTTTTTTTTTGCATGATTCAGAATAGAAAGTCCATACCAAAGGCAGTATTCGAAAGTGTATTTGCTCGCTATTGCAAACAAATATTCATAGCTATCGATTTAAAAGTTTGAGGGGTTCCATGCACTTAAAAATGTCAGATTTACGGAAAAATTTAAAGGTGCTATATTGTTCAGTGTTCTGTAGTATTATCAGGTATAAAAATCGATAAAATTTTGTAGTGTATAAGAACCCCTGAATATTTTGTTGCAAGGTTTCGAAATCGCCGATAACACTGTATTATTAAAACGAATCTACTCCGCTAAGAAAGTATTTTTTATGCTTTTGATATTGTTCTATCCGATAAATAATTATACATTATAATTGGTTTGTGAAATATGCGTATTGAGCATCGGTTCGATAATTACCTAAGCTGTTACCATGTCATGAATTCGATATTTTTTCAGTGAGAGATTATAAGTAGACAACTCGATCGCATTTATAATTCTTTCAACATTGACAGTCAATTTTATGACCATTGATACTGAGCATGTTAACGACAAGCAAATATCTCTCTCCGATAAATTAAATCAAAAGTACTATTACTACTATGAATTTGTTCAAGTTTGATTAGGCTGAATGAATTTAACAAAACTATCGATTAACTAATCCTATTTATGGTTATTGATGAAGATAGTGCTGGCCTCACTATAAATATAGATATATATATACTGTGTTATATATTTACAAATAACATATGATATACTTACGATATTCACAAAGTAAACTTAATATATTTCTGGCATTTTTCTTCAGAATAACATTATGATTATATTTTTACCTTTGCTATAAATTTTTTTTGTTTACACTTTTGATGTCACAATATATTGTTGGTAATAGAAAAAAAAGACAATCAGTATTTCAATTTTCCTGTAATAGAATCCCATTTGATTATACCTTCTAATAGTTTTTTGCAGGATAGTTTTCTGGGAACATGAATTTAATATCAGTTTATGAATTTCCGCAATACACTATTGACTTATTTCTAACCTTTTCTCTACAAACGGTCACCTAGGAAACCCATGGTAAATAAAATAATATTTGGAAACGAATGCAGGTTGATTGATTTTAGTTGCAGATGTATTCAGATACAACTGATGTCTTAAACCTGTGACCATCTCGTCCGCATTCAAAATGCGTCGTAGCGCTCCGCTGCCTGTACTCCCAGGCTTTAATTTTGATACCAGAGTAAATATTTTTGTCAATCAATCCCTTTCTCGTGAAGTAATGTACATTTTTTACGATCGGTATCTTGTGCCACATATTCCAGATCGGACAAACTAAATTCCACAAGCCCCAACATTTTGGCAGAATTCATACTGGTGTTTATTATTTGTCAGAGAAAGCAAAATGCGGTATTGGAGGAGAACCTTTACCATTCGTAGGGCATGATCGCTATCCAGCTCTATACCCTCGAGGCGAGGTGCAGGCTCTACCCCCGTGGCTTGCATTTGATAACCAGGTGAGCTTGGACACCAGTTAATCTTTATTTGATTCTGAGATGTGTAATTTGTCATTGCAGCGATTGATGTTCAAAGCTTATTTTCAAGAAACTGTTCAGGAGAGATGGCAGTCACCATTTCAAATACGGGTAGTCACAATAAGTTTCTTTCTGGAGGATGGTACCATAAAAATATCGGAACCGGAAGTTGATAATAGTGGATTAGAACAAGGTACTCAGACAAGTAGTTAATTATTCTTTCTCCTGAGCCGATTCTCTTTATTCTTTTTGTAATACTCAGGTGTCCTGGTTAGGCGACAAAGAATACCTATGCCAGATCCTGTACGATATCGATATTACGATATCCTGGATCTGAATATAGGCAAAGAACCAGAGTTCTTTGCTCGGGTGTACAAAATCGTTGACTGCGATAAATTCACCAGAAGATTTCTGAACCGTTGCGGTATACCCGTTCCTGATCCTATCGAAATACCAAGAGATCCCTATAATGAGCGGCGCAAAGTTGTAAGGACTTTCTAGTTTATCTATTGCATGTGGCAGAAATTAAATCATTTATTGACTAGACAGTAAATCCAAATCATCTCTTTAAATGCTCAGGAAGTATTTTCAAAAAAGCCAAATCGAAAGATAGATACTTTGGCCAAGTTTCTATCCAACGACAGAAAAGTCCTGAGATTTTATGGCTACTGGGATGACACAGGCTCGACATATGGCGTAATGCACGATTTAGAGCTACATTTCTATCTCTCGGACGATACAATTGAGATAAAAGAAAATGTTCCACCGAACTCTGGTCGTGATACAGGCTTCATGTTCATAAAGCGAATGAAGCTTCCAAAGGTGAGATACGATTAAATACTCATTATCTAGGTATGGTGTTACTTCCCTCTCAAAATTCACTTCATAAGTCCGTTGCTCCAGGACTTTTCAAAAATCGATCCTCCAGGAGCGGCAGATCCTTTTACCGTCCTCAATGTTCTGGGAGAAAATATCGCTTCCAGTTGGTACATAGTAGATTCATTGAACACTGGAAAATCTGATGGAGAATTTTACCAGGATAAAGATTTAATGATTGGCGCTGAAATGAATGTATTCGGTAGAAAAGTTGTAATAACAGACATGGATCCTTATACGAGAGAATATTATAGGTACAGCATTCAGCTATTTGCCCTTTATTTTTTTTAAATAATCCGATCATTGGTTGTTTGACTTATTTTCATTTGCGTAGAGTAAAATTTGGCATAGACGATTTCACGCCATTGGAAAGACCTGACATCAAAAAGGAATCTGAATGTAAGCCAGTAGAGAAATATGTACCGCCGTACAATGGATACGGTAGTTACGAAGACTCCCTCGGGAACTGCTTCAGCATAGAGCCAAAGCCACCGAAGATAGATTTTGTCAAGTTTTACGAACATGATAAGTGAGTGCAGCCTCATCTACATTTCCCTAATTTTTTTCATCGCACTGTCTTGCATTCCGAAATTTTTACAGGCAGGGTTTCGAGAGTCACGTTCTCCGATTCAGAGCAAAGCTCATATCAAACATACCCGAAAACAATGACCGGCATTTCATAATAAGGGTATTTTTGACGGATAACACAATTTCGATATTTGAATTAGCGGTTCGAAACTCAGGTATCGTGGCATTGAAGTAAAGTGATTTTTTTCAATCTCAAAAAACATTCGTTTTCACAGATCAATGATTCTTTTATTTCATCAGGTTTCAAGCGATGTTTGTTCCAAAAAAGAATGGAAGTGATGATGCCTCGACAAGATATCTATACAAATAAAAAACCGAAATATTACGAGCCTCATAATTTTTATATCGGTGCCCGAGTCAATCTCAATGGGTTCAATTTCCAAATAACATCTGCTGATATCTATGCCCTTCGATACATGGAAATACATTGCAATCAGGTAAAAAATTTCACTATTTCCTAGATCAGAGCTTTGTCTCCTATCGCCTAATTTACCCTACTAATTTACATCACTAAAACAATATTTGCAGTTTCCTGAGGCGAATATAAAGCTGATAATGGAGAAGTTACGCAAGACTTTGAAACCGGTGTACAAAAAATTTCTGCAGGAATATTATCCCGTATCTCCAGAATGCGAGACTCCGGTTGTGGAATACAAGCATTTACGGTATTCAATTTAAATTATTTATCACAGCGGTTGCCACCGTTTGCATAAAATTTAAAATGATCAAACTCCTTTGTGTATTAAAACATCCTCCTGGTATTGCTCTTTACAGAGAAGCCTTCTGCAAATATCTGGGAGACCGAATAACTGAACATGAAATGATCACAGTTGCACGTTACTATTCATCCCATGAAGAAAAAGAACGACACACAAGGGAATACATAAGGTGACTAAATTTATAACTAAGATTATTAATTTGTTTCATTATTTTATTATCGTATGTTCGTAATGATCAGGTCTTTGGTGCACGGAGAATTGACTCGGCAGCTTTGGGCAGATGTGGAAAGATTGGAGGAAGATTTGCACCATGTGGACAGAGCAAGAATTGGCTATTTGCCTCGTGACGAGCTCTACACGATCATACGTGGCTGTCGTCTCCCTCTGGATATTGAATTGATAAATTCTATGCTAGATCAGTAAGTCCTTCCGTGTATCAGTGATGGGCGTGTGAGCAGGAATCGGAAGAAAGTTTGCTAATTTTTAACGTGTAACGTAAATTTTCTACTCTTTTCAGTCTCTGCAAAAATGAGGAAGGTAAGATCGACTACAATGATCTACTGCAATTCATTGATGTGAAACACAATCCCGTCATGCCAACACCTCCGATTAATGTGAAGGTACATCCACGATTAGATTCAATTTTTATCTATTTTACGTACATGGCCTCAAAAATCAAAATATTTCGCAGTCTGCTTTGTGGTGGGCATCGGAGAAGGAGCCAGACTGCGGTGCGGGCATTGACTGGTGCAGATTTTTAGCTGATTTGGACATCAAAGAGGAAGATTGTGAGTAGATGTTGGAAGCAAACTGAAGAAAATGGGGAATCTGAGTCGGAGGATTTAACTCTTGAATCTCGTAAGAAATCTCATAGACATTTTTATATGATTTTACTTTATATCTGAGATCGTTTGAATAAAGAACGGCGTAAGAAAAATGAAACGTCGGTACTAGTTTGATGAGGATGTTTAATTAATCGTACATCGATTACATTTAATTGAAAAACAGAATCATCTATATTTACATTGGACATTTTTTATATTCTACTATAAATAAAATTAAACACTATCATAATATGATACGATATTAAATATACTGTCAGACACGGAGAGCCAATAAATATTGAACATGTATAAATTACATTTAAGTACGTAAATTAGGCCTTTGCCTTTTGTTTCTTGGCAATCTTCCGATTATATTTAAGCAAACAATTTTCAATTCGTTCGATTATTTGCAAATGAGATTGTAATTATTTTTCAACTAATTACATTCGTGGGTATTTGCGGACTTGCGGCAAGTCTTGCATTTGACATAACAACAATTGTACCATTTGCATTGGCACCTTTCAAGTATCTCTTCCGTTTTGGTAACGTGTCCACGACCGCAGCACAGATATTCGCAACCCTCGTAACCAGAGCTGCTCGCGTTGCACTGTCTGAAACATAATATGATCGGAATACCGTCGAGTACAATTCAGCAAGTTTTCTATATTCAAACGTCACCTAATTATATTTATCTCATTTTTTGTACTAGCGCGTGATGTTATTAATATCTCTACATCTGATTTCATTCCCTATAGTCGCAAGCCACACCCGTAGATGCGCTGTTTATATTTCTAGGCCTATTTCTTGGCTGACGTAAATTCCATGACTAATGCAATCAAGGGCTTACAAAACGCTGCAAAGTCCGCGATCCTTTTGTCCGTCTGCGTATTCTGTTTGTGCATTTTATGCCGCTGTGTAGATTGCAAAAGCATAATAAATTCTCTTAGAGAAAAAAGAAAAAAAAAGAAAAAAAAAATACCCTGAGATTCCGCGCCTCAGATCTTGAAAATGCCAAAGTTTCTTTCGTCTTGTTTCATAGCTATACCTGTAGTTAGTATACATATATATTCACCTTCCTACGGTTCCGAGACTTCCGCGTTTTGTATCTGGGAGGCAATAGTCTGGGCTTTTGGTGGTATAGAGGAGATTGTCGTGGTGGTATAAAGGAGGCAATCGACCGCCCGGTCTCGCCTTGACTTCCGCAGCTGTCGAGTATCTTTGAAGAAGACGTTTTCCCGCAACCGCCGGTCCAGAAGATCCGAGTCCTCGCCAGCAGGTTCTTACGCTACAGGAACCCGAAACACCGTGACATTTGCATTCCAATGTCAACGACTGTTCGACAGCCTGCGGAGAAATGCTAAGTTATGAAAAATAGAACAGACGAGAAACTCGTGTTTCTCTTCTTTTTTAATGCTCTATTATTGACATGCCAATAATATCAAATATAATCCAGTATAATCTCACCCTTCTACCAGCTCTGTTGTTGTGCATGTTGACCGCGTGCATGAATTTCCCCATGGCCCCGGTCCCGGGTGGGCTGGAGGCTTGGAGGAATCTTTTGGCGATTCTTGACGCGGATTTTACGTCGTCGCCGCATCCACCCCACTTAAAGGAATTCCTTGAAGCTAGTGCCCCCAGTGCCGCGGATGAGGAGGTTAGGGCAGAGGGTGATGGCGGCTCTCTTCGAGGAGGTGTCGCACAGGAACAAGCTGCAAGACTTCCCAAAGCACAGCCTCGCGCTAGTCGCCAAACTGCAGCAGCGGCAGACATCGCGTAGACGAAGGCCTGCTCACGAGTTCCTGGAAAATGTAAGAGATTCAATGTGATAGTTGTAGATTATTTTAATGAATGGAAATGAAAAGGTGGAGAGAATAAAATTAGGGAAATAGTATGCGAAGGAAGCGCACCAATTTTCTAGCTTTTAAAACTGGCGACGTAGCTCGAGGCCTATTTCGGTAGAAAATTGGAAGAGAAAGAACCGGAGCTGGGAAGCCACTGACCGGCGACTCGCGAGACCCGTAATTGCCTTGGTTCGATAATAAATTCTCAGTCATAATTAAGAACTAAGACCGCGCGTCTTCTCATTTAGGTCTTCCCATTCAAAGCAGCAAAAGCGAAGGCGGAGGTGGAGGCGGAGGTGGAGGCGGAGACGAAGAGCACGAGGGCGAAGAACTCGTTCAAGGAAAGGGGAACAGTGAATATTACGATGACAGCTACAAAATCCCTGCCTAGACACAAGACTTCATTTTATTCTTTGCCCTCGGGCAAATGTTAGGAAACAGGTGCTACGAAAAAAAAATTCTTTAAAAACTTATACGAGAGTTCGAAAGAAGATGAAAAAAAAAGTACCTCAGTGAATAATAAATGTCAAACCTCCGAGCAGATCCTGGGTGTAATTTGGAGCGAGCTGGATCGTGCTACAGTTCCATCTGCGATGCCGAAACGTCTGTTGGCAGACAGTCGCTGTATCTTTTGCAGCCTCGACCAGGTTGGGCATGACGTCGGGCGCTGCGCGACACACCCTGGCCTGTTTTCGCTCGAAAAGTCCGGAGCTCCTGGCCCCGGTACACGATTCTCTTGACCAAGTCCATCCCTCGGCGGTGCGTCCGAGCGCCCTGACAATGCGTAAACAATAATCATGGCAATCGGTCAAAATCAAGGTGAATTAATTTGGGTTTGAAAATTTTCGCGCAGGGATTCGAGGAGTTCAAGATACGCCGAACGTTGTCCTTGTAGAGAAGGGAAAAGACGCACGATATTTCAGGCTTTAACAAACAGCGCGGAATTTCTACTCACTCCAGCAACGTTTCACCCGGCGTAATACCCACGATCTGGTAAGTTTCATTGAGAATATGTTAACCGCATTACAAATTTCTACCTACACGTATTCTCAACCGTTCGAACTAGAATGTCTGATCCCATGATAAATCGCCGCATTTCATCCCTGCCGCTTTCCGTTCCTCGGTATTTCCGCCATATCTTTGTCACTATTATAGGTATAGGGAGAGAGAGTGGGACGTGCTCTTTAGTTTCGCTTGTAATCGGCTCCAGACTTAAACATTTCCCTGTGTCGACCCTCGAGTTGGCGCTCGTTAATATCTAGAAAGCATTTGGCAAATTACAGGGTTTGATCGTAAAGCCAGTCAAGAACCGTAAAACGCAGGACGACGCAAGACGCGAACGCGTCAAATGAACCTCACAAATCGCACCATTCCGGTTATGGCCAGCAATTACGAACACCTGTAACTTCGAACGATCTTAAACGCGTCTAGACGCCCAAGACTGTAATAGGAGAGTACAGCCAACTAGATGTAACTGCCCCAGGTCGTTGGTGAAATTAAACAAAATATTTTAAAAGGAAAGACGTAGGTAATCTTCGAGGGTCCTTCGAAAGTGTTTTGATTTTTTCACGAGTTGAGCAAAAACAAGAAAAAGAAGAATTATCTCAAAATCTATTTTACAAATGAGTATCTATATTACATATTATTGAGAAGCGCATTTGTTGTAGAATCCTTGTGAGTCAACGATCCGGGGGTGTGCAGGCGGACGTAATATTAACTAGTTAAATTTAATCAAGCGAATCATATGTATCAATTAAACGTTCCCGCGGCGTTTCTTCATCTCATAAAATGAGCCACGATGCAAGCGGAGAGAGTCTGCGTTTTGATATAAAAAGGACCATCTAAGATTAGATTACGTGACAATTGCGTGGTTTCAAAGACCCTCACGATTACCGCTCACCAAGTATATATATAACAAGTCCCATGAAAAAAAAAACCGAAAGTATAATAATAACAATAATAATAATAAAACTAATAATAATAATGGTAATAAACGATACCAAGATTTATCGCGCACGCAATTCTGCGGTCCACCCATATAACTTGACAATAGCCTCTGCAGCAGTACGAGAGGTAATTCAGAGGAGCAAGTTATCACATGCATGACAATATGTGCACGTGTATATGAAACGAGAAACAACGAGTGGGTGATTGTTGTTTTTTTTTTGTTGTCTTTTTTTCTTTTTCTCGGGCAGTAAACCCCGCGGTGTCTTGTTCCTCGCGTAAGCCTATAAGGCCATTTAACACCTGGCGCACTGAGTGAGCATAAAGGTGTAGTGAATTGTATCGGGCTTGAGACGTATTTTATTTAAAATGTTTTTTGTTTTTTTTTTTGTTTTCTCTTTTCTAATAACTTACCGTTTTCATTTTTGTATCTTGAAATAATTTTTCTAGGATTCTACAAGTTCCATCACCGACACGAAACGGTGATTTAGGAAAAGGGGTGATAGACTCGAGGGAAAGAAAAACGCGGTTGATGAACTACTGGCGGAGTGATGGCCGTTTCGCGTGCCTCCAGACTACGCCAAAACCCCCAAGACCCATTCCTTCCCGTCCTGCGGTATAGGTATTTCGAGCTTGATGTGGTGGGCAGGGCGATCCTCGAAGGGGAGAAGATTGGAGGGTGTGTATGCGTCTTATTTCCGTGATTTATGCCGACGAAACGAAAGAGAAAAGGGGATACTCTTTAATAACAACCTTCTGAGCTGTTATTATCTGAAAGAATGATTGTTGCACGGGCCGCGAAGGTGAGGAGGGAAAATACATAATTAGTCGTTCGTTTATTAGTTATGAATCATACGTGCTTATTTTTAAAAATCTCATGATTTAAAGTTTATTATTTTTATAATTTATTTATTTATTCATTTATTTTTATTTGTATTTTGCAATTGAAAAGAAATATTTCGCTTGATCCGGTAAAGTTATAGATCGGTTGATATAATTATCTCTACGCGTAGATTCTGTTTCAGATGAAGGACCGTCCGGAGAATAAGCTGGATCTACGTGAAAGATGATCTAGCGGTCGAAGATTATGATATAGGAGACCACCGACGTACCCTATTTATTTGTTTCTCATTAAGCTGACTACATTAATCTTCGACGGTACCGTTCCATCATCACCAATGATCATTCTCATCGATGTATTTTCTCTTGCTTATAAGATGTTTATATCGAGCAGAGGGGATCGTAAGAGGGTATGAGAAGAAGAAGGAAAAAGAGAGAAATTTACGTACTTGCGTAATCCTAACAATCGTCGTGTTCTCGAGTGCCATTATGTATCTATACTTACAACCACTTGATGCACGTTCCATCCTGAACGACAAGTACAAGGGCGATGAAAGAGATTTGGAATAAATTTAAGTAGGTGCGCCGATTCCCGGATCCCAAAAGCATCTTCGATGATGATTATTGTGAATTAATTCTTTCTCACATCTTTGTAGGGGAATTTTTGAATAGTTTGACGATGTTTTATAACGAAGGCGATCGTCGGCACCCTCATTCCGCAAGGCGCGGTTTCCTCTTATCCTGCACACTGGTCCCGATCCCGGTAACCGAGCTGCACTTTTTCATTATATATTTATTCGGCAAAGTCTGATGACCTTACCGAGGGCTGCACTCCGGTATATAACTCCACTGCACCTGGAGTCTCTAAACTTCTTCGATAAAACGATGGTGAGATTGATATGAAATTTTAACGTTCCAATTATCCAAGAAAATAATATATTCACTAACAAGCACTTTGAGTATCCGAATTTTGATTTACGAGTCAAAAGCGACGGCGATAAATATAAATTTGTTATGTACGTTCTGTTTCAAACTTCAAAGGGGCCCCAAATTTATCCAGCGATCCTTGCTGTCCGAGGACCGAAGGAGAAAGATGCGGACTTTGCCTCGCGTAGCGATGCGACGGCGTATGTCCTCTTCTTGTAAAGTGCGGATATGTCTGCGCACGTTTCGTCGCCCAACGTCTTTGGTAGGGGTGAGAAGGCGGGACCAAAAAACAGGTGTTTTTCCCCTCTGTTGCAACGTAAACTCACAATCAGTTACCCCGATAGATCTACTCAATGAACCCGTCGATGATGAGATACCGATGAAAATAAACCCACTAACGACGACGATATCGGGAGCACCTTTTACCGTCTACAAACGAGCCGCAGGAAGTCCAAGAGTTGTTTCAGGAGGAAATTGTCGGAACCCCACTACGGAGTCTGAGAGATCTCGGAAACTGGGCGTACGACTTACTACAGGGACTCTCTTTGGTCTGAGGAAAGATTGGAGGGAGAAATTGGCTCTTTTCGGTCATCACGAGAGCCCATTACGCGTACCCAGGGGCTTTGATTCTCACATCCTTACTGGTACGGCCGGATTCGTTTGTGATTTTGAAGTGAGCCGCGGAAGATCGACTTGTGATGCAGCCCGGCGGAGGGAGGGGGCAGGGGGGAGGTGGAGGAGAGAAGAACGAAACTTTGCTATGCCTCCTCAGGTATGAGGTAAGATTGCAGGGGGAGGGTGAAGAGGAAGGAAGAGAATAAAAGAGAAAAGAGAGAAAAGATATGTAGACGCGGGGTGAAGAGGTACGCGCGGAGTTTTGAACACAAAGATGCCGCCCAGTCATTAGATACCATGGACCGTATGGTGCAGCGGTGCCCGCGGTCGACGTGGTTCGGATGCCGCGCCACCCATTCGGTATGGATCCTCGCGTAGGTGTACCTGCGGGCACAAAATCTGTTCGATGGATACCTTATGACGTACACCTTCGAATATCATCGAGAATTCTATAATTAGTTTGATAAACTAACGGAAATAATATTCAATCGATTCTATTACCGGGGTTAATTAAAAACGGTTAAGATTTCACATTGATTAATTATAATGAATTAATCCGAAACGAACAATGAATATAATTACGAACAATTAGCTGTGCGGGGTATTACGGACGTTGTGGGGGCGGGAGGGGAGGGAAGTCACGCGATATTCAAGTTCTGAGGATATGGTGGGGGAGGTGGAGGTGGATGGACCCTGGCAGTCGGTGCATGCAGCGGGGGCAGCAGCAGCAGCGGCAGCTGCGAGTTTGGCTATTAAAAGCGGCTTACCCCTGCATATCAGAGTCTAATCTCTATCAACCCACGCTAAAACCTCTTTCCTACACCTAGAGGGATGAGGAGGAGCTAGGCTGCGGCCTGCGTCGCTCGACGGAGCCCGCAAATATGAAGATTGGTAAATGAGCCGTAACGTCGCGGACCGCCGCCGTGTGCCTGGCAAGAAATAAAAATAATGCATCGTCGCGGCACTAATTTCTCTAATCATAGGCGAAAATCTTTCGAGTATAAGAAAGCTGGCATGGAGGGGAGGGCAAAAAGACGGTCTCTGAATCTCTTTGGATCTCAGAGATTCAAACTAATGACACATGGGCTTTGTATAATCCGCAGTGCAGAGACGAATCACTAGAAATTAATTAGCGCGTCGGGGTATCTGTAAAAATTACAAACGCTAATAGTTGGAGATTTTCGGTGAAAATTTATGCCAAAGATTTTTAGCAGCTATTGTGCGTGAAGTCATTGTTCATGAGTTCTACAGGCGATGAGGGATTCGTTTTGTTTTATAGTTTGACGTTGATTGCGCGTCCCGGATTATAATTTTATGTACCACCTCTCCCCCCTTTTCACAATCTCTTGAAGCTTCGAAGTACTCGCTGGATATTAAAACGATATCAGCGTCTTATGGCGCGCTTGATTCCTCTTCCTGACGAAACAATATCCTCCTTATCTACATAATCTTTATACAATGATCGCCGTCGCGTTTTGCTTATGTAAAAATATTATACATATATATTTCACTTCATACCCCCGCGAACGGGAAACGCTCATGCTCGATTACTCGCCTTTTTATCATCCCTCTGGACTGCTGACAAACGGAGGAAACTCTACGATCATTTGCATCAGATGTCCTATATAAATTGGGTAATGTCCTAGACCTATATTCAACATTTCAGACGTCATCCTTTCCAATAAAAATAAAATAACAAAATTATTAAACCCAATACATTGCGTAAACTGGTTATTCGATAATTTTAGAGATAAAAAAATGATTTTAAAGAATTTTTTTCATGCCGTTTCACTAATTTATTCATTTATTCTGCTAAAAATGGATATCGAGGTAGATCTTTTCTACGACTTATTATGAATTCATTATTTTTTCATCGCTACGGAATGAGAAAATTTATTCATCCTGACCAACGTATCGTAACTCTAGTTAATGTGCTGATAGAATCGAACGAATTTTTGCTCTGAAAAGAGGGCAGAGTCAGATCCGATTCGATTCCAATCCGCTGGATTTAATTCCAACACGTGGAATTCACAACAGTCGATCTGTTCGATCTGATCCACGGTAACCATACGCCACCAAAATTTTCTGGGGAGGCAGCAGGATCGAATTCTGATTTGGATTGTGGCAGTAAAACCGCCCTGTATCGTCTTAAGTCATTTTCAATACGTTCTACGATCTGAAAAAAATTTCAACAGTTCAGTGATGACTAATTGTTAGACTACATCATCAAGTATGTTTCAGATTGACCTTATACCTTTGGATGTTTTTCAGAAATGTCGTCGGTCTCGCAGGGGTCGTTAATCATGTCAAAAAGACATGTTTCGGTACACCTGACGAATTGATCGAACGCTGGGCAAGAAATTTTTGCCCTATTTCGCAGCTCGATAATTTTTTCCGGTGTTACGGAAGCGTTAGAAATACTCGCAATAGCCCTTCCGGCGTCGGAGTTCAAAACGGACGTTGGGTCATACGGAGGAATGTCATCGGCTACGCTGTTGTTGCCGTAAAAATCAGGATATTGATTCTGAGATCCTGGAAAAAATTTAGGTAAAGACTTTGCTCTGTATTGTTTTGAAAAAATGAAGTTATATGTGATTCATTTTCAGGCACCTTTAAGTAGTTTGAATTTCTCAAAAATACCACCCGCGACTTCCTCAACCTCATCGATGTTTAAAAGCAAGGAATTTCGAGGGCTCGCCGATCCGTCTTTGAGAGCAGGCCACTGATTTACCCCGTCGATTTCACCGAGATCGGTTACATTTCCTCCAGCGGCGGAATAGATCGTAGGCATCCAGTCCGTGATGTGCATCAGTTCGTTTGAGACTCTCGAAACGTTTTTTAATAGTGGAGAATAAATGCACGTGGACGATCTGACCCCCCCGTCAAACAGTGAAAACTTGAGCTGAAATCATCGCGATATCAGGTGAATGATGTTAAAAATTTTTACTCAAGATATTCAGGAATTCGTAAACCCACCCCGCGAAGAGGATAATTCGATCCATAATTCTCGTGAAGACCTTCCGTCTGCGCCCCGTTATCCGTGGTAAATAGAATTATCGAATTTTCGAGCATTCCTCTGTTTTTTAGCGCTTTTACGGTACGGCCGACCGAAGCGTCCAGTCTTTCCACCATCCCTGCAACGATTATAAGACTGTCGCTTTTCTTTTTTTCTGTTAATTAGGTATGCAATAATCACAGTTTTCACTAATATGCCGAACCTTACCGGCATACTTTCGCCTTCTAACATCCTTTATGTATCCGAATTTTGCGTTTACTTCGTCAATATCATGTACCTCAACAGGATCCTCCGGCTCCCCGCTGTGCGGTGCAAGATGGGCGATCTGAAGATAAAGTGGTTTTTCGACATCGTGGTGTCTTATGATGTTCTCCACTTCCTCTGTAACTACATCCGTAAAATACTTCCTATTTCTCACGACCTCGGAGGCGTTTGGGATGTCCCGATGAAGGTCATGACCGGTTTCGTTCTACGGGCGTGTAAAAATCGGAATTATAAATTCTCCCTCCAAGTGGAACGGGGAAAGACTAGGTAAGACTCACGCTCTGTCTTATCGTGTGATCGAAGTACTTGATGTAGCCGCTGTAGTACCCCAAAAATGAGTCGAAACCTCGGTGACTCGGCGTATGATCTACCGAATAGTAACCGACGTGCCATTTTCCCACTAATCTGGTCGTGTACCCCAAATTTTTCAGATGACCCGGGAGCAAAGGGGTTTCCAACGGGATTCCCCAGCGTTCGCCAGCCTTCAGTGGAAACCCCTGCATTCCTAGGAATTCATAATCGGAGGTGATTATCATGCATATGGTGGGCAAAAAGTCTCGATGATTGAAAAAATTACCAGTCCGAATTGGATAGCGTCCGGTGAGAAACGCAGTCCTAGACGGCGTACAAGTTGGTAAGACATAGTGTCGGTTTAATGCGATTCCATTCGCCACTAGAGCGTCGATGTTTGGAGTCGGTATTTGGTCGGATCCGTGAAAGCTGACGTCGTTCCATCCCTTGATAAAATTAAAAGAAAAAAATTCAATTTGTTTCGAAGAACAGGTGAATAAACGTACGCCCGGGCTGTGGTAAAACGGTCTCGCTAATATTGACGTAATATTATTATTCTTATTTGTCATTATATTTGCATAATATCTAGGTTATTCTATCTACTTTGCCTCCGCGTTATGCACGCTATTCGCGATAAGACGGTGCTAATTACCGAACAACGCGCGTATATCTAATTCTCATGATAACTCGGGCAGCAAATGATAGAAATTTTTTTTTCAAGCTCTTGATGTAAGTAGATGCGCCGATTTTTTCTCCTGAAGTAAGTAGACTTGGAAAGAAGAGAAAAAAAAAATTGGGAATCGATTAACTTTGAGCAAGAGATTTGAGCAATGTTTATTTTAATTAATATGCGTGTCTGTCGATAATAGCGATTAGGTAATATATTTCCAGAGTGAAAAGGCATACATTGACACGACCTTTTCAATCAAACTTGTTTTTCTCTTATACATACTATACTTATATTACCTACTTGCGAGCCATGTGTTTAATAATAAGACATTTAGGAAAGTGAAATTCATTTAATATTCTTACCAGATCGTCGGCAATAATTGTAAACACATGCGGTGGTCGATCACTTTCAGCGTGACCACTTGATTTCGTACATTTTTTACCAAAATTATTAGCGAATACACAGATAAAAAATGTCGAAAGAGTTATACCGGTGATAAAATAAATACACGTCATCTTTTCCTTCCAATTTTCAAACCTATATGATCTAACTTCAATTATTTCTTCATTACTATCGCAAATAAAACCCGCACAATTTACAACGGAATAACTCTGCTTGTCACGATACCATTAAAATAGAAGTATCGTCGGTTAACTAAGTTAAAAAAAAAAAAACTTAAACACGATGTTAAACGCGTTTCATAAACTTACTATACAGCCGTACGGTATGAAAGTGACTCTTATTAAGTTTCGTTCTTTTAATATATTCTATCTCTAAAGTAACATCTGATGATTTAGCCTTTCGTAAACCTTGATATTACATGTAATGTGTTATTGAGACTGTGGAGGGGAGATACAGATAGTTTTTTTTTTTCTTTTCTTATTCTTTTACTCAGCGTTGATTGGCTGGAAAATATATTTCAGACTAACTCGATGTGTATCTATAATTAGTATCTAATTATTATTTTTTTTTATTAGGTCTGCGAAATTCTATTCGCAAACAACCTAGAAATAACACTCGATTGTGAAACTAAATAATTCCATTAATGTTTGACATTGTTAGTTTTATCGTGAAAATTATCAGAATCTATAAAGTGTACATCATGGGATGAAAGAATCATGTTTACATCAACAATAATGTCCGGTAGTTGTAGTATATCGATTGCGTGTAAGATAAATAATAATATATTTACAAAAATGAATATTTTTATGGGTGTACTTGTACATCTGGTACACAGGTGTATTTTCTGACAAGCTTATAAAAGCTACTTTTAATGGAGGGTTGAAATTCTGGCGTATTACCAGCTTAAATTATATAACATAATTTTATATTTCAGTATTTACCATAAATAACGTATATAATAGTAAGTAATAAAATCGTTCGGCGTAACTATCTCGGTATATATATATAAGTCGTTTATAATAATAATTAATATAATTATAATCTAATCGTCGTCGATGAAATTAATTTCCACCAGGTCCTCTTCGTCTTCATCTTTGTCCTCTTCTTCTACATCGTTCTCAACCTTCTCCCTGTCTTCATCCTGGCTGTTGTCATCGACCACCCCGTCATTCGTCGTGCAATTTTTGCTACCATGCCAGTAGAACGTGGCGGCGGTATTACTCGGGGAAAATGTGTCTTTCAGTCAAAGAAATGCCCTCAGTCCAACTATCAGTAACACCATACCGATGTGGGCGCAAACTGCCAATGTGCTTACAGCTGTCGCAGCATTTGTAAAAGCATACAACATCGCCTCAGGACTAAGCCAGGGCTCCCACGTCCCATTAAAACTACGAGGATCCGCGTGCCAATCTACGGGCATCAGGGCCTGCTTCGTTAACACGTTTCCATGCTGCTCCAGAAACAGATCCAACTGCGTTACCATCTAAAAGGAGAAGAAGAAAAACAGGTAAGGTTTGCCTCGAAACAATAAGTCGAGGGCGTTAATTGTTGGCCGGAAACGAATATACCTTTTGATAATCTTTAGCGATGTTTTTCGTTTCGCAGGGATCGTTGACGATGTCGAAGAGGCACTCGGTTTCGTTACAGGCGTCAAAATTTCCCCGGCGAAGCTGCCCGGAGTACCCGCTGCATTCGACACTCGCCTTCAATCGGAGAACGACCATCGCACTAGGTTGAGTAACCGGACCTCCCAGATATGTGGTGATACTTTTTGAAACGGTGCTACCGAGAACCAAGGTTGTATTGTACGGTAAATTGTCCAGGTAGCGACCAGACTCGCCGTGGTAACCATCGTAGTAGCCTCGGCTGTAAGATCCTGGAGGGAATTCAAAATTTATGAATAGTTTTATTTTATTTATTTATTTATTGCGACGATTACGACGAACCTCGAAGGAGTTTGAATCTTCCTTGAATCGCAGCTTCTGTTCCGGACACCTCATCGATGTTCAGAAGCAAAGTGTGCCTCGTTCCAGCGCGACCTTCGCTCAATGCCGGCCACTGATTTACGCCGTCCAGATCGCCCAGGTCCCTCAGACTGCCCCCAGCAGCCGCGTAGAGCGTTGGGAGCCAGTCCGTCATGTGCATAAGTTGCTCGGAAACACGCGTCGTTTCGTAAAGACGAGGAGACCAGATGGCGGCTACTCCTCTAACTCCACCCTCGTACAAAGTATACTTGGTCTGTTGATTATGGGGTTGATTAATTTTATTAACCCGCTTAGAGAATTTTGGATGAGTAATTCTCCGGCATCAACTTACACCTCGCAACGGCCAGTTGGAACCCCAATTTCTAAATTTTCCGACGGGAGTCGCCCCGTTGTCGGTGAGGAACAAGATCAGCGAGTCTTTCAGCAAACCTTTAGAACCAAGAGAGGCTACCACCCGTCCAACGGAATCGTCGAGGCGCGTCACCATGGCTACAAAATATCGAATAGGTATATTTTAAAAATTACTTTTATTGAATTACGCAACCTACCAGCAAATGTTCGACGATTTGGTTCCCGAATGTGATAGAATTCATCGCTCCTCAAGTCGCGCATCGGAACTTCAAGAGGCGGATGAACAGCGAGATGGGAAATCTGCAGGTAAAGGGGCCGCATTGGATCGTGGGCGTCGATGATTCTCAGCGCTTCTTCGGTGAAAAGATCTGTGGCATATTCGCCCTGGTCTCTCCAGGCCGGATCGCTTCCCCGATGCATATCGAATCCGCTTAAATTCTGCGCAAGTATCGAACAAGTGATTTTAATTTTATAAATATGATCGCTGGCGATTAGTTAAATAATCGACAGAAGTTATTACCCCTTGCTCGTACTTGTAGTCATAGTAGGTAATGTGGCTGTTATAAAAACCAAGGAAAGAATCAAAGCCTCGATGCAACGGCGTGTGCTGCGGCGTGTGATATCCGACGTGCCATTTTCCAATTAATCTTGTAACGTAACCGAGTCCTTGAAGATGTTCGGGAAGGGTGCGGATCTCCAGAGGAATACCGCGCGGTTCTCCAGCCTTTATTCCGGCGCCCTGCATCCCTGTTGAAAGAGAAAACGATGAAAAGAAGAAAAAAACGGAGCGTCGCATGGCCGCGGAATTGAAGATGCCAAAAATAAATTAAATCAAAATCGAAGAACTCACCCATACGGATAGGATATCGTCCCGTAAGAAATGCGGCTCTTGAAGGCGTGCACGACGGCAAAACGTAGTGTCTGTTCAAAATCACCCCATTGTAGGCGAGGGCGTCTATGTTCGGTGTCGGTATTTGGTTTGAACCGTGAAAACCGACGTCATTCCACCCCTAAAATATTTATCAATGAATCGCGACCGCTGGATGTTATAGTCAAGTAGCATTTTCGACCAGAGTTCACTGGTTCAAGGCGGTGCTGAAGGTAGAATGCTATTAGACTTCCGGGTTAAATTGGAGTTGGATTATGTACGAATAAAACTAGACGGAGGTCATCATAACAGCTCGGCAGGGTAAATAACCGCGGTGGAGGGGTGGATAGAAGGCGTGCGGTATAATTACGTAACCCGACTGAATTTCGTCATCACTTTGCACAGGAATTTTATTTGTTTGGTTCTCCGTGAGTCAGCGGACCGTGTGTCTGCATCCTCGTTCCTCCTCACGTTGCACGTGCCTCCTTCGGACCCCGTCGTGGGCGGTTCTGAGTAAACTAGTGGAAGCGTCCGCGGCTTAGGAGGTAATTGTCTTAACTCGGCGTGCATTGTTAATCCAAGTCGAGTGGTGCCACGTGCCCACCAACCCAGGCCAACCAGCCTCGCTGCATAATCTTAAGGAATATTAAACCAAGCGACGTATAAAATGATAAAGCTATCCGCCGACACCACCACCACGGTTTATGTTCATGGCAATAAGCGACCTGACGCCTGTTATCCAAGAAACAACGCTAAACTTATCCCAGTCTAATTATTACGCCGATCAGTTATTTTTCCGTGAAAAATTTCCTCCCCCCCTTCTCGACGGTGCAAGAAAAATGAAAATTAGACCTTAGATGGATGAATGAAACGATGGATTTCCTTAGCTATAAGCAGACAGCTTAAGTGGCTCAAATACATTTCACCTCTTCTCGCGTCGTAATTTCCTTAATTACATTATTTATCGCGACGAGAATTGGGGAGTAACTTTAGACTCTGAAACTTGATACGTCTCACATACCTACGCATGGCATATTTGTAATATGCCTATAGGTAATATATAGGAGTACACGCGATAATTACGAACGTTCATTTCTAGGCGGTAATATACTAATGAGGATCAATTGACTAGGAGCCCCGGGACGAATGAAAGCAGCGATCCCTCCATTCAAAGATTAATGGTATAATTTTGACCTATTGATAATCATTCAATTCTGCAGATAATTCAATTCAACCATTTTTCACGATGAATAAAATGAACCCTTTTCAATCAGCTTACCAAATCATCCGCCATAATTACGATGATATGAGGTGGTGTCTGGTACTCCTTGGGTTCGCGGGTATGATGTTCCCGGGTGTGATCGCAGGCGACGTACGCGCCCAAAAGGAGAGCCAGGCTAGCAACGAGGAATCGCATCACCATTTTGGAAAATCCAACAACAATTGAATCACCCCGCTCCGCAGCGTAAGTGTAACGGAACGATTTCCGTATTCGCCGTTAAAATCTTAAGCCAAAAAAAATTCACCAAGTTCAAGTTTTCCCTCTTTAACTTTCAAATTGTTGTTGTTATGCACCGCCAAAGAAGATCACAATTTTTCACAAGGACCCACGCCGGATCTATAGACTTGGTCAACGCATCTCGTGCAACCGCAAAGACCAGAAAGTTCTTTGGAAAGGGTTTCTCAGCTTATATAGTCCGGCTAACTCGGTAAAATATACGTATCAGCGTATGAATGAACTCTGCAAAGTTGGACGAGGGGGTGAAAGAGAAGAAGATGAGAAGAGGCTGGGCTCATGCGTCTAATGAGTATGACAATCAGCGAAATACGTGCTCCGGTGTTCCGTTAGCTTCATTGGACATATACGTGCAACCCGAGACCCGCGTCCTCCCCTTTGCTTTTTCTCCCGTTAATCTGAATACTCCTTTTTTTTTTTTGAATTATTTTATTTCTTTCTTCTTATTACGTTGCAACAGCGTAATCGGTATTTCAAGAATCTAAAAACTCGACTCCTTCACGGAATCGGAGATGGGCACGTTGGAATCGTACAATTTTTATTTATACACGAGCACATGCTATTTTTTTTCTTTTTTTTTCTTGACCATCTTAGGGTCGACGCTGCGGCAAATTTATGTATAATTATCGTAATCATTGGGACGAAATTTTCTCACGACCTTATATTGTACACTCATGGCTACAATTTGTAAATTATGCTTACATCATGTTTCACAGAATCTTTTAATTGAGATAAGAAGATCACCTTTGCACTCTGTTTCTGTTTCTCATTAGATGCGTTGGCACCAGGAGCAGCTGTAAAGCGCGAATCATACATTTGGTCACCTGTCGAAAAAAAGTCCCTCGGCTGCAACATGCCGCGGATATCTGCTGAGAGGGAAATTGGTAAATAATGTAAATTCGACGTTTAATTTCTTAAGTAAATAATATCACATCTTAATGAAGGGAAATGGCGTCCATTGTTTTGGACCATAGGTCAAGTAGTGTTAATTTAGGGATACCAATTACATTATTCAGTATTTCCTCGTCGGATCGTTCGAGACATCCGCTGCTCAGAGTTACCTTATAAGTTTCACGGCCAGATAAACATTTTAAATAAACAACGACTAAAACACCGCGGTTGTTATTACAATGCTGAAATATCCAGAAGGGGCTGAATAATTTAATAAATCAAATTACCGGTACGAAGAGTTCTCTGCGGCCGTAATTCTGAAGCTTTTGAGAGAATCAGTTCCAAGATTCTAAATTGTAGTAAGTCGGGCATAATTTTGGTGTTAAAAGATCTCGGATGTTTGGATGGAGCAGAAAAATGAGTCAAGATTTAATTAAATATCATAATAAAGAGAAAATAGATAGCAGTGAGTATAAGCATCATTATTTCGTAAATGCGGTAGTCAATGTTGTGAATAGGCCGACTATGGAGCACGCGGTAGGATCTGTCGACGAAATTTTAAATTTGAACAGGTTGGCATAAATCCCGCGAGAGAGAGCTTTACCACCGCGGTTGATCGCAGCTGATTCGACTGTAATACTTCGTCTGCTACAGCAGGCGACGACGAAATGTCAAAGTTAAAAACAAAAACTGTCGGAGATTCAGAAGATTAAAAAAGAGTTGAGGAAAATAATTTATCAATGTTTACGACTAAGCAGAAACTCATAGAACGGACTGGAAACAATAAAGTCGACCGATTTGAGTTCCTCAAACTCCTCGTCGAGGAATTCAAAACTTCAAAATCAAAAGGTAACCAAACTTCATCGCATACAGTGAGATTTTACGTATAGATTGTTGTACCGGATTGTTGTTTTCATTTTTTCTCAGAAGCAAAGACGCAAGTCTTAGCTAATTTGGCAAACTTTGCCTATGACCCTATAAACTACGAGTATCTACGTCAACTACGAATCATCGATCTTTTTCTCCATATACTTT
This sequence comes from Athalia circularis, assembly GCA_963978495.1. Lineage (NCBI taxonomy): Eukaryota > Metazoa > Arthropoda > Insecta > Hymenoptera > Athaliidae > Athalia > Athalia circularis. The sequence continues at coordinate 37,364,512 of OZ021698.1, read as the reverse complement.
CTGGAGATGACAAGGAATTTGTTCGCTTTGCTATAGGAGGCATCTGCAATTTGTGTTTAGGTAATGCTATTATGAAATTAAAATATCCTTGAAACAATCCAGTATTGGGTATTGTTTTTTTTGAATTCCAGATCCAGAAAACAAAGAATACATCAACCATAGCCAGGGTCCACAGATAATATCTTCCCTCTTAACATCCACTGACGAAGAAACTATTTTATCAGCTATTACCACGCTGATGTTTTTAATGACCCCAAATTCTAAGCTGCTTATAAATAGCCCTGAAACTATACACTCTATGATATGTTTCTCTGAGGATTCAAACCATAGAATACGAAATTTAGCCTTAATATTTCTCAAGGATTACTGTTCTGAGGTGGAAATTGAAAAAGTTAAACTTAATCCGCCAGCTATATCAGTGACTAGAATTCCACTGCCACGCTAAAGAGATTGTGTAGTTCTCATAATGAGGCTCCGATTGAGTAGCAAACTGCTGAGCTGCTGTGGAAAGCTGAATAAATATTACTGTACAAAAATTCCAACAGATTCTACTGCGGTAGATAATTTAAAAAATTTGAAAGTCGGCAATCGCGTTAAAGTGACTAAATCGATAACCGAAAATGAAATTCTAAAGTTTGCAGACCTTACCAGTGACTATAATCCAATCCATATCACCTCCCCTAAAAAAATCGTTCATGGCGCGTATCTTAATGGTTTAGTTTCTGGAGTGATTGGCACAAAATTGCCAGGTGCAGGAACAATAGTTGTCGAACAGCTCCTCAGATTTCCTAATCCTTGTTACGCCGGCGACACTGTTGAGATTACAGTAGAAGTAGTCAGCATCAGAAAGATTATAAAGTGCAAGTATACGTGTGTAGCCAATATGGAAAGATTAGTTCTAGAAGGAGAGGCAAAACTTATAGTGGGAAAATCAACTGTAAAATAAATCAGTTCCAATAAATAGATGTTCTTCCACATCAATATGTAGGTGAAGCAATCAAGTAATTGTAACTTTTTAAAGATTAAAGTAATGAATATTTTGACTGAAAAAGACTTTTCATTTTGTTACTCATTTTATCATAGTAGTAAGTTGGTGAATCATGCCGAAGTATTGGCAATGCTGCAACCTGAGGTATTTTGCATAGCAAGCATTTTTCTTTTTTGTCCTCGATGTATTCGAGAATGTCAGCAATATTGCGATATCGTTGAGAATTCTTGCAATATAACAATTCTAGCATATATCTAGACCTCCCTTGAAGTAATTCTTTTTGTCATTGTTCGACCTGCTGCTGTTCAACTAACAAGAGGCTTTCTGCGAGGTGAGTGTAAGCGAAATTATTCTCTGAGCCATGCTCATAGAACGTTACACATAAATTCACTCTTGCGAACTCATTTTCATTACCCTGCTAAGAATTTTGACAATTTTTGGTTCACAGATCAACATGCATCTAGAAATCCTAGTAGCATTGTTGTGTATTGGACACATCTGTGCTTCTGAAACTACGAACGAACCAGGAACATGCCCAGCTTCCGATGCTCCCACAACTGAAAGTCCGATTGGCTGTGTGTGTGGGGTGTTTTTGAGTGGACAGTTCAAAAAAAACAGCAAAGAACAACCCAAGGGCAACCCAGCTATGCTTCATGAACATCCTGACACATTTCCTTGCAATATTGTCGGCAACAAACTATGCACCAATAAGTGCCTTGATACTGTGAGTCCCACATCCCATTGCTTTTTGTATTTTAACTAACATCCTAATCATTACATATTATTGAAAATTTATTCTATGAACTATGCTAATGGGTGATGAAACTTTTTATACTGTCATATTACAGATTGTCAAGCATTTGCCAAACAGTCCAGCGATTCTCTGCGGATCTATCGATCGTGATTGTCATAAAGAGAGGGTGAGTTTTTAGCTTCAGATAATACAAAATTATAGTTTTACTCCTAATTACTTTTTTAATATATCTTCATTTTTTATTCTTTATATGCAGTAATTAAACTACCTTGATCCATGTTTGGATTTGTTTCTAGGCTTACCTATTCATCAAAAATTGCAAGGATGAATGGATAAATACAAATCTCTCGGCTGGACGAGAATATTGCTGTAAGGATGGACTGCCGTATAAGTGTCCAATTCTTAGTTAGGAAATTATCAGAACTCATAAGATATTACTTGTGCGATTACTGTTTCGATGTTCTCTAGGGTTTAAAACCTTTTTGCTCCAAAATTCAAGCTGTTATTACTATGGGTCTCTTAAACTTCCCGCCGTGATCTAAATATAGCTATAGAGTTGGTGTGGCTTGAGTTTTATTTCTAAACAAGATCCAGCATTACATTTCTATTAATAGAATTGACGATGTCATGTAGTCATTTAATACCATAAAATTTTACCACCCACCACTATGGAATCGCAGATATTCACATAATTTTAATATTGCAAAGTCAAATCACCTCTTGACGGCATAAGACTTAATTGGCAATTATACAGGTCAAGAGCAAATAGTAGGGCCTAGGGAACGAGGGCATATTTTAATTCTAATTTTAAGTTGGCCACAACGGACTTGCAACAGTCATCTCAGTTAATGTACATTCGAGTAGTTAGTTGAATTTATTTCTTATTGATTATAATTGAATAAAACGTCATCAATAATCAAGATAATTTAGTAATGAGTGGTATAAAATGATCAAACTATCAATAATCTGTTCACTGCGAATTGTCACCAAAGAGACATCTAAATAAAGTTCTAAACAATGTGTGCCAAACTACTGGCATGTCCGCTATGTTCTCAGCCTGCGTTTTTGACATTGGATGCTCTACGCTCAGGACTTATTAGCGTAGCCACACGTCCCCTCGCCTGTCCGGTCTGCAACGAAATATTACTCGGTGTCGACAAACTCACTATCCATTTATTCAGTCATGCCATTAATTTGTCTGACGATGGTCGGGTTGATACTGACCATACAAAGATCATGGAAGGAAATGCTTTCACTGTTGCTGAAGACAAAGTTGATAACGATCAGATGATATCTACTCAATCTTGGAACGCAACGCACAAGCAATCCGCTAAAGCTAAATCTTGCAGGCAGAATGATATTGCCACATTTGGGCCGCAGGTTACTCCCAAAATTGCCAAAACTCCTCTACGCAAAATAGCCAATACTCAAAGTGCTTGTTTTACAAAAGATGGAACTTCGAGCACAAGTTTCCAAACTTGTACAGAAGATCAAAGTCAGTGCAAAGATATTTTGACAGGCCAGGTTATATTTGTGCAGAGTGCACAACAGCTACATCAAGTTTCAGATCGAGAGAGAAATAAATTTTCTGGTGATAAAATTTACTTGCAGAACACGCCCCAGGAAGGAGAAACGCGGCAAGAAATTTCAGGATTAGTAAATGTCAAATGCGAATGTCAACCAAACGCGGATAAGCGTATGTCGTTACAGTATGAGGAGGCTAATAAAGCCAAACAAGTTCAGTTGGAGTGCGCTGAAAATTTATCCAAACACTCTGGAAAGCCCATGGAAAGTTACACCAAGAGTATTCTGCAATTTCAACCAATCTGGGTAGAAAATTCTCAACAGGAAATTCCCATGCAGAATATTTTGATCCACACAACTAGTGCAGCACAGGGACAAGCGAGTCACCAAATACTTGCGATGCCACCAAAAATCGTTACCAGCAACGAAGAAGGTTCACTCAAGCCCACGGGTACATCAGCTTGTGTACTTGCCTCTGATACTTCATCTGTTGAATTCTCTGTGAGCATGGGTCAGAAAAGTATTGAAACTAAAAATTCTACAACAAGTGAAACAGAGGGCTTGGAAAATCACCACCAAAACCATGTCTTGCCCCAGCTCAAAGCATTCAAAACACTTGCGACTAAAGAGAAAACACAACGGTGCGATGTCTGTGGATTTTATTTCTCAGATCCGAATATATTAACCCTTCACAAGCAATTGGTTCACATGATAAATGAAAAAGACATGAATAAGAAACCTGAAGATTTGCTAAAAAACTACCCCTGCCACTTGTGCCCAAAAGTTTTTAAAATGAAAGGAAGTCTTATGGTTCACATGAGGGTAGCTCACATCGGTTATAATTTAGGTAAGACTTGTTTTTACCACAGTCTATGAAAGTAATAATTCATTATCTGATCTAGGCTTGTTGCCAAAAGAGGGAGACCCTCTACCGATTCCTGGAGAACACGGGTACAATTGCCCAACGTGTGGCAAGAACTTCAAGAAGGTAAATTTTTCTATACAAACCCAGAGGATCCGACATAGTGCAGTAAGTTCATGAATATTATTCATACATTGCAGGAGCAGCACGTTACACAGCACTTAAAGACCCATGAAGGGAAACAGTGGGAGTGCGATGTATGCAGTAAAATGTTCACAACAAAATATTTTCTAAAAAAACACAAAAGATTACACTCTGGAGAAATGCCGTACAAATGTAATATCTGCGACAAGACATTCACGTTCCAGCAATCTTATCACAAGCACAGGCTCTACCACAAAGATGACAAGCCTCATGCGTGTTCTACTTGCGGTAGATCTTTCAAGGAACTTTCAACACTCCATAATCATGAGCGAATACACACAGGGGAGAAGCCCTTTGCCTGTGAAACGTGTGGTAAGGAATTAATGACGGAAGACCTATACATACTGTGTACGCTAGTTTTTAATGAAGTAATTTGCTTCGTAATTGATTTCAGTTATTATACTAACAGTGCATAATACCGATTATGTTGCTCACATGTGTTTGATCCTAATGCAAAGTGGCGTGATGCATGTTCTAATTGCAAATCGGTGAGTTAATTTCTTGTTTACTATTAACGGTTCTCAAGTCAAGTATGTTTAATTTGTATTCCACTCATCTATGATATGTACTATTTCAGGAAAATGCTTCCGACAACGAGTTTCATACTTAGTTCATCGACGCATCCACACTGGAGCAATGCCCTACAAGTGCACAGCTTGTGGGAAAAACTTCAGATACAAAGTAATGAGTTTCTGCTGATCAGTCAATGACCTCATTCCATAATGTGATGGTATCACCTGACGATTAAAAAGAAAAATTGTTTTTAATGCTGGTATAATTTTTGTATTTTTTTTTTCATGGCTAGGTGAGCCAAAGAACACACAAATGTACTGCCCAACCACCTGGTACAGTCATACGTCAGTCGAGTGATCTGGTGCAGCGTTTGCTGGAAGTATCTCAATCAAAAAATGCGAACACAAAAGAGAGCAGCGAAGCTGTATTATCCCAGGACACAGAATCTGAAGGGTGCATTCCAAACGAGGAAAACCGATACATTTTAGTAGTGGACAACCATGGACAACATATTCTTACGAGACAATCTGAAGTTCAGAAGAAAACTACTGAAAGCGAAATAAAATCGTCCAGTTTGGGTTCGCAGAAATATGAGGATGAAGGGAATGACGAAACATTCATCCAGGACTTATGGGGTCATAATATTCTAAATGGTACAACTCTAAAAGATTCCATGGAGATTTCGGTCAAGAATATCCTGAACGAAGAACAGCATTCTCAGTCAGATGGTAACAATGACTTTTTTTCCATGGTACTATCGCCATCGGTAAATGATATCCAATCTCCGTCGAGTGAAATGGAACACTTGAGGCTTTCGTCGCCAATCAGCAATGAAAATATGTCAGAGTTAACAAAGCCGGAGGTTGCACAATCAACAGACAACTTTGGGTGTAGAAATAGTCAGACAATAATACACCAAAACTTCAATCGTGATAACAGTAGAGTTGCTACCCTACTGCCTACGATTAATGAAGAATCCTTAAAGCAATTACTCTATGGCTCGGAAGTTAGGCAGTAATAGTACAACTATGAGTAGGAATTCTGCAAAATTTATTTGCAACTTTCTGAGATAAGCAATTGCAAGCCAGACAAGAAAAAATAATAAATAAACAAATATACTACACTTTTATATGCTCGTGCAGATCTGATTCTTTTATTTATTCGAATGCTGTTGAATATAATTCAATACATGTACTATAAATGAATCATTTTCTTTACTGTTAGACGGCAGTAGAATAAGACAAAGATAGCACAGATAAGACCAAAATTTTGATTTTTTAATTTATTTTTTTGGTCCATGTTCGTTTTTTTGTTCTTCTTGCCCTTCCCGATTCCCAGGCAAGTCAGAACAAGAGCTGGGGACCGCTTGTACAAGGACAACCGCTTGCTAAGGGTCAATGCCATTGCAGGCGCCGTTGCCCGACGAAGAAGAGACAGAACGACAAGAGGATCGAAGAAGACGAGAACGAAGGCTAATGTTGGATTTGAATAACCGCCATTTTCTACGGCGCGCATGCGTGAAGGGTAGTATCGAGGATTCGGGGAAGCAAATCACTATTCTGTGGCTTCACCGTTGGGTTGACACAGAATTTGACAGTTCGTAGCTCGTAGTGGCAACTTGAAGTTGCGTACCGGAATGTGTATTTGATTTATAGGGGCGATGTCGGTGTTGGTAAAAATTTGTCGGACCCAAAATCAATCGGACTATGACGAAAAAAGTGTATAACCGAGTCCAGAATGTTCTCCGGAAGAGCTAAGACCTAACCTTGAACCATTCTTGGTTGAATTTTACTGCACGAACCATCGAGAATAGAAACTAATTTCGTTGTCGGAAATATCTCGATAGCAGACGACGCTCCGATCGACTTGACAGCACACTCCGTTTTCACGTGTCTACTTGCGCATCTCATTGCATAACTGAGAAACTGAGGTCCGAGTTCCTGGGAGGAGCTCCCCTTTTTGGTGAGTAATAATTAAAAGATATTTAGACAAATAATCCTGATACCCGAACGCAATAATATAGGGGTCGATCAGCTAGTTAAGATTGTCGAAAACTCGGCGGATCGGTTGATTAGCGACAGGCTGTTTTGACACTATAGCAATCCGAGACCTTGCCGAGTTTTATCAGTATCCAATTGGTGATGAGAAAACAATCCCACCGTCCAATCGGCGCGAGTCTTTGTTGGTTTAAGTTCCATAAGAAACTTAGCAGTGGGCACGACAGCTGTTAGAAAATAAACCGTACTCGAACAGCGTTGGGTACGATCAAAATTTCGCCACAATAACGTAACCCCTTTGAAATCTTTTGAAAAAATAAATTCCGCATAATGTCATCAGGCTTAAATTATCTCGAGCCAGAACCTGCGGCCATTATACACCTAGACGTGCTAAAGACGTAATTTTTCGACGGTTAAAAAGTGACGTAAATTCTCACGGGGCGGAGCGTTCAAGCTTCCAATCCTAACCAACCCGATCCAATCATTCGCCATCCTCATCGTCCAGTGCACGTCGTCTGTATCGTGTCAATACATTATCAAGAAATTGTGAAACCAAAATTCCTTCACATTTTCCACCAAATAGACGGAGGGTGATGTTACAGCAATGACCTTGCCAAATTAAGGTAACTATCAACCCCCATAGATTATTCTTGCCCATTGAAAGTTTATCGTCTATCCAAATCGTTCATTCCAATACCAATTCTACCTTCTCTGTCAACCATGTGCTCCTCTCTCCTTCTCTCTCTCCCTTCATCTCTTGAGCTTTTTTGTAACATCGCGAGCTAGAGGGTGAGAGGGGGAGAGAGAGAAAGAGAGAGCGAGGCAGAAAAGAGAGAGGTTGAAGCTAGCACAGACAACTGGTGCTGTGGGCTGTGCTGTGGCTCTCTGGCTGAAAAGGAGAACCTCCATTCTCTGTGCTCGATCTCCATTGCAGCAAATGGAGGACTGCTCGAAGAAGCCTTTGTTGTAGGTCCCTGCTTACGTGAGAATTTATATCGAGGGGTAGAAATCTGTTGGATAGAAAACTCTTTTGGTGATGTTCCGCGTGTTTCAATATCTCGCATTCGTACATCTGTGTCCCTATTATCGAGGGAACATGAAGCATTACCAGTCAGCTGTCCGATTTTCTATTAGTAGTGAGTTGACTGCTCGTGAGTCTTCGTGAGTTGGATTTAGTGCCGCGAGTTTAACGCTGTGGTGTGACACAAGACTAAGATATTCAAGTGCCATGACTGAAAATAAACTCTAAATTAAACTTTAAAGAAACTTGAAAAATTAATCCTAGAATAAAACTGAAATCGCGGACCCTTCCGAACCCGAGAAGAGCACCAGCTATCCCGTTTGTTATGATTCTTGATAAGCTATTGGCGACAGTTTCTTCGGCCAGATACCAACCAATCTTCTATCAACGCTAATTGCGTGCAAATATCGTTATGCACATGTATACGTTCGTCAGTGAGTACAACTATATTATACATCGATTTAAGATATAAGTGTTATTCATTCCAGAGCGTCAATACGCCCCACACGTCCACGACTAGGACTAAAAACCTTGACAATTTGTTATATTTTACTGCACAATCGTAATCTCTCACTCTACCTCCGTGTTTATCTAGCGATTTCACAAAGAATGCACTTGTTTACACTTTTATTGTAATACTCGTCTGTACGTTGCACCCCAATTATAGGGCCAATAATCCTGCACCCCACAAAGGGCTCCAAGATTATGCCTTCCAGGGATCTTTCTTTCTCTCCTACTGTTACCTCTAATGTTTCAGTTTCTTCTCATTTTATTTCCCCATTTTGGAAGTGACTCTGTAATATTTCTCGGGAATCCTTGATGGTCGTTGTGATTCATTAGCAAATCAATCCGCTGCCAATTATTTAACGTATCCCACAAATACCACGATTCCAGTGATTATAATTCAAGGAATTTGTCTACACAGTGGAATTTAACAGGTATAAATGAATTTCCAAATTTCATTGTCCGTTACTCATTCGTTACCTTTTTGGCATTGTCTGCAATTTTTTTATTTATTTTTGTTTTGTTTTTCTCTTTGTCTTTCTGGTGGTGTCATGAGCATGCTGGAATTCAACGTAATACAGACTCAGAATAGACGATAGATCGATCAGAGACAAATCTCTGCATCTAATATTAGAACCCTCTCAGTCACGATGGAATGGAACTCCAAAATATTTTTATAGTTCGTCAGTTGTTTTAGTCTGGCATTAAAAAATCAAAATATTTTACGTTAGACTGTCCGAGTGAATATCTGATGCCATTGCTTCTGGATCTTGAATGAACAAAGCAAGGAAAAGTCAACATTGGCTGACTTTCCATGGTCACAAGAATTCTTGAAACGCGTGATCAATGGATATGCTTGCTTTGCAAAAAAAAAATGCAGCTTGCAAAACATGCACCTAATATTGTTTTACAAGTAAAGTGTGTACCGCATGTGCATACTTGCATAATTTTTGAACAATTTTATCATTAGGAGTGTTTGAAAATGGTATTTGTATCAGTAAATGACACCGCACTTTAATCTAAGAACTCTCAGGAATTTTTATTTTATTGGAACTTGTAGCTTCAGTTAATTTGCGATCTGAAGTTCATTTCATTGTTATTTCGTTGCTAATATCTAAATAGGTTACTCAGCAATACATGGTTTTACATGACGTAGGTTTTTTGATTGCAGACAGAATAGTGGCATGAGTCGATTAATCTATGGCAGATCAACAAGATCAGTCGTTGTCAGGGGGGTCTGTAGAGAAGGCCAGTGCTTCAGCAGACACCTCTAAGCAAGGTGTAAAAAGCTTTAGCGGTGCCAGCAGTGGATATAGAAAAAGACAGAGCAGCGGAGAGGCCCCAGCTACATTAGAAGAAAAACGACGTAGGCAAACGATTGGCAATCCTCAGACCCCACAGCTATCGCAAGACACAGTTCGAAGATCCATCGATTCCTCTAGAAGCGAAGGCAGGACCAAAGCAGAACGCAGAAGTCACCATGCTGCTGGCTTAGGGCCACCAATAGGTAATTTGAATTTTATCACATGTCTTCGGTTGTTCGCTATTGTCTTAGCTTTGAATCAAAAACCTTTCTGTTTTATATTGTAATTTCCATACAAAGTTGTTCACAATGATACTATAAAAAGCATCTAGATGATCGGGAGTTATGGGTGAACATTTTTTTTTTAACTTAATGAACTATCATTTAAGATACGGATTGGAGGCAGCAGCCTAAGACACAACAGTTGACTAGTGGGTCTCAGGGTAGTACGAGGGGTCGTAATTCAACCCGATCTTCTCTGCCGGAGTTGAACTCAGCCCCACTAGACTGTGTTGCATCACGAACACGTTCCAGAACTCCTCAGAGTTCTCAGAGTTCTTTTCACGGCAGCAATAGTTGCGATTTGCCACTTTTTGGCGGTTATTCTACCAGAAAAGGATCCAACGCTCACTCAAACTCTTTACCGCCACAATACGGGACACCTGTTACTAGCCATCCGTCAACTTCGAGAGGTAGAGGTGAGTTTCAACAAATTCTTACTATCGACATAGCGGTAACTGTCAATTTTTTCACTGTTTTCACATTCAAATTTTCCACTCTTATTAATCGCGTAATTGCATTGATGTTTCATCAGCCACTGACAATTTGTAAATTCAATGTCTTGTGTTGTTCCATAACCAATCTTTTATGGCGACAAGCCACCAGCTTTGTTTATAAATTAGTCTTTCCTTCCTGCAGAACTTGATTAGTCACCACAGTTTACAGCTATGTGGTTAATTTATGGCTGAGTGTGATTTCTCAGCTGTAAATGACTCAATTTTTTTTCATTGTGCTTGGAAAAATTTTTAGACCTTGAATGTGCCATTGAATTTTTAAAATATTCTGCTATACGGAATTATTATCAACCGAACATGCAACATGACTATTAATAATTCGATGAGGTTACGGTGATACTAATTCCAGAGCAACTTGTGCTCATGAGTGCTAACCGTGCAGCTTTTGTCAGTTAACTGAATCGTGGCATACAATATTGATTGTTGTCTTCATTTTGTGGTTGGCTTTCTGTGAGTGTGAGATTACACATGCGTAACCTTTGGAAGTTATCTGAATCATTATCAGGAAATACTACTTGGAGTGATTATACCATATCGTTTACAAACTTATGTGTGTCAACTGCACTGGTAGCAGTGGGCCAAATACAGATGAATAACTGCCGGAAGAATAACAGAAAGTCAAAGCCTAGTTATTCCGCATAACATGAATAATCTAGTACTGATTTATTATTGCCAATCTTGCATCTTAAATCTCAAGCGCAGATAAAACGTCAGCTAGTCAGAAATGTTATTCCAATTTTATGGACTCTATCTGACAGGCCATTAATCAAGAAGCGTGTTGATAAATTAGGGGCAAACAATTCAGCAATAATACGTTTTTGCTCTGACGTTTCATACACACGTATCATTGCCTAAAGAAACTACGTGGTTAACTCAAAAATTGAATCTCCAAGCACAGCACGATATCTTTATTTCTACCGATTACTGTCAATTCCATAAGTTGGTAAAAATGATTCATGCAATTACCAAAATGCAAAGTGGAATATGTTTTACATTGAGAGAAATGTGAAATATAATCTTGTGGGTTAGGTTAGGATAACATGTAGGAATCTTTGGACGTACACATATACATTGATATTTCAACTTGGCAATGAATAACCAGGTCACTTATTTGCCCCTCTTGCTTTTAATTAATGTTGAATTTGATTTGAAGTGAACATTACCAAATTATTACAGGACAAAAATCACAAAGCTTGAGTGGTAGCTTCGTTGGTAGCACGAGTAGTCGGGTATTGGGTGTTAAGTCCAGCATCAGAGTGGGTAACGCAGCAAGTAACTCTGTGGAGAGCGGTGGAGGGGCGTTGGCACATGAGGGGGCAGGAACCAGCGGCACACCGGCTGCAACAACTGCTAACCCGCCTACGTCCACCGCCGCCCACTCCTCTCAATCTCACCCTACGCACAAACATTTGTTACGATCCCGAGTCAAGCTCTACAGCGATCAGACCAAGGAACCTGTACCGGCTAACAAAATTCAAGGAAAACATCACAAGAAGGATTCTACCACGGGCTCCTGCTCCAGCTCCAGGTAATTTGAAGAATATGGCAATCGACGAATGACCAAAGATTTATTTTCATTTTTAATCTCACAAACCAACAGAAACAACATGATTAATTGTATTCTATTTCAATTTTTTCATTTTTTTATTGCTTATTCTATTTATTTATCTAATTTTCAACTCATTTCAGACATCGCTCTTCGTCACGTGCTAGGAAGCCGATGGTGGAGGGTGGTTCTGGAGGAGCAGGAGTTGTCATGTCAGGCAGTGAAGCGGCAGCCAATAGTTCAACCCCAACTTCGGTTACATCCACTGTACCTGGCAGTCAGTTGAGCTCTGTAACTGGCGAGGAAGAATCTGCTTCAACAGCCACCTCTGCAATAGGTAATAAAACTATAAGTACCACCTAGTTCGTACACATTCGGTTACTAGATCAACCGCTTCGTTTTACTAAATGACAATCTTTCATTAGTCAGTGGAATGAAAATAGCGTGTCGACACACCTTAATGATTCCTCCCCTACCTCCTCCCCTTCCTCCGTTACCTCCAGCCGTACTCGCGATTACAGAAATCACCGGTAAGATCAGAAATCTGCGTTTGTTGAAAATGTTCCATTCTGGAGTTTATGGAAAAATTATTAATGCGTACATTATTTTCCGATTTCATTTTCTTCGTAATGTTTCATGTAAATCAAAGCCAGCGGAGGTCCGTCTGGAATGTCTGGAACAACGGGAGATAGCGAAAGCGATGATGGAGAGGTCGGACGACTTCAGGCACTCCTCGAAGCTAGAGGACTACCTCCTCACGTCTTCGGTGCTCTCGGACCACGGATGCAACATCTTCTTAATAGAAGCATGGGCGCCAGTTCAGGTATACATCTAATCACATTACATTTTTCAACATCATCTTGCAAGTTGCACGATACTTGCGAGATGCTTTTTTCTTTTTCATAGTTAATCATTGCAATAATAACTCAGAGATCATGGCCGATCAAATTTCTTTGCTTTTGACATTGCGCTTTGGCTAATGCCACCCCGTCCATCATATCCTCAGATAATAGTGAACTTCTACGAGCGCCTGAGATTTTGATATGGCAACGGATATGCTTACTGTTTATTTGCAGAACCGCTTTTTTTCATCCAGGATGGATATAGAAACTGGGGCCAAATCCAGCTGAAGTTTTTTTCATATTAATTTTGAACTTGTTTTAAAATTTATTATGTACGATATTACGAGTGTCATGTTATGTATTTTTCTATGTACCTATTTTTGAGTAGGTCAGGTGAGACTACTCCGAAATGTATTTACGCAAAGTAAAGTGAAACGGGATGATAACTTTTTGCTATTTAAATTGCAGCGGCAAAAGCCCAGCAGCTGTTGGCAGGCTTGCAGGCAGTCGACGACGAAGGGGAGCAGCTGCAAGCGGTGATAGGAATGGGAGAAATATTGGTAATGGGAAATGAGGACACGCTGACAGGTTTTCCAGTCAAACAAGTGGTCGCAGCGTTGATCAATCTACTTGGAATGGAGCACAACTTTGTTATTATGACACATGCGTGTCGAGCTCTTACGTACATGATGGAAGCTTTGCCTCGTTCATCGACTGTAGTTGTCGATGCCGTCCCTGTCTTCCTACAAAAATTGGAATCCATCGAGTGTATGGATGTTGCTGAACAATGCCTTACAGCTCTAGCTATGTTATCACGTAGACACAGCAAAACAATTTTACACGCGGTATGTGAATACTAGAGAAATTATTCAGCCTTTTAACTAATCCAGTTTAGGAACTTCATCATTCATCACTAAAATACGCTATTTCAGGGAGGCGTTTCGGCATGTCTAAAGTTCGTCGACTTCTTTAATATTACTGCTCAGCGGGCTGCTTTAACGATAACTGCCAACTGTTGTCAAAACTTACATCCTGATGATTTCCATCTAGTCACCGACAGTTTACCTCTTCTCACCAGCAGGCTGGCCAACCAAGACAAAAAAAGCGTCGAGTGCGTTTGCCAAGCCTTCAGTCGCCTCGTTGATAGTTTTCAACACGATCCAACGATGCTTCATAAGATTATCAATGCAGAACTTTTACAGAATTTACAACAATTGGTGAGTGATCGAATTTCTTTCTTTATTTCATTATTGCTTTTCTAAAATTATTTCAAAGATCTGAGCTAATAAATTGTTGTTTCTTTTTTTTTCAAATCTATTTCATCTCAGCTGATGATAACTCCGCCGGTCAACAGTATTGGCAATTTTATAACCGTACTACGAATGCTTTCTGTGATATCAAATCGCTGTCCCGACTTGGCGCAGCTACTGCTCCAACAAAATATAGCCTTCACTCTCAGTTATCTCCTTACTGGGTCTCTGGAGGTTAAGACTGAAGATGTAGAGCTCGTACCACGATCCCCGCAAGAGTGGTACGAAATAACTTGTCTCATAGAGGAACTCATGCCACCGCTGCCTACCGATGGCATATTTAGTGTAAATAGCTTACTCGAAAGGACCAACAATCAACAGGAAACTGTACACTGGGAATGGCGAGATGAAAGACACTGTTGCCACCCTTTTAGCACCATAGATTCAAGGATTATTGAGGTGCCTTAACTCTTTATGGAAAAACAAAGAAAACCTCTCAACGCATCAAAATATTAACGAATCCTTGACTTTCAATTTCAATCGCTTTTTCAGATGGCTTTCCAGAACGGCGAGGATGAAATATGCTTGTCTACGTTGGGTCGCACGTACACAATAGACTTGACTGTAATGAAACAGATCAATGAAGATATAGGAATGGCCAGAAGTATATTCCGCAGGGTGAATACAAATCCTGCGGAGGGGAAGACTCCAAACTGTTTGTCGAGGTAAAGGAATCCACCCATTCTCAATATGCGAAATTACTTTACTATTTCAAAAAAGAAACAAATAAATAACAATTAGCTCTGTAATGAACCATAATCTACTGAATCTTTCAGCATGGACGTTGTACCTCCCGTGATTGAGACCAACGAATGGCTCGTTTCTTTCATCCGAACGTTGTTCTCAGTTTTGTATGAAGTATACAGTAGCTCTGCGGGGCCTGCTGTAAAGTGTAAATGCCTGCGAGCTCTTCTCCGTATGGTTTATTACGCCTCTACCGACTTACTCAAGGTAAAGAACGTTGAGATTTTTTATAAATATAGTTCACCCCCTAACACGTACGAATCTAAGTCCTATTCACCGTGTCATTTTTTTAGGAGGTGCTAAAAAATCAAGTAGTTTCATCTCACATAGCGGGAATGTTAGCCTCGCAGGATTTGAGGATCGTAATCGGAGCTCTGCAGATGGCGAGCATCCTCATGAAAAGACTACCGCAAGTATTCGGGGTGCATTTTCATCGCGAAGGAGTGTTGCATCAAGTGCGACAGCTCGCTGATCCGGAAATACCGCTCGGCGTATCGCCTCCTAAGTGCCCTTCGGGTGAGCTTAATTTCTATTATAAGAAAAGAAAAACCAAAAAAAAAAAAGAAGGGTAGAACGGATATGTAATCTTTCTTTTTCTTCATTTGTTTTTTCTAGGACTATCTCTGCCAAGTCCACAACCTGGACCCTCAAACACTCCACTTTCTTCCGCTACGACACTATCATCGAGCAGTGCAACGTCACCCATTGCATCACCGACCACAAACGGAAATATATTGATCGGCGCAATCGCTACTAGCCAATTAAAACCAAGTCTTACTGCCACAATGGAAACTCGAAGTAGAACTGATTTAAACGCTAGTGCCGATGATTCAAGTACACCTCAAAGTGCTCATTTGTAAGTTTTTTCCCCCCCGCTCGCTTACACCGCATCTAATCGTACGGAAATTTTAATTCTAATCAAACAACTCTCTCTCAGAAGGATAGGGGATGTACTAAAGCGCAAGCGGCAAAATAAGAAGGGTCGATTCTCGAGGCTGGGAAGCGCGATTCCCCAGCAGGCTCAGCAACCGGAGTCGTTGTTCACTGGATTCACACCAAAGAACAGTAGATTCTTGGGGAATTTAAACCCGGCTAGATGGGGTCGAAAATCTTCCTCCTCGAGCACAGCCAGTGACAAACGTGATTCCAGTTCTTCCACGAGTCTGGCCAAGCCACCCAGCAATCCCAGCCTGACCGGAGGGAATCGAGACAAGGCCAAGGCTTGGGTCAGAGAACAAGCCTCGCAATTTTTAGCTAGATATCAAGACGACGCTCCTTGCACCCATCCAGCACTTACTGTCCTTGCCAGGCTGACTGCGGCGATACAACGACTCCAGTCAAATGTAAGTTACATCATTTTTGCCAGAACTACTGGCCCGAGATGGAAAAAAACAGTGGCGGATAAATACCTCGAATTCTCGCTTTAATTTTCGACTTTTCATCCCATAGGAAATGGATGAAATGCTATCGGCTTTGACGGAGCTGCGTGATATAGTATTAGAAAGTGATATTTCCCCATTCGAGATGAATTACAGCGGATTAATTAAAGCCCTGCTCAACTACCTCACAACCACTGACGCTCCTGGGCATCGGTACGATCGTCTGCGGATGTTTTGGAAACTCTTCGCTGATTCTACTGTGAGTAAATCATCCGTTTGACGTTTATGTAAAAAGTTCTGAAACAGTTCGCGAGAAATTTGAAAACCTAAAATTTGCATCGACACATTTTTTCATCAGATCGAACAAGACAACGGAGTCTTGGTAGACTTGAATGCTGGAGCGTTTGGTGCGCTGGTTGCTAAGCTGAATAGCTGCGTTGCTCAACTGGAACAGTTCCCTGTAAAAGTCCACGATTTACCAGCTGGTTCCGGGGCTGGCCGAGGAGGAACCAGTGCGTTAAAGTTCTTCAACACTCACCAGCTCAAAGTACTGAAAAAAACGCCGCTTAAATTCAAGTGTATTAATTTATTGTCTTAACCCCTAATTCTGAGTTATATTATAATGTATGTTCATGTCGTTTCAGTGTAATCTTCAACGACACCCAGACTGCAATAACCTCAAACAGTGGAAAGGAGGCACCGTGAAAATAGATCCCTTAGCTTTGGTTCAGGCTATCGAGCGATACTTAATGGTAAGAGGATATGGAAGGATAAGAGACGCAGAATCTATGGTCAGCGACGATGACAATAGCGAAGACGATATAGACGACACTCTTGTAAGTACTTTTACTTGTTCCGAAGAAAACATGACTCACTAATTCTAACCGATCATTCAATTGAAATGTTCAGGCCGCTGTGGTTATAAGCCAGGGGTCAGCGAAGCACAAACTACAATTTCTCATCGGGGATCAAGTGCTCCCATTTAACATGACCGTCTACCAAGCTGTACGACAATTTGGTTGTTCGGGCTTAGATCACTCCGAGGCTGAGGCTGACGGGGAGGCTCCACTGGGTCACGATGCAGTTTGGGTACAGACACACACGATTTACTACAGGTGCGTAACGACATTTTTATTTTATTCAAAAAATTCAACCATCCAGGACAGAGGATGCGGATAGAAACGCGATTTATGTGTCATCTGACAAAGTTCCAAACTTACTTTCAAGAATTATTCGCTCTCTATGTCAGACCTGTCCCGGAGGATGAGACAACGATATCTTCAAAACCCGGGTCGAGTTCCCAAAGTAGCGGTAGCCGCAAGGGAAAGGGAAAAAGCACGAAAATAAGCTCTAAGAGAAAGGAAGACAATTTATGGCTCGAAGGAACTGTCCCTCCTCCGCGATGCCCTCTGGCGCCATATTTATCTCCGACTCTACCTCTCTCCGTGACAATCACAGATGCCTCATTGGACGGGCTTTGTTTGTTGCGTCTGTTGCATGCTTTGAATCGACATTGGGGCGTATTATTCCCTCATCTGAAAAGCGTCAGTCCGCTATCTGCCCAAGATTTTGTAAACAATAAAATCGCCGCCAAAGCTAGCAGACAACTTCAAGATCCGCTCGTTATCATGACTGGGAATCTTCCGTCGTGGCTTCAACAGATAGCTGCAGTTTGGTAAGAGAATTATTACAGCGTAATTTGTATCACGTTAGAACGAAGATTGCGCGTTGCTTACAATAATAATAATAATTTTTACAGCCCATTCCTGTTCCCATTTGAAACGAGGCAGTTATTGCTCTATGCGACGTCCTTCGATCGGGACCGAGCCCTGCAGCGACTTCTCGATTCCGCTCCTGAACTGTCGGGTTCGGACAGTCAGGAAAGGGTAACGCCACGTTTGGAGAGAAGAAAAAGAACCATATCCAGGACAGACATTCTCAAACAAGCTGAACAAGTTATTCAGGATTTGGCATCCAGTAAAGCGCTTCTGGAAGTGCAGTACGTTAATGAGGTAATAAGGACGCTTGAAAATTTTTAAATCTGACAGTAAATGCCTCTTTTTTTTTCCTTCGAACTTCAACACAGAATTAAACAATTTTGATGCTCTTAGGTTGGTACCGGATTAGGCCCGACGTTGGAGTTCTATGCGTTGGTTTCGCGAGAACTACAGCGTGCGGATCTGGAATTGTGGCACGGTAGCTCGTCACCCTCCCCAGGTGGATATGTGAATAGCCCGCATGGTCTGTTTCCAACTCCCATACCGTGGAACACGAAAGTTTCACATTTGGCTAAGTTAAAAACGAAGTTCAAATTCCTCGGAAAATTCATGGCCAAGGCTATCTATGATTCGAGAATGGTGAGTGCGCATGATTTTTCACAATTGATTTTATATCCGCATCAATAATCGCCAGAGCGCCGTAATTCTCGATGTAAATTTTCTAATTTTCTTCTTTTTTCATCAGTTGGATTTACCGTTCAGTTTAACGTTCTATCGCTGGTTGTTGGGAGAGGAGCACACGCTGACACTGAACGATTGTTTCTACGTGTGCCCCGATGTCTATCGTACATTAAGTAAACTTCAAGACATCGTGAGACGAAAAGAGGCTGTCGAAAGGGACCAAACTCTGAGGCCTGCCGAAAAGAATCAGTTGATAGAGTCCCTCTGCTTAGATGGTTGTCCCATAAGCGATCTGGGCCTTGTCTTCGAACTTCCGGGCTACGAGAATAT
Source organism: Athalia circularis (assembly GCA_963978495.1). Classification (NCBI taxonomy): domain Eukaryota; kingdom Metazoa; phylum Arthropoda; class Insecta; order Hymenoptera; family Athaliidae; genus Athalia; species Athalia circularis. The sequence goes on along the minus strand of OZ021698.1, from coordinate 37,345,498 downwards.
TGAGCTCAGGAAAGGCGGGGGTGAAGTCGCTGTCGACATACATAATCTAGATCAATATATCAAGGTATAATCGACCGAGATTCATTGATTTTTTAATCTTTGTAAAAAGAAAACTTGAAATCGTTGACGGGAGAAAAATAATCTTCTGAAATTTTTTCAGTTGGTGGTTCACTGGTTCCTCTACGAAGGCGTATTCAGGCAAATGGAGGCGTTCAAAGAAGGGTTCGAGTCAGTATTTCCTCCTGCCCAACTGCGTCTGTTTTTCCCAGAGGAGTTGGAGCCGATATTTTGCGGTCATGCTCAGACGGGTAGTCGTTGGGATGTAAAAACTTTGCTGGAATGCTGCAGGACAGATCACGGCTATACCCCCGACTCTCGTGCTATCCGATTCCTCTTCGAAGTCATGTCCGAATATAAAAGCGAAGAGCAGCGTCAGTTCGTTCAGTTCGTCACCGGCTCTCCCAGGTTACCCGTCGGAGGTACGTCATCTGAATTCCTTTTAATTTTCCACCATTGAAATCGAACGGCTGCCGATTACAGGGAATATTTTTTCACCGTCAAACCGTCTTTCGTTTCAGGATTTAAGAGTCTCACACCGCCGCTGACGATAGTGCGCAAGACATTCGACCCATTGATGAAGACTGACGATTTCCTTCCTTCGGTAATGACGTGTGTAAATTATCTAAAATTACCAGATTACACAACGCTAGAAATAATGCGTGAAAAATTGCGAATGGCCGCACAAGAGGGTCAGCACTCGTTCCATCTTTCCTAGAAACTTCTGATACCTTTACGGATTTATCTGACGGACTTGATTGTCGATCGACCGTTTCGAAAAACGTCACTGTTAAAAAAAACTTGGACCCGTAACGCTTATACTAACGAAGCAATGATACGTTTTACACTTTATACTTATAAATATGGTTTTTGAATAGATATTATTTAGTTTCATTCTCTCAACGATTTCATTCAAAATAAATTCCAGTTTGGTTGTTGATTATTATTATTACTATCGTCATTTTTTACGTCTATATCCATTTGATTTGTTATATACTTTACGGGATATAAGGTGATCAGCATCAGAGCGAGGCTAACTTGAGGCTACTTTTGATGAAAAGGTTACGTTCCACCCATGCCACCGATCAGTAAAAGTCAGAACTTTTGTATTCGGTGTGTTACAATAATAACGGATAACGAAAATGTAAATATAACCATTATCTCGATATAGTTTGTTATATGCAATTCTACATTAAGTGAATACTTGACAGAATTATTATGATATCGCTACGAACGTTTATACTGAGATCATTCTGCGCGCCAATCATTTTGAGCCTCAACCGAATTCCAATTTTATCAATTCTTGATCTCATGTTCACTCCGCGATCGACGGAGCGATGCAATCTACAAACCGATTCACATAATATGATGAAAAATAACGTTGCCCAATCGGATTGGCATTGTCGGACTGATCTCAGTTACACGAATAAACAAAAGACGGGAGAAATATGTGTAGGTGATAAAGATGGAGTTAGTAGAATTAGGTAAAGTTTTATATTCACGGTACATTTAACGCCGTCATGGCTTAATATTCTATCCTCCAAACCTTTTTTTTTCCTACTCAATTGTTCGGACTAATTTTTTGTTCTATTTTTTTTAAATATCACCAGACAAATAATGGGTACCTGTATATCCATATTTAACTGGCTAAAATCTTTAAGAACTACAGTAACGCCGGCTTCACATGATACATATATTTAAATTAAATAATATCTGACAAAAAAATGATAAATCCAATAACGAGTCATTAAAATCAAACTTGGAACATACGGTGTGTCTCTTGTTTGTGTTATTATCAATCGATCTCTTGTGTCCGCTGCATGGATAATTCATTTGTAGAGGCGCTTTGATCGAGTTACGCCTGAATTGTCATGCGACACACACCCCCATTACATAAACATATTTAATTTTAATTCATATATTGTTAATTAATATTATTATTATTATTATTATTATTATTTGATTTTTGTTTTCTATCATAAGTAAGATAGTCTGATTATATTACTTAGTTATGTAAGAGTATATAGCCAACATCATCAGACCGTTTTTCGCTGCGTCGATGTATTACTGTGATTCACGTTAATAAAAAGGATATCGTGCATTTCATTGTGAGTTTAAAAAACTTGATGGAGCACATTTGCGAGTACCAGTGTGTTAGAACCTAAATCTGGTAAGAAGAAAAAAAAAAGATATTTTTCAATCGATCAAAAATTGTTAAAAAAAAAACGGTAAACCCAACCCTCGTTGCGGCGTCTCGTTGTTTCTTTTTGTTTTTGTTTTATTTTTATTTATTTTTATTCATGCTCTACATAATAGCATATGCAACAAATAATCGACGAAGAAATTAGTTCATTTGTTTGAATAGAATTCACATATGCAGTGCTATTTTTAAATACTGGATTATTTGAAATTACTTCATACTTTTTCTCACCGTAAACGTATCATTTTAATTAGCTCTAATGAGCAGTGAGATACGTTGATATTTATTCGTATCCTGATCCTAATATTATGTGCTGAAATATTATCACGAATAATTGCTTGCCAAACTAGGTAGTTGTTAAACTTCTGATTATTTTACCGTTCTATGGAAGGTAAAATAGTGGATTAGTTGATAGGTATTTTTAATGTCGAGAATTTTTCAACAAACTCGGTCTGGTGGTGATAAAGTAAAAATGCTAACATCCAACAGCGTTATATCATAAATATGTTATTATAGTGTTAAACTCGTACAACGGAATATGCAATTTCTTATTATTATTATTAATATTATTATGATTTTTATTTCAATTTTTATTTCTATTTTTTGTCTTTCTTAATATCTGCGCACTATTATAGATGAAAATTGTGCAAAGTGTAAGAAATGAACTCTCCGTGTATTGAGATACGTGCGTAAGTACCCTTGTTAGTTTAAAGTGACACAAAAACCCACAGCATATTATTATACGTTTAACACAGACTAAAGTTATATTTATATCGAAAAACTAGCACATAAACATTAAAGATTGAAAGACTCGTTTTATTTGATTGGAAAAAAAAACAACATAATTCTGTCCCTCGGATCTATTTAATAAACAACAATGTAAACTACATGTAGGTTTACAGGCAAAAGAGCACCATGCCCTATCCATGAATGCTTTTTTTGTTTCTGCATAGTATAGAAGGTAAAGTATAAAAATATATATCACATTTGAAAAGAAAAAAAGGATGTGGTAGCTCAATAAATTAAAACACTGAAAATTTTACCACAGTACGAATGCATGTTTATTGCGATTTGAACTAATAAAAAATTGCATCTCGGAATCAATGTCGCAAAAATAAAATGTGTTACACCATCAATATGGAATAGTGAGATGTTGGATTCGTCGTACATGTCAATTCTTTTGGCGTTAAATGGCTCGACTGAATGAATCTTAAAGATTCAATACAACATCGATAACCAGCCAAGGATGAAACATGTACCTCCAAAAGGAGTAATTTTACTGAAACGTTTGCAAGATGTGAAGGCAAAGTAGTAGCATGGACCGCAGAACATCAGGATTCCAGAGACCATGAAGATTCCAGCCTGTAGAGAAAAATTCCTTAGTTTTCACGACTCTTGCTTCAGACGCAAGATCAAATAAAACTATTTAATAGTATGCGTCTTAATGATTCTCACCACATTCGGTGCTCTGCAGAGCGGCAAACCCAAGAGCGCAAGTGTGTGAACAAAATGGTATCGGCTAGCAGTGTCAAAGACTTTCATATTTTCCCTTGCAGTTTCTTTCGGATATTGCCCTGGTTTGAGAAAAAATGTTAACATATTTGCATTAGTTTCTGATTGCTTGAAGCTATAAGAGCTGCAGATATCAGACGTGCGGTAGCTTGCTGACTACGGTTTTGTTTTCAATGAGAATGACAATGTTTTACTTTAACTCACGGTGAGAGCCGTAAGCACCGAGGATTACAGCAACGGCACCGCTGAAAGCTGCAAACTTTACATAAGGACCCGTAGCAGCTGCGAGCTTCCATAAAGGTACCGGGGGAGGAACTACCATTTTGATATCAGATTTTGCAGCGAGTCCTACGTAACTTGCTACCTGGAAGAATAGATAAATTGTAAAATAACAAGAGAGTAACTACCAACGCGATTGAGTTTGAAATAAATGATGACAATTCTGAGCTCGTCGTTGATTTTCAACGATTCATAAGAACTCAATCGACTTCTTTATATAAGCGAATATTCATGTATAACCTGGTAAATGGTTATCAATTGATTGGAAACTGGATCGCTACAAATTGAACACTGATAAGCGAAGAAATCTCACTTTTGGATTAGACAACTAATTCTGAAACATAGATTCTAGTTAAAACACAAGCGGTAATTACCAATCAATTAACGTATCTAACGATAACGAAACTAAGCGGGATTGTATTTTGAAACATGAAAATGAAGTAAGAAAATGCTACATCATGTATGATTACCACTTACGCCAGTCGCTGCGGATTTTGCGATACCTAACGCGCTAGAGCTAAGTGGATTAGTGAACAACGCGTAATTTAAAGTTTCTTGAATTCCCATTTTCGTTACTCGTAATTAGATCTTGTGCTCAATCGGTGGCATAGAATGGTTTATTGGTTATTTTGTCTAATTTTGCAATTTGATTTTATCAGCTACCTCTCTCAGTTTAAGATGATAATTGTATGATCTATTTGCGACACCGTTGAATTATTTTCACTGCAAAGCTGTGAAATTGTTAAGAGTCGAGGAACGCGATTAAAAAACGTGAACCCCTTGCGTTGCAAAAGCCCGACTAGCTTTACCTGACGTGTGGACTTGCAAGTGACAGGTCGGTACGCATTATCAACACAGGCCTACGGAAACAGATGATAATTTAATTCTCGGATTTGGAATAGCATTTTCACTGACCTGCACTGCATATGCTATCGTATTATACATTGAAATTATTTGTTAATTATATCGTCGCCTAAAATTCGACACTGTAACTCATTGGTGCATTTTGAAGTGTACGTAATGACTGCAGCCACCGGCCTGGCCCGTGGGAATTCGCCCCCCTATTTTTCCCCCAAATAATAAAATGTAACGGAAAACTCTTCGGTGCATCCGCAAAATCATTCAATATGTGTATGAGTAATTAATTTTTTATAAATAAATGGTATACATCTATGATTCGTATACATCTACTAGTTCTGAAGATAATTTGAATGATGTTTTTATGAAGAAAATTATTATAATTTATAATTCCAGTGACTCAAGTCCTTAAACTATAGATCATATAAGCAGACAAACAAAATTAAGGTATCTCGATGGGATTTATTCCTAGCTCAATTTACCCGTCGGGAATATGTTCCTGAGATCAAAATACGTCAGAATACCATATAAAACTCAATAGAAAAAATAGTTGATTTTCGGCTCAAATTTTGAGAAAAAACAAAGGCTATAGGCTTAGGATTTTAGCGATTCTGGGGCCAACAACAACGATCCTGCAATCGGTTTTAAAAAATCAACATTTTTTAAAACCGATTGCAGGAGACTTCCCCAACGTATTTTGACCTTCGGAACACGAATCCGTTGAGTGAATTAAGCTAGGAGCAATATTCTTCGAGATAACTCAATTCTTCCGCAGCTGCAATTCAAGTTTATCATGTATACTCACCTCTGTCTGATTTTTTTTCCAGGAGACAAACGAGCAGCCCACGAAGCAGTTTGGCCTCTCATCGAGAATAACGAACCAGCCTCGGAGCATCTTCAAAGCCAATCATCATATGTTAGGACTGGATGATTTGTACAAATAAGTCATGATATATGTATGATCGTTCTGAATTTTTAAGAACTGAAAAATTAATAATCCAATGTTAATCGAAATAGAAGTATTGTATACACTATTGTAACTCATCATAATCGTATAGGAATAAATGTATCTGTAAAAATGAATCTATAATGGGTATTACGTTGTCCTAACATGTATTTTCGACCGTTGATTTATCAATAAATAATAATTACTATGAATACACGATTGTTCAACTATTATTGATTACATCCCTGCACACCTCATTCACTCATATTCGTTGTTGGCAAAGTACGTAGATCATATCTTACATGATATCATACAGCATCACATGCATGCATGCAGGCCTCATCATTTGCTCGGTACACGCTATCATACATGATGGCATACATCATCACACACACGCATGCTTGACATCATGCTCTGTTTCGGACTGGCTCCTCGCCTGTCCTGTTCTCCTGATACCAAACTCGATTTTCGAGCAAATTTGCCAAACCGGAAGTGATAAGGTAGATCCCTACAATACCGGCCCTGAAAATGCAAGGCAAATTTTAGCCAAAAATTTATTTTGGTATCAGGAGAACAGGACAGGCGAGGAGCCAGTTCGAAACATCAAGCCATCATGTGCATGCATGTGTATGCATGTGTATCGCATCATTCTCGTTTGCCGAATCGTTAATAGATCATAAGATCATATGCAGGCCTCATCATGTGCATGCGTGTGTATCGCATCATTCTCGTTTGCCGAATCGTTAATAGATCATAAGATCATATGCAGGCCTCATCATGTGCATGCGTGTGTATCGCATCATGCTTCATCAGAACCGGAAGTGATAAGGTAGAGCCCTACAATACCGGCCCTAAAGCAAATTTTCGCTGAAAATTTATTTTGGTATCAGGAGAACAGGACAGGCGAGGAGCCAGTTCGAAACATCAAGCCATCATGTGCATGCATGTGTATGCATGTGTATCGCATCGTTCTCGTTTGCCGAACCGTTAATAGATCATAAGATCATATGCAGGCCTCATCATGTGCATGCGTGTGTATCGCATCATGCTTCATCAGAACCGGAAGTGATAAGGTAGAGCCCTACAATACCGGCCCTAAAGCAAATTTTCGATGAAAATTTATTTTGGTATCAGGAGAACAGGATAGGCGAGGAGCCAGTTCGAAACATCAAGCCATCATGTGCATGCATGTGTATGCATGTGTATCGCATCGTTCTCGTTTGCCGAATCGTTAATAGATCATAAGATCATATGCAGGCCTCATCATGTGCATGCGTGTGTATCGCATCATGCTTCATCAGAACCGGAAGTGATAAGGTAGAGCCCTACAATACCGGCCCTAAAGCAAATTTTCGCTGAAAATTTATTTTGGTATCAGGAGAACAGGACAGGCGAGGAGCCAGTCCGAAACAGAGCATGATGTCAAACATGCATGCATCTCTTATCATGTGCATGCGACGAGGTGTTCCGAGTCAGTGCCTGATGTCATGATGTGTTGCTTATAACGAATGTTGATGATGTATTAAATGTTAATTAAACTATCAATTTGAGGCGGCTCTATGGTGATGTATGAATGAGAGGGACAAAACAAATTTCAACACATTATTAGATATATTATACTGGATTTATTCACACAGAAAAATCTCCTCTTACAGTAATTGTGTTACAATGAAATTGATAGAGGTTCATTATTAAATTAACATTTTAATTATTTCAAAAAGTAAATAAGTTATGTATTCTTATAAATGATTTATGTACTCTTATTCGGTTCACAAATATAATTAACAAATATGCAGATGCATCGACGAAGCTTGTGTTCTAGATCCAGGGCGTAGTTGCTTCGAGGATGCCAATTTTCCTCCTGTAACAAAAGAGAAGAAAGTTATTAATCAGGAATAAAGGTAACGCTCTCCTAGTTCAGGAAAAACCCAGAATAAAAAATTCATGGAGAAGATATGTTGCGACACGAGGCGATGGAGATAACAGTGATTACGTCGATTATAGCTGAATTTGATTATTATTCATTAGCTTGATTTGATCAAATATTACTCAAGTATCATTGGAGTATTTATTTTATCCCAATCGCATAAACTGAACTGAGTATTGCTTCAAATAACGCGCTCCGTTAGTCCTCGTGATCCGAGCGCGCGGTGAATACTAACTACCCCGCGACTTTACTCTGCGAGCATACCGATCCACGACGTGCTGCCCTCAATGGTGGTTAATAGAACACTTTTTGCGTAAGATTGCGTAAAATGACAGAACACCTAAATACATAGGAAAATTGGGTTTGCACCCACGTGGCCGCTTGATTTGTACAAATAGTTGTTGCAAGTAATAACATCGCTTTATTGTGTGTTTACTAATTCATTGCAATGGCTGCAATAGTTGAAGGCCAGTTCAGTGATGCTGAGGACGAATTAATGTATGTACCACTAATTCGAATATAGATTACACGTCCGTACAATCCAGCTTTCCACAGTCAAACTGAGAGGAAATATTTTGTTCATAATTTTTATTATAATTTCAGAGTGACTAACCAAGGTCAGCCACTGGCAGTTTTTCAACTTACTTCCGCATTGGAAGGGTTGCAGGTAGAAATGGAGGATGACGAAGAATATGATTCTGACGACGATGCTGACGATTGGGATGTGGATGATAAAGGCAACTATCGATCTAGCAACAATAGGTATTCGAACACAGCACCTAACAGCCAAACAGCGAGCAATAAGATCTCCAACTACCAGCCTTCTGATAAATTATTTCGACGATATTCCGATAAAATAAACGTTGAAAAGTATGAAGGAACAAATCTTTCTGATCAAGCTGCAAATTTTCTCATTGAGAGTAATAAACGAACGGATAATGACCGCTTCCGAACTAAGGACAAGCGCGATCGAGCTACAGCGGAGCAAGTAATGGATCCTAGAACTCGTATGATTTTATTTAAGCTGCTAAACAAAGGTATAATTGCTGAAATTAATGGATGTATATCAACGGGTAAAGAGGCAAATGTATATCACGCTACTTCTAAAACTGGGATTGAATTTGCAATAAAGATCTACAAAACATCCATATTGGTTTTCAAAGATAGAGACAAGTACGTGACAGGTGGATTTCGCTTCAGACACGGATATTGTCGTCACAATCCACGCAAAATGGTCCGTACTTGGGCAGAGAAAGAAATGCGGAATTTGTTAAGACTCAGTCAAGCAGGTGTTCATGCACCAAAGCCAATTCTATTGCGCAGTCATGTCCTACTCATGGATTTTATCGGTAATGATGGATGGCCAGCACCAAAATTGAAAGATGTTGAACTAAATTCGTCAAAAGCTCGATTATTGTACAGAGATTGTATCGTCATGATGTGGACCATGTATAATAAATGCAAATTAGTTCACGCTGATCTGAGTGAATTCAATTTATTATATCACAAAGGAGAGATCGTAGTCATCGATGTATCTCAATCCGTTGAACATGATCATCCTCATGCTTTTGAATTCCTCAGAAAAGATTGTACTAATATCACAGGTAATTGTAATACGCCAGAGGTAAAAATATGTATAATAAAATTAGAGAAGCTATCAAACCTCACTTGCCGGAGCTATTTTTCAGAATTTTTCAAGAAGCATGGAGTTGCTGTTATGACGCTGAAAGAATTATTCGACTTCATTACTGACCCTAGTCTGCTAGAAAAAGATGTCGACAAATACCTAGATGCACTAGCAGATCGAGTTGAGCTACGAGATATACAAGGCACAGACGTTGACCACGATGTGGAGGATCAAGTTTTCAAGCAAACTTACATACCTCGCAGGCTCAATGAAGTGCGTTGTTTTGAACAGCTGAAACTCCTATTGAATTTTCTAACAGCTCATGATTCTCGTTTTACCAAATATCCTCTGATTTTGCAGGTGAAAGATATCGACAAAGATATATGTGAGGTCGATCCCGGAGAGCAACATTTGCTGCAGACAACTTTGTCTGGGTTAAAAGATAATTCATTTAACTCAGCGATATCTGCGGCCTCGACATCTCCGTTGACCGAAGCTCGCGAGGATACCGACGTGAACGACGGCAAGGAAGATGTATCCAATAGCGAGGAAGAGTCTGATGATGATGAGGATGAGGATGAGGATGAGGATGACAAATCGAAATTCGTGAATTCAGCGCGGCCACGGGGAGAAAGTCCTGAGAGTAGAAAAGTAAGTGTTTGATACCAACGTCTGTACGAGTCCCCAAATACTTTACCATTATTTTCCAGGCGCGGAAGAAGGCGATCAAAGAACAACAGGCTGAAAATCGTAAAACGAAGGTTAAAAAGCACGTTAAAAAGAGGAAGGAGAAAATATTAAAGAAAAAATAAACAATGATTATATTCTACGCCTTCAAATTTCTTCAACATTTCAAGTCCGAATAAAGTATACGATTTAAATTATATTTATACAGCGTACGGAATAAAGTATTTAAGGAATGATGAATCAAAGATTACAATTTCATTTTCACACAGTAAATCTAATAAATCTAATTCTAAGTGCATCTTCCGTATCGCGATGCAATAATTAAAACAATACAAAGAAAAGAAAAACAAACACAAGAACAGAAAAAAAGTAAAAGAACAACCCAGTCTTTATTGAGTTATTTATAAAACAGCACTTTTGAAGCATCCTTCTCTGAAATAATGTACTAGACATTACGTCACTTTAAATACCTATAAACAAAGTTTTCAATACTATAGTTCATCACTAATATTTACATTCCATCACTGACACACACAGAGCAAATAGACATCCAATTGATAAAACCGAAAAATTTCGGTCGTTCTCTATATTTGACAATCACTACACGCATGGAGAAGTCATTTCAAACTATATTTTTGTTTCTCTGATTTCATTAAATGAGATTTAATCGATCGCTGTCATAGGTAGCTTAGATTAGCATAAGTAATTAATTGGTAATTGCGATAGGATAACGTATTGCTCTGCTTTTACTATAAAGAAATGTTTCGTGGGATGCTGTATTGACCATATCTGGAATGTTTATCCACGGCTCTAACAGCAAAGTGATAATGATTTCCTGGCGTGAACTCTTTCAGAGTACATGCCATTGGCAGTGGCAGGGCTCGTACGTCTCCAACTTTTTTCCACAATCCAGAACTCGGCGGTGTTCCTGGTGTTTCTTGGTAAGCGTAGAGCTGATAACTTGCAATCTCTGCATAGGTGTCCGATTGGGCCATATTCCAAGACAAGACTATACCTGTATTTTGTGATTTACAAATTTACATCACTCAATCTAAATCTGACAGAACAAATAACAGTTGTACCAAATTGATGGTTGACGTTTCTACCTTGTGGGACTTTGGATATTTTCAGCGATGGTGGCGGGGGTGGCAGCTTCAAGCCATTTGTCACCTTATAATGCGGTGCTTCTGGCAACGGCGCTGGGGGCGGCTGTAAAATGAGCGTATTTTACTCAGAGTAAAAAACGTCAATTCATACTACAAATGATCTTGATCGGAAGGTTTTGGGAAAGTCCAATGGAAAAGTGTACTCACATGTGAATTTGTAACTCCCGCAGCAGTTGTAGTTAGTACTCGAACTGCACCATTGGCCAATGTTGAGATTCCTGTAGATCGTAAGAGTTGAAGAACCAGTTTTGAAACCAACTTTGATGCCACTTCAATAATTGTACTTACCAGCCTTGTAAGTAACGCCAGAAAATTGACCTCGAGTAGTGGATGTCGCGGGTCGTATCTGGTTTGAATTTGGTGCTATGAGTACTTGTCTTCCAGATCCCGGGTTACCTTGCATGACATATGCCAATCTTGTGGCATTTATATTATTCTGCAAAACCACGTTAGTCGGTATCGCTCTAACGGCATATCATGTTCAACGTTTTTCTAATCCTCATGCAATTGTGGAAATTATTGTACACTTACGACCAGAGCAGTAGGAGTTGGCTGACTGACAGACTGCACTACCCTTATATTGGGTTGTGTAGTAATCGCAACATTTCCAGGTATTGTTGTTTGTCCCACTCGTTGAAACCTATTTTGCGAAGACTTGGGTCCAATTGTAGATGAGACAGATGCAACCATTGGCAACGTACTGAACGTACCACTTGCGCTTGCTGAAAAAGTAAAATACCTTGAAACTACAGTGAGGGACGATCACAGAGACATTATTTGAGTATGTGAGCAGTTCCTGCTTACATCTATTTCTATCCTCTTCTTCCGTAAGATCAATTAAATCACTAGATTCAGGCTTTTTATTATTCGATATGGCCGTTGGCCGGTTTCCTTGGGTTGAGACTTTTCCATTGATGAAAATATTTTTGTTCTGTAGGAATATAATGAGATGAAAGAATGTCAGATTGCTATGTCATGCGAAACACTTTCTCAAGGCAAACGTACTTTGGGAGCAGTAGATTGAGCGACATTCAGATTTGGTGAGACTTGTTCGTTAACTTTGGTGGGAGTAGCCCCACTCTGTGAAGAGTCATTTTGTTTAGGCATAGCCAGAGCTGTGGGCTTAGCTGGAGAAGTCTGGGCCCGGGCTGGTGTTGAGGACCTTTTGGGCAAGCTTGCCCTCCGAGGTGACCTAACTTTTATTCCTCGTCGTGGAGCTGCAGTCGTTGTGGCATGCTTTTGAGATCCTGTGGTTACATTGGTACCATTGACAGTTGTGGGGCTTGAAACATTTAGCTTCACAGAATTACTAGCTGCTAGCCCCCGTAAGTTCTGAATACCATGTTCCTGCATCCATTTGTTGAAATGTGTTTAGAATTTTTTATGAAAACTCAATGAATGATGTAGATATTTTGAGGGAAATTAATATTTTAAAGAGAATCAATAGATTACCGTCTGAAAATTGACCTGCAATCCAACAGATCTATTAATTTTTATGGGAGGCACAGGTTTATCATTATTCGCTTTTCGATCAACAGCATTGCGGGATAAAACCATGTCAAAATCCTTTATTTGCTTTGCGAGTTGCTGGCAACGAAGCCGAGTAGCTTCCAAATTGCGTTCAGATATTCTTGCTTGTTCACGTAACTTCCCACTTTCAGTACGCATTGTTATTGTTTCTACAACCTTCTGTATTAGAAGCTCCTCCAATTCCTGATTACAAATAGCAACTATTACATGCATACTATACTCAACAGTGTACTCTAATTATAAGAACAATGTACATACCTCACGTGTCAATTTTGTTAGCTTGCCCTTGATATCCCTTTGGAAAAATTTACGCACATAATTGAGGGATTGACGATTGGTTGAGTTTTCTTGACACTTCTCAGAAGATATTTGTTTCATCTCCTCATTAGGAGAAGTAGGAGTAGTATTAGTTTCAAGTTTCTCAATGGAAATGCTTTGACTTGGGTCAGGAGAAATTTTTATCTTTTTATAGGTTAATTTTTCATTAATAGTCTCCTCGTCAGTGAAGACGCGCTTTTTACCAGTCTCAAATTGCAATTGTTCATTTTGCTCAGGTTCAGCTAGGCTTTTTTTTGATGGGCTTTGTTCAGAACTATCACTTGTTTCATAGCTAGCTTTGCCAGAAACAGTTTTTCTCTTTCTCTTGTCCCCTCCAATTTGTAGAGGATTTGGATTTTCCACACCATCAATTTGTTTACTATCTAAACTAAGATTTTTTTTTTCTTCATTGGCCAAAGTATCATCATCATCAGTGCTCTCTTTCACTGTTTTCTTTGTGGACATTTTTTCATCAGCGTGTTCACCTAATTCATGTTTATCAGGTGAGCTAGGCCTTTCCAATTTTTCTTCCTTATGTTCGATCAAGTTTTTGGATTGGGAGTTCAAATTTTGAGATTCCTCCGAGTCATCTACCGTTGTAGTCACTTCAGAGCAAAGATTTTGCAATTTTTCCAATGCATTGGCATCTTCATCTGATTTTCTCGAATCACTGTTGGCTTTGACTGTCTCTTGAACATCACATGGCATATTTTCTTTGGCATCACTATCTAGCTTGCTGTTATTTGATTTACTAACAATTTCTGATGTTTCTGTCTCATTTGGTAGTTTGATGGAGCTCAGGTCAGTCTCTGACAAGATTGGGGCTTCATCGATAACATTTTCTTTTTCCTTTTTCGAGTTCTCCATGACTTGCGAAAATTCGCCATCTTCATCAGGTGAAATGCACATGTCTCTTTCAGAGAAGCTCGGATCCGTGTCTACTACCATTGAAAGGTCCTCAGTTGAGTGTATTGCTTTGAAATCATTTACATGTGGTACATCAAACCAGTCATCAGAGCAAAATCGAGCATCATAACTCTGGGATAGGTCTCTAGAGCACCTCCATTCGCTCAGATCGGAGTTCAATTTTTTCGTATCTACTATGACTGAAGACGGTTTATCATATAAATTAAGGTGACTGCATTCCTTAGATAATTCGCTATTAACACCAAATATATTGGTATCAGATTTATTATTTGAAGATTTTTCAGAATTTGAGTCAGTAGGGTGAAGTAGCACCGTTTTATCGGTGTTGTCAAAACCATTGAAACATGTGTGTGTGGCAGAAAGAGAAGCCTCAGCAGAGGTCTGGTCAGAAACTGTAAGACCAGTTTTTGCATCTGAATTTAAGTGCCGTTTAGGCTTAGCTTTCAAGGATTGTGCATTGGCTAGGTTTCTGTGTGGCTGCCTGGTACCATTGCGAAAAAACTTTCCTCTAGCAAAGCCAGTGCGACTAAATTGATTGCGGTAACCTGGTCGATGTCCAAAGTTATTTTGAACATTAAAATAAGGTGGATTGACGGAATTATAGCTGTGCCTAGAACGAAAGGAGTGGCCACGTAGAGACCTTATAGGAGATCGAGCGAAATTAGATAAATGGCTTCTATGCAGCTTTCCCGGCCACACAGTGTTCGAATTCATTTCACTATTAACACAATTTTCCCCCAAAGTTTCTCTATTATCAGGTTCTGTAGACCTTTCTCTATCTTTTTTAAGTTCAGTTTTGTTCAAATCACTTGTGGATTCTAATCCAACACCAGGTGCTATCTCCTTTCTAGAATCGTGCATGCCTGTAATCATAACATTCAAATCTCATTAAGAGTAATGTAAACCAATATCTGTACCAACAAAGAAAGGATTCTGTTGGTGATAAAATATGAGTAAAATTGAGTGCACCACCAAACTGCAAATGGTCATGCTACTGTTCTAAATAAATGGTTGACAATGTGGAATAGAGAAACGGACACGGATGTTCGAAGATGAGGATAGGGGTACAGCGGCAGATAAAATGGAGACCCACCCATATCTATATTCCGAGAAGTAGTTTGTTCAGAGCTAACGCATGAGGTTACTGGTTCGTCCATTGTACCAGCTTGCTCTAATTCACCTTCATCATCGGAGAGTCTGAGTCGCAAACTGTCGTCGGAAAAAGTATCATCATCTTCTAGGTCTGGATTTTGATCTTCCAACAGTTCGTTTTCAGCTAGCCCATTTGTACTATTTCCCACATTGCTAGAAATCCGGTCTGATTGCGGATTTCCTTCTTTATCAATATAAGACGATGTGGTAGTGGCAGTTGAATCCATAATAACGGAAAAGTTTGGTGATATCATGTCACATTACTTCCATTTAGTACAAAAGTTTTTTAAGGTCATTCTGTGAATCAATTGAAATTTGTCAACTCTATTCTGGTCATCCACATATTGTATTAGTATTTATATACATTTGTGCGACTGCACATGCGGATATGCACGGCTCAACCCATGCTGCAGTTCTTTTAAATTATTCAGATGAACCGATGATGGTCCATGTCCGCGATTTTGTTCGTTACCGACATATTCATTGTGCACCAACCGGAAATTGTGATATGTGCACAATAAGTGGTGAATCAAAAAAGTCGGTGTGCGCAAGCGCGATATTATTCGATTCCTTAACCGGAAGTAAGAAACGATGTACACGAGGAGACTACCAGAGAGATATGAATCAATATTGCGTGAATGATACATCATGATTTGCTGGAACAAGACGACGGCTGGTAGGATTTGGAGACTATGAATTCCGTAAGAAAATCAGCGAAATACTGGGAACTACTTCATCGCTACTACGCAGTAGAATGAATTTGTGCCAAATTCGATAATAATTCCAGGGAAAAGATCAGCTTCTCATTTCCATCGACTAATCGCCGACCGCTCCGCCAAGTTTTTGCAAAGGTCATCTTATCGACGTAGCTCTTGAGCAGTGCGCAATTATACAAATACATTATCCGTTGGAATTCTTCATTAAATTTCAACATGGCGGTACAAGTATGATATTCTGCGTACAGGGGCAAAACCTAACCTTAAAACTACGACGAAAATTTCCACTCTTAAAGCTATTGTTGAGAATATCTAATAACATCCTATACATCGTCGATTGAACAAAGCTAACCTGAACAGGTTATATTATAATTAAAATTACAATTAAATGCTTACAGCCATCAGGTGAACAAAGAAGACCAGGATTTCGAACGATGCACTTCTCACGACTATGTTGCAACACCGCGATTTAAACAAGTGAAATCAACGTTGCCAGATTTCCTCTTGGCATCTACTTGTTGGCTATTTGGAACTGAAATTCTCGCTACTTTCACCCGAATAAATCAATCGTCATCTGATCCGCCGGTACAGAATCATCATATTGACTTCTATTTGAAAATAAATACGGCACCCAAAAAGGCATGTTATGTACGGGTAGCTTTGATGCCCCAGCCCCGAACTCGGGCTTGTACAAAAAATGGGGCACGCGCGCATGCGCAGCATTTGATCCAGTAACGAGATCACTGCACACTACACGTGTATCATCATCTTTTCTTATTATCCGAACTCGATTTTCACACAGTGTGCATTTTATGCAATTTCAAAAAAATGTTTAAAAGAAAATTTCCACACGACTTTTCGAAAAACCCATAGCTGGGGTCCATAGCGACGTTACTGAGCGACAGAAATGCCACGTGATGAAGTAACCACAGTGGATAGCGTTTACCGAAACGCTTGTGAGAGAAAATGGATAAAAAACATATCCTCTATTGATTTTGGTGCCGGTAGTCCGATCCTCGCAGTTATTCTTCGATATTCGTTGTCTCTATAGCTGTAAAAAGAAAATGGTTGAAAATTGTCTGGAACATAAATAGAATAAGGATACCGGTTTTGAGATATGGGACATGGAATAGGGATAGGGATAGGGATAGGGATAGGGACAGGGACTCGCAAGTCACGACACTGCCCACGTGACTCTCGATTTCAGTTATCTCACATCACCCACAATCGGAAAAGTCTATTGCTCAATGGTCCGACTTCCTCACAGTCCCCTCGTTATATACCCGGCCTAACAATAAAGTGGGAGTGATTACGAAGTAGGGGAAAACCCGCGCAGCGCAAAATCTCGACGCCTAGGTCTATGCAGCTGCATTCGCGATTCGGGTGCAAAGTTGAAAGTTTAGATATTTTTCGCAGCTATTACATTCGTCATCATATTTCTAGCGTTACGATGCATTGATCATTGGAAAGCTGTGATTTCATTTTGGAAATTATAATTTTCCCTCCGCCATCTAATACGGTTTCCCATGAGTTTTGTCTCAATTCAGATTATTTCATTATTGACGTATGGTATATTTGATTTAATCTTATTAATAATTAGCAACTGACACATATCCATAAATTACACAAGATATTATAGACTAATGAGAAACGAGCTGGGAAATGAGTAACAACCAAGAGTTTGATAACGAAAATATAAATTATTCATTTCATACATGTTAAACTAGTTGACTCGAGATTATTCGTTACATACGATTTTATATTGTATGCGTTCATTATATCACGCGTTGCGCGGAAGAGATCATTGCACAATCGATGAATTCGTATTTTATATACACATAGTCCCATCAGTTCCGTCGCAATAATGTTAACAAATTACTTCACCGCATTAAATTTTCATAGTACGATTACGGTCTGAAAATGTAAAAACAAAGAATCACTTTCGAATAATATTTGAACAAAAAAATTCAGAAGAAGTTATAAAACAAATTACCTTTTATTTTTCTTTAATTATATTCTTTTGATTATTATAGACATAATATGCATTCGCCTTTGGTTAGATTGATCGCGTCATTTTGAGATCAGCAATTTTCACTTTTGGTCAGTAAACGTGGTTATTTACATTGATATAGATGGTATAGGTATTTGCGATCTGTGAATTCCTGATCGTATTTCATATGATTTATTTTTTCAATTTTTTTATTTTTGTAACTTGATAAGTCTCCATACTCGTTATCCTAATATCGTTGGCTGTGTTTGTCAGACATTTTTCCCGAGTACTTGCTGAGTCGATCACTGTACTCGTCGTCGTGGTATTTATCCTCTGCTTTATAGTGTATCTCTGGCGGTGAATTGATGCGTCTTTGCCAGTGCCAAGACCAGTATAAATCCTCTTGATTAATATCCCTTGGATGTTTAGCTTCTCTGAACACGTGTACGCAATATAATAAGCTACCCATAAGCGTGAGACATCCAAATATTAGGAAAACTATTCCGAGGACCCTGGATGAATTATACAAATATAATAAGCTATCAACAAATACATTCCTGGACACTAAACCGCCATTCACTCACCATACAAACAGGGGCTCAAAAAATTGCAGGACTATAACAAATCCAAGGGTAACGAGGATCAGTCCAAGGTTTAATAATAGCATCAAACAACATATGCCTTTTGTGTTAGGACAGAATGGATTTGGCGCTGACATGGTTTCCATGACAAGTCCACCTTTTCTTGAAGTACGTGTTTTTGTTGTTGACGTACCTGATCTTCCCGAAGGGTAACCATACGTACTGTTAGGTGCTCCATGACCGATCCTTGTGCTTGGTGTTAAACTGTATCGTGATCCTTGGCTGCGGGAGTTACGCTTTTTCGTTAAAATAATTTCTACTGCTCACCCAGTGAATATTTGTACCTGGATATAGGTGCTGATTTTTTTCAACGATTTTTAAAGTTAAATTATCACCTTATTTCTGAGGGTGCCTTGTAGGCGGCACTAGTAACATAAATGTCTGAATTGTTATCGTAGAGACTTCCGTGAGAGGCACTTCTTGTTGCAGTTTTGTTTGTTCGATTTATCGAATAAGGTGTTTGTCCGGAAATCACCGAGCTACGATCATTTTGAGCACTTCTTGACCTACGTTCATGCTTTTCACTTGTGTTTCTATCAGAAGAAATCATGATCCGATGTGGCTGATTATCTCTTTGCTAATTCTGAAACAAATTTAAAATTTTTAAATCAAGAAAGCCATCAATCGACTGGCCAAATCCCGTACATAGTCATCCCTTGCACTAACAAAATGTTGCAAGTCAAACTACGCCCACTCGTTCTCCGATGATTCGATTTGCGAGCCTTTTACGACCGTCTTGTTGGCCTAGAAATAAGTAGGCGCTTATACGTGGGTTGAAACGTTTTAAAAGTGAAGTGGGAGTGTACGCTGCTAGAAGTTGAGGTATGAGACCAACGAAATGTTGAGTTGTAAACGCGCGTACCGAGATGGATAATGATTGTGTTTCCATTTTTTAATATCAAGTCTGCGAAACTTAGTTTTTTTATTCTATTTTATTCTTTTATTGTAATCATTGAGACAGTCGCGCTGTCAAACCCATTTTGAGTCTTCTGTATCCTCTGATACCAAAGGTTATAAAAAAAAAATCTGTATTTACGAATCATTTATTGTAAGAAATAATACAATGCGTGAGTGAAGTAATTCATGGGTGCTATTACCTAAGGAAAAAACTAATCCAGCAGTAAAACCCGTAAATTTCTACCTGCCCGTAGCACAAAGTAACGAGGCACACTTCGAACGTATCAAACACACTGTATGTAGTACCATGAGCTCGATTTCTCTTGTGCAAAATATTTAAGAAAAAAACGAACAAAAAAAAAAATAAACGAAGAGACGAAGAATTTTATACTCAAAAGTCTTGCTTCTAGTACTACCTGCACCACTGCATATGATGACAGCGGCACAACAATTACGTTTTTAACTTCGCAGTTCTGTCACGACTCGACAACGACGACTGTATGTTACAAATCGCGGTACCTGTAGTGCTGTGCTGCTGCTAGCGAAAGGTGTAGACCAAGGAGGACTTGGTCAAGTCCTGTTTACAGTGCCGCTCGCTCTCTGACGAGGAATAAGGCCCCCTCCTAAGAAAACACCGGATCCTAAAGGGGGGGTACAGATTTTTGCCGAGTTGGGACTCTGAATACGTGCATTCAGACGGATAAATACCTTCTCCACTCCCATGAGTCTGAATATGTTTTCACGTAACAACTACCGACTCGAAATATAGAGATGACGACAGCGTCCCAAGGATTAAATCTCATAATGTACTGCAGCGACACATGAATTGCATTCGACTGATAACTTCGTATATAATTTAACAAACATTACCGATTTACAGAAGTATCGTCGGCCATACTTCCCAAAGTAAACGAGTTTCTCTTTTTATGGGTATTTAACATTGGTACGAAGTGAAAATAGGTAAAAGGTAATTCTATCTCAATTGCGGTAGTAGGGAGAAGGGCTAACGATGTTCGTGGGTTCGCACGCATTTTGGGCACACTTTCCTTTTTGGCTATTGAGAGACATCGGACATCATGAATTCATATATTCTCACCTTGGTATGAAACTATTTTTGGATAATCATCAACATGCATGATGTGGTGGTGGTACCGAACCCATCTGAAAATATCCCATTGGTATGGAGACCATTCATCAATCCGATGACCGCGGGGCCAGCTACTTTTTCGACCATCTGGCTTATTCACCTTCCTCAATTGATTATGAATAAAGGATAGATCGCTGAGCTTTCAGATTTCACTGAATCAATCCAATCCAATTTTAAACGCCTACCTTTGCATTCGTCTTCTTGATCACTTTTGCCGTAAAATAAATCCTCGGTCATGTCCGGACACATAAATGATGAAAATCGTACACCGTATCCAATCTTTGGCCAAGCGAAGACGCGAACAAAATTATGGCATGTGTCTGGACTCTGTTGGATCCCTCGAAGATCCGTATCAGATGAGAGTTTTTTACGCGTTACGTAAAGTGAAAGTGATTATGGAATAGTTTCAGGTATCTAGTAAATCATTACTAATAATCTTTTTTTTTTTATTCCTCCACGATACAGATATGCCTGTTGTGTCTAAGTTTATGAAAATAAGATAATTGATCTATCATTAAAAGCTGGTCTGAGAGCAACGTGTGACAAATAGAGATTCGGATCGACAAGTCTACTCACGATAGATAGGTGAGCCGTTCAAGAAGACAGTAGATTTCCACCCAGCCGGGCTTCATGAGGACTGCTTCTTTGACACGCCTAATCTACGCAGAGCGTTCTTCGAACATTGAATAAAAATCTGATCGGCCTTTTTTCAAAGTAGCCAGCACGTGGACACGTTGATAGTTTTCGGCCAGGTTAAGGATGAAGTGCAGCAAGTGGCTATACGTATTTCAAATCTCTAAATATATACGTCAATACTACCATAACAACGTAAATATATCCGTCTATAATATTTCAGTAAATGTTAGTTTAGAAGTAACGCGCGATGCAGCTGTATCGCGCATCAATAATATGGATAGTTCATGGTTAAGTATAATAATCAATATAGGTATATGGTTAAGTAAGTACCAACAACAACTACAGTGTACTACGTTATGTATAATTAATACAATAATAAGTGGAAATAGAAGAGATGGAATAAGGAAGTTATTTGAGAAGACCCTTGGCCTTGAAAAGGTCCCTCATCAGCCCCTTCAGGTATCGAATCTCCCGTTGCAGATCACTGACTTGCCCCTGAAGTTTATCGTTGTAGTTCATCAGCTCCTGTTCCTCCCCGACAATTTCTTTGATTTCCTGCTTCTTCTTCTGCCTATATCTTGTGGCCGCGTTCTTATTTTGTTCCTTCTTGCGAACTTTCCTGTCGTCGTTAGAGGGACGGGAATATGGTTTGCGATGTCGACTTTTCTGGGAGGTCGAAGGGGTTGAAACGGATGGGGTTGACGGTGCAACTGGAGTCCATTCTGGATCATCGGTGGAATCTTCAGATGACCCGCAGCTGGCTTCTGAGCTGGTGCAAGGAGGACTCGACGGTGATATATCGTTGGCACAAGAGCGAACGAACTCGTCCACTAGTGCCAATTCGCTGTCAACATCTCCTAGTGGTTCTAGGGAAATATTCTCAGCACTCCATTGCAGAACTGGCTCAGTGTCAGCCGATGGGGAGATTGGTTCGCATGGAGTAGGTCGCACACGGGGTTTGGCCAAAGGTATTGTCAAGGCATGAAGGGCCGGCTGCAGAGTGACGAGTATCTGGGCGTTGGAAGTTTCATAAAATTTGGCCGGAGGAGACTGCGGCGGTGTTAACGCAGCGACAGTTGTTGCCTGTTGACATGCCTCGACATCTCCCAAGACTAACTCCTGCAAACTCTCAAACTCCTGCTGCAAAGTACGTGTTGATTCCTGGTGTGGCTGCTGCACCTTTGTTTGACCCAATGACAAGCTCGGTTGGTTGATCCCATATTCCGAAGGTGACAATTCCTCAAATATCGGTAGGTCTATTTTCTGCTCAAGCCAGTCTGAGTACGGTTCTGCGATTAGAAAAAAAAAAACAACATATCCCATAAATCTAAGGCATTCTAGTCATGTTTTATTCAATGTGGACATCGTTGAAACGCAATTTCTGAAGATAA
This sequence comes from Athalia circularis, assembly GCA_963978495.1. NCBI lineage: Eukaryota > Metazoa > Arthropoda > Insecta > Hymenoptera > Athaliidae > Athalia > Athalia circularis. The sequence goes on along the minus strand of OZ021698.1, from coordinate 37,322,894 downwards.
GGAATGTCCCTAGATCCTAAGTAAATAGACTGAAAAGTTTAACGTTCAAATCGTAATGGCATTGCACAGCGACTCGAAAATATATGGTCAACGCCATTATCAATGACCATTGACGAAAATTAGTCCATCTTGATATTGGGTGTTTGCGCGATTCAAAATTAGGACGCGTGTTCTTTTGCATCGCGTGAAGGAAAATATATTGTGCATATAATATTATCAACAATTAGTTTGCTCTTTTTTCAAACGTTTTATTGAGTTTTTTTTTTTGTCAATCTTTGCCCCTCGAGCTTTTCGATGATTCAATAGTTCAAGAGAAATTAAAAATACTCGTTATCAGCTTGTAAAACCATCCCGAGTCCAGTTCCAAGCAGAGGCTCTAAATTTAAAATGAATTCTCATCGATCGAATGTTGTGCGTATTGATGAAATATACATGCATACGGCGTCCAGGGACACTGAATAACAAGTAGATAGAAACTTGTTTACACTTTTATACAAACATTAAACTTGAATGCTATGCGACCAGTCGGAGTTAGATGTATCTATTTATCGATAGATCAACCTATACACGGATATACTATTTTACTACACGGAAATATTCCATTCAAGCCCACCAAAGACATGAATATATTGCCAGTGTATGAAAATGATAATGATAAAAGCAACAATAAAAATAACGATCGGATCCAGGAATTATACGTACTGCAACAGGTCTTTTACTGGTTCAACGCAGAAAAAGTAATGTGCATAAAAAATAATACGTGAATTGTAGATTCTCATGCGCGTTGTTTTTCAACTGACAATGTTAATCAAATATGAAATATGGAACATAGCAACTAGTTTAGACAGCAAATCGAGTAAGTAACCGATTGGTGGCAATCAGATTCGATAAAAGTTGGAAGGTGGCCGACGTGGACTACTGTTGGTTGGGATAACGGCTGATGAGTAAGAAATGTCTTTCGGAAGCTAACGGAAGATAATATATGCATATTTGAAGTTGGATGAACTTTCTGCAATCAGTTGCTGTCCGATGCAGTCGAGTTCTATCAATAAAGATAAATTGATGGCAATTTGTTTTTATGCGTCTGTAAATATTGTGCTGTAAATTATATTTCTGAGTAGCCAATATCTTGTGGATATTTTTGTATTGAGAACTGGTAGACAGTGGATATGAAATTCTTCGGATGAAGTACAAAAAGTCTGTTGACCACCATGAAAAGAGTCCCTGACCTACTTTCAAATGAAGCTTTGCTTGGTATTAGTTTTGGTAATGAAGAAATTTATCTGAACTCAAATACAGGGGCACGGGAGGTCAGATAACGAGGTTTTTGCAGTTGGAGTGGCATTTGTAATAACATATCCAGTAGACATTTTTTTTAACAGTGCAGATTTGGCCTCGAGTACCAATCGATAACCAAACTTCATCTATGCCGAAATACAATTATACAATGGTTATTACTTAAGTCATGTGTTGCAATGTGTGAGAATATTGAATGGGTCAAGGAAGTCAAGTAAGCAAATATGTAGCACTGTTCATTGAAATCGTTTTTACACTAGTATACAGCTGACAAAACGGTTGATCAAAACCTAACGAAAGTCCAATGCTGTCAGACCATTTGCTACATATCAAGTGCGATGAGAGGGCTACATGGACTTGCTAGAATAGTAGGCAAAGTTGGCCATTAAAACATTTTGTGTGTATCGCTAGTCAAAATAGTCTGATTCATAATACTTGAGAACCTACCGCTGTAATAGAATGCAGCCATGTTACAGATGCAAATATATTATTCCTGGGTATGTAGAGAAATGACAAGATGGAGAAGTGACAAGAAGGTTATTTAGTTGCAACGCTACAGAGAATGTCTTTATTGTCGGGAGGGATGAAGGAGCCAACAAAGCTACTCGATGTTATTGAGCAGACCCCTTTGGTTGGTGTCAATGAAAATTCAGCGTCTTTTTACCAATTTCTGAGAATTGACAATAATTTCTCGGTTCCACGTGTAATGATACGTAAACTGCATGCTATTGTATAACATTAACATGCGCCAACATGGAGGGTTAATGCCTGCGGCAGTTTTCTCCTTTGGAACTGCCAGTATCACCAAATTTTAGTCAACTGGGGGTAAAACTAATTACAAAACCACTCGCGTTTTTATTTAAATACAGAATACAAGAATCATATCTTGTTAATTATTAATACACCACTTTTTCTACACGTATTACATAGAATTTAGCACACTGTTTCTTTATACAGATTAGCAACACGTTCGCGAGTGAAATCAGATTGAAAATAATTCCATAGGCAGTGGGCCCAACTGTTGGAAAAGAGCCTTATGTTGAAGAGAAGTATGCTTCGAACAGCAGCATGGATCGTATAGCGGGAGAAACCAATAGGCAGATACAGCATGCCAGGCTTACTAAAAGTCACTGAGGCGAAGAGCGGGAAGTGTACCGTGTGGCCTCTACACAGGAGACTTCACATACTTATCTTTGGACTTTCCCCCCTTGTTTCTTTACTGTCTGTTCCTCCCGCTCCTTGTCTCTCTCCCCGCCATATTTCTATATAGAGGCTAACCAGTTTGTTCCACTCTCTTTTTTCTACAGGAAAAAAGGCATACGCGATATACCAATCAACAGATACACGCAAAGTGGGAACACCGAATCTGTGTGACTTGCTGAAGATTGTAGGTCACTTGGAGGAAGAAAATAGCAACTACAAGCGACATGATTTCAAGTATCAGAGGTGAGTATAAGAAAAATTGTAAATTGGATTCCTACTAGACTGCCTGGTTGCTGCATGTATTGAGAGCCAAACAACACAAGAGGATAGACTTGGCAAATATTTGCGCTTCACTCAAAGTTATTATGTGTATTGTATTGATTTGACATTCAGTGATTGAGCTGAGCCATTTGCAACATGTTTGAAATTCACACAGAAAAAATGCAGATATGCATGCCTAGTAGACATGCCAAAGTATATTAGAGAAGTAATCTGAGAATAGGATGAATTACCTTCCTTAATCCACTCATCGAGTTCTTCTAAAAGTTTAGTAGCCACCTGCGCCCGTGATGTTTGCTCCTCGTACATGACCTGGTCCCCATTGCTGTCGATAGTTTGCTTGCTTTCAAAGCTAAGCCAATCATCGTCAATGTCGAGGGATGATGTTTCAGAAGGTGAGGCGGGCTCCTCCTTCCATATCCAGCTTTCCTGCTCTTGATCGGACGACATGCTTTGTGTTGGCCCGATCAGATATTATACTCAAATTGTTGAAATAAATTTGTTTCGTCGTAACGACGTCGCTCGTATTGAACGCCATTTTGGCACTGGAAATTAAAACATCAACTAATGAGTAATTATTTCATATATCTGGGTTCTCAGTTTCCCTCCAAAACTGAGTGAGAATGAATGAGCAATCATAGGGGGTGTTCTACCGATAATTAAAAATCAATTAGGTAATATGAGAGGAATGTTCGATCTAGAGGAGTAATATTGGTGAGATAAACTCGTGGTAAATATTAAATCCTCATGATTAGATACCGAACTTGATAAAAATAAAAATATAATATTTAGGACTACAACTTTTGAAACTCTTGACTCATCAAAAAAAAATTAAAGAAGAATTTATTCCGAATAGTCTTTTAAATTACTCAATGTGAGTTGAACCAAATTCAATTCAGTTTTCCACAAGAAATTCAATGTGCGTTGCACGATTTCGTAACATTGCTTCACCAAATGGTGGCCACATCATACCGCGAGTCCATAACATGGGAGCATGGGAGGGGTACGAAAGCTGGGAGCAGCATGGACAGCTGCTATGATTATCCGAATAATATTCTTAAAATTTTGAAAATAACGGTACTCACCCCATGATTATATAACTTGTCGGCACACTTGCGTGTGCAAGTCGTTTAACGACTAGAAACTCATCTTCACCCCTTTTTTTCGAGATAATGATAAATACACGTCCGCGTTCCTGGTTTCATGGATGGAGAATGACTAATTCAACTCCTCGATGAGTCGATGAATTTCACCAAGCGTAGAGTGAACGTCACACCCTTAAACAATCGCTCCAGACCTTAGTTGCTGTTTTAATCGGCAGATGACGGCTCATGGGTTAAATTTATACCCTTCAAAGAACGGCGCGTATCCCACCAGAATTTAAACACACAATTTACCTACTGACGTGAAGCGTTGTGAAAGAAAAAGTGCATTGAATTTTAATCAACACGAGCTTACGAGTGCAGAAAACGCTCCAGGAGTTAGTAACAACAGTTTCGTATATTCATATGTAACGCAGAAATGTATAACGTGTAAATATTGTGAAAGTACAATGACATTGAAGAAGAACGCGAGGGTGCGAGATCGAAAGATCGATCGCATACTTCACAGTCGGATCGAAGGAAATTTGATAAACCTTTGATCAAAACCGTAGCGAAATTGTTTTGCCGACAGATTGTAATAGCTAAATGATTTGTGAGCGATAAGTTGCCAAAGTTTGTTTGTATGTATTTACACACACAAAGTAAATTCACCGAGCACCTTGTAGATTTGACATTGAACATAGAAGGGGGAAGAGAGAGAAATATTTATTTGCTCCACGTTTCTAGTTGGCCGAGTGTAGTTTGAAATCCTTTAGAACTTGTATCGCGCTGACAATGAGATTGAGAATGTAAATATACGTTCTATGTTGTAAACAGGACTATATTTTATGCCGCTTACAATTAGAAATATCCTATTCAACAATCGCTGATTAATTAACTAATTTATACGCCTATTATCGGAGTAGTTTTGAGGCCGTTATCGTCCATGAATTTCTGTACGTGGAGTTAAATGTCTAGCAATTATGATAAACTTGACAGTTGATGCAATAAGGGGTGTAAAAGGCCCCGCGAATCGAATCATCACCACAGGGCGTAACACTCGGAGTAACATTTATAATATAATGAGTTACAACTCAGAAGGGGCGCCTTGAAGTAGATAAAATCAAACACTTCGTTGTGTTTTTGATCCTATAACGATTACGTTATACTTTATTCGAATAATGGTAGACGAATGTATGGTGTGTCAATAGTAAGTTCTGTTGCGTTTCACAAATATGTAATTCATTGTTTAATTGATCGTTGAAATTCAACGTCCATAATGGATAAAATGACTCGATGCGTTAACGATGAAAATTAGTGAGCTAGGAAATAAGTTTCAATGATATGTATAATATTGTACGTTAACACATCGCGTCGAGTAGAATATGATCTCATTAAAATGCGCAGGGTGCATCGGTCTTCCCCAACGTTGATAGAATTAGGGAATTAGGAATACCCATACAAATGTATTATCTGTAAAATACGTTGCAGTACAAACTTCCACATTCAAAAATAATTATTCGACTAGCGATGCACCGAGACAAAAGTAATCCCTAGCGCGCGGGTATATCGAATTACCAAAGAGACTCACGAGGATCCTGAAACAAAATTAAGAAGAAAATCGATAAAAAAAAAAAAAAAAAAAATGAGAAAGAATCTAAAATCGAGGAAAGATATTTCGTTCATATAGTTGTGAAATGGGTGAAAGTCAGTGTATTATCTAAACGATAATTCATGAATTCAGTTTGTGCAGTAAAGTTCAATGTTTCGCTTTAGTTTTCTAGTATATAGTTACATCGCATAAAATTCGCGTATATACTGGTTGAAAAGTTAACCATCTTGGATATGTGTGTAGAAAATAGTGAGTCGAGTCGGGTGGTTGGGTTGGGTGGTCCCCCCGACCCCCTGGTCGATATATCAGGGCTCCGCTGCAGCTGTCTGTCAGCCTGGCAAACTCCGCACTAGACGACGACGACGACGACGACGACGTAGAGCAGAGCAGAGCGGAGCGAAGCAGAGAGCGTCGAGAGCTAGGCAGCGGCAGCAGTTTGGGAGTTTGGGAGCTTGGGAGCTTGGAAAAACCACTCGCCGCAGCTACTGGGTAATTTTTCATCGTTGCAGCGAACTAACGCGACAGGAGCGCCGCGACGCCGAAGGCGGCGTTGCCGCTCACCATCCTCCAACGACGACCGTATTCCCGTCGTCCACACACGCTGCCGACTATGAGGAGGACACGCACCCATACAGGCGAAAAAATCCGCGGGGGAGGCGCCCCTTTCTTCACCCTCGTCCTCGCTCTCTCCTCACCCTCCGCCCATCGTCATCGTGAAAACGAACGAACGAACGAACGAACGAAGGCTACGAACCCACCCGCCGTCCTCTTCTCTCTGTAACAGGGGAAAAAGTTGGAAAAGAGTGGGGACGATCGATTTTTACTGGGGCATCTACTCACCCCCCGCATGCACCTTGCATCACATTCCCCGCTACCCTCCACCCTCGACCCCCTAGAGCTCGACTTCCCCGAGCAAGCTAGCCCATGCCCTGCCCACGTCGTAATGCACCCAGCGCGCCCAACACCCAACGACCTCCTCCTCCTCCTCCCCTGCAACCGCCCGTTCTGCACTTTCCGCACAAAAAACAAAAAAAAAAGAAGTAATTTAAAAAAAGAAGGAAGAAAAAAAAACACACGAGATTCTAAAAAACCGAACCCGCCAAGGCTCTCGCACCCTGAAAATATCCGGTAAATTGCACGACCGACCCTCTCGTTCGCATGTTGCCGCCTCATGCAGAGAAGAGTCGGGGGTATTTTTTTTTTCATTCATTTATTTATTTATTTTCTTATTTATTTTTTTTCTTTTTATATTTAATTTTAATTTTCGTAATTAAATTTGTTGAAAAAAAAAATAAATAAATAAATAAATAAATAAAAATAATTGAATAATCACAATTTTTTGTATAATTATTATCAAATCGTTCACGTAATCGGCATTTGTATCGGTATGAAAAAAACGAAAAAAACGAAAAAAATGGTTTCTTCGATTGAACGGGTTTTAATTATGTACGTATTGAATGCATCTATTCTGTACCCTGTATCGGAATTAGGTGATAATTCGATACCTTACATAAGTAGCAATAAGTACCGGCTTCCATACGGAAGGTTTGTTACTCCGTTGCCGCTGTTGGTGTTGCACTATTGCGGTTATAATACATTAAAGATGGGCAAGGTCGATTGCTCGCTGCAGGAGTATAGTGAGAAAATAAACTAACCAGATTTACGAACAAGTACAGTTATCCCGGGGACATAGCGGCACTTAATTCTCACACACACATAGTTACACAGATATTGTGCATGTGTACGGATAGATAGGTGCGCATATATATAGGTATATCTGGATACATATTGTATACACGCTCACGCATTCGCTTTTTATCTTTCTTTCTCTCTCTCTCTCTCTCTATACTCCAATAAAACGATATTAAAACCAGCGGTATTTTCAGCTACCTCCTATAATTACACACGATATGATGGACATTCGGAAGAGCAAGAGAGCTCAAAAATGATAATGATAAAAAAAAAAAAGAAGAAAAAAAAACGACAACAAAAAAAATGAAGAAATTCTTTCTTTTATTTATTTTTTTTTTCTTTCCAATCGTAAGAAAAAAAACAACTGAAAATAGTTCTCTCTCGGATCCAATCTGTATAATTAACGAGAATAAAACAAAAAACTGAGTCAATTATACATATACACGCGGTGGGTCGCTGTACACATACCACATGTATGCATAATATGTATGCTACAGACATTCTGCATCAGGATCCATGAGAAATGGATGAAAAATCATATTCGTCGAGAAAAACAACAAGAGGAAAAAAAGAAATTGAAAAATTAAAAACACAATTCAACTCGCGGTAAATCCGATGAGAATATCATGTAAAGGGTATATACATAATGATATAACATGATGGGTATATAACTGGGAATAAGGTGATTTTTAAGAATTTTTTTTTCAACTTTGAGCTTGACCCCCCGCGGTTGTTGAAGTTTCCGGTGATGGTTTTCGATTAATTAGTCAGCTTCCTTGACTTCAACTCTCCGCACACTCGGGGGTTGGTATTGTATGGAGTATAAACCATCGGAAATGTCAGTAGGTATCTGAATTAGGGAGAGACGCAGCAGCCAGCAGCAGCCAGCAACAGGTGTATAGGCATAGGGCGGAGGCGCAGTCAGGCAGGCAGGCAGCTTGCTACCGTATGTGTATTAAATACATACCTATAAACATATATGTATATGAACTTGACATCGACACACGTTGATATAATACCTATGTACCTACATATGTATCAAATATTGTAGTATTACGACTCATACAAACTTAGAGAGACACCTATTATTATACATAAAGGAAGTGCCGAGAGTCCGCCGCGAACATGTCTAGTTACATATTAGTGTAATGGTTGAAAGTTTATCTCTATTAATGTTGGATACAATTTCACTCCGCGAATATCAACACCCATCTAATTTATGCAGATTTTCAACATTAATTATTCTTATACAACTATAAAATCGAACGTGGGTTTTGTTCATTCAAAAAACCAAAAAAAAAAAAAATATATATATATATATATATATAACAACGGCAACAATAATAATAACAATGATAATGATAATGAAACAATGAAATGATAAAAAATAGAAAACAAAACAAAACAAATGGAGGCGCGCTGCGATTCCGTAATAAAATTATTCCCCGCGACAACAGCTGTACATATAATATTATATATAATATATGAATAAATAAATTACATGTATAATGTTATTTATTACACACGTCATATTCGTACGCATACGTGTTTCTGTATTGTATACGTATGTTTGAAATGAATCGTTGTGTAGAGTTTTGTTGCACCCGAATGAGATAAGGTTTACAGAGATTATGATACGAGAATAATTATGTACGTATATTGTATTATAACCATGCATTATAATAATATGCGCTTTGTGTCCATATATATATATATACATAGTATACATGCATACGTATGAACATTACGGTATTCTAACTAATTAATATTTTACTCATAAGCGATTACAAAACGTTACTTATAATTTTGCATCGATTTTTTTTTCTTCTTCTTCTTTATAATTCTGCTTGAAATTTTTTTTTTTTTTTTTTTTTTCTTCAACAGTCCTCTCACTATATGTAGTACATGGCTGCGCACACGTATACGTGTTTATATCGTAAGTAATCAATTATATTCGATAAATCACGACACTGCACGATTCTCGCGAGAAAAAAACAGAGAGACGGAAAAAAAAAAATTAAGAACGAAATATTATTACTGGTGGTAATTATGTATAATAATACATATCAGTATATTTAAAATGTGATTGTGTAACACGAGAGCGAAAAAAAAACAAAGAAAAAAAAAAAACAGATAGCCTCCCAAAATTATGCATATTATGTAGGGATGTATGTACAGTATATGTTTGTAACTACGTACAGTGTCCTCTGCAGTAAAGAGGAGAAAGAAACTTTGAAGAGAGAAAGAAAAATCGGCAAAGAAAGAATTCGATATCGGAATGAATAAAAATTATCGGAGATCATACGTAAGGATTTTATAACCGCTGCACAATAATACATTAGCTATGTACTCGCAAATCTGGATTTTCTCTCTATGGTAGTACAATACATACCTATACATAACATATAATGTGATCCACAGCTGCAACTGTACCGAGTACACATTATGTACCTAGAATAGAAATAAACTCGCAAACGACAATATTCTGTAGAGAAAACATATATATCTATATATATGGATAAATATATATGCAGTCGGTATTATTATAGTCTAGGGGCGGGTGGGTAAGGGGGGAGGGTTAGGGTCGAGTATACTGGAGGGTTAAAACAATTTCAGCTGATCTTATTTTTCGCTTATTTTCTCTTGTTCTATTTTTGATTATTCCTTTTTCCTTTTCTTCTCTTAGTTTTTGTTTATTTCTCTTTATTTCACCGAGGATAAGTTTGTTGACCTTGCTATGTGTATAAGTATGTATATAGGTATGTATGTAAAGTGCTTTTAATTATAGCTCGTACTCTGCACAGCTACAGGTTTTAGCATTAAAAAAATTACACTTACAGATATGCAATGAAAGGCGGCGGAGTTATATAGATTGAAACGAGGTAAACTATTTCTCGGCGCGTATTATACTATAGAAAATTTCGCAACGCGACAGGTTAAGGTCTTGCGATTCACCTGATCATTAAATTATAATCATAATCGCGTAAACCATATATTTATACATGTGCAACAAACCTATGTATACTATAAATATATATATACGTGTATGTCTCTGCTGTAGAAAAGAAAAAAAAAAAAGAAAAAAAAACTGTCTTTTTTTTTCCCTAATTTTTTTATTCTCGGTATAAGTCAATCGTGGATAGTATAAGATGTGAACGTATATCGATGTGATTTTCTCTTCATATATAGCGCGGACGTCGAACAAGATGAATCTTTTATTGAACAATAAATAGTACAGTGGTTACTTTTTATCAATGATAACCTCTGAACTATTCTTCGAGTCATTCGAGGAGAATGAGTCGTATGTATATATGCCGTTGCATGTATTAAACATGACTATATACACGCGTATCTATGTCTATATATTATAATATTAACTTATATGAACGCACGCGCGATCTTACAAACGAAATAAGAAATGTTTAGGGATTCAGAAGAGGTTATCGCGCTGCTTTACTGCCATAATATATACAGACATATTACTGCAGAGTATCTAACAATGAGTATCTATACACATGCATATTTACGTATTCGCGAAAAAAGAGTGAAATTATAACAATCGTAATCCTATTTCTTGTTTTTTTTTTCTCTTCCGCTTTTCAATTTTATAATCATTCGTTATCTATGATAATTTTGTCGTCGAAGAAGGGAGTGCGAAAAAAAAAATTCCGTCACATTTTCCACACGCTGTATTTGATGAAAAATTCATCCCGATTAAATGTACCTATTTTTTTCTTTCTCTAAACTGCAGCAGGGTTAAAGTTTGAGAAAATATATAGCATTTAATTATATATCTATGTACATGTAAAAATATATACATAGAATCGCGGGAGCGCGCGCGCGGAAACAACGACTGCGACAAGTTAGTTACATTATGTACGTATAGGTATACGGATATATGGTATATAAAGACGATCAACTATGCGAACAACTCTTCAAAGTTGTTCAAAACTTTATTTGTATATAACCATCTATATTCACCCTTAAACTCACCGAAAGGTTCACTAGCGTAATTCCTACGCTGATGTTACCGCGCTTTCTTGCATATAATATGCAGAAAAGAAAAGAAGATTTCTACATACAATATATTTTTGCTAAAATCGTATGTATCAGAGAAAAATGACGTCGAATTACAGATGATGACGGAAGAGGAAGGGAGAAGGGGGATAAAGAGAAATTAATTTCTGCGTGATTATAACGAGTTATAATAAAGAAAAGTATAGGAGGAAAGGGTGGATATTACGAGGCGCCTATATACATATATGTAGTGAAATCAGTTCGAATCTCATCTCTTATATTATAGAGAATAGGATCAAAAGTGACTCTATAGTCGAGGAGATACGGACATAAGCCGCAGAGTGCAGTGCATTCACTCGTTACTCATTAGATATAAATACGCTTCAAGAGAGGGCAAGGAACCAACCACGCCTGCACCACCAACTCTGACTAACACATATTCTATGTATACATATGTATGTACTATATATATATATATCTGCTGGGCAGGCTCTAGCCTTTGCTTCGGTTACTATACCGTACTCAAGCGGAGGGACAACACAGCGCGTCGTGCGTGAAGAGACGAAGAAGAGTAAGAGCGAGAGGAAGAAGTGAAAGAGAAAAAAGAATTGTGAAGAAAGAGAATAAGAAGAAGAAGAAGAAGAAGAAGAAGAAGAAGAAGAAGAAGACCGCGAGTATATATCGCGGACCAACTCTGTACCTATACTATATACGTATTTATATGTACGATAATATAGCAAAACTCTCCACGGCAGCAAACACGCGGGAAGACGACGACGACGACGACGACGACAAGCGGCGGGACACGCGGGACTCCGGGATACTCGGGAGGAGGCGCGCAACCAGATATTTCATTGCCTGCAACAGATAAAAATAGTCCCAGTATATATATGTGCGGGTATAAGTTCGATATACATGCAACTTCGACTATATACTTCAAACTCTCTTCTCGTTATACGCTACACATACACAGATTATGTGCACACCTATGTATGTGTCTATGTGTTTCTATATCTATATTCCTACGAACGCGAGATGAACGGACGAAAAAGCGACGAGGAGCAAGGAGGAGGGTTGGAAGACCCTCGCGCGAGACGAACCGCGTTACGTATATCTATATATATAATTCTTCGGACACGCATCACATACTCACATTTGTACATAAAATACGCACATACATAGCCACGTGATGCTTGTGTATGTATACAAATGCAGCCGGTGCGGACGCTGGAGGTTGCGCTGGCACCGCATCAACCGACATCGCGGTAGCATCGGGCCGGCGCAAGTTTACATCGTCCATTTGAAGAGAACGTCGTTTTCTAACTTCCCTTCTTCATCTCTTCCACAGGGTTATTTTTTACACATCCTCAGACGGTGTGAAAAATTTAATACACGCTCTCTCGGTTGCGCATATAGAATACCATCTCACTCGTCAGTTTTGTCGACGCATATATATATGTGTACCACACGCCTAATGTACATTCATTATACTCACATCCTGCAGCGCTCCATACTGCACTTTATCGAGAGACTCGGTGCATGTAACTTTGCATCATGTAAGAATATAGAATTGGGAAGTAAATCGGTGAAAATTAATTCGAACGATCGAAACAATCGAAGAAACAAATTAAATTAATTAAAAAAAAATAGATAAAAAAAAAGAAATTGGAGGTAGTAGGACTTGGAGGGCTTTTTCGGAACAAAAAATCTAGAACTCTTGTACGGCAATATAACATTACTCCCTTTCTTTCATTATTTCTTTGATTGTTTGAATTAATTTTCATTGATTTACTCCCCAATTCTATATTCTCACATGACGCAAAGTTACATGTACTTGTCACAATAATTGATTTGTATCCCTTTTTTTCTTATTATTCATGAATTTTTCGAACGTTTCATGTACTTGGCGAACTTTTTTGCACCGTAGGTGCCTTTTGGAGGGATTAGAATATATACAACGGGTTACACGTTGGATTTCGATCACCCTATGCGGATCCTCGATAATGTGCCGGTTCTCCAAGGACGATCTGAAAAACAAAAAACAAACAAACAGAATCGAAGTTCAAACCTGTGTAAATATAATGAGAATCGATTATCAAATGACAAAACTGTGCTGTCTTTGGATACTCACATGTTATCCACGTGCGTTGCATGTTACCCCTGACTAAGAGGAAGAAAAGAATATGGTTTTTCTCTTATTACAACCGATATATTCTCGCCATACTGCAGATGCGGTCGCGTCTTTTTAGCTCTCGGATTCGCATGGCACATTCAACGCGGTTTGCACCATAATATTATTATATATATATATATATTGTATTATATATACACACCATATATCGCGGTTGGTGGTACTTTCTGCTGCTGCTGTTGCTGTTGCTGATGCAGGGGTGTGGCACTTATACCGCGCAAGTAACGGAAATTTATTAAGGTCCCGGTTATAGCCTGTATATACGTGTACCTCCTCCTAACGCGTTGCCGCTGCTGCTGTCGCTGCCTCTGGTTGCAAAATATCTAGAACAAACCGTGAAAGATAATAAGTATATATAGGTAGGTGTACAGAAACGTTTTAGTCTCCGCATCCTACTACCGCGTGCACGCATCAGCCGCCCGTCCAACCCTCCGCAGAATTTTTTCCTTTTCGCCCCTCACTTTTTTTCGCCCGCTCGGCGCGACGAGAGAAACCAAAAAATATACATATTACGCGATTCGAAAAATGTCGCGCGGCGGAAGCCGCCGCAGTTTCGACGACGCCGTTCCGAAGAAACAAAAAAAAACAAGCAAAGGTGATGATCGAAAAGAAAATCGACGGTTGCAATTTCCGAACGCATGTACAACGTCTGACTTGACACAATCGATGGCCGAGCGATGCAGCGGAGATGCTATAGTTTTTTTTTATTTCCCCATAATTACGTGTGTGATTTTAATTGATTCGCGGTCCATATGGGTATGCAATATGCATAATATATGTAACGCGGTTATGAATTAAAAATCATTTTTAATATGCATTATAACGAATATATTATTCGCACGTATAGGTACAGAGGCCTTTGGGATATCCGCTATGTATGTACATAGAATATATATAGATGTGTGTCGCACCCTCCGTTTGTCTTCATAAATATATATATAGCGACGTATATATATATATATATATATAGGTGTAAGCGTTGCACATTGCGGAGTTGTATATACATACGTATACATATATACATACCTATGTGTCTATATTATATGTGTACATATATATATGGTTAAATATACAGGTATATACTCTAGATCAGAGGTCGGCAACCCAAGGCACGCGAGGCTATTTCGACCCCGCGTAAAACTAAAATGCATCATGATCATTTTAGTTGTGTTCCCGCGTGTGCAGCGCGCTTTTGTCGCCGCGCGGTAAAACCTATATACCTATATATACATGCATACGAATATACATATGTACATTCACACGTATATGTGCTACGCGTCCCGCGTGTCCTGCATTATATACATATACATATATATATATATATATGAAAACCAGAACGTTAGAACGACCGGCAACTGCACGAGCAATGTGGAGGAATTTATTCGATTCTCTTATGTTTTTTGTTTTATTTTATTTTTGTTTTTGTTTTTCGAACGCATCTCAAAAAAACGATTGGAGAAAAATTAAATCGAGAAACAAAAAAAACGAATCGATAAAAAATAAATCGACGATTTTATGAGAGGGAAATTTTTTTTTTTATTACATTATATTTAACGATCGTATTTATCCGATCGATTTATCTATCTGTATAATGTAGTATAAAATGATCCAGTATGATATAGAAGCTAGAAATTCTTCGGTATAAAAATCACACGCGGAATGATCGCATCTTATCGAGAATACACTTATGGCGACTAATCGTGTAAGATATAAACTCACGTATACCTACGTATAGTCGAGATACATGAGGATATATGAATTATGTGGACGAAAAATGAAACTTTAAACTACATGCGATCGTCAACCGCGTAATGTATATATACGTACATATATGTACATCGATCGCCAGCTACTTCCATTCGGCGGTTATCAATTTAGAGCGTTGGATTATATATTTCGTTGTATAGGTTGATCCAACACACACACACACAGAGATATGTTATATATCCGTCGTGTAGATCGTATATAGAAAACTTTTTACGTATATACATCAGAGTATGCATGTAGCTATAGTCTGTGTGATCAACTGGTTCGTTCTATGCGTATAAATATAATCACCTATACCTATAATGATTCTCGAGCGACCGAAATTATCCGTTCGGCTAGACCCGCATCGGCAGCGGCCGCGGGATATTAACAAAAATCGGATCTACACAGACGATCTATAGACGCCATGCGGCCCGGTCATGAGATGATGAGAGAGAGAGAGAGAGAGAGAAAAAGAAAGCAATTTTTTTAAAATACCAACGATACGAAATATAATCATTCTTAGCACTCTGCACGGTTCGCGTCAATCTCCAAAAGTGTACAACGATCTTCCGACTATATATATATAGATTTATTTTAAATTATACAAAAGCATTGTGTTAGCGTTGTACATTGTTTTTCCCGCCTAAAGTTACGGAAATCATCATTCGATGTGAAAGGCGGAGAAGAAAAAAAAAAACGAAAGAAAAAAAAAATTTTTTTTTAATCAAATTCATAAAATCTACATTATATTAATAAGACGTTAATTATCGTTGTATATGTAATAAATTACTGTTGCACTAGAGATATGTGAATCCCATAAAATAAAGTTATACATGTACATATAGCTATATGTGTATGTGTAACAAAATGGTCCGAACTCGGGAATCGAGTATGTGTATTCCGTGTATACATATATATATATATATATAGACGTTCACGTGTGCGGTAGGATCTCCTGAGCTCCCGGAGCCGCATGGCAACAGGAATAAAAAAAAGTCAGAAAATAAAAAAAAATAAAAAAAAAAAATAAAAAAAATAAGTAAAATAAAATGAAATGAAAAAAACCGAAAAATAAAACATAAAATAAAATAAAATAAAATAAAATAAAATCTTGTCGCTTCGACGTCGTTTCAACGTTCACTATATACATATATATATACCTATGTGCGTTTATTTCAGAACCCATATAACACTGCATCTCATGCGTATGCGTGTAAAAATATATCTGTATATATATATCTATACATATGCGTATGTAGATGAATATATATTTGTGTATATATACAACGGCATTATACATAAAAACAAAACCAACGTTAGTTGGTTGATACTTTCAAAAGGAACAATTTCATGAATGAAGTTTATAACAATATAGATATATATGCAGTGTTATATATATATATGTGTATATATGTGTACACGTAAATGCCTATATACCAACATACGACTGCTGCACACGACTCGGTTTCTCTCCCTCTGTCCCTCTATTTTATATATACCTACATATATCTGTAATTATTCGACTATATACATATATTATATATGTATACGAAACGTATTCTGCAGGTGCTAATCTTCATCGTACAGGTATACACACGGTACATACGGACGTTACCAGTGTTTTTTTTTGTTTTTTTTCCAAATTCAATTTTTTTTTTCTTCTTCTGCATCAACATACATATATACGGACGTGTGTATTATTTCGGTATATATATATATATGTGTGATATCTGGTACATACGACATATGCCAGAAATTATATTTGGTCATTGGAGAGAAAAAAAAAAAAAAAAAAAAAAAAAAAAAACAGAATAAAAAAATTATCAACTAAATTCCCCGCGCAAAAATGATCGTGGTACTCATATAAATACACACATATATATATATAGGTGTTATACGTATATGTACGTTTTTTACGCGGTGTTGGTTGAACGTTCTGTGTGTGTACATATGTACATCTCTGTGTACATATACCATATATATACATATACGTATGTATACGATGGAAAAAAATTCGTAAAAATGTTGAATCGTTAACTACCCACCGGGGTGTAGAGCGGCGGAGAGGGTAGGAGGATGGCGGAATACGAGGGGGGGGCGGGAGGGTGGTGGTGGTGGTGTAGGGGGAGGTAAGGGGGGCCGGAGGGGGCGGGTAGAGAGTAGAGTAGAGAGAAGAGGGAAGAGGGAAGGTGGGTTTTTTTCGGTACAGTGATATTGATTTGGTTCGGGCAATGTAATCTCGTACGTAGAAGAGTAAAGAGTGGTTGGTTGGTATACCTCTACACGTGGTGATGTGTGTGCGTATTACATGTATATAGGATACACGGAGATACGTGTCTACGTATGCGCGTGTGCGTGTCTCTATGTATGGATGTATACCTGTGTGTAGTAGAAATAGAGGTATAGGTAGGCAGGCAGGCAGGCAGGTAGGTAGATAGCTGCTAGCTAGCCTAGGTAGGTAGGTAGGTAGGTAGGTAGGTAGGTAGGTAGGTACTCTCCCGCTCTAAGTTGGACCGATGCATCGCGGTTCGCGCATAGAGGGTGGGGGGGGTGATGGGGGGGGTGGGGGTGAGGGGCAAAACACACCGCGCCGAACGTGTGTAGGAGCCAGGCGAAGAGAGGCGGCAGCAGCAGAGTCAGGAGAGCCGGAGAACCCGAGGAACCCGAGGAACCCGAGAGCCCGAGAGCCCGAGAGGCGAGGGCAAGGCAAAAGAGAGGACGCGCGATGGCTGGCGTTCGTTTCGTTCGTTTCGTTTCGTTTCGTTCGTTCGTTCGTTCCGAGGCGGGAGAAACGGCGCGGAGGCATCATCTTCTCCCCCCTACGCCGCCGCCGCCGCCTCGCATGCTATAGTGTAAACCCCGACCACAGAACCGTCTCATCCCTCCTACTCGTGCCGTTCCCCTACCTTCCGTTCTTCTGAAAAAAAACCCCGTCGTCCTGCCCCACCCCGGGCGAGAACAAACAACTCTTTGATTCCCCTCCGACGAACGCCGACGCGAGCGCCATCTACTTCCCCTTACGGCAGCAACAGCGAGAGGCTACGGCGCGGCGGCAACGGCAACGTTCTCTTCTCTCCCCCCCCCCCCCCCCCCCCGACCCTCGCCAAGCCAAGCTCCTCGACGAGCGCAACGCCGACGCGTTTTAGTTTAATACCAAAGCCGCGACGACGCTGACACAACGAGACTCCCCACCATTTGGGGGAAAAAGAAGGCAGCTCTCTTGGTCCTGTGCCCGTCGGTTTTCTACTCCACTCCCCCCCGCCCCACCGCCCCACCTCGCCCCACCCCACCCCGCCGAACAACCTCCCCGCCACTCGCGCGCGCCATCGTTCGTTTTCTCCTCCGCCACTTTCCTCGCCGCTCTGTACACTACCTAAACCACCCCCCCCCGCTCCCTTCTACCAGGCGATCAGCGCGTCCCTCTCTGAGGCCACCGTCGGCGTCCCCGCGCCCTCGGCATCGCCATAGCCGTCGCCATCGCCGGCGTACCAAACCAATCCTGAAATCCCCACTCCATTGCATGCCGGCGACGGAAGCGCGGCAACGTTGCAACGTCTCAGTCTCGGCGACTCTACCTCTACTCAACTCGGGGCTAGCCGAGTCAACGAAGTTTGTCTGCCGGGTGGTTCGGGACTTCGTTTAGTCGCGGTTATTGAAAAAGAAAAAAAAAGAACGAAAAAGGAAAAAAAAAAAAAACACAAACAAGCGAGCGCACGAAAGCGAGGGAAAAAAAAAAAAAAAGTACGGTAGAAAGTAAAAATTTGACGGAAAACGGAAAGAAATAAAAAAAAAAACAACAAAACAACGACGACGAAAAGAAAAGAAAACCAAAAATCACCGGACGCAACCGTAAACATATGATAACGATAAACACGACGAGAGAAAAAAAAATTCATAGTTCTGTGGTGAAAACAAAAAGAAATGGAAAAAAAAAATCCTTTCAGTGATTCCGAATAGAAACAGTGTGGTTTTATAAAGTTGTGTGATGTTGTAGAGAGTTTTTTTTAAAAATAAGAAGCAACAAAAAACGAAAAAATTAACGAGTAAAGAGAAATAATTCGTACTCTCCGTATAGTTCGTTTAACCAGCTAAAAATCTGGCGTCCTCAACGTCGTTGTCGTCGTTGTCGTCGTCGTCGTCGTCGTCGTCGTCGTCGCCGCCGTTGTTTTTCATACTCTCCTACGTCGTCTACGTCGTCGTCGGCACTGTATTCGCCGTCATCGTCGGCGTAATATATCTCGTCGAGTCGTTTGTTCCCGTGTCGGGGACTCTCTCTCGTTGAAATAGATAAATAAATTTAAAAAAAATAAAAAAATAAAAAAAAAATAACAACAAGCAAACGAAAAAAAGACACGAAGGAACAGAAAAAAAAACAAAAAAAAAAAACTATATATATATATATATATATAAAACAAAAACCGCGACATGCAAACATCAACGACGCGTAAACGATCATCGTCGTCATCTACGGGAACGCGCAACGTATATTTAATAAAACGTATTAACCATTAAATTACTACATATATATATATATGTATATATATTATATATATATCATCACATATATATAAATATACACGCGTAAACACGGAACACACGTAAAATAGTTTGAGAGAAAGAGAGAAAAAAAAAAGAAAGAAAGAAAAAAAAATTTCTATGTACATGAAAATACACAAGAGAGACGCATGAACAGATATTATAGAGAACCAGAATCAGACACATACGCATACGCATAGGGAATATAATACGCACGACGCAGAGAGAGATAGAGATAGAGAGATAGAGAGAGAAAGAGAGAGAGAGAAAGGTAGATAGAGAGAAAGAGAAAGAAAGAGAGGGAGAGAGAGAGTTATAGGGATAAAAAAAAGATATAGAAAGAGAAAAAAAAGACACGTCCATATGTATATATTGTACATGTATATACGTACGCACGCAAACACACACACGTATATACATACGTATGTATATAGAAGTTAATGAGAGTTTAAGTTTGGTGTAAATGGCGCTCTCCAGCCGAAATGAGTCTACGTCATATGTGAACTTGTATTATTCTATTGTCCAGCGTGCGGCAACTCGTTACTTTAAGGAATATTACAATTCCGGTAAGTCTATTTTCAATACAAAAACTTTGTACAATTATTATTTATATCATTGAAAATATTTGAATAATTAGAGAGAAGAAAGAAAATTTTTTTTTTCTTTTTTTTCTTTCATTTCATCAGACGATCATCAAATTTCTTATTTAATTTATTTATTTTTTGTCTTCCATCATCATCATCCAATATATATGAATTATATTTTATCGTCTTATCAGAAAATATCACCCAATGTGTCGGTAAACTGCACATGAAAAAATTTTTTCTTTATTCTTTTTTTTTCTCTTCCCTCTTCCCCGTTTTCTCTCCCTTCAGCCTCCCTCTGTGATGTGAAGAAAATGAAATTCTGATATTCTGTTTATAAAGAAAACTAAAAGTAAATTAAATTAGATGAAATTTGGATATTAATCTGGCGATTTTTTTTTTTTCAACGTCGAAAATTACCGCGGAAATTAACGACGAATCGTATAGAGAGAATGAAAATGAAACTGAGAAAAAAAAGAAGTGAAAAAAAATTATAATATTCGTGTTCTCATAGCTCGTTGTGTGTCGTCGCGTTTTCGTCATCCTTGATGTTTACTTTGTTCGGACTCCGGAGTTTTGTACCTGGATGAATAATGTCGTGTTTGCAGGTTATATGGAATTTGGATAGGTTTACGTATACGTGTACGTAAGCGTAGGTAGGCGTCGTACGAAATCGCATGGAAATTATATGGAAACGAAAGAATGAAAAAAATTTGAAATTAAAAATTAAAAATCAAATTTAGAAAAAAATAGAAATATATGTATATACATGCACATGCTTATATCCACGTGATATTCATTAATTAATTACCCATATTGCGCGCGTTTCGGTATCTGAATTTGAAATCCCACATTAATAATGACAACAATTTGGCGGCAGAAGGGAAACACTTATACGTAACAAAATCTGTAGGGACCGCGTTTCTTTTTTTTTTGGTTTTTTTAATTGCGCGAGTTTCAACGGCGTCTCGTTTCGTGTCTGGTCTATCCCATTATTATTATTCGTTAATTAAAGTATTTTTGTTTTTTTTTCTTCCTTCGAGTTTCTAAAAAATTCATCCGCAACCCTGCGAAAATATCGTCGGATCGTACGAGAGTGGAAGAAGATGATGAAACGCCGTGAAAATCGTGGGGGATTGATAGGAGAGAAAAAGAATTTTTGCTCTTCATTTTTTTCCTTTCAACTTAAAAGGCGAATATCGAAGTTATAAGATCAGGAGATCGGTGTGTAACGTGTTTTTCATTATTCCATGCACGGTGACGGTAGGGGGTGTAAAAAAAAACTGAGAGAAAAAAAGGAAAAAATGGGGGAAAAAAAAAAAAGAAAAATATATGCAACTTGCGTCGGTGCACGCGACACGCGACCGACCCGCGACCCGCCCGCTTAACCCTAAACCCCCGCGGAAAATCTTTAAAAATACCCAGCTACGAAAATCGGACGCGCACGCGCACGTGATTTCATTCCCGCCATGAAAACAAATCGTAAAAAGTATAATATTCTCTCTTCTTCTTCTTCCATACCGAAAAAAAATCCTCCCTTTATATCACGTATATATATATGCACACGTATATTTCACTCCCGCAACCAACTCGGCAACAGCACGAACTTCAATTTCGCCGGTAAAGAAAATAAAAACCATAAAAAAGTAAAATAAAATAATAACAATAATAATGATAGATACAATCCGCGACGTATGTTAATGTGTCGAATAGAATTTAAAAGAAATAAAAAGAAAGAGAAGAAGAAAAACGAAACATATTTTGTTTATTTCAGAAAAAGTAAAATATCGTTGAAAAACCAACCATACATCAAGAGACTCGGTAGAGTCTCGCGCCAAGTACATTAAAAGAGCACCGGACGGCAACCGAGTATCTATACAGTTAAGAGATAGGAAAAGCGCTGTACGGCCGACTGTTTTATTCAGTATCCCCTTAATCATTAGCTTTTCGGGAAATTTGGATGCACTTTCGCAATATAAATCGCAGTGTCGGGTTCATTTGAGCCTAATTTTAATAACATTGATGTTCGGAGAGATGTGATCTCATGATAGTTATCGACGCTCGAGCCCGTTCTACGATCAGAATTTTCAACGTCATCGTCGTCTCCGGATCACTTTTCTCCTTAGCTCTATTGCTATGAAATGTAGTGCAGTATATAACGCAAACTCGATTTTCGCTGAGGTTCAAACTGCAGACGCATGGGCGTGACCATCGCTTTCGTCGTCTCGTTATTTTCTAGGGACTCTTTCGGGACTCTAGTCGTCTCTACTGTACCACTAGAGTCCTGTCGTCATTCTGCATGTCTTTACGATCACCTCCTTGCAATCACAATCACCGGCCAAACTCGATGAAGGCATACGATAAATGTTTATTATGGAAACGGTGTTAAGGATTTTGAATAATATAAAATAGATAGTTTTCGGTCAACTTGTAACAGTACGAAGCGTTTGCCCACCTTAATATGATTGACATCACCGAATTCAAATTTCTGAATCCGTTTGCTAAAATGTTATGAACTAGACTCGATAGCTCCGCAGTGACAGCCACATGAGGTTATGCTATAAATGAAGTTTCTAGCTACTATTATAACAACGATGTAGCAATTATCGCTGTATGGTTTATATAACGAACATACGTATGTATGCGGATGAAAAGTATCAAAGCGTCAGAAGATTCGATATTATTAACAATAAGTTAATTGTTGGTTTGACGTAACTGTGATTGAGGAAATCTGATAAACGTAATCCATGTTAGTGGTTCGAAGAAATCAATTGTTTTATTTAGTGCAGTGTGCAGATTAAAAAATAATACAGGAGCGATGTTCAAGTTATTGACAATTTCTGATCGAATGGATCGTGGATTGTGCAACATGGAGTTTGGTCAAAGAAATTTGAACAAAGTGAAATGCAATCTTGCTGAGAAAATCCATTATTACTTTGTACAGTGCAGACCAAAAAATATCGGGTTAAACGTTTTAATTAATAATAATCATTTGATCAGCAGGCAAAACAGTTCAGTCCTTTGAAGTTGGAATTTTACATCTGTAAGCAGCCCGCTCTAGTGGTGGTGTATGTACAGTTGTTCCTACAAAAGTCACTCATTACAGCTATGTTGTGGAAAAGAAATTATAACAAAAATTAAAATCATTCGTTGGTATCTGGTATGAGATAGGCATTGAGAGTGAGACTAGCTGTGATTCCAGTGACGACAGGTGCATTCCATTTTAACGATGACACTGTTTAAGCATCAGATTTGGTTGATTGGGTAGATGATGTGGCTTTGTATCTTGATGTCAACTTTAGGAGTCTCTGTCAGTGAGTTCTTGTAAACATAGCTATAGCCATGTGTCTCAACTAACTTATGCATATTTCAATAAAGTTGTCATTCAGATCAATATGTGAGTGAGATCTTCGGTTCAACTACACCCATCAGTGGTATCTGTTATCGAGCAAGAAAGAATATCGACCGGCAGAAATACTATAACTACTAGCCAACTATATCACCATTAACTAAAAAAGTACCAGAACATTGACCTTTATCAGGTGGTTTTGCAATAAATGTATTCAAGGATAAAAGTTACTATTATTTTGTAATAAATAAAGATGAATTATATTGAGTCATCACGTGTTTCGATATATTTCATAAGATTTTCTGCGATGCATTCGAATAATGAGAAATAAAAAACTTTCTTTCAAAAAGTAGTGAAATCCCGACAAAGCACCTCAGGTGCAAAAAACCTCGCCAAGTACATTAATTTTTCAAAATCAATCGCCACCAAAAAGTTGTTCCCCAAGAATAACCCCAAAATTAAATTCTAAAAAAAATAGATCCAAATCAATCATTGTGCCAAGTATATGTAACTGCACCATGCATAGGAGTACTAGAGAAGACTGGGATAAACATACAACAAACCAACTTACCAATTGGAAGAATATAAAGTTGGGGAAAAAAATCAATGAAAAAAAAGAAATTAAATTAAATTAAAAAAAATGAATATTGCCATCATTGTGCCAAGTATATGTAACTGCACCATGCATAGGAGTACTAGAGAAGACTGGGATAAACATACAACAAACCAACTTACCAATTGGAAGAATATAAAGTTGGGGAAAAAAATCAATGAAAAAAAAAAAAAATTAAATTAAATGAAAAAAAATGAATAAAAAAAAAAATTGGAGGTAGTGGGACTTGGCGGGCTTTTTGGAAAAAAATCCGGAATTCTTGTAAAGCAAAATGACATTAGCCCGCCAAGGACCACGTACTCCAATTTTTTTTTTTATTCATTTTTTTTAATTTAATTTAATTTTTTTTTTTTCATTGATTTTTTTCCCCAACTTTATATTCTTCCAATTGGTAAGTTGGTTTGTTGTATGTTTATCCCAGTCTTCTCTAGTACTCCTATGCATGGTGCAGTTACATATACTTGGCACAATGATGGCAATATTCATTTTTTTTAATTTAATTTAATTTCTTTTTTTTCATTGATTTTTTTCCCCAACTTTATATTCTTCCAATTGGTAAGTTGGTTTGTTGTATGTTTATCCCAGTCTTCTCTAGTACTCCTATGCATGGTGCAGTTACATATACTTGGCACAATGATTGATTTGGATCTATTTTTTTTAGAATTTAATTTTGGGGTTATTCTTGGGGAACAACTTTTTGGTGGCGATTGATTTTGAAAAATTAATGTACTTGGCGAGGTTTTTTGCACCTGAGGTGCTTTGTCGGGATTGTATATTACGAACGATATAAAGTCTTCTCATATAATTTAAAACGTGAGTATGTGTGTTGCGTCGTTGTTTTGTCAGAAAAAAAAAAAATGAACTCATAGTTTATTAGTTTTGAAAAAGATGATCAATTACAGTAGCCC
This sequence comes from Athalia circularis, assembly GCA_963978495.1. Taxonomy (NCBI): domain Eukaryota; kingdom Metazoa; phylum Arthropoda; class Insecta; order Hymenoptera; family Athaliidae; genus Athalia; species Athalia circularis. The sequence goes on along the minus strand of OZ021698.1, from coordinate 37,297,783 downwards.
CCCAACCACATCACCTTTCTTTCACGCTTGTATAGAAAAAATGTATTCCTTTTGAAAGAAATACTTTTTTTGTTTCCAATTTTCGAGGGGGGAAGTAAAAAATAAATTCGAGTCCCTCGGCAATTATACCCATCGTCGTATATACAGAACATTAATTTCTCGTTAAAAAAAAAAAGAAAAGAAAAGAGAAGAGAAGAAACAAAAAAATGACCGGTGAATGAGCGAGGACGATGAATCCTGTGACATTCACCTTCCGAAAAAACACTAAACCGTTATAATCGATCTTTCTCTCTATGCACACTAATTCGTAGTAACATTAACTTTTTTCTACTTTTCGTTCTTGTTTTAACGTTTTTTTTTTTCTTGTTTTTTTTTTTTATCGTTTTAGTAAATCTTATTACATTTTATTTTATTCTTCTTTGTATATTCGAGTTATTGGCCTATATAACATAGTTTTTATTCATTTATTTATTTATTTTTTTTTAGAGAAAAAAAAAAGAAAGAAGGAAGAAAAGTAGAAGGAAAAAAAAAAATTTTTTTTTTTTTTTGAGAGATGACGATGCAGATGTAGGTGTAATAATTTATCGAGAGATTGTCGATCGGGGAAAGATTATCTTAACCTTAATCGCAGGCTTAAGTAGAATCGTGTATATTAATGATCTGGAATATGTGCAGTGGGTATGTGTGTATAATATGCATAGTTTGTGGTGGTTTTTTCTTCTTCTTTTTTTTTTTTTTCTTTTTTTCACGCACATGTATGGAAATATTTATTCAGAGGTGTGTAATAAGATGGTGATTCCGCGGGATTCTGGTTTTCCTGTGCATAGGCCAGCTGATAATACTTTTGATAGATAGAGTTGCTCGGTAAGATGGTCGTCGCTGTCGCCGATGATGATGATGATGATGATGATGATGATGGTGAATGCGGCGTACACGTATATATATCCTATACAAGTTCAGTTAAGTCCGAGCAGATAACACGTTGCATAGACTTGTAATTAGGCACCGTTTCTATTTGCAATGAGGATAAGATACACCGAGTAGTCTCGTTTAATGCTTCGACGTCGTCGTCGTCGTCGTCGACGTCGAACTAGTTCGATAGTACTTCGCATGTTACCCACACATACACGCCATTTATACGTAAACCTAACCTATACCCGCGCACAGTGTATAAAACATGGCAGGAAGCGAGCGCGGGAAATTTGCAGTTACGATATTATATTACCCCTCGGGGTATACGTTATGTATTTACGTGTACAACATCTCTCCGCATACCCGATATATGGCTACTCGATTCTCTTTAATTTCACCCGTATAAAAATTAGAAACGGAAACCCAAAAAAAAAGTACACATAATTATTAACATGGTTTCTTTTCTATTTTTCTTCCTCTTCTTATAAAGTTGCCTTATAAATTCTTATTCGGTACATACAATACATGTTACCCCGGTCAAATATTTTATTTACAATTTCGAATAATCTGCAGCTCAACATTCGGTGAAAAAATATTACCGTTATTGCGTATACATTATATATATGTATTTAACGATCTTATACACGTCGATGATTAATTAGTTTATTTTATTTTATTTTATTTCATTCTCTTTTTCGCCTCGGTATTACAAATATTATACAAATGTGATCGTCACGGTCGTCATTATCCGGCTCGAACATTTAATCGACATATTGTTTGTGTACTTGCTTTATTATTATAATTATTATTAATTTTTCCTTTCAATTTTTTTGTTTTTTTTTCCCCCCAAAGACTCGTGTATCATTAGGAGTAATTTTTCATTGCAATTTGTCGCCGATAGATGATAAATATTCTCGATAAATAAGAGAGAGAGACACGCGATTATTGGATGTGTGGGTTTTTAGTTTTTTAGTTTTTTTCTTTCGAGTTTTTCTCTCGACTTTTATTATTTTACTGCTCGAACTGCATCATGAGAATTCGAACTCGAACTCGAACTCTGAATTCGGGTTCAGAACGTGTGTTAAAAATATCCAGGATTACAGCGGCCAGGTTAAGATTAGAGAAATGCAAACTTCCTGTCTTCTCTCTTCTCTCTTTAGGGTTCAACGAACCGCGGCTAAAACAATTTTCATTTTTAAAACCATACCGACTCTACATTCACTGACTGAGTTCGATATAAATTATATATAGAATATCCACGCGCAGCGTGCAGCGTAATCATCGGTTCAACGATATTTCTATTTACATGGAATCAATTATACCGATTTTATAAGAAAAAAAAAAAAAAAAAACAGATGAAAAAAAGAAAAAGAAACTGAAAAATCCAGGAGTCGTGAATTATTTTTATTTATATACTTATCTTTTTCTTATAATAATTCTCTTTACACGTGTACACTTGTATGAATTATACGAATGTATGCATAATTAAACCGTACATCATCATCGTCATAATCACAATCATAATCATAATCATAATCGTAATCATGGTTTTCATTCACTTGTCGGTTAGAAGAGACGTATAAACGCGCGAATGCGTATATTTTCCTGCACATATATAGGCATGCATAATGTGCAGTGTAAGAACGGCGAAGCGTGTGTTGCACAATTGCAACGAAATGATTGTAGACGAGAGAAAAAGATTTTCGATTTCCTATGATCTGCAAAAATGACGAATAGGAACGGAAATTTGAGTCGGTAGGCGATCATGTGGGATGTGAAATATTCGACGATATTTAGCGGGCGATTTATCGAATCGCAGAGAGAAAATTTTTTTGTAAATGTATCAGAATTGCGGGGATGGATGATTTTTTGAAAACGAATAATCAAACAGATCAGTATTCTGCGTTTATGGCTTAATTTCGACCGGGGGGGAGTTTTCTGTAAAAATTTCTCCACAGTAATTCTGTAGTAATACGGATAATTCGAAACGATAATGAACAATACGCCAAACGTGGATAATATTATTATAACGTTCAGAATTATAACAAGCGTGACACTCACTCAAGTTATATACCCCAAGGACGGAGAGCTGAACGAAACACACTCGAATGACTAACGGCGAACGCGCCACGCGATAACTCCGGCGCAGCGCAACTCCTCTTTTATAAAGTGTGCGTTCCGTGTACTGTAAGGTCGTCGTAGTCGTCGTCGTCGTCGTAGCAAAGAGTTAGCAGAAAGTAAAGGAGAGTAAAGCATCGGCGTTGCGATTGAGGAGAGGAGAGGAAAGAAGAGGAGAGAAGGAAAAAGAGGGGAATGAGGAGGTTCAGTAAGTTATACATTAACGAGGGTGTGCGCGAATTTACCGGCAGCCACGAGAGTTGGAAAAGTAAATAATACTGCAGGGGCCATAATCATCCCTTTATACACCCCACACACACGCACAAAGAAAGACACACGTATCCGATAGCCCGAGAAACAAAAACGCACGCGAGAGGAACGAAATATATATATTTTTTTTTCTTCCATTTTATTTTTACACATGGATATGATTCTTTTTATTTTTATTTCTATTTACAATATCGTTGAAATATATATATATATCTATAGTTTTTCTTCGCGACTTCCTCCCCCTTCTTTCTACCGTTCCTACGACGGCCTCTCAAAGTGTGGCATGTATACTTTACTTTGTTTCGCGCCAACTTTTCGCGGCAATCCGTTTTGTTTGTGTTTCTTCAATATTCTCATTCTCAATATTATTATTTTATCATTTTACAACGCCCTCGGCCGAACGAATGGAACGCATTGGATTCTCATTCAAAATTTGACGTGAGCATAAAAATATATATAATAAGATTAAAAAGAAAAAAAAAAACATACACTCGCGAAGAATCAAGAAACTCAGACATACCTTCATTATCGGTACATTATCGCATTATCATAATTCCCCCCCATCTCCCCCCTATCTCCCCTCCACCTCAACTTATCCCTCCCAAGGCTTCCTTGTCTCAGAGGTTATGGACTCTCTTATCAAAATTCGACCTAACTAAACGTGAAAAATTCTTCTTTTCTTAAACCGTGTTCAACATGTGTGCATATGCACATGTATATATGTATGTGTACGTATAAAATATTTCGGCAATATTCACAGCTGTTCGCGATTTTTTTTTTCTAGTTTTTTTTTTCTATTATTATTCCCTTCAATTTTTTTTTTTTTTCCCCTCCTTCGTCAGACTCTCTCCGCATTGTCCGGGGATTGGAGTAAACGTCGTCTCGTGCGGTTATTCGGAAAAGGGACGATTCCCTCTGTATAAATAGACGATAAGCAGAAAAAAAGCAACAAAGTTTTGATTAAAAGAGAGAAAAAAAAGTTAAATTAAATAATAACAACGAAGAATAACGAGGGATGAAATTGGCGAATGTTGTTCGTTACATGATCGATCAACACGTGGCGAGCGAGTTATACCGGATCATCATCTCGTGTCGTGTGAATATAAATAATTTTACATTATATTAATTTTTTTTTATTTCCTCTCATTTTTTTTTTCCTGCTTCTTCCAAAGAAAGACGAGAGAAAATTGGTGTAAATTTTTTTTTCTCGTCCTCTCCTCTCGAGCGAGTCGGTGACAAAATTTTGACGGCGAAATAATATCGATTCGCATTCGCGTCGGCAACCTAACCAACAAAACGGAAAAAAAAGAAAAAAAAGAAAGAAAAGAAAAAAAAAAGAGATAAGAAAAAGATAAAGATATCGAAGAAGAGAGAGAGAGAGAGAGAGAGAAAACGGAGAGGGAGTTTGTTAATTATTTTATACGAGGTGAATTAAAATTGATATATAAAAAAAAACGACACAGAAAAAAAAAAAAAAAACCCTGAAAATAAAGGATATACATAGATGTATGAATATATAAATATTATATATGAAAAGGAGTTGCGGTGAGGTATTGAAAAATTCTAGTTAGGAAGTGGAGATTGACCGTGTGTAATGTTTGTCCGCAGGCTAGATCATTGGGGCGGGCGGGGTAGCTAGGGATAGTAGAAGAGGACGAGGGAGGGAGCTACGGATGAGGAAGACGGGAAGCGAGAATGGCTCTAAACTTCTCCGCCTCGTTCGCGGCTTGCCTCGCGGCCGGACTCAAGGTGCCCCGCCAGATCATGTACTGCATCTCACAGGGTAAGCTCATCTCACATGAAATCGTAAAAAACCAAAAGAAAAAGCAAAAACAGAAAATAAAATTTCAATGAAATTCAAAAAAAAAACAAAAAACATATATATATATACATATATACCAACGTCATCGTCGTCGTCATCGTCGTCGTCATCGTAAAGAAAAAGAAAAAAAAAATTGTTCGCAAAAAGAAGAATGAAAGAAAGAAAGAAAAAAACAGAGAGAAATATAATTAAATAATTAGAATAAAGTATATATATTATTAACTCCCATAATCATCATCATCATCATCGTAATAAATTTTTTTTTCATCGAAATCGTATCACGTTTTATGCACACTATACATATTACACATCGCCTCACATACACGCACGCAATTTAATGTATATATGTATGTTGAAATAACGTATATATGATACACGTGATCTGAGCAGCTCGTATCGATCATCGAGCCACGATTAGTTGCGATAAGAACAGTTTTAGGGTAGAGCGGTGTGGTTGGGTTTCCAAAATTATTATAACTACTGGTACGAAGATAATCCGAATTCTTATGCATTTCTTAATCTTTCACTTTTAGTTTTTATATTTTTTTCTCTTTTTTTTTTCCCCCCCCTCGCCCCGCTTCAAATAATACGTTACAAATGTTATTTCGAAGTCAACGTTTTTATTTGTTTGATTTTACATATTTGTTAAGTTTTTTTTTTTTCTTTTTTTCTTACGTATTATAAACCACGTAAGGGTATTGCAATATGCGATTCTATATGCAATATGCGATTCTACTGCTGGATATACACGAGACATTGATATGATTAAAATTATGAGAGGATTAGGACGAAACCGTTCCCTTGTAATAAAACAACAAAATTTCGATGCACCGGTAACACGCTCGTAGGGTACGAATTTCGTCTCTGGATTGTTTTTTTTTTTTTTTTTTTAATTTATTTATTTATTTTTGCTTTTTAATCATTGAAAAATTTCTGTACGACGATTTTTATGGATAGGTGTTCGAGAAATTATTATTGCGAAATGTGAGGGACAAAAATTTTAGAGGAAAAATTATTATTACTGAGATTCCTTCCAGATTCCGATGCCTGCCTGCCCCCCCCCCCCCCCCCCCCCCAAATCCTGACGTATCCTACTTTGAATATATTCGTTACTATCATTATTATATCATATCATTCTTTTATTTTCACTACTAGAAATTTTTTTCAGTTTTTTCATTGCATTAGTTTTATGAATTTTCTTCTCTTATCATACACGCACATGAAAATAATTTAGTCCAACATGTCGACTTTATTTTCAAGGGATGAAAAAAGTTTGAGTAAGTCCAAGTGAAGAGAGTAAAAAAAAAAAGAAAAAAATCATAATTATAGTAAAAATTAAATTGATTGACCGATCGGTCGTGTGTAAATGATATTGGTGAAAGATGAAATTTCATGTGTCTTTGATAAAGATGTAGAAGAAGAAAAAACAAACTGAATAATTGAAAATTCCTATCGAACTAGATGTACAATGTCGCCCCACCTTGTATGATTGCAGACACAGGCGCCCCATACGTCTTGTATAAAGATAATATGGAGAGAGCCCAGGGTCAATGGGGTCCGGGGCCGGGATCTCTCCAGGACGGTGGACTATACGCCCAACAACAACAACAGCAGCAGCAACAACAACAGCAACAGCAGCAGCAACAACAGCAACAACAGCAGCAACAACAGCAGCAAGGCTCCTCCTCCTCCGGTAGCCCGCAGCAACCTTGTGGCCCTCCAGTTGAGGGGGAGAGTGGACCTCCGCCCTCTCTAGCATCCCCTGTTCCCTCACCGTACCCTTCGGCACCTCCCGAGCCTCAGGCCCTGACCCCATCCGATGACGACATCCAGTCTAGCCAAACTACACCTCAACAGCAGCAGACGCAACAGCAGCAACAACAGCAGCAGGTTCAACAACAAGTACAGCAACAACAGCAGCAACAACAGCAGCAACAGCAACAGCAGCAACAGGGACAGGGACATTCACCTCAGCAACAATTAACACCTCACGAGGTTGAAAGGGGAGATTGTTTTTCCGGTAGCGGAGGAGATTTGCAACAATATCCACAACATTATTTCAAAGAAAGTAGACCCGCCCATTCGTCACCTTCTATGCCACCTCATATGTTAGGACCTGGTGGTTTCTCGGCTTTGCATTATCTTAAACAACCAGGTGTAATGCTAACATCTTTGGGTCAGGCTGTTGACGGAGGCACGAGTCTCGAAGGTCATCAATATGCAAGTCCCGGTGGACCTAATATGTCGACGGGTTTACCAGATATTGTTCAACAAAATGGAAAATCATCCAAGGCGAACAGTGATCTTAGATTGTTCAAGTGTTTGACATGTGGTAAAGATTTCAAGCAAAAGTCAACTTTATTACAACACGAGAGGATTCATACTGACAGTCGACCGTACGGATGCCCGGAATGTGGGAAGAGGTTTAGGCAGCAATCACATCTCACCCAACACCTACGCATACACGCCAACGAGAAGCCATTCGCTTGCGTTTACTGTGAACGCACCTTTAGACAGCGGGCCATACTCAACCAGCATCTACGCATCCACTCGGGTGAGAAGCCATACCAATGTCCGGAGTGCGGAAAACACTTTCGTCAGAAGGCGATCCTGAATCAGCACGTCCGCACACACCAAGGCGAGCATTTCTCTCTGCCTCCCAGACTCCCAGAGGGCGTCCACCACCGCCACAACCACAACCACAACCACAACCACACTACTGACCACCACCTACCATCACCACCCGCAACCACCACTACCACCACTACCACTACCACTATCACAAATGACCATAATCACGATCATCATCATCATCACCACCAACATAATCACCTCATCGACAAAGACATAAGACATGATCATGACAACGATGAAAGTGATCTGAACAATGACACGTCTCACAATCAGCAACACATTAACATACCCGAATTCATGACCTTCTCACTCGATCCTGATCCAGATAATTGCAACTACCTTGGTACAAGCCTTGATCTTGAACTTGACCTAGACCTAGACCTTGACCTCGATACCCATAATCTGAAGCGTAAGATGAATAAGGTCAATTCTACATTTGGTAGAAAAGTTAGATTGACTAATGGAAAGGGTAAAAATAATATGAATAATAGAAAAAAGAATAATAAAAAATATAGTTACAAGGGGCTCGGTGGTGTAAGAAAGACTAATAATGGCAGCCGGAGGGTAAGAACGGTTGAGTTGGACGCGAGGGAGCTGGTGAGCTGTGAGATTGAGGAACCTCCCGATACCTCTGTGTCACCTGTATCATTATCCTATGATGTAAACCTCCAACAAAATCAAAATCAAAATCAATATCAGAACCAAGACAATGACCAAGACAAATATCAAAAACAAAACCAATACCAAAACCAAAACCAAAACCAAAACCAAGACCAAGAACTCGATCCTCCGCCACTCTCCTACTCCAATGCTGTCTGCGAGGCAATATCAGCAGCCCTTCCAAGTCTCACCGTTACTCCAGTCGTTCCACAACCACAACTAATATCGAACAGACCTCCGATATCGCACTCTCCTCAGATAGATCCTTCCGTCAAGGTGGAGGACGTGGACCTCAGCCTATCATCAGACAGTGATTACTAGGTCTCTTGTTTGATCTACCTATCTTTTCACCTAACAACAAACTTCTAGCCAGACTCACTTTACTCGGACGTTACTGATGTAATACCCACAATACCCACACTTATATATATTTTTTATTATTATTATTATTCATTCGTACCAACGTTTTTGTTTCCATATTTATTTTTTTTTATTTATTTTCTTTCAATTCATTTGTCTTCTCTTTATTTTACTTTTTTTTTTCTTCGCTCGATTTGTTCATTCGTTTGTTCGTGCCTTCATTATTTTATCAATTTATTTATTTTTTCATTCAGTTATTTTCTTTATGTGCTCTACCCAAAAATTTTCGTTCATTTATTTATTTGTGTTTTTTTTTCGTGTTTCTCTTTGTTTGATCGGTGTTCGGGAGAGAAAAAAAAAAAACTTACTCGTGTCGCTAAAAATACACTTGGATTATTTATATACACTGCGAAAAATCCTCTTCATAATACATACATATATAGTATATGTATATATACATGATATACCGTCTGTAATGTACGTCACTTTTGTGTTTTATGTTTCTTTTTCTTTGTTTTTTTTGTCTCCTATGTTACCTCCCTCGAAAGTTATTTTATTTTATTTCATTGAATTTCATTTTTGTCTTTTTTTTGTTTTCTATCTCTTGTGTTTTGTTTTGAATATTATTTCTCATTTTTAATACATAATCGTACTCGGTGTGCGCAAATATTTGGGAAATAAATATTATTTCTCGTTAACGCACGTTAAACAAACCAAAAAGAAAAAAAGAGAGAAAAAATAAAGATAAAATAACAAAACCGCGCAAGCAGGGATGGGTGGTCTCCTTTTCGATCCCATAATGAAAGAACAGAAAATGATAATAAACATTTAAAAGAAAAAAAAAAAAAAAAAAAGAAAGGATCGCGTATAGCCTTCGTTACATTATGGGTTATACAACGTGATATATATACATATGAAAAAAGAAAAAAAAAATTTATATATAAAAATATATATAAAAAAAATAATCACTCTGGATTCTATATATACAAAATTATTGTACATACATACATACGTGTTTATTCTCTGCTGCTCGATCCGCTGTATTTCATATTACCCATATACGATATGCGTACGTGTATATATTTATGTATATATGCAGTTTTCTGAATTTTTCAATAACTCGTGTGCGTATAATATAGCGGCAAAACTTACATTATTATATGACCGTATAATATTCAAATACTTCTTTCATATCCGTAATATGGATGTAATCTTTTAACCGCATTATAATTACATGGTCAACACACGCACACTGACAACGAGAAATGATCGTATAACAATAATGAATAACGATAATAATTATTATAATTATAATCAAATCTGAGGAAAAAAAAGCTACACAGAAATTTTGTGTATAACGTGTTTGATCGCATTAAAAGTATACTTGTTCTCGGTGTGTAACGATCTGTAAAAGCAAAATTTATGAAGTATGTAGAAAAAAAAAAAAAAAAAAAAAATTAATCATTTTTTTTCTCTCTCAAATGAAAAGCAGCTGTATTATATGTGCACAGAAAAATTAATGCAGCGGTTTGGAAAGAAGAAATGATTCATGAAATAAGGAAAAAAAAAAGAAAGAAAGAAAAGAAAAAATTCAAAATTGCGACACACGACACACACGCACACATGCATACATACATTCTATAGGGTTCGATGCAGGTACACCATATATAATATATATATATATATATTCATATATATATTTGTGTATATATATAATATATATACATAAATGAACGAAGAAACGCACATACACAACCACACAAACAAGCACCACACGTTATCGTATATATATATATACATTAGTATAATAATTATATAACTGTGTAATAGTATATGAATATCGACAGGAAATCTATATACATAATATATATATATAGATACATATATATTTATTAATATGAAAAATTTTATTTATGTATAATCTTGTCGGAAACGCAGGTCGTATTTTGTTATACGGCGTGTGTGGACAAAAATATATATAATTTTTGGTTAAATACATATTTTATGAATTGCAGAAGGAAGGTGCGATAGTTGAGATAATGTACGACTTTATAAATAATACATGTAGTTGGATAACGATGATAATAATGATAATAATCATCATAATGAACGATTATCTCAACGATTCGGCGCTTCTACGATGCAAATTTATAACGAAATATTCATCAGATAATGTGAATATTTCGATTTAAGTTGAAAACGAAAACAAAATCCAAAAAATCCAAAAAAAAAAAAAAAAAGCAAAGCAAAGCAAAAGTTCAAACGAAAAGAAAAATTGTTTAATAATATATCTTGTTTTTTTTTTTTTTTTTGGTTTTTCGTTTTTTGTTGGTTGTTTTTCTTTTTTTTTTTTGTTTCAAAGAAACAAAAACTAACGATATACCCTCTCTGTAATTTCAGATGTAAGTCCTCATCTAATATTTAAAAACGGGATGACACCTACGTTGTGGCCTCAGGATGTTCCATTCCCGCCAGAAGAGGGTAGCAAAGGTGACGTGGCCTCGAATTTCGGTGATTCTGGTGCCTTCAGTCCCTCGCCCGATGGTAGTAGTACCAACATACAGTATCCGGCGTATTTCAAGGACGCGAAAGGAGGAAATCATGCGGTTTTCGGCGCCGGTGGTCCAAGCAGTTTCGGTGCATTGCAATACATAAAACAACAACAAGGTGGAGGCGGCGGAACGGGAGGGGGCGGTGGAACGGGAGGCGGAGGAGGAGGGAGCGGAGGTGGAACCGGAGGAGTGGGAGGTGCCGGAGGAATAAAGGGTTGTTTACCAGATGTTATACAACATGGACGTTCGGCGGGTATGCCGCTTTACGTACGTTGTCCGATATGTCAGAAGGAATTCAAACAGAAATCAACGTTACTCCAACACGGTTGTATTCATATAGAATCTCGACCGTATCCATGTCCGGAATGTGGTAAAAGATTTAGACAACAATCACATTTAACCCAACATTTGCGCATACACACTAACGAGAAACCGTACGGTTGCGTATACTGTGGTAGAAATTTTCGTCAGAGAACGATTTTAAACCAACACGTACGCATACACACCGGTGAAAAACCATACAAGTGTCAACAGTGCGGTAAAGATTTTAGGCAGAAAGCTATACTAGATCAACACACGAGAACGCATCAGGGCGACAGGCCATTCTGTTGTCCCATGCCCAATTGTAGGAGACGATTTGCTACGGAACCCGAGGTTAAGAAGCACATCGATAATCATATGAATCCGCACGCGGTTAAAGTGCGTCGTAATTCGAGTGGCGATACCAAACCACCGTCTAGTTCATCGTCAGGATTAGGCTCTGTACCCATAGCCAGGGGTCTCACCCCAACGGTTGTTAAACCAGAACTTTATTTCCCCCAGTGTTACGCCCCCGCTTTTAATCATCAACCACCAGTTTCTTCGGCACAATTTCCCGTTCAAGCAAATGGTGTTTCGGGTGTTTCGGGTGTTTCGGGTGTTTCTGGTGTTACGGGAGGTGAATTTAAACCACCATCCGGTATACCACCACAGTGACTAACCGTCCATCCATCGGCAACGACTTATTAAACAAAAAATTTTTTAAATATAAACAAAAAACAACAAACAAACAAAAAAAAACAACAAAAAAAAGAATACATCAAAACACATTTAATGAATTTTTAATTTCAATTTCAAGAAAAAAAAAATACACACACACACATATATATATATATACATATATATATACGTACGTTATTATTATATATATATATATATTATACGTGTATACGGCGAGAAGAAAAAAAAAAAAAGAAAAAGTTATATATATATTATATGCGGTGTGCGGACGATTAATACATACATATATATATATTGTATAGCATATATATGTATATTGCAAACGCGGGTTTATTATTGTGTGTTACGAATACAGTGTGACATCGGTTGGTTGTTGTTATTAATTTTTCTTTCGGTTTTTATTTTTTAATTTTTTTTTAATATTTTTTTTTTTTTATTTTTTCTTTTCCCATCTTTTTCTTCTTCTACATATTTCCTTTTTCATTTTTTATTTAATATGTAACTCTGTACATACTTAAATAATAATCATATAATAATTACAATACAATTAATAATATTAATAATAATAATAATAATAATAATAATAATCATATTTACTGGTAAGGAATGATAAATATAATTATAACATATTATACTAATAATAATAATAATAATAATAATAATAATAATGATAACGATAAAAATAACAATAATAATAATTCTTATTATAGTAGTAATGATAATGATAATAATAATGATAATAATAATAATTATGATAAAATCTTTCGGGAGCGGAGGCTGAGCTGTACAGATCGTCGATCGCCCAGCGGTTTAAAAAACAAACAAAAAAAAAAGAGAAAAAGACGACGTTTCTTAAGCGCGATATTGACCACCCTATAAATTAAATATACATATGTTATATAATTATATAACTACCCCTGGCTGCAGAACATCATCATCATCATTGTCATCGTCGACGGTGCATTTTATATAATTAAAAAGAAAGAGAGAGAAACAGAAAAAAAATGAAAAAAAAAAGAAAAACGGAGTAGAAGAAAGATAAAATAAATAACCGATACGATTATTATTATTATATGATATGAATATGGATATGATATGACATATATTATTATAGTATAACTATATGTATATAGAATGTCGAAACTAATGTTGTCTCTTTCCCCCCTCAGTTTGCCATAGATTTTTTTTCCAATTTTATAACATTTTTTTTGTTTTTTGGTTGTCGTTGTTGTTGTTATTTTCAATTTATCAATGTGTATATATATATATATTCATATATACAATGCATACATATATATATTGAAGTAATGAAATTATAAAATCAATTAAATGCAAGTGAAATTGTGAGAAAAATGAAAGAAAAAAAGTCTTCGAATAATTAATAATATTCATAAATTTGTACGCGAAAAAAAAGGAAAAAAATATTCGCTCTGATCGCATACGCGAACAGAAGAAAAATTAAAAATTTAGAAAAAAAAAAGAACGATTTTACTTTTTTTTTTTTTTAAATTAACTGCACTACAAAGACGAACTAACAGACGGACCGACGATCCGGTGAAATCTCTTACGAAAAGCTGTTTTAGTTTCCTTAAAGTTTATTTATTTATTTTTTTTTGATTTAATGGTTTATTAGATTTTTATTTAATTAAAAAAATTTTGTGTTCGCTTCTCTTCATTATTTAGAATTGTTTTTATTTTCCATAATAATCCTTTCAAGAAAACTAGTTTGCACACTTTTCAATTGTTCTCAATCACCGATATGAATGTGGTTTATTTATTAATTGATTTTATTCAATTTCGTTCCCATTTTCATTTTTATTTACCACACGCATTTATCTACGGAGACAGATTTTTCAGCGATCAAATTAATAGAAAACCGTTGAACGCTAATATTATTATGTAATTATTGAGGCGAGAAAAGGAAAAAAAAAAAAAATTTGAGCGCGACAGAGAAAAGTGAAAACAAAAGTTTAGAAATGATGTAAAAAAGAGAAAAAGAAGTGAAAAAAATAACACCACGCATTCTTTGCCAAAACGAGTTGAAGATGTTCGATTTGACCAGACTGAAAAATGATTGTGATACAATATTTAAAACTTGCCTATGTTTTTAACGTATCGAAAAGTCAAATTGAGTATATACCTATATATATGTATATGTGTGTATATATATGTATATATATGCATATATGAATTGTACATGTGTACGAATGATTTATGAGAAAAACGAGAAAAGAAAAAAAAATAATCGAAAAGTGAGAGAGAGAGAGAGAAAGGAAGGTTTTCGGTTAAAAACAAAAAAAATAAAAAATAATAACAATGCTTGTAAATATGTAATAATATCTACACCACAATTGAACGTACGCGATTATGTGGGTACGAGATAAAATGACGGGAAAAAGAAAGAGAGAGAGAGAATGAAAAGAATAAGAAAAATTAATAAAAGAATGAAAGTGCGAGCGAATGAGGAAAGAACGAATGGCCCGAATGAAATAAATAAAGAAAGAAAGTAAGAAAGAAAGGAAAATGATAAGGGCGAACGAACGTAATAATATGAGAGCATGAAGATGCGCGGGCTGACAATGAGATCGTGTAATTAATATATACATATGTATATGCGCGCATTCTCACATACCACACAGTGAAACATAAATAAATATATATATATATGTATATGTGATAGGGACACGGCTGCATGGCTCAGAATGCGAAGGTTGTGTGTGACGAGCGAGAGAGAGAGAGAGGGAGAGAGAGAATATGAATGATTATGAATGATCGCGACGATGATGTTGAGAGATACAAAAATCTAGGTATGATTCTTAGTACCATACTATTTTAACATTTATACGATACATGATAGATAATTCTATGATAAACCTACACATTGATATTCTGATTGGTTTAAAACCATATTGGTGCTGATAAGTAAGTAAAAGTAAAGATATAGGAACAAAACGAAAATTTAGAGAAAAGAGAAAAACGGAAGAAAATTGAAAAAAAAAAAAACAAAAAAAAACATTATTAGGAACATTAAAAAAAAAAAAAAACGAAAAAAAAACAGAAAAAAAAATTAAAAAAGTATATAAGAATGAGGAGGGAACGTGGAAGAAGGCTGAGACATCTTAAAAACGTAAGTAGGGGACATTGTAGCGCGTAAGTGTATAGTAACTAACTCGAAAACCAGGCAACAAAAAAAATATATATATATATGTATGTATATATCTTGTATATAGGTATATATATATATGTGTGTATACATGCGACAACGATATGTGCAAAAGAGACAAAAAAAACAAATTGAAGAAAAACAGCAACAACGGAAGATAGAAAAGAAAAGAAAAAAAATTTTAAAAAATTATAACGCAAATTTTCATTCACGAAGATCTCCGCTTCCCAGCTCATTATCAGATACACATAATACATGATACGGTATTACCTATGTATGTGTATAAAAGAATTATTGTTATTATTATTATTATTATTATTAATATTAGTATTAGTATAATATGTATCATCAATCGTACATTTTGTGGCAATACTTAAAAAGTTTTACATACATACATAACATGTATATACATATATGTGTATATATATATATACATATATTTGTATACATATATACTATAAATAGAAAAATATAATAACTAGAGATAGTCTTTTAAATTTCTATAAATAAGACGTGTGATCTCTCTAATTATTGTACATTAAAATCTACTATCTTAGATTTAAGATGCGAGTACATAAGTATATATATATAAATAATATGTATATATTATAAACATAAAAAAAAATATATATATATATGCATATTATTATTATGAATCATTATTATTATGATTATTATGATTATTATTATTATTATTGTCATTATTATTATATTATCGTTTCGTCCGTATTTAGTCTTTGTGGGAGAAAATTCGAGAAGAAATTTTGGGGCTAACGAAATAGTGGGGGCGAGAAAAAAAAAATTTGAAAGAAAGAAAGAAATGATGAAAAATGAACACGAAAAGAGAAAGAAAGAAGAAATTATAGTCGAGAAGAGAGAATAATTAATTAATGTGCGGCCATACGTGTTGGTGGCCTGTTCGTAGTGCCTCGGAATTGCTGCTCGGCTCGTGGCAGTGATTTGAACGTATTTTAGAAAGGTAATATTGTTATATTGATTATGAAAAAGGAAAAACAAAAACGGAAACAAAAAGAAGAATGAAAAGATGAAAAAATAAAAGAATAAAATAAACACGAAAGAACAAAAAAAAAAAAAATTTAACGCAATTTTATCGATAACGCAGTACTAAGAGAAAAAAAAAAGGAAAAAAAATTAATAAATAAACGTATATGAAAAATGTAAAACGTAATAGATTAAAAAAACAAAAAAAGTAAAGTAAATAAATAATAATAATAATAATTACGTGTCATGAAAAAAAAATTTGTCACGCTAAACAACTTATTAAATTATTAGAATACGATAGTAACCAACATCTGTTATTATTGTTATTATCATTATTGATATTATTGTTGCTATTATTATTACTGTTGTTGTTGTTATTATTATTAGGTAGCAAATGTGCGTGTAATATTTATTATTTATTGAATGAAATGAATTGTAGAGAAAGAGAAAAAATAGAAAATCGAAACAAAAAAAAAAGAGAAAAAGAGAAAAAAAGGAAAAGTAACAGAGTGTAGTGATTTTGAAAATTTCTATAGCATGTCGAGTAGCTTTATACGTGATAATTACACACTATGATATACGCGCACTTGATTAATAATAATGATAATAAAGATGATAATGATAATGATAATAAAAATATTAATGATAATGATATAGTACGTGACGTAAAGTGAATTATAATAAAAATTAATTTGAAATATGTATATATACGTATATAATATACATATGTATAGATATGTATATCAAAAAATGGTGACCGCGAGCTCTTAACTTTTCGATTCGCTGCAACATGATGGCCGATGCGACTATATATATATAATATATATACAAGTATATATACACCTCGCGTATGTAGGTGAATGTGAACCCATGTATACGTGTACATATGTACCACCGAATTAGCTACGGATAAAAACAACGTCATGGTTGTTAAGATTCCTTATTGCAGGGCTATACATAAAAATTTTTACTACCCGTCGTCGTCATAGTTCGTCGTTATAGTTCGTTTTCGTAGTCATCGTCGTCTTCGTCTTCGTCTTCTTCGTCTTCGATTTCGACTTCGACTTCTCCTTCGTCTTCGTCATCGTGGTGATGATGGTGCATAAGCGCTATTATATGTGTCTCGAGGGAAGGGAAGGGCGATACAGTGTTTTGCGTCTTTGAAATTGGAATACGTGAAAAAAACAACAAAAAACAACCAGAAAAATAAAGCAAAAGAAGATACTTGGATCGAACAGTAAAGAAAACGAGAAAAAAAAAAAAGAAAATGTAACGGTTTATCCGACTCTTTTATGTAATATATAATAGGTGTATCTAGTTATCTACGTGTCCGTGGATTATTCGTTTCCGTACTCTTTTTAATTTTTAATTTTATTTTCGATTCAAAGTTTCTTTGATTTTTTTTCTTTTTTCATTTCATTTATTTTTTGTTGGTTTTTTTTTCTTCAATTCTGTCTGCCGCATACTCGATACCGCATACTTTTTTCTCTTCGTTTGTAGATTCGAAACATTTTTTACACAGTGCATACCATGGGGATACCTGAATTATACCGCTACATTTTTAAACGATAAAAGGAAAAAAAACTAAAAAAAAACTAAAGAAAAAAAAAAATCAGAATCATCGCCACAAATTACGTAGGTATACTGGATCGGGATCAAAAGTTTTTCTATTTACCGGTAATCTTTCTTCTTTTTCTTCCCTGTTTTTTTTTTCTTCTTTCTTTTGTTATTTCTCTCTTCTTTCTTGCTTCTCGCAGAAGCACATCAAATTTCTCATACCGTGTAATACGTATATATTTTATTACAGGTATCGCGATTGACTGGGAAAGAGAGATGGAGAGAAAAACAAAAGAAAACTCAAAAATTCGATAAAATAAGAATAACATTTCTGCTCCAGAACCGTTCGTTGAGTATATTTTTTTTGGTTTTTTTGGCTTCTGGCTTTTTTGTCTGTAACGAAAAACCGTTCGATCGATTCGCGGGTGACTGCAATGTGGAATTATTTTAAACAATCTCATGTCTCGACGACCGACCGCGACGGGTGTTACGAATCGGTACTTCGTCGTGTATATTATTGAGTATATATAAATATATATATACACAGATATAATAAATCCGTATGAAATTAATAAAAGATTAAAATATTATACGTTCATTTGATAAACGACGTGATTGTATATAGGGATAATAATAACGAAATATGGTATAGACGTTCTATTTTTGAATAATTTAAACTTCTTTCTTCTTCTTTCTTCCTTTCATCTTTTTCTTTTCTCCCGTCTTCTTTTGTTCTTTCCATTTCTTATTTTAATTTTTTCAGACCAAAAGACCTTGAAAAAAAACCGTACTTATATTATATTAATTAGATTGGTGTAGTGTCGAGATATATGATTATATACACATATATTTAAACATATGTGAAGTGACAAAAGAAAACGAAAGATATAAAAAAGATAAAAAAATAGAAAAAACGGTAAAAGAAAAATGATAACAACAACAACAACAGAAAAAAGAGACAACTGTTAAAATAAAAATTAGTAACACACGAATCGGACGTGCAGTAATTCGATCGTCGCCGCATTGAATCGGGGGGGGCGGGGCGGGGGGCGAATTTAACGAGCTCTTTGAAATTATTACGAAAAGAAATTCGATTAAAATGGGGGGGAAAAAAATATATATATAAAAACCATGTATATACGCTGATATACATAATATGAATATCTCCACGATTATTATAGGCAATTTGTAGATATTTCAACATAATAATTATAATAATTCATTGTTTTTATTATAATGCATCCGGAAATATGAGAAAAAAAGTTTTTATCTATCTTACTACTACTATTATTACTACTACTACTATTACTACAACTACTACTATGATTATTATTATAATAAATAAAATTACTATATTATTATTATTACTATGAAAATTGTGTCAAGTTTTTCGAATAGATTTTTCTCTTCGTACAGTGCAGCAGTTATAGATTTTACGTTATTGTGTATGTACTTTTTTTTTCCTTTTTTTTCTTCTTTAATTATTATAATTATAATTACGATTATTATTATTGCTACTATTATCATTATCGTTTGTGACCACTATTTTATATCCGGACGTTTTAGATGATTTTACACAATTATTATTATTATTATTAGAACTTTTTCAATGCGATTATTAATTAATTCATATCGATTATCACAATATAATAATTATTATTTTCATTAGTATATGTATATGTATAGGTATATATATACGTTATCGGTTGAAACATAAGCTCGCAGTCACAAAATCAATTTGTGTGATATTCGTCGTAGCACATATACATTTAATTATATAATTATTATGTTAATATACTTATAGCTGTATAATTTTCATTGACATTCGCCTGGTGTTATTTTTTTTTCCTTTTTTTTTATTCTATCTCCCGCCCTCCCCCCCCCCCGTTTTCTAATTTTTAATGTATATATATGTAATAGCAGACTTTAAAAAATATTTCTTTCATTAACCTAGTATGTCCATTATTATTATTATTATTATTATTATTATCATCATTATGATTATTATTATTATTAAATACCAAACACGATACACACATACACGTACATTATATACATAAATATATAATTATCATATACGAATGTAAAAAAGATGAAACTTCGGAGAGGTAAACGAAGAAGAAGATGAAAAAAAAAACAGGAAAAATGAATCGCGTGAAAATTAAAAAAAAAAAAGAGAGATATATACCGTATAGTGATAAAATTTTTGTTTATAATTAATGAAACAGTTTTTTTTTTTTACCGATTTTATTTTTCACTTTCTTTCTTTCTTTACGATTGAATTATATATAAAAAAAAAAATAATTGGAAAAGTGAAGAGAAAAAAAAAAGAAAAAGAAGCGAACGCGTCGGATTATATTTTCGTAATAAGACCAATGATTTTTTGAATTAAATACTATCAATTATTTCGTTGTTAATTAATTATCTTCATTATTATTACTATTATTAATATTATTATTATTATTATTACTGATAAATATTAATGCGCTCTCTTCCTCGCGCGAATAAAGAGAACAAAAAAAAGACGAAGAAAAAAAGAAAAATTTAAATTGTACATACATATTATATGTATAGTTATATATATATAAATATATACATGCGATGTGTGTAACGCACCGCTGCAGCTTTAATTCGCGATGATAGATGATAATTATTATCGTTGCAACTTAATTAATTCATATAATACCCGGACATGTGAAAAAGTCGGGTATTTCCTTACGAAAACTCACGGGGGTTTCCCCTTTATATACTAAATATATATTTATATACCTGTACGTATGTACACGTATATATGTATATACATATTATCGCGTTTACTCGTATATTATTATTTAAAAGATGATATTTTTTCTTTCTTTTGTTTAAAATATCGTTTCGGCTGGTTGCAGTTTATGAGGTATACATACATATGTTCTTCTTTCGCGTAAAACTTGTTTGCATTTTTTTTTTTTTTTTTTTACCGTTTTCTGCTATCCTTGAATATTCTATACTATATACAAATAGTTTCGAATATCAAACTGCTTATATGATGATTATGTAATAAAAAATGTATTCGCCCATCCGTTTTCGCATCTTATACTATACATGCAGCAGCAACAACCGCGCGCTCGGCGTACTTCCTCTCTCGCTATCAAAACTGAATATGCTCAACATCTATTATATACACATTAGATTAAGTTTATATATATCAATAATCATTGTTATTATTATTATTATTATTATTATTATTATCATTATTATCGTTATTACAATCGTAATTATAATTATCTATTATACACCAACGCGTAACATGTAAATTGTTTTATCCCTCACCAAGACTCCGATTGCAAGGTTTCTGTTTAAAAATAATAGTGATAATAATAATAAGTAATAATGATAATAGGAATCGTAAATAAAATAAATGAATAAATATATAAATAAATAAACACACCTGCGACTATTATTATTATACAATACTATATAGTGGCAGTACCGAGGAAGAACGCCGCGTCCGTTGGTCCTTTTTATTTGTTTTTCTTTAATTTAAAGATAATAAAATTCTATACAATTAGCAAAAAATAACATCAACAATAATAATAATGATAATGATAATAATAATAGTAACGATGTTGAAAATTTCTTTACTTCCGGTGAAAACGATAATATTATAAATAGCGGCTATTCGATCTATTGATATGATATAATTTCGATTAATTTGCCATAGAATCAATGAAAATAAAAATAAATATAAACAAAAAAAAAGAGAAATAAATAAGAGAACAAAGATCGGGGGAGGGAAAACAGGAATACGTAATTTTTTTTTTTCTTTTCGCCTGAAAAAAATTTTTTCGTATATAATTTGTGGTATATAATGTACGTACATATATGTATCGTTACATCGTCCAATCCGTACTCATAGATGTGAATAATAATAATAATAATAATAATAATATATCCTGATAAGATCTCGGTTCGAAATTTAGCTTTAAAAAATTTGAAGGGAGTGAAAAGAATTTTTTTTTTTTTTTGATTTCTAAAATACGTGAAAAATAAAAGAAAATATTAATATGACAATGATGATAATATTGATAATAACAATAATAATAACAATAACATCGATGGCCGTATGTAAAAATGTTGCGTTTGTTTAAAGTTGATGGTCAACCGCGAAATGAGTACAAAAAAAAAAGAAGAAATGAAAGAAAATTTGATTGATAAGGGGTGCCAAGCACCGCGTACTATTATAGAAAAAAAAAACGGAAAAAATTAAGAAAGAGCTGCAGCAACGATCAGAGTGACTGAGATATAGTAATAAATGTGTAATTAATACACCTATATTATTAGTTACATATAATTTATGCAGGTATACGAAAAATGGTCTGTTTCCTTTTGATTTTCTTTCGTTTTGTCTCTATTTTTTTTCTGCGCGAATATATATCCTATAATTATTATATATAGAACGTTAATTTTGTACGTCACTATTTTTCCAACATTTTATCAATCTTAACGACGATAACAATTGTTACACATCTTCATCGATTATTGTCCGTTCATTTTTTTTTTTTTTCACGTTTCTTTCTTTCTTATTTTTTCTCTACGACCGATCGAAAAGTTCACAGTTTTATGTCGAGTGAAAACATGTGTCCCGTCATATATAGTATATCGCAGTCTCGGCGGTAACGTGAATAAATAAATAGATGTATAAATAAAATTAAAATTAAATTAAAATTAAAATAAAATAAAATAAAATAAAATACACACAATTATAGAAATTATGTGACCTAATTATATCGACATACGTATGTGTGTGTAAATTATATATATTATATATTATACATATACATATATATATATCGATGAAAATATTATATACATACTCAGTCCTTTTTTATATTGCACACTAATAGCTTTTATTTTACATTATACACTATCATTAGATGCAAGTTATGGCGGAACCAGGTTCCTATATAGTTTTTTAGGGAGTGGGGAGAGTGAAAGATTTTTTTAATCTCTTTTTGTTTTCTTTGGTTTTCTCGTTTTTTGTTTTTCATCAATTCTTCGATTGTCACTATCTTTCTTTTAATTTTATTCGTCTCATATATTATATATATAATATGTTTTGTGACTGACGAGTATCTCGGGCAATATAAATTAATTAAAGTATATACACATATACATATATATTATATACACAAGACGCGAGTTTATATTATTTCTACTGCTACTCCTATTATTATTATTATTATTATTATTATTATTATTATTATTATTATCATCATTATTATTATTATTATTATTATATAGTGTATAGAAATGTTCAACGTCGTGGAATTTGATAATCAATCGACCGTCTCCCAAAGATCGCCAGGACATGTTTGTTATATATATATGCCTTATCCTAATTTTAATCATACATATATATATATATAAATATATAATATTATATATACGATATATATACACACGCGCATATGCATGTATATGTGTATGTACGTATTTATGTAATTACATAATTTTTATGTGTCGCCCCCCAAACACACAAACTCGCGCGCGCGCACATGTATATACATATATATATATATATACACGAATTAATCTATATATATGTATATGTAATAATATCCACGACGTGGGATGTTGATCTAATACTTTTCTCAATTAATTAATATGTCTGTCCCGAGGGTGTTCTGTTTTGATTTTCACTTTTTTATATATAAATAAAAATATATGAAACAAAAAAAAACGAAAAAAAAAACGAAATAAATAAAATAAATCAAATGAAGTAAAATATATATATACACATATATATATATATATGTGTGACATAACAATACGGAACGAAGTAAAAAAAAATATATACATTTACATACATGTATAATAATAATTATAATAACGATTTGTTCACACACGTTTTCTACTTTTTTATATACTATATATTCACATATATACATATATTATATGCATATAATATAATATAGGTACATTTACTATTATCATTATTCATTTATTTATTCATTTATCTATCTGTTTACTTGACTTTGTTTTGTTGAAAATTTTTTTTTTAATCTTTTTTTCTCAATTCGTCTCGGCATACATTAATTATTTCGCATTGTACACGCTGCTGTTCTATTCGATATCTGCGTCACGCGTGCTTGATGCAAAAAAAAAAACTGAAATCAGAAGTAAAAACCAGAAGAAAATTGATCACCCGGTACGGGGTGCGTTGGAAAAAAGTGCAAGAAAAAAAACAAAAAACGATTAAGGAGAAAGAAATTTGAGAGAAGGGAAAAAATGATGAAATGAATGGAAAATGAAGTATAGAAAAATTGTGAGGCGTACATGTGAACTGATAATGTCGAAGAAGAGCTCTTCGGTTTAGCTTGGGTTATATGGGTTGTTTCTCTGCACAGCTGCCGCAGGGTTTTGGTTTATCCTGCAGCGGCGGCATACAGCAGCAGCAGCAGCAACGGCAGACAACGTAAATCCAGTCAGACCGGTTGGTCCGGGGCGTTAGATTTTCGAGCGATCGCACTTTCGGCTTCTCAATAATTGTATCCTTGGAACGCGAACGGGCGACCGCACGTCGTCGTGTACATAAAATATCTCTCTATATATACACTATATAGGCATATACATTTACATCTTACATATGTACAGCGGTGCGCTATATATATATATCATACGTATAGAGAGAAAAAGGGGACGTCATTCCGGGGCCAAGTTCACAGACTGTAGATTTTATAACGACGGACGGACGGGAGGACGAATTTGATCCTTTATCCGACGAACGAAAGAACGAATAATATTCGAGCTAAAATCGCGTAAATATCTATATGCGCGCGGCGTTGCAATTAAATCGAACGAAATTCTTGTCCTTCTTCTTCTTCTTCTTTATTCAGTCTTCATTAATTGATCGATCAAATAAAATTAATTGTCGCGATTTATAATTATATTTATAACCGATCGATCGAGTCGGGTTTTTGATTCGCCATTACGTATACATGTGTATATATGTGTATATAAATTTATATCGGATGCTTCGGGCAACGTAGAGCTATGCACGCGTAGACACGGGGGGGTATAATACAGGATACCGGGAAGCCAATAGCCCCAACCAAGGTTTTCGAACCAGTTAAACTTTTCCTATATCTTACTTATATGCGCCGGTTGGAATTACGGATCACGGTATATTATCGTGATATCCCTCTCGATCCTCCATTTCTCTTTTTTTTGTTGTTTTTTTGCCTTTTTTTTCTTCTTCTTCTTTCATTGCACATACCTACCGTGTGTACGCGTACACGTCTATGATACGTGTAGGTATATATATAAAAAACAAAAAATTTGTCCGACGACGACGTCCGCAATAGCCGCTACTATAATTATTATCATTATCACAATCTCGTATATAATCGTCGATTATTATTTATTCAAATTATTATTGATATCGGATTATAATTGTGTGATTATTTCTTTCGGATTTAATCGCGTCGCGATAATATCGAATGTCGTTCGATCGGAATGAAATTAGTGTTCGATCGTCGTTGATCCTGCAGATCCTTCAAAGCTATATATACCTACACATTTGATACGTAGCAGGTGAGACGCGACCGATCGACCTGTCGTTCCTTTACAACGTCTGTATTGTATATATGTGCGCGATAAATTATAGGCGTATACCTATGTAGATAGAAATAAAGGTTTTGCTTTTTGCGGTTTTGTAACGTTATCTCTTATATTACAAGCTATGTATACGTAACATACACATCTAGGCAGACTACTACTTACATTATACTATAGTATATACCTACTGTATATAACAGCTCAAAAGTTCGTTGACAGCGAATAAACGACGCGATATACTTGAAAAGAGAAGAGAAAGAAGAAAAAAAAAAAGAACGAACAAAAATTATATACATATATGCATAATGAGCATAGGTCACAATTCGCAGGTGGATATGTATATACACATGTATGTGTGTGTACATAAATATAAAAAAAAAATTCGATACTCTTGACGCGATTTAATTTTCATATTTATTACCATTCAATGTATATAATTATATTACATATCTCAATACATGTAGGTATAGGTAGTTATGTTTAATTTCTGCTACCGCTGATCGGAAATACGCGCACATATATATGTACGGAATATATTTATATGTACATACATAGCACACGTATAATGCGATGCATATAAGTATAAAAATAATCGTATGCATCGCCGATGGTCCAATAAATTGCGTAATCTACGTAATTAAAGAGAAAGTAATAATAAGCGAGCGAAAGGTTTGCATTTCGAATTTATTTCACGCAATAGCGCGCGTTCTCGCACAGGCACCTATATATGTATGGGGCATTCCGTGACAAGTCGATCTCGGATCTGGCGGTCATGTCTCGGATATGCTTCGTAATTTGTTGTACGCTAGTTCTTGTGGGAAAATGCATAGCCACTTTTTTTTCTCAGATTTTTTTAACCTGCCGATTCGGAGATGTACATTTTTTTGATTAAAAAAATTAAAAAAAAAAAAACAACACCCATTTTCTAGATGCTGAAAAAAAGTTAAAAAAAAAAAAAAAAAAAAATTAACGTCATCCGATAGTTCTCGAGATGTCGTTTTTTCGACGCATATTGTGAGGACCTTTTTTCTTCATCCTCACGTCTAAGATGCATTTCAATTAGTTTCATATTTTTTCGATCAATTTTTGAAATTGAATTTTCACTGTGATAAAATCTCCATGTTCTAATAGCGCTCCGAAATTTCGTTACATTTTATTAGATTTTTCCGATTTTTTTTCTTCAGATTTTAGAAAATGGGTGATTTTTATCCTTTCGTCAAAAAAATTTATATCCCCGAAATGTCGGGTTAAAAAAATCTAAAAAAAAAATAAGTGTACATTTTTCTACCAGAACTAGCGTACAATAAATTGTGAAGCAGATCTGAAACATGACCGCCAGATCTCGATCGAGTTGTCATGGAATGCCCCATATATCAAATACTATACATATACGTGTATATATATATATATATATATATATATATAAAATACCGCAGCGACGATAATACGCGATATCATTATTAATGAATTTAATTTCTTCTTTTTTGTTTTGGTTTTAATTTTTCCTCATTACTACGAATACATCCGATGAGAGCGTGAATTAATGAATGAATCAATTAACTAATTAATTGATTAATCTTCTGAAAAATTCGAAAGAGAGAAGAAAACCGAGCGACAAGAATTAAAAATCAAGTAAAACTAAAAACTATAACACAGATACTTTTTCGTTACACATTATATACATAGTTCTAGAAATCCGCTAATAATTATCAAATATTTTTATCAATATTTCCTTCGACTTCCCTTAATTTCAAAGACGACGTCACAAACTATACATCTGTATTATACGCGATAAAAAATCGTGCAGGCGAAGTAATAAGATTCGAATGAGACGGACGAGAAGAGGAAAGAAAAAAAAACAGTCATGAAAAAAAAAATAATAATAAGATATCGTAAAAGTTCACATAGAACGAACGCATCTCCGCGCGAGGAAAAGGAGTTAGTGGTACATATTATTTGTACATATGTGAAAGATACGTGTATCTGCGCGTGTGTATGTGTAAGGTATATACCATGGCAGCTATTATGGTCACAAACTGACAGTCATAACTTTTTCGGCGGTTGGCGTCTAGAGCAGCGCCAGAAGCATTGGAACGGCGCGAGAAATGATGGATCACGGCGATCTCCTAGACTAGAAGGGGGCGAGACGGGGGCGGGGGGGGGGGGGGGGGGGGGGGGGGGCTAAGGGGGGTTCGGTTCGTAAAGATGAAGAATGTTGTAAAGAAGGGGGAGAAGAAGAAGACGGAGACGAAGAAGTAGACGAAGAAGATGAAGAAGGAGAGATGGAATGGGAGGAGGAAGACCTTGTGAAGTTGCGGCTACAGAAGGAGAAGAAGAAGAAGGAGAAGGAGGAGGAGGAAGGGGAGGGGGAGGAGAAGGAGGCAACTCTTGTCAAGGGGAGTCCGCAGCATCGGCCTCGGGGATCGGAATCGAGACTTTTCAGCCGTTAGTCGAGCGATTCGACGAAGGAATGAAATTGATGTAGGTGTAGTAATATCTCTACGGTGGTACGGCAAAATCGGGTGTGCACGTTACGATATAATAGGAAGAGGATGATGATGTAGCGAAGACGGAGATGAAGAAAATGGAAAGAGAGCGAGGAGAGAGGAGGGATGTGGAAAAAGTGTTACAAAGTTTATCCCGAGATGGTACATTATACGTTTGAAATTGCTGAGGAAAGGGAGGAAAAAACAAAAGAGAGGAGGGAAAGCTCGAGGAAAATTCAAAAAACGTGCAAACCGGCAGTCGGTATTTAGTATGTATTATATACGCATATATTACAATATCATATACGTATAGGTATGTATAGTATATATCCAGGCAAAAGAGGAGAACCGACTACGAAGAGGACTTGAAGGGGGGGCGGAGGGGCGGGGGGAGGGGGCGCCCTTGACTTGAACTTGCGGTCGGCGGGGGAGTGGGAACGCATGGCCTTGAGCCGCCCTGTCTCGTTGTTACAGCGTTTCTCAATCGGGCACCTTGCCACTTGATCTTCCTCCTTTCGAACGACGATCGTCTCCGCGATAATAAATACCTAGGCATGTACACCATAGGTAGGTACAGGTATATATATATATATTATATACATTTACACCCCATGTACGATTCACATACATAACCATAACCGAATAAAACTACCACCCGTACGTACGTTCGAATCTTACACTATACCTGCACCTCCGTACACCTGAATGGGGATAAACTGTAGAAACGATGCAGGGCGAACGAAGAACAAAGAGAAAGAGAAACAGACAGAAGAGGTTGTCGTTGTTTTGTTTCTATTTTTTTTTTTTTTCGAACGGGAAAAAAAAATCATCAAGTAATAAGAATAAAATTACGTTCGGACAAACGCGCGTGTACAATTCGGACGTTAACGCGCGAATTTTTTCGGTTGCGCGGGTCGTGATGCGAAAGAAAAGAAAAGGAAGAAGAAAAAAACGAACAAAAAAAAAAAATGAAGATTTTTACACGTTTCATTTTCGGAGTCTGTCGAATCCTTTCGAATATATTTTCATCCACGGGCGGGACGAGTGATTTATTCATTTTTATTTCGTGTTCTGCTCTTCTGTGTTTTCTCACTTATTCATTGTATATTAGAGAAAAAAACAAAAAATTATGATAACAAGGTATAAGGTGTTTCCAAAATTTCATCGGGTTATTCATTTCGAATCTTGTTCACGAAGGTTTTAAAAATATGTAGATTCATATAATATCGCCGTATTTATTATAAGGCCGAATCCTGTCTTCATCGCTGTTATATTTTACATGCATTCGTATACATATACGTATATACTATAATAATAATTATATAATTTTTTTGTTTTTTTTTTTTCTAAACGACTATCTATAGTCACGCAAACCGATTGCTGGCTGATCTGCTGCTGCCGCTACTACTACTGCATATCCTGCTAAACCGGCAACAAAAGTAATAAAGAAAAGAAAAAAAAAAACAGAAGCGGATTCGCGCGTTTCTATTTAAAAAAAAAAATATTAAGAAAAAAAAAAAAAGAAAAAGGAGAAAAATTGCAAACGAGAAATTGATCATCGTTCGTCGATCGAAAAACAATTCGTACACAATTTATAATTGCATCGCGTAACTAAACATTATACGATCCGGGATCACGGTTAGTTTTATCATATTTTTAACTTTTGAAACAATTTTTCTTTGCCTTCCAAATTTCGTATCAATCTTCTCGTTTTGTGAATCCTTTTTCTTCTTTTTTTTTTTTTCTTTTTGGTTTTCTTTCCTTTCCTCAAATGAATTCCACATGAGACCGGCGCACACAAATGTACAGTATATATAGTATATGACGTTGAGGTAGTACGACGAAAAATTCTTTCCGTACAGGTGTTTACGATTCCGTATAAGTAACCGCGACCATCTTCGCTTTAAAATTGCAAATCATAGCCACCGTAGAGATACATAAATGAATTCGTGAATTAATTATACCTACGTTGAAAATTATTTGATTCTTCCGTTTTAGTTTTTTTTTTTTTTTTTACTATTTCTGAATTTTTTTTTTTTTTGTCACGATTCATCAATGGGACCTTTTTCCCGCGCTTACGTCGCGTCGATGGTCCCTTTTTGGAAAGAAAAAGTTTTTACGCAAGAAACAAAAAGAAAAGAAAAGAAAAGAAAAAGAAAGACGAATCGGTTGTGAAAAATTGGAAAAAAAAATCAAAAAAACAGAAAATGAACCGATACAAGAACGGAAGAATGAAAGGAAATAGGTAAATGAGGAGAAGAAAGAAGAAGAAAAAATCTGCAAATTTGAAATTAAAAAAAAATCAAAAAAAAACAAAAAAACGTTCGAACAATGGAATTAAAATGAATAACGACAGCGACCGCCTAGGATCGATCGAGAAGAGAAAGGGTGGAATTATTATTGTACGTATATATCGGTGCATATCGACGGTGAGAGGAACAAAGTTTATGTACTACGTGTACACGCGGGTTATTGTAAATTCTACGAAATACATGTAAAATACTCTCGTTGTACTAGACTAAACATGAATCTATACGGCGGTTAGCGAGCGAGCGAGCAGCCAACCAAATCGGTCCGTTCCTTCTGCTTCTGCTTATGCCGTTGCGGCTGCTGCAAGCGAGTCCGTAAAATTAAGAAGTTGAGAACGCGACGCGTCGCGACGAGAAAGAGAAGGGGGGGTCCGGACTGTGAGAAGAAGGATTTTGGGGGAAGAAGGGGCGAAGGGGGCAGGGGGCAGGGTGGAGGGGGGAAGAAAGGGAGACTCTTAGGGAGAAGGAGAAGAAAAAAAAGGGAAGGGAAGGGAAGGGAAGAGAAGGAGCGAGGTGACGGGCGATGGGCAGCGTTGCAAGGGGAGAGGGACGAGGAATTGAGAAAAAGAGAAGAGAAGGGTGGTGGTCTTTGGTCCCCACAGCGGCAAACCAGCAGCAGCCAGCAGCCAGCGGCACTGACGCAGCATACTCGAATCCCTTTTTTCATATTTTATTTCCCCATGAAAAGAACTTCCACGTAATTTCTTACGGAAAAAAAAAAAACAAAAGAGAAAAGAAACGAAAAGAAAGAAAGAAACAAAAAAAAAAACTTACTCCCCATCCGAGGAGCAGTGTCGAGATCACGGGCGAAGACTGATATTCATCCTCCGTCTAAAGATGAAGTGAAAAAATGACGCTACATCCGAGGCGAAGGTGGTAGTCGCGGTGGAAACAATAACAACAACAATGATCATAATAATAATCATTGTAGCAAGAGCGGTTAAAGTTGAAGTTATACAAGGAAAAAGAGCAAAGATGGGTCGCGGAACTTGCGCTGCATCAAACAACAGCAACGGAACAGCACGTGGCCTACTACTCTACTCATCGCTGCAACTCTTCGCAGGTCCTGAACTGCCTACCCAACTAACTAACTCCGTCTCTCTACGTCGGCCACCTTCTTGGGCTTGGTTTTCCGCAACGTTTCCGACGACCCAATACTCAAGTCCCGATCCGACGAGTGGGGCGAGTTTTATATTCGTCGTTTTTTTTTGTTTTTTTTCCACGCGCAACACTTCCAGCGATTCTGCTGTACCTACCCTTTGGTGAAATATTATTTACTCTGTTTTCATTTATATATATATTTCATATCCCCGTCCCGCGTATTATACTCGGTCAGTAATATCCTGGGAGGGGAAAATTTCTTCCTCCGTGTATACCGAATTTCATTCACATAATACCCCAGTTTACACCATCTCCATCGGATTCTCATCCGGAGAATGATCGTGTTGAAAAATAAATCGAATCTGTACCTAAAAAAAAAAAAGAAAGAAAAGAATAAGGACGTTTCACGGTAATCGAAACGAGAATTTAATTTTGTCATATTTATACACCATATGAACGTGTACAGATCTGGTTAACGAGGCGGTTGTCTTTTTTTTTTTTTCTTTTCTTTTCTTTTTTCTCTTTTTGCGGGCAGAAACTTTCGCCGAGTTTATCGTCGGGTACACCTATCTTACGAATGTTACTCCTTGGAGTTAATTTTCTTGCGCGCCGCTGCTGCCGCTGTTGGTCGACGTTGAAAGTTCGGAAGATTCTAAAGCGCGGCGTATGCTAAGCGGAAGACTACGCCAATGATACCGCCGAGCTCACCGACCTTCGAATCGGCCAGGCCGTTTTTGTGCTCTGACGCTGCAGGGCAAAGCGGGGAAAATACGGAGAAGATGGAGGGAAGAGGGAAGCTAATGCAGTCCTCGTAGCCAGTTGGTCGCACAACTCAGTAGGAATATTTTATTTCTATAATAATATTATTTGTTAAGAAGGCGAGAGAAAAAACACATATATATATATTCAGACTCTTTTCGTGCATCGTTGTTTGTTAACAACCGATTTATTTAGACTTCCAATTCGATCGGATGTCGCGCTATTACGGAAATGAAACACGCATATCGCTAACTAAAAAAAATTCACTCCCGTTCGAAATTACCGCGATTTTTCATTTTCTTTTTTTTTTTCTCCTTCTCCGGATTTTCCGTTCGTGAAAATCGATCGATTTTCACACTCTCAACGGATCGACCCTTGATATTGGTTTGTTTTTAATTTGGGTGATATTTAAAATTTTCTCGATCATCTCCGGGTCGGACCCGATCTGGGAATGGCCAATGGCCGGTAGTAATCGGTGAGCTAGGTATATAGCAGTGATGGTATATCTCATGGTATTCGCCCGATGGAGCGAATATTTTCGTTTTAAGGACCGGTCCTCCTCCTCCTCCCTCCTCCCCCCCTCCCCTACTCCTTTTACTTCTACTTCTTCTCCTTCTCCTTCTCCCGGTTTTTGGTTCGTTTGACGTTGCAGACTGCGGTTGTTGTCGGAATGCGCCCCGCAATGAGTCCGAGCGCTTAGCAAAATAACAGAATCAATTTTTGACAAGCTGTTTGCCAGCAAAATCTTGATCATCATCATCATCCTTCTTCTCCTCCTCTTTTTTTTTTAGATCCTGTATAACAACCGGCACCTCACAGCAAGGAGTCGAGTTGAAAAAGAAAAAAAAAAGAAAAAAAAAAAAGCAAGGCATGAATATTATACACGTAGATACATATTTGTATATTTTATTCGCACGTATTTCGCATATTATTATATATATTTAGAAACGAGAGAACAAAAAAAAACAAAAAACAAAATCGATCTCACGTAAATTCGTCTCATTCGGTATATAATAAATGCAGTTGACTCGATGATGATTTTAAAATATTGAAAGAATTTATTTATCCGTACAATGCTGCGGAGACCTATTATAATGATATTTTAAAACGACGACAGATTCAGCACCCGCGATTATGACTCATACAGAATTTGGCCATGAAATAATACCAACGAAACTCAACGCGCGCACACACGCGAGAAACAAGCGAAACATATCGCGCGTTGTATTTTTGCATGTAATACATGCCCAACGAAATACCAAATATATTAACATGCGCTAAAATATGAGCTGATCATCCAGCGGTCAATAATTATTTTCAATTTTCGCTCCCCCGCGTTCGCTGCGCGATAATTTTCATATTTCAAAGATTTTTGTTTCACTTTTAAGTCAGTTTTGTCTTTTTTTTTTTGGTTTTTCTATTATGTCTGTGCAGCGAGCTGCGATTTTACCCGTAAGGTTGAATCCT
Source organism: Athalia circularis (assembly GCA_963978495.1). NCBI lineage: Eukaryota > Metazoa > Arthropoda > Insecta > Hymenoptera > Athaliidae > Athalia > Athalia circularis. Next base: position 37,264,013 of record OZ021698.1, on the reverse strand, counting down.
TTGTTTTAACGATAACTGAATGAAAATCTCTTATATTTTCACACCGCGTTCAATGCAATTATTCAGCAACTGCAGCATCGGAGAGAAAAAAGAAGACAAAAAAAAAAACAAAAACACAATTAAACAAAAAAAAAATAAATAAAACCATGTACAATGAACAATAAACATGTCCTTCCAAATATTCAACCTCAACACTATATCAATATATAGTTAATAAATTTACGATAAGTATCTTGTATTTTCACTTTTTCAACAACGACTACAATAGCAACAACAACAACAGTAACAATAATAATAATAATAACAATGATTGTACACGTATTATTAATTATATTTTTTTGAATTTTTACCCGGAATCATAACAGATCAACAATATATTGTCATCGATATTATTATTATCATCGTCATCGTCGATATTGAATATGTTTTTTCGTCTATCTATTTGATGTATAATTCCATCAAATAATTACAGGTATGGCAACTGTGTTAATTTATGGATTATTAATTCTTGATACCGATGTATCTTTCAATTTCGGTATATCATATTCCATAATCATATTATATAGATATTAATATTATATATCATTTCCAAGTGAATATTTCAATGAATAATAATAATCGAGGGGATGTTGTATATCAACTTGTATACATATGAATGTATTAAGATGTGTAAATATGATATTCTATTAAGTATAAATAACAATAACGATAGGATTCAAGTGAAATGAAAACGGATTAATAAAATGAAGAGGAGACAGAAAAATTAAAATACCAACAAAAAAAAAAGAAAAATGAAGGTTTTAATAAACATGTATATCTAAATAACAGTGAACAAATGGTGGTTGTCGCGTGTAGAAAAAAAGATGAAGGATACACGTCGTACACGCGTCATATTCAAAAAGGCGCCGATTAATTTATTAAGAAAAAAAAAACAAAAAAACTATGCATAAATTATTAATTATCTAATTTTCATCGTTTCAACTAATTCATGCAGTTTCGATAACCTTTACGGAATCATCGTTGGTGACGGGCAGAAATTTGTTCAAATTATCGGAACAGAAAAAAAATATTATCATCATTATTATTATCATTAATTTTATTGTTATCATTAATAGATACTTTGTTTCTTTTTTTTTATTAGTTTTTTGGAAAACTGCAATTGCTTCATGATAGTTTTGTAAGTGTATAAGAGGTGCGTAATGTAACAAGCCTACTGTGATTTGATTAAAGAACAATTAGATATGTATTTGTATAGTATAATAAAACGTGGTAGAGAATACGTAGTTAATGAGCCTGTAGATAATTAAAAATAATCAATAAATTAATTACAAAAATTGAAATACATATGTAGGAGGGAAAAATAATTGAGCGATTTTAATCCTTGTCATAATATAATTATGGTGTATGTATAGAAAATTTGTGAAAGGAATTTGGAGTATGAATTGAGCGCGGTATGTTTTAAATTTAATTATATTATAATTACCTACATATGTAGTATTAAGTACATACATTTAATATTGAATATTCCCAATTCCCATTTAAATTCTAAGTCTTTGAGGTCATTATATTCGATATGTACTTATCACCTATAAATACGTATGGGTATGTTTAGATATAAAACACGTACCATTGTATATATATAAATATATAAAATATTCGATGACTAAATGTACAGTTTTTTTTGTTTTTGGTCATTTGGTTGAAAGAAAAAGAAGATAGGAAAGAAAACCGGAAGGAATTCCAACGATTTATTAATATCTTCGTGTAGAATTATTTGGTTGATTTCGTTTCTTTCTTTTTCTCCCCCAGAAAGCACATTTGTATTAAAATTGAAGTAATAAAAAGTAGCAAATATCGTATGATACGTTCAAGGAACTTTCGAAGTCCCGGGTATAGTTCATTCAAGCTTGGACCTCGTCTTCTATTGGTCGAAGTTTAAACATGGCCGAAGACGAAATCAGCTGATTTATCTTGCAGTGGATTTGTTGGTGGTCTGGATGTGGAACAGGATAAGCAGTGTTTTTTCGAATCTATTCTTTCGGTTTGAGAAGAATCTCAGAAATTTTATACCAATATATATATCCAGTGATAAATAAGATTATAATAATCATGCTAAACATAATTAGGAACAAGAATTCTTATATGACTTGGTCACAAGCCAGGAAAGTGGAACTTGTGAGTTTGATAACCTTTGAATTTATCACATGGATTATTTAATGGTTCTGAGATGCATCTTTTTTCTTTCAGACCTTAAATTCTTTCTTTCACACAAAGGTAATGAGCGACCGACAAAATTCGGAACAGGAATCTACGAGGTCTCTAGCCGGCCTAGAATTTCTGGCAAAGTACGACAAGCCTGTGACGGAAAAAATACTTAATGTGCTCAATAAAAATAGCATCGATGAACTCAGCAAGTAATTATATAAATTTTTTATCAGATTCGTGTCATAGAATTTCATGAAATAAAATGAATACAGGTACAGCATTTCTAAGGGACGCTTGCAGAGTGTCGATAAATATAGGAGACAGAATGGAGGTTTCAAGACTATCGCAGATGTACTCGAAGTTAATGATTTTGGTACCAAAGTCTTGGAAAGATTAGTTCAATCTATAGCAACAGAGTCAAGTAATGAAGTCGTAGAGACTAAAAATGTTAAGAATAAACTTCCTAGAGGATACAGCAATATTACAATACCCGTTATAGACCACGATAAAAAATCGGTGAGTGACTAGCAATACTTTGACTTGACTTCCCGTGTAAGTTGTAACCTTGAAGATTTTTCCTCACTTTACAGAAAATAAAAACCGTGACAAGTATTTATGTGGGCGCAAAGCATATTAGTTGGGCAAAAGTGGGAACAGAAGGTTGTTTGTTGTCGTGGGACAGTCACAGTAATTTTGAGTGGCCGAAAAAAAATAATCCTGTGCTACTACGTGATTTGGTAAAATCAGGTGAAACTTGATAAATTTTCATTGTTTCGATTATATCGTTAAAACATCAATTGTATTTTTCAAGTACAGGCTGTGACCGTATGCAATGAGCTTCCTGAGTCTGACGTTTATATAATGGAAGAAGCACCCACTCGACAATATTCAAGCAATCAACAGAAAGCTGTAATATTCCAAAAGATGCAACAATCGCAGTTTACCATAATGCTTATGGCACTGGTGGCTACAGAATCAAATAGTTCAAATGGTAAGAGATATTGCAGAGTTTTGCAATGACGATATTATACCGTTTCATATCAACTTTTAGAAAATAATGGAAAAAGCTTGAAGGGGGTGGATAATTTTTACTTCCTGCAGCAACTGTTAACTGCAGAGTTATTTCAATTAAACGTTGGTAATGAAAGAACATCAGCACAAAATTTGATTGGAAAAATCGGATACGAGGGTCTGTTCAAATCTTTAGGACACATTACTCCGATGAGTTTAGCAGCTTCAGAAATAAATGTGTATAATCAATGTGATATGTTAAGAAGAGAAGCTCTGAGTGAAGCGTTACTCGTATCTGCTGCTTTTTTAGACTTGGTTATTAGATGTAATCCCCTATCGCTTAATGCACTTGGCAGTAAGTTTCGCAGCAGATGAGCTAATAGTTTAATAAATGAAAATTTACTCTAAAGGCTGTGGTTTAAATTCTTGTACAATAGAATTTTTATCAAATTGTAAAACCCCTTTTCTCTGTTCATCAACTTAAGCAGAAAAAAAAACACTGAACTAGAAAAGGATAAAATTCAAAGGCGGTATTAATGTGCTGCAGTTTCTTTCTTTTTGTTACTTATTTATTATCAACTTTTTACAACACTATAACTGCTAATGCATCTGCGACGACACTATTTGAGACAATTCTTATTGCGATCAAGTTAATTTAATATTTCTTAATGACTGACAACTTGACACCGGCACCTGATGAAAAAATATGAGGCCTTTCTTAATTTTTTATTCCCATCGCCAAAAGAAAACGATAATTTTCGTATGCCAACAGATAAATTTAACTGGTGGGTGAATGTGCTGTGATAGACAACAAGTCGACCAACCTAAGGCTAGATAAAATTTGTTCATTTCATATTACACCTAATCTCAGCACTCTGGATAGGTTATTTTATTATATATTTTCTTCTTCGTAATCGGACGAATCAGAAGACGACGTAATTAATGCCGTCGACAGGCTCGGAGTTTTTGCCGAGTACGGGTATTGCGATAACCGCAATTTTTGTGGATTCCAGCATTCAGGTAAGGAATGTGCTCCGTTAGTAGTTTTCTCCTCCGATATAGGCTCTACAGACCTCAATTCCATCATTGATCCTCGTCTGGAGGAACGTCTTGGATTATCTGAAATAATTCACCCACGTAACCAGCGATCTCAACCACAAAATAATGATGCAAAACTAATGGAATCAAACAGAGATCCTCGAATTCGAAATACCTGATATTCTCAATGGGGAATAGCAATACTCTAGCTGCGGTACCGAGGGTATGCTGTCTACGGCTTCTTGTGATCCGCTAGAATTTATCGAAGAGATACTTTCTTGCCCAAATAGTCCAATAACAGATTGAACTTTGGGCTGTTCGATACCCCCTATAATCGAAGGACAAAAATAGATGCATCGATTAAAGAAGATTCTAAGCCTGCGCCAACTAAGATCAAATGAAACCTACCCAAGAAAGTGGCCGAAGGAGAATTGTACGCTAAATATTCCTTGTTAGAACACCAAGCCGGAAATTCGTTTTGTTTTATTGGTCGAGTAGAATCATAATCATCTTCTCTTTTCCACGGTAGCATTGTTTCAGTAGCTGTTGGGGTTGTAGCCCGTTGGCATTCCCCTGTAAAACAATTTCGGACGGCTAAATATTTGAAATTTCAAACCTAAGATTCAAAGATCTAACTACTATATTCCAAGTACCATCCAAATCGCGCAGGGACTGCAATCCTACTAAATCCAATTGCATATCGATAGCACTTGGAGGATCTGAAAAGTACATTACAAGTTAATTTCTAATAATTTCTAACGCTACCATCGAAATATTTTTTCATGCTAACCTGAAGACCTGGCTGTAAATGTTATCCCCGATTCCCAATCTTCCTTGTTCGGTTTGGAGCCCTCCTTACATTCTGATTCATAAAGTACTTCGTTTATGTAGTCTGCAAAGATTATCGAAGATTGAATTTTTTATAATTAATTAAGATAATCGGATGGCGATCGGAGTACCTTGTGAAAATAATTTGGTCGATCCATTTTGTTGAAATTCTGGAAAACTGACATGATTTTGCTTTCCCTCCTGGAAAATTAATGCTCGCTGTTACAGTACGCGCTTTACACTATGCGAAATAATCAAGGACGACTCGAACAAAAGAAAAAAAAAAACTTAATAACGTACCTTCGGTAATTTCTTGCTGCGTTTATTCCTATGTTTATGCTCCCCCATCATGCGTCTTATGTTCATGTGCATTTTATAGTTAACTTGGGTAGATAAATCACGATCATTTACGGCGTGACGACTATAACTAAGTCGACGATGCTGCAATTGTTATAGAAAAAAAAAGAGAAAAATATTCAAGGTAACGTTGAAAATCGCGAAAAATTATTGATTGACAAAATGTCGATATTAAAATTAATTTTTTTCTATGAAAAGAGCAAAAACCGACCCGTTTGTACGGCTTGCATAATTCTTCCGCTAACAAATGGTGTATTCTGGCATCGGTCAAGTCTTTTTTAGACGGATTGTACTCAAGTTCCTGGAGATCGATGTTCCAACTAGATTCTAACTGACTGAAACTTGGGCTAAAATTCATTTTCAGCGATTAAATAAATAATTGTTTTTCTACGATTAAATTCGAGCTGGATTTAAAACAGGAATCAGCTGACTAACCTGCCGTTAAATTGACCCGTATTACTGTAATTCCGAAATATAGCAGACATGCTTTCTGTACCGCTGATATTTCCTATAGTCGAAGCATTTCTCCTTATGTATTCCATGGCATCTTTCATAGTCAACTTGGAATATGTTTCTAAAATTTTAGGCTCAGCCCCTTGATGATTTCTCAACAAATACGGGCGGATAAATTTATTGTCGAACCGTTTGAATCTGAAGGAAATTTATCGATTGTATTAACGAGATGTGTTTTTTCCCCCCATATTAATCCCATACGTACTTGTCCCTAACGTGATAATTTCCATGTTTCCCCAAAATATCTTCAATCCCAGTCATCGTGTGATCCATTATCTAGAAGTAAGACATGATCGTAATTTCTAGGAAAAAATCAAACGCAATTTCCTTTAGATTAAGAAAACGATGCTTACTCGTTCATGAATTCGTTCGTTCATAGTAGGTTTTCGTTTTTCCGCCCTTTTTACGTTCAGTATTCTAACGAGGGGTTTAATCGTGATTCCCTACAATATAATCACGTGGGTTTTTAAATAATAGCGAATCACGGAAGTTAGAATCAGTATTAATTATCGGTAAAATTCATTGTTATCGCACCTGAATAAAAACTGTAAAATAAATTACGGCGATTGTAGTTGTTATGAACATCGGTTGAAGCGGTACGTGTTTAGGATCAATTAATAACACCAATGCAAAAGCCACAGCGCCGCGCAATCCGCCGTAGGACATTACGAACTTTTCAACCTTATCCAATTTGTGTAATCTGAATTGATTTGCAACAGCGGCCAAGAGCACAACGCCTATGAAATAACGACAATTCAGTTACACAAATCCTTAAACGTGTTAAATCGTTGTCGTGATAATCGAAGTCGATTACAAAATAAAGTTTTTTTTTTTCTATTAACGTATATGCATAAGAGAAAAAAAAAGTAAAAAACAATTTTTTTCTTTCAAATAAGTATTCTCACCGATAATACGGTAGACGGAACAAAATACGATTGTTGTAACAACGAACCATGTGTTCCAATCGTGTTTATTATTGACCGTCGCCACGCCGAGAAACATGAATATTATTGTTTCCGAACTACTCGACAGCATTTTCATAGTATATTTAACAGTGGTGTGCGACTTGTGCGATATGTTGGCTTCCACGTAATTTTTCATAGTTATACCGCAAAATGTTATTCTGAAATATTATAACGTAGGTGTTACGTATTCGGGAGAAGTTTTATTATTATCATTGTTATTATCCCTTCGATTATTTTCATGCCATTCGAAACCGCATTTGCATAAATATACACGTATATGTAACGATCGTGTACAATATCCAGGGCGAATAATGCAACGATATAAAATATCTATGGTGAAGATGAAAATTATGTAACGTTGAAAATAGCTGCAGTTTTGTTTTTCTTTTTTTTTTTTTCTTTCTTTAAGAAAACTCACGCCAATATTCCGGACATGTGGAAGATCTCTGCGTTTAGGTAGGCCAAATAAGCCATAACAAATATGAATATCGGTTCGATGACCCGTACTTGATGCGTAAATCTAGTTACGAATCCAGTTGCAAATCCCCATGCTACTCCTATTATCGTACCACCTATTGCGACTACTAGAAAAGAAGCGAATCCCGACAACACGTCCGTATAGATTATTCGAGACGGACCCATTTCGCTGTACGCTTCGAACATGTTATAAAGTACCTGGGAAATTGTTAAATTTTGATGAGAATTTTTTTGTTCTTTCTTACTTGGTAGATTCGTTTTTCGTGCGATTAGCTGATTTGTTATTATTTTTTTTTTCGTTCTGTAATGAATTATAGTTTGACGTATTTACCACGGTGACGGCATCGTTCAACAAACTTTCCCCAAATACAACTATGTACAGTATTTCATTAACATGAATTTCCTCAAATACAGCTAATACGGCTACTGGATCTACGGCACTTATCAAGGCTGAGAACAGGAACATATCGAGCAGCGGTGTTTCGCAACCAAACAAACCACTTTTTCCTAATATCCAAAGTGATCCACCTGGAAATATTTAACAAGAAATAAAACTATACCACACATCCAATTAATTAGACGATGTTATGTCATAATATTAGGCAGCTGGATTACGTACCGGGTGTCTATTTGTAATTTTGACTTGCTGAAGTTGCATATCGTGGGGGGAATTTTTTTACTCACCGATTGAAAGGGTGTTGAAAATCGTTCCGAGAACGGCGAATAACAAAATAGTTCCCAAATGATCGAAGAATAATCTATTTGGCATAAAATATCCAGCGTCCAATATTATTGGCGGTAGCATGTAGAGAAAAAATGTATCCGGTGTCAACGGCGATACGTGGACGCTACCGGCATGGAAAAGAAGAACCCCTACGACCACACCGACGACTATAAGAAGACACGACTCTGGAAATATTCGGCTCAATTTCGGCGCCATGTGAAAACCTAGCGAAGAAATGAGAAACGGTTTTGATAATTTTCAAGCTTTTTTTTTTTGCTTTTTATCAAGCGCATCATGCGAACGAGAAATTTTGTACACGCTTACCTATCTTAGCGAGGCTCGCGAAGAATATCCATATTCCTATAACAAAGGGTGTTTCTACCCGGTGAAATTCGACGGTAACGATGTCGTACTGACGTTTTGATTTTTCAGGTATTTCATTCGCCGCACTACCTACTCTCATTTCGGCATCGTTTGATCCGTCTTTTCTTACGGGACCCATAGGGCCGAATTCCATTCCCGGAAAAGGACTTCTCAAATCATCAGGCACATCTTTATTGTGATCGAAATTCGTTAAGAGATATTTAGCGGTAGAAACTTCCTTTGGCGTAGCATCTTTGAGGTTGTAAGCGTTAATCAATTTTACGTGGAATAGGATGTAAAATTGAGCTACGAAACACGTTAGCGAAAAGAATTTTAACGGTGAATTAAATTTTGCCATAATTGCGAGCTTGCAGGTTCGGTTTGCTTTAGATTTATGACTTTTTTTTCGTCGATGGTAACGTCATAGTATTTGATCACCACTTGATCTCTTCGTCTATTAATTATGTCTCGATTTTTTTGAATTATGACGATTATTTGTAATTACGCATGTCGATAAATACGAACGGACACTTTTCTCCGTCCATTAACAATGCGATTTATTATCCTCCTCGGTTTCGTTCATTTTATATTACTGGACGTTACTTTATCGTGACCATACATGTTTCCATGTTTTTTCTTTTTTTTTTTTTTTCAATATACGGGCGTTCGATATTATTCGCAGGGGAGTGCGTCGCTTTACTGATGCCTATACTTATTTCTCTACCCCAACCAGCTGATCGTTTAACGAATACGCGCAGGCGTCGCGACGCACGACGAAAGACGATTTTACAACGGAGAAACTTCCCCTCGAAAGAGGGTTGCGCAAGATCCGCGCATCTACCACGTGCTACGAACGTGTAAATATATCCCCTTCCTTATCAGATATAAATATATGTTAACATTCTAAATTCAAAGCGGGTGCAGGTGCATCGGAGATTTAGAAATTTTCAGCCTCGGCTATGACTAGAACAAAAGAAAATCGGGACTTACCCCGCATGAGATGGTCCGATATATCCGTTCGTTTTATCCAGTAATGATTTATCCGTTATAGGCACAATTTTCACAGCACATATCACAGGAACTTGGTAGAACTTTGAAAACTGCACTCAGCATGACGATAACTTCACAATATTGGCGATTCACACATCACCGATCATCCTGCGCAATGACCTGATACCACAAATTCACTGATATATTCCTGGAGCTCGAACCTGCTGATATTCTGTAGATTTCATGAACATAACACTGATATTCCATTTAACGATGCCTGAAAATAAACCACATCACTCTTAATCCCGACCCGGTCTTCGCGAGGTTTATCGAATACCGCCAAAACTTACTACCGGCGTCTCGAATGTGCCGAATTTCAGATTCCGACAACTTTGATGAATTTAATTGCCACTGGATATCGGCTTTAACGGATCTGTGACCACTAACTATTTCTACTCGCGTACACACAACTAATTAACGCAAGATCAAAGGACAATACGCAATAATTGAACGAATTTCATGCGGAGACTTTTTCCTACGCGTTCGGTGTTGGAACAATTCACCTTACTGAACGTAATCACGAATCAACTCTCTTCACCAATCGGAACGGCTGAAATTTTGAAAAAGAGTCTCCTCATTGGCCCGCCGATACCCGCGAGCTTATCGCGACATCTCTTACAATTTGAAAACCAAAACACTGTTCTAAACTCTGATTAATCTCTGTTTATGTAGAGACAGTGTCCATTATGCCAATAATTCATTATTCGGATGTATTCTGAAGAATTATATGCGGGTCTCTACACCGTCAGTAAGTTTTTTTTGGCTAAAAACTGAATTTTCTTGATGCATTACGAAGCAAAAATATGTAATGCGTCGGACACCCGCTGGAAGGCATTGTCGCCAGCGGATGGGGAGTCTTCAGGATGGGGATGCGGTGGAGGCGCCACCTTATCATATGCATGTTAAACTGTAGAGGCGCGTAAAAGCCATAAGTGGAATTGCGTTTGTGTGTGAGAAATATATCCGATCGATATAACAGGATGCAGAGTGGTGGGCGTCGGTGGTGGTGGTGGTGGTGATGGTGCAGGCCATCCCCATGACATAAAGAGGATAGGGTGATATCGGTTCGCGTCCTTAACTTTTTTCCGCTTTAATCCTGACGGACTAGGATGTAGTTATGCCAAAAAACAGTTCGAGGCATGCGATAGAGTCAGGAACAAAACGTTCTTACGTTCGACCGACTATTCGGGCTAACGCCGCCGAGAATAAACATTACCGAAGCATACACATCGGTGTTGTGAACGGGAAACGATGGGTCCTATTAAAAAAACGTCTAGGTCTTGCCACGGACGAAGACCTCGCTGGGCATTTGCTGGACTTGGGTGAATCTTCGCCAAGGTATTTACTGAAATTATTATTAAACAATCGGCATATTATTCTGCATGGCGATACGCATTGTGCGATGGATTATCCAAGTCTGAAAACCGTGTGGGAGGGGGTAGCTGTCACTTATACCGAAGCAACTGCTAGCAATGGCTGGCTTGTGAAACGTCAAACGAGAACTCCACTACGCCCCCTACTCTTCATCGAATCGCGCGTTCATTCGAAAATACACTCAACTTAATATTAACTACATAACATTTGTATTATTGGTGATTGTTGATAGGCTGAACCAGAGATGTCAGAATGGAGGTGACTGGAAAGCTGACAGTAGCAACGAGGGAGATAGCCCTGTTACCGCCACTGTTGAAGATGCAGTGGATGAAACGGAGGAGCCATTGCGTCGGAGTCCTCGCAAACAACTACCATTGCCGTCAACAGAGCCAGAATCGTTATCATCAAATGGCAGTGAAATTCAAGAAAAGGAAACAGCAACCATTGCAGATATTGTTAAAGTGCATGTCCGACGAAGCTCTAGGAATAAGCATCACAAAAGTAAAACCAAGCATCATAAAGTCAAGCGCAAGAAGAAAAAACACTGCAAAGATTTGGGAGATACGTCGTTAGAATTAAAAGAACAAAATGTGGTAGTCGTACCTCTGGCTCAAAAGACCAACGACGATTCACTTGATATCAAGAAAAAACCTATTGATGAAAGTCACGTGAACAGCAAAGTTGAGTGCTACGTCAAGGAGAGTAAATTCCAACAATCTGGGACACAGGTAGGTTTAGAAAAACCAAAGACTGAAGATATAGATAGGATAAAGTTTGCTGAAGATGTAAATAGGACTAGAGATGGCTTTGACAATGGTATCACGGAGACAGATATTTCGTCTAAAGAATTGACAGACGTCGATACCTCAACTGTATTATCTGATAAGACAGAAGTGATTTCTCCAACGAGGAAAGAAAACAAGTCACCGATTGTAAATACCTGCAAGAAGAAGGTTGTGTTAGCAATTGAGACAGATATAACAGAGGATTTGGGTGTGCAAGAAAATGTCAACAAGAAGTCTGAAAATTTGAATTTATCCGATTCAGATTTGGATGGTGACCACAAAATTCTTGATCAAGATAATACTCGGGAATTGAAAGTTAATAAGTCCTCTGATGAGCGAAAAGGCCGTAAAAAACGAAAACGAATCAGAAACGAGGCCACTAAAGATGGGACCAATGTCAAAAATGCATCCGCCAACCTGACAGAAGAGCATGCCCATAAACATCGTAAAAAAAAGCACAAGCATACCGGTGATCACAAGAATAAAAAACATCATGACGTGCGTAAAGCACCACAAAATGGAATTGTTGTTCCTGAAGAAAATACGGAGCTTATTTCTGTCATCACTAATCTTCCTCCTGCAATTCCTGAGAGCACACCAATTGAAACAAATCTGGAAAATTCTTTGACTGAACCACAGAGATTAGCAATAAAAATAAAGCTGTGTCAAGAATGCAATACTCGCCATTTGCAGGATGCTTGCCCACTGCTGGAACCTCAGTTTGCAATTCCTGATTCTACCTCTTATGATGACTGGTTGAATGAGCATAACGATAATCCTGAAGTCCAGAAGATAGTCCGCTGTGATGACCCGATGTCAGAAGGCTATGATAAACCTGCAGACGATGGTTTTGAATCAGACGAGGACCAGATAAATGTAGAACAATCGAAGCAGAGAATTAAAGTAGAAAGTGAAGAAAAACAGTTGATTATTGACAAAGATAGACCAGTCTATGCCAGAGATTCATTGCCAAAGTGCTTGGAACTTAAGGTATCTAATCGGGACCACGGACTTGGAGTATATGCCAAGGGTCAAGTCCCGATGTATGCCAGCCTAGGCCCACTCGTCGGTATTCCTGTCAAGGAAATGGATATTCCAGATGACTTCCCGATGAGACATATCTGGGAGGTAAGATGTTCGATCGAGCTCTACCTCAGTTGTTTTTTAATGGAATAAAAATATTTATCCTTGCAGATGGAGCATAATGGTAAGACCACATACATCAGTACTACAGACCCATTGAGAAGTAATTGGGTTCGTTATATGCGACCTGCTGATACAAGGGAAGAGAGAAACGTTGTTGTTGTAACCAGACAAGGAGAGCTTCACTTGGTCACAACACAGAACATTTCTCTCGGGACTGAATTGACTTACTGGGCAGATTCTCAATCCTCAGCTTGGACGCGAAAAAACAAAATGGATAAGACAAGTAAGTTGTACTTATGTATGCAAAATAACGAAGTAAAGAAAGATCTCCAGTAAACAATTGTATGAATTTATCGAGGGCTAATGGGCTATTTTAATGTGTTTTGACCTCAAGAATACGAATCTGCCGGCCAAATTGGTCTACCTATAAAATTGATCCAGTTATCGCCAATTCTTCGTTTTTCGGAACAGAAAAATCGAGATATCTCAATGGGACTAATTCGTAGTTTAATTTAATCGACGGATTCGTATTTCTCAGGTCAAAATACATTAGAAAAGTGTCCTACGATCGATTTTAAAAAATGTTGATTTTTGGCCCCAAAATCGACAAAGATCTAAGGTATACCCCTTTGTATTTTTTTGATTTTTGGGCTGAAAATGAAGTATTTTTGCATTGATCGTAGGACGCTTTTCTAACGTATTCTGACCTCAGGAACACGAATCCGTCGACTGAATTAAGCTAGAAAAATATCCCATCGAGATATATAGATTTTTTCACTTGTCGGAGCGATAAATTGGCGATCACTCGATCAATTTAGCTTGCGGATTCGGATTCCTGGGCTCAAAATACGTCAGAATACCTTAGGAAACCCTATAAAAAAAAATGTCGATTTTTGACCCGAAAATCGAAAAAAATCTAAGGTATACCCCTTTGGATTTTTTCAATTTTGGGGTAAAAAATAAAGTATTTTTAAAATCGATCGCAGGACATTTTTCTAACGTATTTTGACCTCTTATACTCGGAATTTTTCTTTTTTATAGACTGTGGAGGCTGTAATCTGAATTTTGCTCACCCGATTTATTATCGCCTCCATTGCTGCATCTTTCATGATACCAACTACAGCCTCACTATCAGAAAATATCATTGCAAGGTGAATAAAATGAAAAGAAATATTTCAAAATTTAAAACAATTGTCAGAATTCGAAATTAGTGGTGACTCGAATTTTGTTTTCTTCAGGTTTGCGGAGCCGCCGTTTTGGGAAAAGATAATATCATGAAGCACGCTGCCGAGTTACACGCTGGTCGTGGAGCTTATCAATGCCAGTACTGTAAAAAGTTTTTCCTGCGGCTCAACTATCTTGAAATGCACAGAACTTATGGATGCTCCCAAAATCCACAGAGAGCACGGCCTCTCTGCGATTTTTGCGGTCGCAAATTTTGTCAGCCCCAAAAATTGAAAGTTCACATCAAGCGAATGCACAGCGGTAAGATTTAAAATAGACGGATCTTGTCTTGTCAAAACTCGAGAACTTTCCCTTATTTCTCTTCCGTGAATATATTTTAGATATGTCCGAAGTCCTCAGAGAATTCCAGTGCAAGTTATGTTTGAAACTTTTGGGGTCGAGAGCAGCATTGCAGCGGCACATGAAAGAAGTACATCACAAGGATGTTATTGGAGCAGCTACTTGTGACCGTTGTGGGAAAATGTTCCAAAATAAAAGCAACCTTAAGATTCATATGTTGACGCATAGCGGAGTCAAACCTTTCAAGTATGTTATTTTAAAAATCTCCATACTTCCGATTTCATCTCCAACCGCAGTGTCGCACTACAATTCATTTTACAGATGCAAAGAAAATAGTTGCAAGGCTGCATTTACGACGAAACAATGCTTGCAATTTCACTACAAAAAAGTACATGGCCTGACGGAAGAAATGATGCCCAAAATCGAACGTTCTGTGGCCTACACATTCGATGCATACAGCGGGGGTCTGATCGAGGATACGGGTCGCGGGAAAACGCCTAAATTGAGTCGACAAAATTCTCAGGTATGTGTATTTATTTTCTGCTTTACTTGGAAAGATCGTAAGAGATGACAACCATGACTACTCTGATGTTCAGGACAACAGCAACAGTTTACCATCATTGGACGAATGCAGTTCGGAAAGCAGTTTAAAAACCGAGACACCGATAAAAGCTACCGAACCAGAGGTGATAGAATATCAACACGACGAAGAACTTCCGGCTAAGGATGAATTGGATCATGAAAGTCGACAGCTCCCATCGCCGCAGCCAAGTACTCTGCAGATACCTGACAACATAGAATCTAGTGTGGAGAATATTCGTACTGAAGGTGATTTATATGCAACTTCTAGATTGCAAAGTAAAGGAAGTAAAAAGTGGATGGGCGAGTTCAATACGCCTGCAACTACAGAAATACTTACCGCGCCCCAGCCTTCATCTGCTTCATCGGATGTCTATGAATTTGAGGAGAGAAAAGAAGAGGACAAAATAACGCAAGCCCTCATCGACGAGTCTAAGCTGGGTCTGAATGTTTACAGGCGAACAGAAAGTTCTAATGCCAGTCTTCTGGTAGAGGCAGCATTGGATGCTGCGGAGAGAGACATTGGAGCTGTTTCTAGTCCGATTTTAGAAGATAACGACAGAGATACAAATTTATATTCGATTTCCACACATTTACAATCACCTATGCCTCAGAGATCTCCAGATACACACCTGGATTCTTACATACAACATCAAGAGTTAATGTCTCCTGCACCGACCCCGGACAATCGTCATACTCCGCCTAATCATTTGCACATGGATTATCACCTGCACAGACCCGTCGACTACATGAATGCAAGAACTCATAATATCGAGCAGTACTTACACCACGAAGATCTGCCCCGGGTTTCATCTCCGAATAATTATATTCATGTGCAAGACTTAGTGTCCCCAGCCGTGACGCCTAACCCAAGATATCAGGATGTGCACCATCATCAGGTACCAACGGATAACCTTTCTAGCGACGAAGGCGATTCTGTTGCTCAAAATTTAAGCCTCTCTGTCAAAGAAAAAGCTTTGCAACTCGATCTGTCCACTTCGTACAAGTATGATGCCATTGAATCGGATTTTGGAAGGGAAAGATCAAATTTCGAGCCCCTGGTGTTGAACAGCAGTGAACTCCAAGGCTTGGATATGTCGGCTAGAGGGTTTCACCACAGTTTCGGCGCCCAGGTACAAAACGCCCGCTATCATCATCACCTATATGAAATTACGGAAAGGCAAACTGTGGATCTCAGTAGAACAGGGGGCTACTCGATGTCTCCCCCACCTCCTCCGCCTCCTTATCCACATAACGACGTTCTCAGAGTAGTTAGCCTAGACTTGACTCCAGGAGGACGACATAGCGTGGATTTGAGCCTTTCTAGGTCTCATCATTTGCATGGGACTGGAACACGGCTACTGACAAGTCCGCAACCACCAGGTGTCTCGAATTCGCATGTTGTGCCTGATACGGTCGATGGCCGAATTCTTTCTCCCCCACCTCCTGGATACAATCCAACTTACCCGGTAAGTCCAGCTCCTTATCACCCTCCTAGACCTGGATACCACCATTATTCTGGTTATTACTAATCTCTAAAACAAATTTTCATACTCTACCGAAATCCAAACAATTATAGTGTAAAGGGAGTCTAGTATTTTGGGAATTAGACATTAGTGTTTACTATTTAGCAAAATCGCGATGGTTGCTGCATTTAAAAAAACGAAAAAACCAATCGTCGTCGTGATTATTCGTTATTTTTGTTAGAATATTGTCAAATCTAGGACATTGACGATTCTTGTGAATTTGACATTTGACAGGATGCACACGTGGTAGCAAGTTTGAAAAAGTTGTTATTTAGCTTTTAGCATCAATATATTCTTCTATCTAGAATATATGATCCTGACACACGCCTTGGCCTGGAGTCACATAAAAATTAATTATAACAGACTTTTCGTAGATTATTATTTTCATCTCTCAGTTTCACCATCTTTTTAAATTCTAACAATTAGTTATTTCTAGTCAAAGTGATTGTTGCAATTTTTAAAGAATTAACGTTGAGTTTTACAATTGAATTATCCTGGATTCCGTTTTGAACATTTAGAATGTTCACGGCAGTGCGTAGGTGGAAACGTTTATAATATAATATTAATTATTAGGGAAAAATAGATCTAAGGTTAAAAAATATTTGCATGATTATCTGATGAAGCTCAAACCCTTTGAAGGATGATTCAACTTGATATATGTTTAGGGTTGGGGTGAATAGGAGATTGCGACTAGTATACATGTAGTTCTTGCTTACTGCCAGTGAAGATAATTTGTAGAAAAAAGATAGTATAGTGTCAACGTTTATTTAACTAAACTTGCGTAATCGCAAGTTTATTACGTAGGTGAAATTATGTATATTATACATCGGAATAATTTGCAATAAGTATCCGGATCAGAGATCTTCACTAGAATCGGTACCCGCCTGACAAGTTTGTACTTACTTTCAAGAATATCATTTATTTAAGCTAAATCCGATGCTAATCGTGTCTTCGTTTCATCCCCAAAATAGTCTTATTTAGCCACTATTCATCAACACCAAAGATCTAAAATATAATTGTAACCTTTGTGCCAAATTATATTGGGAGGCAGCTGTTGTATTGTAGTAGATATGTTCTTTGATTGCCAATGGAGTTATTCTACTATTAATTCTAATCATGGAAATAGCTACAATTTATCTTCAAAGTGCAGTTAATTCTCTAAAGATATCTCCTTTGACATTTGTAAATTATCAAAACTCTTGGTTTTCCTTTGTAAATATTTAGAATTATAATATATAGGCACTATTGTGATATGATTTTGTGATTTTATATTAATATTGTTGGTATACACCTACACATACTTAGCCTTCATGACATTGAGGATAACTCCATGAATGATTCTCTTGAGTGTGATATTATTTATTTTTTAATTTACCTAAATTAATTATGCAAATCTTATTTAATCAATTGTATTCTGTATATTGTGCATATACCATTTAGAGTAACAAGTGAAAATTTTAAGATACCAATTCTGAAAAAAAGAAAACTCAAAAGGATAATATTTATGAGTACAAAATGTGGCACAGGATATATTTATATCGGGTTTATTAATTTTAAGAGAATACTTATAGAACTTACGATAATTAAAAAGACCAAAATCTTATTCTCTCCCAACAATTGTGTTATTTAACATTTAATCAAATAGCCCAGTCGTGTCGCACATCATAACTCTCCCATGTGAATGCCCTGAGATAAATTATGCAACAGGCCACTATAATAGCCTTTTCGAATTGACACTAAAGGTCGATGTCGATATGAGGCATTTACATACGAATTATAAAAGATCTCGCGATTGTCTCTTCGGTCGTCAACGAATCAACAATAACGAAGTGATTGTCCAAGGGTGAGCAGCTGAGCTGCTATTGGATTTTTTCAAATTACATTTCGCAATCGAAATTCGTGATAATGGCACTGCTGAGACAATGTAAGTCCCTGCATTCATTTATTTTTTTAATAATTCAGATTCATTTGCTGTCTATTAAAACCTGGTTGAAGTAGCTGATTTTCCTTTACCTTATTTTATAGATTGGAGACTTGCACAATGGAATTATCTACGCAAGTTCAGTGCATCACAGATACCAGAAATGCCAGCGTGCAGCCACAAACCTTCTCCTTATAGAGTACGGTGTATTATTTCATAGGAACACAAAAAAATCTTTTCACACTTCTAATCTGATGGAACTAAAGATTTAGATGATCATTTCCTAGGGCGAAAGCTATGATACAGTAAGAGAGACAGCTGCATTGCATATAGCACCTTGCCAGGTACCTTTCTACAAAAAACCATTGTTGATGCACGAAGGTTTTGGTCAGTGGCTCTGGGACCACCAGGGAAAACGATACCTTGATATGTTTGCCGGTGTTGCTACAGTATCGGTTGGTCATTCCCATCCGTGAGTTACTGAAAAAAATACCTAAGGATTCAAAAATGAAAGAGTGTAGCAATAAATTGGTTTTCCAAACAGGAAAATCATTTCTGCCGTACTGCAGCAAATGAATCGCTTAGGTCATACAACGCCGATCTACTTGCAGCCTCGTCTACAGGAATATGTTAAAAAATTAGTGGCAAAAATGCCTGGGGACTTGTCAGTTGTTTACCTGGTTAATAGTGGCTCAGAAGCAACGGAACTTGCTTTTTTAATGGCACGACTTTACACCGGTACTCATGATATCGTATCATTGAAAAATTGCTATCATGGAGGTAGCCATACGGCGGCAGCGTCCACAGCATTGTCAACTTGGAGGTATCCTGTGAACGCACCATCTGGACATATTCATGTTGGTAACTATTCCAATGTGGAGTCTATAATACTGCAGAAAATTTTGGGCTGTTAGATAAAAAGCCTAATTTATATTTTGTCATCTTGGACACCAGGTCACTAATCCTGATGTCTATCATGGTCCTTGGGGTGGGTCAAGATGTCGTGACAGCCCCATAGCACCAGGTAACAGAAAATGTCAGTGTGCCGGTGGAACTTGCCTTGCGTCGGACAAATACTTTGAGCAAATAAAAGACGTCTTTAAATTTAGCCTGCCGAATAACGGACGGGTTGCTGCTTTTATTGCCGAGAGTATCCAAGTGAGTTTCGTACTGGAGATTTATTTTGCAATGATCTTGAATTTCAGCTCAATATGTATTATTGTATTATGCGTGAAAGGGTGTAGGTGGAACTGTACAATTTCCAAGGTCATATTTATCGAGAGTCTATAAATTTATACGTCGTCATGGGGGCCTGTGTATTGCCGACGAGGTACAGACTGGATTTGGTCGTACCGGAGAACATTACTGGGGATTTCAAGGTCACGGAGTTGAGCCCGATATTGTCACTATGGGAAAGGGTATCGCCAATGGCTTTCCCATGGGCGCTGTTGTTACGAGACCGGCTATTGCAAACACTCTGAAACAGGCGCTACATTTTAATACCTTTGGAGGGAATCCTATAGCATGTTCTGCAGGCTCTGCGGTATTGGATGTGAGTGCACACACAGCACAGAAGTACTTTTTTAGTTATGTATTACAGCGCAGCTATGCACTCATTCAAATCGCGAGTTTTCCGATTTGAATTGCAAATATCCAGTTCAATACATTAACTATTTCTCCTCTCGTATTCAAATGAGGGTTCACAAGGTCCCAAAATCCGTTGCAACATTGGACATGTCCCTATGAAAACAATTCAGAAGACGTCACTCCACAATGCAATTAATGTTATGTAAAAAAAAAAATCTGAATGTTAATAATACTACAGATTATTGAGGAAGAACAGCTCCAGGAAAATGCATTCCATGTCGGGACTCACTTATTAGAAAGATTGGGGGCATTGCAGTTGGATCATCCAACAGTTATTGGTGACGTGAGGGGTAAAGGTTTAATGATCGGTGTCGAGTTGGTTTCTAATCCAGAGACCAGAGAGCCTTTGCCACCGTCACAAATGATTGAATTATTCGAAGAAATTAAAGACATGGGTGTGCTTCTTGGAAAAGGTGGACTCCGTGCAAATGTGAGTTGAATTCATTTATATCCCAGACCAACTTTTTTCACAGGTGTGATTAATAAATCGTATCACAGGTGCTGAGAATAAAACCTCCTCTGTGCGTGACGAAAGCTGATGCGGATTTCACTGTAGAAGTAATAAATAAAGCGATTCAGAATCTTAAGCACAGATATTCACATAATGAGGAATCTGTGTACTGCAATGGTGTCTGACTACTTAGGGTTTGTATGATTGAAGTACATCAAAGATTAATAACAAAATATTTTATTGTTTGATAAGCATGTATAAGCATTTACATAAACTTTTATCAGCGATTATGGATTATTCAACTGTTTCTTTCTTGAAAATTACATTATTCCTAATATGCTTTTCTAGCCATACCTGAACAGTTGTGTGCTTTCTCAAGAAAAACTGTTACGGAGTTTCATGAAATTTTGAACATTTACACTGGTAACGAGATTCTGGCAATTCTAAATATTAATTAATAATAATTATTAGCTGTACATAGTAAACTTAGGATATATGATAACATCCATACCACCATTGAAGTTATTGCTCAAGCCTTATGCATTTCAAATAAATATGCATGGTCCAGAACTATACTTTAGAAATGTACACTGTATAATAATGCAATTTTAGAAAAATTTTGACGACAATAAATTAAGAGAACACAATGTTATTTGTTCAATATGATTAACAATGACTTGTTCGTTAGTGAGTAGGATAGATATCGTTTTGTAGCAAGCTGATCACCACAAAAATTGCAGTAGCTCTTCTTTTTTAGCTTCTCATTGTCTAACTGAACAGTTTATCAGATGTAATCTTTGTGGAAGCCCGAAAAATCGGAGTAGACCTACAATGCATAGGTATGCATGTTTTTATATACTATATATATCACAACTTTGAGAAATGCACTAAACAACAACTTTATTGATATTTATTTCAACGCGAGAAAAAAAAAAACATTTGATTCTTGATTAAAAAAAATATTGAAATGTTAAAATGTATGTAGTAGTTAGTATAGTATCAAGAGAAAATATTGCCAACAGATCACATTTTTCAATCATCGTAATACTTCTTCTTTTCAAAATTAATTAGTTCAGTTATTGCTACTCCCAGTGATTAGATCCAATGTTAATAATTATGTTAATAATATAAATAATATCTATATTGAGTTCAAGAGTAGGTTCCGAGTACTAATTAAATTTTTTTTTTATAATCATGTATGTTACAATTTGATAAACTTTGTAAATTGTAATTTTACGCCAGTCATAGTTTATGCTCGAGAGAGCTGTATCTGCCTGTGAGCGAGGCACAATAGTTGACATCAAAGTTTTCTTCGATTTTGGTTCGAGCAATAACTCAG
This sequence comes from Athalia circularis, assembly GCA_963978495.1. Lineage (NCBI taxonomy): Eukaryota > Metazoa > Arthropoda > Insecta > Hymenoptera > Athaliidae > Athalia > Athalia circularis. Next base: position 37,242,190 of record OZ021698.1, on the reverse strand, counting down.
TCAGCTCCAAGAATCGAGTCACTTCGATGCAACTACAGTCTGTCCTTGTAGAGAATCATCAATATATGATTAGCTATACGTTGCATACAATAGTTGCAATTGATAAAAAAATAAATACTTTATTGAACTATATTCACAAACGAAGAAATAGTCCGCGTAAATGCACATCCAATTCGGTTCGAGCAATAATTAGGGGGGCATACATATGGGGATTGTCAACTGAAATATTGTATGAAAACCGCATTGAATTGTGGGTAGAAAATTAGCGATCACAGTATACTCGCATAATTATGCCTACATAGTTTGGCACGTTGAAAAAGTTCGTCAGTTCAAAATTGATTTAAAAAAGATATTGCAGAATTTTACCATCAATCTTTACTCAATATTTGTAATCCAATTACTTGGTTGAATCAATGGTAGATAAACTATAACTTTGCTCTTCATTTTCAACCACAAATCAATCGAGTCTTTGGCATGAGGATTTTATCAGTTTGTCTACTGTTTAGAAATTGAAAAATGCTTTAGTGGTATCCATTTTCAATTCCACATAACTCTGGATTACATCAAAATACTAGTATATCATTGTCGAGCCCTAATCAAAAAATATTTTTTTAGAATATTCCTTGTTTTGATATTACCCTGTCGTCTTTAGGGTTTATGCAGAGATAAAATTACCTCTGATTATTTTTAGTATCGATTATCAAGCAATGAAGTTGGACAAAACCATCTTTGAGTCGGGAAGAGTATCAAGGAGAAAATGTGGGGTATCAGCCATTGATGCTAGGTCAGCTTCTAGCAATGCTAATTGTAATTCCCTTCTTGCTTTTTGCACTATATAAACCATAAGCGACACACCAATCAGTATCTGGAAGAGGTTATCAATTTGATTAATTCAAAGGAAAGACTGGTACTAATTAACAAATGATTAGATAATCCTTATTACCTGAAAACAAAATACCACGTAACCAGTGGCTGCTGTTGATCTGTCTTCAAGTACATCCTGCATAGATCTTAAACTGCTTCCTAAATAAACATTTATCAATTGAGCTGGTAGCAAGCCTATTGCACTTGCAAGATGATACCGGAAGCCGCTGAGATTGCTCACCTGGAAAAAGTAGGAAATTTCTAAAATCAGGCTGGAAATTCTGAGTTCTTATTTTGTGGAAGATATAACTTCAGCTGAACCGTGTGTGGGAAGCTCTTGTTGAGTTGAATATTAACAGTTATGTGCGCTAATACATTAATCTTATCTAGAGTGTGTTAAGCTAGGCAAGATGAATTTAATGTTGCCAGGTTCAAACTTACTGCAAAAATTGTATTTTGTAGCCCAAATGGTATTGGCGTGAGTCTGGCAAAAAGAACAACTTTGAAGGCCTGGGGTCCTGAAATTACTCTCAGAATTGCTCGTGCTGTATCACTTCGAAGCAGAGCCCCGATGGGCAGTTTTGACGACAAGGCTCCCAGGGTACCATGTGCTATAGCTATACCCAAGTTGGCTGCTAATAAAACCATTGTAATGCCTTTCAAAACGCCGAACAAATATCCGCTTGCAACGATCAGGAATAAATATCCAATAACAATAGGAAACGACACAATGGTAAATAGGCCGATAAAAATTATGGTGACTAGCCAAGGATTTTGGTGCTCTATCCAGTAGAGCAAAGTCTTTATATAGTCACGACAGACAAATACAATGGCCCCGAGAAACGCCAGCGTAGCAACTGTTATGACGATGTAGCATAGTGAATTGGAATTCACACAGTTGCAGCGTATTGTATTGTGGGAGTTTTTGAACGTCCTGATTCCATTATCACCACTTTCAATGCTGATCACGTCCATTTTAATTGTTTATTATCCTTGATGTTTACTTGGTTACTATATTTATCAGTGTTCTTTGTAGGAGCAGATGCCAACTTCTCAATTCGTTAATACAGTGCATGGATTATTTTTGGTCACAACGGTTGGATGGGTTATTGCTTTTTGGCATAGGTCACATTGGTAATATAACTTTCGTACTCCTATTTCGTAACTGCTGTTCGCCATTGCGTTGTAACCATGACATTGAAGGAGTGTCGAATTGTTACAGCTAATCGTAAATAATAATACCATCGAACTACAGACAACTCTTTGATTACACTAATTGTAGTGCGGTGATTTAATAACTCACAGTTTTAGAAGTGTCGCGATTCATCAGTACAGACTTTTTACTGCGAACTTGACAGACCGTTGACCGCATTGCAACCGCAACAATTCACCGACGAGTATCGCCACCCTTGGGTTGTCTGCTACATTTCAGCGCTATCGTCATGGCAACGGAAAAGACGCCGTCCACAAACGTCGTATACCTACATGTGTCAGAGTCGATTCTGCGATGGATGTAAACGTAAACGAAAAGCAGAATTTTATGCAGGACATGGATGAATTAGATGATGATTTATTCGGGACGCTTGCGAAAAGGAAAAACTCCCCTGGAGTCAAGAAGAAAGTTGCGTTTCAGGGTTCGTTGGTTCACTTTTTCTATACACACACTCGATCGTTTCATACTCAGCTCATGCAATGGTATTCCTTTCAGATTTTAATGAGGAAGATCCTCTGGCTGATTTATTGTCGGATGAAGATGATTTACAAATTGATCCTGCACCATCGAGTACTGGTGTAAAAAGTAGTCGTATATCAGATTTGTTTGGCATAAAAAACACAGATTCCTCAGATGGAATTAATGTGCAACAAGGTAAAAAACAGCTAATGATAGACCCAATAGTTGAAAAGGCCACAGAAGCAGCTGAAAAAGTGGTTGTCAAGGCTGATGAGTGGTCAGGATTATCAAGTACGACGTCAAAGACAGTTTCAAATGAACAACCCAGATCCCACTCACTTACACGCTCTGATAATATAACTAATGATGGAATAGTACCAAGCTCTAATGAAAGGACTAGTAGCATTGCAGACAAGTCCAAGAAGTCAACCCTGATGGAGGATCTGTTTGGCAGCAAGTCTAAGTCAACCAGCGCAAAAGACAAATACATCCGAAAAGAGCCCACTACTGCTGGATTAAAAATCTCTGAAATCCAGAACAAGTCTGAACTGCTATCAAAATCCTCTAATCCTGTAGGATATGCTCCGACTGTTTCTGCCCCACGAGAATCTCGTAGAGGTAGACGGAGCTCAGGCGGCATTATTGATCCTCTTGGAATGTTTTCATCATCTTCGACTGGCATAGCTGACGTATCCGGAGCACAGACCTCTGAGGTATGATACAATAAGGCATAGGTGTAAGAAGAGTATGAGAGTTTGAATTATCCCATGTACCAGGTGAATACATCAAGAACAGACTACACCTCGTCCTCTAACAATAAGTCAAATAATGAATCAACAGTAATGAAGGACACTGGTAAAACTATAGAGTTTCCAACGGAAGACTTACCTGAGTGGCTAGGTGGTCCAAAGCAATCGATGGAGAGCAGTGCATCAGCTAAAAAGGAAGCAGTTCTGCTGGCTGCAAAACCTGCAGATATAGCTTCAAAAGAGCCTCACACATTATTGAATGAAACAGCAGAGAATACTGCCCTTCACTCAACTGTTTTTAGTTCGGAACAACCACCAGATTATTCCCAGCATCTGTCAGTACTAAGCAGCAATCAATTTAATCAACATGCAACTTTGATGTCCTTGCAACAACAAGAGCATGAGTTGAGAACAGCAGCCACGTTGTCCAAGCAAAGCGAGCAATGGAATAAAATGATCGAGAGCCAAAGAACTAGACTTAACGATCAGGAAAAACAATTCAATATTCTCATAAAGAGACAAATTGATCGACAAGAATTACTTGAGGCTCAAATGAAGGCACAGCAAGAGCGGATTAACTCTCATTTACAGGTAGGTTTTGTGGTTTATTTTTTTCATTTTTAAAAAAAAAATCAAATTTCTCTTTCCAACTAATTTCTAGGTGCTATTGGCTCAGCCTACTTCGGTACCAATGGGATCATCGGTAATAGGCCTAGATGATATAACTAAAGTTACTGATGCAAGTAAAAATCATTCACATGAATTCGAGCATATCCTCGAAAAATTACAAGCGGAGAAATTTTATTTTGAAAACATCTTGGACAGACTGAAAGACCAGCATCAAAAAGAAATAGCAATTATAGAAGAATCTTATACGTGAGTGAAAAACCTATCATTCAAAGGGTAGTCTAATTAGTCTGTGCAAATGCATTTTTATCGCTATTCTCTTTCAGGAGGCATATAGAGATTGTTGATGAGCGTATGGTAAAATTAGAAAAGTGCCTACGCCAGGATGCTGAAATAATGGAAGCCGATTACGAGGCAAAACTACAGAAGATGAAAGGAGAGCAAGAACTCCTAAAGATAGCACATGGTGAGGAAATAGAAGACCAGAAGGTATTATACGAATACCTCGTTTGTGTTCAGACTGAGTTCATATTTCCACGTGATTTTTATGTACCCATAAGCATTTACATTTCAGTTAATGTAGTAAATTTTCACAGCAAAAGTATACAAAACGCATAAAAGAGATACAGGATCAACAACATCGCAATTTAGAGCTGGTGCAGAAAGAATATATCGAGACAATTGAAAACATCAGCAGAGCTAAGGAGATTGAACGAGAAAATATAAGCAATGCCACTATTCAGACTGTAAGTCTCAATGACACTCTGCAAACGATGAAAGTAACACTGACTGAAATTGGGGAAATGAAAATTAAATTTGAAAAACGTACCATAGAAAGTGACCAGGCTAAAGAACTAATTCTGAGTCAACAGATCGAAGAAATAAAAGGTACGAATCCTGTTCTGTTATTTACTTACTGATCGGTAATTCGGCCAATATATTTTTAGATTTGAAGGAATATTTGAAAAAGCAGCATGAGTGCCTTGAAGAAGATCGCAAGGAGGTAGCACAGGCAACACGGCGATTGGATGGTGAAACCTTACGTGTAATTTCCGAATTCGATAGTCATCTCAAGGAGAATAGAGAAGCTGATAATAGGCTAAAAAGTAGAGAGGAAGCACTAGTTAAAGAAAAGGAATTGCTTGATACGCAAATTCAATGGGAACGTCGCCATATACAAGTATGATGATCACCTGAAATACATTTTAATCTTTTTCCCCGCTATTTTGATAAAAAATGTTGTTTTTTTTTCGTTTTCGATGAAGACAATAAAAGATGCGTGGATCAAAGAGCAGGAGAGGCAGGCCAAGCAGCTTGCTGAAGAACGGCACGGCATCGCGGCAGAAAAAGCCAGACTAGAGACACTGAGGAGATTAAAACTTGACGATAGTGAAACTGCCAAGGCTGAAGTTTGTATTTAGTATGATCACTTTATTGTTTTTTTATCTCAAACTTGGAATAATATTTATTTTCAACTTCAGCTGGAGGCTGCTCTGTGCACCGCACGCGATGCATCTAATCTGGCGAATCGTGAACGACAGAAGTGGAGGGAGAGATTAGCTGAACTTGAAGTACAGAAACAGCAACTTGTGGATAAAGAAAATTCACTGACACTTCGTGCCAAAGAACTTGAGGATCTTACCCAGGTCAAAATCCAATCCACATATCTGCATCACCGTATATATTTATTTATTTACAAAAATTTCCTTCATCAACTCATTATAGTCGGCTTTGGAAAAAAGAGACGAAGGCCTCAAAGCTCTGAAACAAGCTCATTACCTCGAGGAACAACAAAAAGCCTACCTTGAAAAACTACAACTGCAATCGCGAACATTGGCACAACGTGAAAATAAACTTGCTGCTGAAAAATTGGCTTTGTCAAGGTAGACAATTATTCTTAAAAAGCATAGACTATATTTCATTTATTCACACATCTAACAATGTTATTGCCCTTGTTATCAGGGAAAGATTGGCACTGAGGATGACTCAAGTAGATAAACCTGAGAAAGATGTAGAAAGAACTGTGGCAGTTAGATATAACGTGGATCAAGAATACCCTGTCTCCCAGTTTAACGTATTGTCTGATTCGCAAATGTCAACACATTTTAAGGTGACCTCGTTATGAATTTTTTATTTCTTCACTGGTTTTTAACATTTTTTCTCTGAAGTAATAGTATGACATATATTATTTTTAGGACATCGTAGACCCACGTTTGGTCTTATTGAAGATAGACTTGGCTAATGAACTCAATGTGAGTAACGATTTATCAGAATTGTAATACCTTCAATGAATAAAAAAAATGAAGGTGTTATGAATTTTAAGTAATTTTATGAACTATCTAAGCTCTGTGATTTTTCTAAAAAAGTATTTTATTAAAATGTTGGCTTGAGATCAACAATCATTCATGAGAGTACAGAAGGTTGATTGAATTTAATCGATCAGCTTACTGTAGTTCCACTGTCATCGCCCAGTCATCGCAGGATCATCATCTGGGAAAATAAAATTTGTAATACGTAAGTGACAGACAGTACGTACTTGGATACTAAAATTTATTGATAGATTCAACCAAGGAAAACATACCACATGAAAGTGAGAAATGAGTCCTGATTAACTCTGTGTCCTCTTTGAAAATTACTATCTGATCAACACAAGTTACTGATCTGTTCAATGCTTGGTTGGCACATTCCCCACATGTATTCTGAAAAAAAAAATAATCATGGATTATTTGGTTCCAATATTCCGCACAATGGTCCAATAATAATTAACTCACTATTTCCTGGCACAACTTCAATGTGTCGATGTTGTTCTCAGGTGTAACAGACTTATTTATCTCTGGAAAGCTGTTCACAAATTTGATGGAATCCGATACAAAGTTTATGGCATCCCTGAGATTTTTTAGAATAATCGTTTTAATATGAATGGTAGAAAGAAATAATCCTAGGGCAAGAAGTACTCACCAGTGATATTTGTGCGTCACAGGTAATTTAGGGATGTCTTGTTCCAAACTTCGAACAACTTTCTGTAAACCATGCTTCTGCATGATAAGACTTTTCAAGTTCTTAGTAATATTTTCCTTGATTTGAGCTTGTTTATCTGTAATTCATGAAACATTGTAGTTCCTCACTTTTGACTTATTGTTCCAAATAATTACCCTGCAAAACGCTTAGCTCTGTCAGCCTGACAGTTTCTTCTGCTTTTATACGACTATCGTAATCTTTGTAATTCTGAAACTCCAGTTCTCGGTGTCGACGCAACAATTTTATCACAGATTCTATATCTCGACCTGCGCCTTCCATTTGAACTGGCCAAAAGTTAATTAAAACCGTTCAACTTAACTGTGGCCAAATATTTTCAGCGGCCACAATAACCTGTAATGGCAAATTTAAAAACCATCCGAACGTACTCTGATTGGTAGCGGCATCTAGATTAAAGGCGGGTAATTCTCGCTGTAGGCTATTCGATAATTTTCTTGCGTGGTCGTCGCAGATCCTAATGTCGTTGCTGATTTATCGAGTGACAAGTGATGGACTAACCAATGTCATGTGTATGGAAACTGCTATTTTGTGCCCGTACTTGTAATCTGGGCTAAGCTGGTTGGTTTAAGGAAGCCTGGGGTTGGCTCATTCTCTTTCGAATATTTATCATTGCAAGAAATTGCATGTCAACGACTCAACACCATTTTACTTCATCAACTTATTTTCCATTGCAAGTACAATGCATACTTCGAATCAATTTGCGTTGATTGGTGGTGACGGTGCCTTTGCAGACAGGCAAAAACGTTTGTTTGATCAACTTTCGATCGCAGAGAAGCAATGCAACAAAGATAAGAATACTGGTGCTGATCTTCCGATGGAGGTTGAATCTTTTACGGATGATAATGGAGGAGTGCGACCATTCAGAACTGGTAAGAAGCGTAAAAGTGAGACAAGGCAGTTTCGTGGCAAAGAAAGCATCTTTAAAAGGCCCGAAGGTCCTGCACCACGACATAATTGTCGTAGCATTCCTGATCATCATAGAAACCCTCATAAGTGGGTCAAATACAGCCTGGACGATGTTTCCAGTGATGACATGACCGATTGCAGCAACGCCAGAACTGCTTTTGCTTTTCTCAAGGAATTGAAAGCTCGGAGAGCAAGAGAGGAAAGTTTGGAAAATTTGGATTGCTCAATGGAGTGTGAGAACAAAACTAATCTAGTTACTTCATCCGGCATCCGATTCAAACAGCCGAATCGGCCAGTAGATATTCAATTCAAGAAGCCAGAAACTACTGATCGGTTTATTCAAAAAAATTCAGTGGTAGTTGTTGAGCGCGAGGAAAAGCCCATATTTCTGAGTACTAAAGTTGTAATGCCTGAATATGTGGTTGGTCAAAAGCAGAAGAGAAAAGATAAAGAAAAGAGAGGAACTTTGGGGTTGAAAATTGATCGCACCAATGCACTGAAATTAAATCACTTGGAAGAGTTTGATGAGGAAGATGACCAATAAATAGGACCTTACCTGTAATAAATTATATTCATACCATATTCATTTTTTGTTTTATGCTGAGCCCCTAAAATATATGTATACAATTTATCAGATATATTTTAAATATGTAAATCCTTGCTCATCTCTCAACCATATTCGGCTTTAGCAAGAAATTGATTCAATGCTGATGTTAAATTCAAATGATCTGAACAAACGAAGAACCGCTGTTCATTATTGAATTTTTTCTGCCATATTTGCTTTCATCTCCTTGATAGCAGCTTTCAATCGGCTATGTCGAACCTTTAGCCTTCTGTTCTTTTGCTGTAAGCTCTTGATTTTCCTGCGTTTGGTTTCAATTTCTTCTGCAACCACAATGCAGTCTTCTTGCGCTTTTTCAGAAGTCCATGAATCATTACTCTCCCAATCCTTTGCATTACCCGGAATCAAAGGCCTTGATTTTCTGAAAAAAACAAGATGGATTAAATGAAATGAGAAGGAAATCTATGTAAAAAATTTCACTTTCTGGGCGACAAGGAAACTGCTGAATCTATGGCAGGGTCATCTAGATACCTTTTGCGTGATTTTGGACGGCTAGTCTTTTCCCGAGATTCCTCAACCGGAGAAGCCCGGGAGTCAGAATCTGTTGTCGCCAGAGTGTCGTCATGTACGCTGGTCAATGGATCGCTACGTACCGATAGCTCAGATGAGCTGGCATCCTTCTGAATGTGTCCTTTGCCAATGTCACTATTGGGTGAGTCCTCCTTGAATTCATTGGGATGAGACTCCTCACACTTATTATCTTCTTCCTTCTGAACATGTCCTTTGCCAATGTAACTATTAGGTGAGTCCTTCTTCGAGTCATTGGCGTGAGACTCCTCGCACTTAATATCTTTTTCGATGGAGGCTGAGGTGGCAGCGTTGCATGTTGATGCCGCTAATTTTACAGCACTTGATTCTGGTTTAAGATCGGATTCAGGCAACTCCTTTTTCACGACTTCTGTGCTGCAGCTGTAAGGACATGCTGTCATTAATTCATCCTATCAAAAGACTCAATGTAAAAATTATCGTTGACATACTTCATTTTCAGGCCTACACCAGATAACAATACTTTGACTGAACACAAACTCAAAAGAGGGTTTTGTCAGCCAAATGTCATCCGTGTCATTTGGGGTTAGCTGTAGTCAGCTTGTAAACACGATCACATTGATCAACGAATCCATGAAAATTAAAATCCCGAGTGCCACGGTGACTATCGATGGGGTTCTCGTCCGTTAGCGACATCACTCGGAGATATGCCAAGATCGTTTCACTCCACTCGCTTCACCCCCCACATCCCCTAATATAACCGTACCTGATGCCAGACGCGTGATCGCACGAGACACCAACAATTTCATTTCAAAACAATGATCTTTGTGTTGATAATCGAGTCATGTTCAGAATCTTGGTGAGATTTTGCATATATAATCAACATCCTCTGAAACAGAAATGTCCTTACACATTATACCTGTCGCGTGGATGGTGTCACGCTCAAAGTACCGTGCCAGTGAATGCGCGGTTTATTGCCGAGCTACTTCATACAAACGAATCAGCTGTACTCGAATGTTACAAGAAAATACGAAGGCTCAACAATTATTCGCAGAGTCAAATCACTGACGCTTGTAACGTTTGTCTGGTAAATATTTAATGAAGCTTTCTAGCTCTCACCTGCAAAACCCACAACCTATCTTTGGTGGTTGATTCATATGGATTCTTACAGCATGAAAATGAATTACAGGAACAAGGATTCTCCTCCGATGACATTTTGTCAAACCCAGGGTTAATGATCATTCAGCCTTCAGAATTGAACGAACGATTTCTTTTTTTCAAAGAGGCGGGATGTTCCATCATTTTGCCAGAGATGATAGTGGAGTGAGAATATTTACCAATGTTGCTTAATGTTCATGCTCTTACTAATTGATTTTTGTTGTTCATCTTTACAGCTTCAGACGCTATTTGGCCATGCCTCTGGGAGATATGAAGCAAAATAACCTGTTACCTGAAGGAATTAATGTAACGGAAAATATTTGGAATAACTTTGATGAAAAGATTCATGATCCACCTATGGAACCTGTGACTGATAACAATACCCTTCTTGAAATACGTATCCGATGCATACGACATTATGTGAAATCAAAGTTAGGTGCAACAGAAGAAGAGCTTCAAGCAATATTTGGTGGATACAAGCGCGTCTTATACCACAGCTGTGCCTCAATCAAGGGCGTGTTGAATTTGTTAACAGATACAATTGGCTATTCTGAAGATCAGGTTAGAACAATTGCAATCATTGCGATAATACAGCTTCTTGCACTTTTTCTTAAAAATTAAGGTAGTCAATGTGATCATTAATTTTGCAGTTGAAAAAACATCGACAGATGTTCTACATCGACGTGTTTGGCATTCAAAGTATCTTAAGAGATATGAAACAAATTGGCGGCATTGATACAAAAACCTTCCTGTACAAAAACATCAGATTATTGAAAAAAGGCCGCAGGATAGTTGGTACAACAAAGGTTCTTAACGAATTCCAGATACCAAATATTGCCATTCAAAAATGTCCTAGCATATTTAACTTTCTGCCTGAAACCGTACGCGATAGATTAAAGGAGATCCCTACCATACCGGAATTGTTCGGGCATTGGCACAATCCGCGAATATTGTTCTTAGTATGCTATCTGCCAAGAGCGAAAAGACGCATAGAACAGCTGAAAGAGCTTAATGTTACGTGTGCTAGCTTTGCACTATTGATCTCCGGCGATGCTGCATTCCGAAGGTAATGAGATTGGACGTGATTGAGTTTGAAAATTTTTTCTAAACTTCGATCATAACTAGTAGTGAATTCTTACTTCTGCCCTATTTTCAGGTACACCGAAGAGGGAATAGATCGACCGAAAGGTACAGACCTGCTTACATTGTTGCATTACGAATTAGACACGGATCGTAAAATTATTCGCGATGTTCTCAAGAAACACAACGCCTGGTGTCAAATTCCTTTTGTCTATGCGCAAGAGACTTTCTTCTATCTAAAAAAAAATGGTTATTCAAATGAAGATATTTTAAATAATCTCCATGTCATTCTTTACAGGAAGTAAGTTGTGAATTTTAAAATGCATATAGTTTATCGGCGACCTCGTACTTCCTGGAATGATTATCTTTTTTTTAATATTATCTTACAGAACGATAGTCCAAAAAGAATTGGAGAAGCTTGATTCGCAATCACCAAATCCATCCTGGGATATGACTCCCTCTCGAAAGCTTGCACTGAGTTTGTACAACATAGAAAAAACTTATCATTTTAGCGGCAAAGGTGTTTGGGATTCTCCGGTCGATGAGTCCGCAGTGAGAAGTTTTGACCGAAATAGAATTTCAAATTAACTTATATTCTCGACAATGTTTATTGTCTGCACATTTTTGAATGAGTGAATCAACGATAATGAATAGTAACTATCGCGGATAAAAATCTAGAACGATTACTATTTGTAATAAAATTTAGGCAATTGATATTCGTGTTTTTTTATTATGGAGTGTTTTCATAGTTAAGTTAATTAATAATAAAAACATTCCCCGATTCCACTGATCCTCTCATGTCGAAGTTTTCGATCCTCATTTTAATACTCTCCTTGTATTTAGCTGGATATTTTTAACGTAGTAAGGCACATAAAAATCGTATATAAAACTTAATTGTTTTTTTTTCTTTCTCTCTATTTGAATACATGTGTACATAATTTTAAATATCCGTTTCAGGCATTTTATTGATAATGATTACATGTACATAAATGAATGATTATTAAAAAATAATTAATGTTATTCAATTTCCTACTACGAAAGGACCCTTACCAGTATGAGTAGCATAAAATCATTATTTCAAAAATCTCAACGATCAAAAAGCTAACTTTCAATTATTAACTATATATTTGGCGCGTATGACTATAAACTGGCAAAAAAAGATCAATACTTCTCAAAATCAACGGCAACGACAATCATCAAAATACATAATAAACTCGATTCATTCATTTAGTCGATTCACAAGTTTTCAACATCTTAACAGGGCTGTACAAAATATTTATCTTTAAATTATAGAAACTACCGTAACATATTATATAATGATACACCTAATAAGTAGATGCGAATACCTATATTCAAGGCGATCAAATTATTACATAAAGATGCAGAATCACGAAAAAAAAAAACAAACAAACGTTCTTCAATTTTCTCTACATATTATCATTAATCGTTCGATTTTAAGGCCAAGCGATATTCGGATTCTCAATATACACATCATAAACTATTGTAATAGAGATAAGGCACTATAATTGTAAAGGCAAGGAATGGCACACTTGTTTCACTTTGCTCCGTAACAGACGAAAACAGCGAATATTATATGCGTATAGGAGCAAATCTGCATTTTGTCTTCGGACAAAGTATGTTAGTAAGAATGATAATAATATCAATAACATTATCGATATAATTATAATATAATGATAACAGTAATGAATAATAATTTTCCACAGTGGATCGATCATTGAGGATAATAGGAGTACGTATTATGTACATCTGGATGGATGATGAGATTATTAGTGATCAAATCTAGACTCGAACCTGAGGGTTCGAGTCAGTTCAAAAAAGGAGGTAGCTGTACATAACTCTGTTGGCTACCCGGTTCGTTTTTTACAAGGACTTGATCCTTTATACCCTGTCGACCGGGAGGCGAATGCATATTGTACTCCTGTTTTTGATCCTGGGGTTGCTGCTGCTGTTGCTGTTGCTGCTGGGAGTAATCACCTTGGTCATGCTGATATTTGTCGGCGGGGCTGAGACCGCTCACATACTCAAGCTGCTTTCCAGGATGTTCGTCCTCCGACATGGAACCCGTCAAGTGAGTCGGTGGCGAGTGAGTATTAACCATTGTCTGATAATCTGCACGGGTTAATTGCGGCGGTGGACTGTTGTTAGCGTTCATATAATCCTGGTGGACACGCATACTGTTGTTTGTAGGTCCTGAGAAAAGGGACGCATCGTGCTGAGGTATCATCGCAGCGTACGAATAAGCCGAACCGTTGTTACTCGGACCACCGAAGGCTGATGATGTGTAAGGCGAGTTCGTCGGACTAAGAAGATTCAAATGAGGCGATAGATCGTAGGCAGGAGTGTAAGCCCAGGCATCCGGTGGAGCCGCAGCACTCGCCGATGAGGTAAATGGATTCAAAGTGTTGTTCAATGATGTGAAAGAACCGCTTAATCCTGGACTCGCAGAACCCGCTGTCATGTAACTTGCTGTTTTTCGCGGTGGTTCACGCTTACGCCATTTTGCACGCCGGTTTTGGAACCAAACTTGCACCCTCGATTCACTCAACGCCAATTTCAGCGCAAGTTCCTCCCGCGCGAAGACATCCGGGTAGGGTGCTCGCTCAAAAGCACGCTCCAATTCCTCAAGTTGGTATGCGGTGAAAGTCGTTCTGCGGATTATCAGAAAAGAACAAAAAAAAATCATTCCAAATCCACAAGGAATTTCGGATCATATAAGATAACATAATTTCCCCAGACAGTAATCGCGATCAGGGGCTGATTCAGAATATCCGCACGTGAGCGACAGTTTGGATGAAATTGGTCAATTTTTACTGTGTCTTTCATACCCCCATACATAACGAGATGACCAAATGTCGTTTATATACATATCGCATATCGGCACGTCCCACCCACGCGTTCCCTTGCCTTTAGATGCGTTATGCTATCGGTATGTTATAATAATTTAGACATAGGTATACGAACACCCGGTGTCAGGATGAGGGACCCCCATAGAATTCCTAATTCCACCTAAATGTCCTCGACGTTCCCTACGTTCCATTCAAAAAAATATCCCGCGGGGGTCCCGTTTTATAGCATACAGATATCATAATGGTCAAGATCGAGCCGCGAGATATAATCTTACGGAGATGTTAGATTCAGGGAAAAACGCGCGGTAGAAATAAAATTTTCGGACAACATTTGAAGAACTTTTACGAACAGATCGAATCACGTCGGAGGGTATATATAAAAATCGATAAGTTGATCGTTCTAAAAACTCACCTGGTTTTCTTTTTCTTGATCCCATTATTGTCGGTCTTCTTTTTCGAGTCTTTTTTAGCCGGCTGAGTATCACTGCTCACTGAAATTATACGTGAAAACAATATAATCCACAAATTAGTGAAAAAATTTACAATCAACACTGAGTTATAAAATCAATTTAATTGTATATAGTAACGTCATTAAATTCTATAAGAACTGTTTAAAAGTTAACAATATGCGAATTAAATCGAAAAACTCGCGGCAATCTATTCCTCTCGAGATCGCACGTTGCACTGGCCCTCACTTTATGCTGTATACTTGCGTTCGACTATAACAACTAATAACGAGACCGACTCGCAAATTAATACATGAGCTACCAGCATCAGGGTTGTTTAGCTGGTTAAGCTGCAGAGTCAATTTACGTTTGATTTACTCTCTTCGTATCACACCGACAGGGAAAATAAGGGGGGTCTGAACTTATATGCAGAATTAAAACACGACCCGCGCGTTTCTCTGCAGTATGTAGAAATCATACGTATCTATTAATTTCACCTCGACGACGGCGATGATCTTCCGCGTATTATCTTTTATTTTTTATCGCCAATATTCTTCGGCGTTGACTAGTCAAATAATAATTAGTTCACTTTTTTTGCGTGCAGGTCATCTCGCGGATAGATCCGATATAAAAAAATTATAGCCGTGTATTATACAGTTGAGTTGGTTTATATGAAGTTCTTTGTTTCGCATGCACCATGTATACATCCTAAAAGTCATGTAATGTAATACTCCAGCTATATATACTCTAATTTAGACATCGTAATATATGTCGAGTAAAAATTTTCCATTGATGAATTTAGTTTGTTTTTTCTTCTGCGAAAAATCGAATATATAATGATAATTTATTTTTTACCTGGAGCCATGGAGTTTATTTGGTCATCCGGTTTTCTTTTTACAGCATTATTGAGCTGCAGACCCTGCTGAAGGGTCGTCGAAGTCGGAGTAGCGGAATTAGAAGATGTGGACGTCGTTACTTCCTGGGTCTGAGAAAGCGGCGCGTACATTCCAGCTAATTCGAGTTCCTTAAGTTCTTTCTGTTGTAGTTGATGACTAACGGATACGTGGGGATGATGATGAGTCGGTGGACTATTTGACGAATCTAATTTATGAAGATGACCTCCCGGCGGCAGTAGATCACCTGCGCCGTGATGACCGCCGTGAAGACCGAGCATAACTTGGATGCTGTGAACGCTTCCGCCACCGCCTCTGTTTCCAAAATCGGAAAATATCGGGTCGTCGAACGGTCCACCTTCCATGGTATTGTTTTTATTACTATTACTATTATTATAATTATTTTCAAAGAAAACAAATTATTATATGCGATCCTCTCTTCCGATATGTCGGACGCTGCAGCAGCTTCGGGTTTCCCGTTGCGATGGTGTTTATACGTTTTAATTGAATAATTTTTCAAACTTTTGTTTTAAGAGTCCGGGGAAAAAATGAACGTAAATTATTATAAAACTAGCGGCGAGCAATTATATGCAAAAATGTGGATGATTGCCAACGGCGCGTAATGGAATCTGGACCAATTGCGATCAATTGTTGCGGTTATGATTAATTTTGATTAGTTTTAACCAAAGTTAACGAACTGAACTAGTTGTACCGGGGCTTGATGCCCGACTGATCTTGTTCAAACTCTGCAGTCTGCCTCTGTCGCTTGCCTCGACAACACTTACTTCTCTACCAACGGGAGTAACACTGAACCTCCAACATAACACTTACACACATTTATATTTTAACGAGATCCGAACAGCCCCGCCTCTTACACCCCCGTTACAACCAATGCCGCGACGGCAGAGGTCCGACGCCCATTATTCTAACGTATGTACATACGATACTGTGTTCACCACATATGTATACATATAATATACACATACATATATTCAAGCACAGGCGCAACCGGGATCATCGTCATCTACGCGGCCATGCGGCACGCGGATCCACACGCGCCCCGTACACAATATGCGGGTATATAACGTTCCTCATCTTATATATTCCCTCTAAAAAAATGTCCCCCTCTTACACCTGAATTACAGCCATATATACCGCATATCTGAAGAATACTAAACGGAAAATCCCATGCACGAAAAAATTCATGCGAATTTGATCTGTATAGATATTCGAGATAGATCATCGCGTTCGCCCACGCCGACGATCTTCTTCATTTTGCGCGATCCCCACTCTCCTGAGGGAATTATATGCGCGGTTGTATAGTAGTGTCGAGCTTTCCGTGCTCTCCCTCTCCACCATATTTTTCAACTTCTTTTTACCCCCTCCTAGAATTGTTTCTCCTTCACTATTCATCTCATATCTGTGAGAAACTTATAAGTTTCGTGTACGACGTGTGTTGGGATGTGGGACGATGAAGTTTTTGGTTCTTTGGACTTTAAGTATACGAATGAAATGAGAATTATTATAATTGTTCTAACGTCCTGCACTTTTTATCATGAGATAAATAAATTTAATTGTTTTTATGAAAATTATATCCCGATAGGTCTAGATCTTTGGCTCGAAATCATCCATGTTCCTCGACTGTTAGAACTCAACTGACTCGCTCGGCTACGAGATTCACGAAGCATCGGAGAGATGGGCTCAACAAATCCTGCAATCGTCAGGAATTGCCTCGAATTGGCCCAATCAAACTACCCCCATACGTTCCCCGTGCATTTGTACAACACAGGCTATATCTACATCCTCATATACAACGACCACGTATAATTTACGTGTACATGCACATGGGTGGGCTGCATTTGTATCTACTGATAATTTAATTGTTGTTAATTAACTTAAAACCTACTGATTTCTTCTTTGACTTCTTTTACTATACGGAACAGTAAGCGGTCGTATATTATCGCCGCGTGTGAGGCGCGACTTCTCTCCCAGATTTATTATATGGATTCAATTAAGGATCATTCGGTAGCTGCACAGGCCAACTACTCGGGGTGGATTTCAATGACCGTGAAGTGTGCCGCGGAAACACTGTTGATGTTGATCATTTCATGCGATGTTCGTCGAACGATTTGCGGGGGTATAATGAAGAATTTGTGCGAATCGAGCCGCGGTCGGGCGGCAGGACATAGCCGCGGTAAGTTAACTCGCCTAAATGGGTTTAACTGGACGTGATTTTGCCGACGAACCACTAAATTGAACGAATATGAACTAAACTGAACTCAACTAAGCTAATCATATCACATTACCAACGTTATTAGCCGGCCACGATATAAGTAAAGCTCCGATGCTTCCTAGCTGCAGTACCGGGTTGCCTCCTGCACCGACCCTTGCACTTTAAATATTTAAAAAAAAACTTTCTTCCATTCACTAATATTTTATTCATTATTCGCATCATAAAACTTAAACGCGAACTACGATGATCCGCATGTAATAATTAAATCACATCACAACTCTACAACGTTCATATTATACAACAATGTCTGCATGGGATGTAAATGCAACGAAAAATGCGAAAGCTGTTATAAAAATGACGAAAAAGTATCTGCGCCTATCGTACAAAGTGCCGTGAATTTCTTAAGAAGAGAAAAAAAAAAAAGAAAAATTGAGAAGATGATCTCGCGGCTTGGAAAAATTTTAGACAAACTTGTATATCACCTCGCATTATATGGGGTCATCGAGAGTGAGCTGAATTGATGCAAAAAGTGATCTTGCTGTTTTTTTATTTAAAATTTTTTATATATACATCACAAAATGGTACATGGAATATTATCTTTGAGATGTATTATAGTTTTTAGCTTGTGTTGGTGTAGCTCAATATGTAAACGGAGTCCCTCGACTTTTTTAACGGGCGAGAGACGAAGAGAACGCGAGGCTTTGTGGCGGTCTGCAGTCGAATGGAGGCAAGCTTTTCGCTGATTGGTTCGCCGCCCGAGAGGGTCCAGAGGATGGAGGATGGAGGATGGACGACGGAGATTACTGAGAATGGAGGATGGTGGAATGAATTGAAGGAGTGGGGAAATTCAACTTATCTGTACACCATAATGTATAAATTCACACTTCATCGCAACCCTTAAGAATTTCGCAAAACGCTGCAAGCGGAATTATCATCTACGTAAACGATGAATAATATGAAAACCTTTGCTCGCGTACATTTTTCCATTCCAAATCGCATCTCCCAAATCAATTATGTAATGTAAATTCCAACTACATACTTCCGGCTTATCAACGCGGTGCCTTTCAGAACAAGGCGGTTTGTGAATGACAAATTATGAATAATTTTCTCTTGTACATAATATCAGGCATCGTGATCTAGCTTTTTATCTACATTTATTTTTTTTCTATCGGACCGCTACCGTTTTTGATTGCGATTATAATGCATACGACGCACGATAGCCGCAGATATTATAATATACAAAATGCTAATTCTTTTTTAGCTCTCCCTGGGGTCGAGTGATCTAATAATATCGATAATGATGCGGATGCATGGCGTGTATGGGATTTCCAGAAGTTTTGTTCGTTGGTTATTGGCGCGGTGGATGCAGAGCTGAATTAACACCAGATCTACGTAATATAGCGCACTACGGTGCGTAATGCCCATCGCATGCGATCACGCGTTGTATTTCACATATACATATATTTTCTGGATGTTCTCAGTTCCAGCCATCACGCATCGTGTACTCTATAATATAGAATACGGCGGGCATGCTGCAGAGATACCGCGTATACTCCAACTGACATAGCTGCTTATACGTCCAATTCAGCCAGTTAACGTCAATTGAACTAAATTGTTTCAATTGGACGTAATTGCGGCAAGGCGACGGGGTATCTCCGTTGTTACCACGTACACAAATATACCTTTTCTCGAACTACGTGTACACATATGTGTTTACAAAAGAAACACGCATTTTATACACATATATAGAATACATATACACACTTTACTTTTCTCTATACCAGCGATCCTCCGCCGCTCTTCCCAGGCTCAATTCATAAACTCTTCTGTATTTTTAACCGATATATATTCAACGCACCACAGCTTCCTTTTCTTCTGCAGGTTGCATCAGAGTGTGTATTTCGTGGTTTTTTTTCATATCTACCGTACACTAATCTGCACTTGCAGCAACGGGCGGTGCGGTGGTGGAAAAAAAAAAACTCCGCTTTCAGACAATGACAGGAATTTTCTGTAGATTAGTTCATATTTAGAAAGATCTTTCCCGCGCATCTCCTTTTTTTCCTTCATATCTCTCTATATATTGAGGAGAAACAAGAAAAAAGAAATCCATCTGCAGATAATTGTCTTCGGTATAGTTACGCCTGATAGTATATATAGGCATACCTATACGTCACATTGCAGTTAGAACGCGATGCCGAGTGACAAATTATAACGAGACGCGGTGTGACGTGCGTTTTTGCACATCCTCATTATAAGCTGTATGGATATATTTAGTAGAATTATATCTATAGCGAGACGTATGAAGTGTAATTTCGTATTTAACGTTGAGGAAAATAAAATTTGAACATTGGATTATTTTTACTTACAATCTAGTGTGGGAATAATTTTTTTTCTGTGACTGCGACGCGGGGGTAAATTTCGTACATATATATACGTATTTTTATTTTATGTATATATCCTAGCGAAAGTTTTTCCTCGATTTATGTAAGATACATATAGTATATGTGTATTTATAGGTAGATATAGTCGACCCACATATTTCGTGAGAACAAAATTATTACTATACAAATTTCTCATGAAGCAGCAGACGACGGAGGGTGGGTCGATCAAACTGGACTCTGTGGGACTCGAAAAATGTTTCATCCCGCATAAGATTTTGCTGCGGGTGGAGAGAAAAAGAAGTTTATATTTTATTTGTGATGTGTATATATAAAGTTCACAAATGATATCATAAGCGTCGATCATCAGAGTCAAAAAAATGTGGATATGGGTCCAGAAAAAATAAGCGGAGTCTATTTATTGACTCCTGAGATGCTTTTTCGGGGTGAAAAAAAAAACACTCTATATATCACAAGATCTCTGGATATTTTTTCTTCTTCATTCGCTGCGAGAAATTACCAAATGATTCTTTTCCGTGATTTCTGCATCGGAAATTAATTAAAACTTAATAACAGGTGGTTGAGCAAATTTTCCGTTGCTTTATGATACATAATGAGGTATGCTCATTTTCAGAGTGTAAGGGGGCTGAAGAAATTTTAATATATGCGACCTGTGGTTCGATACGTTTCTCATGGAATATCTTGACGTCTTTCAGTATGATACTCCACATTTTATAGGTATTGTAGGGCCCACAGAAGAAATTCATAATAGGCGGATTGATCCCTTGCGATGAAGGGTGCGAGTTTGCCTACCCCCTCTTTTTATCCCTGCACTTCGTAGTCTCGTGTCCCGTATAATGAACGAATGAGGCATTCAATCGCTGTGTGTTATTTGGACATAATGGTCAAATTGCCTCTTTAGGACACGCGACCCGCAGCTTTAGTATTATTTGATCGTACTGGTTCGTATTCCTATAATATAGTTTAAGAGATTTTGTTTCCTCTTTTTTTTGCCCGAAAAATGCACGTTTTCATACATGTTGATTGGAGACGAAAAAAAATTTCAGAAGTTTTTCAACGTCGGATAGATACGCATTCGCACAGTTCACAGCGAAATCTGCTTTATTATATAAATTCAAAAATAATTTTACGCGCTCTTTGCGGCAAAAGTAGTTCGTCGAGTCACCGCGGAAAGCAGCACTTACCGTTTACCTGTTCAAACTAAAAAAAAAAACGCGGGTGTCAAGTGTACGGCGAGATTGTAAAGTTACATTTAAATCGGGAAATGATAAGAGACATGGTTTGTGCGTATTCCGATTCATATTTTTATTGTGTGTGAAGTATCTGTACATGAATCCTTGAGCTTTTCATTTTCTGCATATACATGAATTCGTATTATCATCATTCGCCTATTTTAGTTATTTCATTAACACCACGAGACGATGGCTTAAATACTAGATTTTGTTTATGGAATATAAAAACGGCTAGAGATAAGACAATGCAGTGACTATTAGAAGTATATTAGACAATTTGATGATCTAAGGAAGATCGCGGCTTAAGCTACGTTTAAAAGTCATTGAACGAACTTCAGACGCCGATTTGCTTGGCTTTCCAACAACTGAAGGTACCGGACTGGGGGTTGGGCTCTGCGAGAGGGAAGCTCGTTCGTCATTATTAGACTTTTCGCGTTCCAACCGCTGTTTGCTAAACCTTCCCATACCGGGTCTGTAGATCTCCATCGCTGGGCGATCCTGTGAGAAGATAGAAAATGGTAATGTTCATTTATCGTTAAAAGTAAATTTTTGTCATTATTATTTCAAGTCACATTGAATTACGTACCTTGTTTCTAATCCTACGTTCCTGCCTTGGATCTTTCTTTGACTTTTCCTTATCGTGATTTCCATCCTTCTTAAAACCACACCGTTCACCCCCGTCCAATGATTTGTGTCGTCTAAGGGTTGCGCCATCGCCACCACCTCCCTCTCCACCACTTTCTAAAGAACTACGTCTTTTCATGAGCTTTGCTTCCCCCTTCATGCTTAAGTCTGTCGCATAATTACTCTCAGAGTCAATGTGGTCGCTTGATTTTGATTTACCCGATTCCACAAGATTATCGTCTGGGGAAACTGTGCCCTCCACGTCATTATCTGCAAAGTCCACGTGATCAATTTGTGCTTACTAGGAAAAATTAGCTCTGCAAATAAAAGTAAGTAGGTAGATGTCTTTACCGTGGAGTTCACTTTGGACGTTGTTATCGTAAGTTTCGCTCAACTCTTCGTTGAAGTCTGTTGACTCTGGTTCTGGTTCAGGTTTGATTTTCGTCTTCTCATCTTTTTTCTTTGCCTCATCTTTCAGAATTTGAATTCTTTCCGCCCTCGATCCAGCTACATTGCCCTCTGATCTTCTGTCTCTTTTTGAAAATGATTCTCGATCCTCTTTTTTTACTTTACCGGTATTGACAGGCTCCGATCCAGATTCGACACTCTGTCGTTTTGCTTCAGCCAATCTCTTCTTTTCCTGTCTCATTTTCTCATAACTTTTACCACGCTTTTCTTCCACTTTCTTGTCCTTCATCTCTCTATCATCTTCTCTGGTCTCATTTTTCCGCTCCTCTTTGCCGTCAGTTTTTTTATCCTCCTTCGAATTTTCTCTTTCCTCTTTACGGACATATCCCTTCTTTTCTTCATTTCTTCGTTGATGTTTTGCCTCTTTGTCCTTGAAATTTTTTCCCGGAACCTTAGAATCCCTATCTCGCGCCGTCTTTTCACGCAATTTCTCCTCTTTTCTATTACGACTTTTACCCTCCTTAGGTAAAACTTTGTCCTTATCATCTTTTGCCTCCTTTGATTCCTTGTTGGTATCCTTGCCAAGATCTGGGTTCTTTAACACCTGTAACAAATAAGGTACATTTTCAACAGGGTTTATTTTCAACAGGGAAAACAAGATCATTTCAAATAAACTACTTTAGAAATCACTTTTATAATAAGGATGATTATTATTGTGGAAATTAGTAGTACATTCTGTAGTTTGTGGTAAAAGTAAATTGCTGATAAAAATATTTTCACGTATCAATCGTGTGATAACAAATTTGATAGATATCTGTGAATATTCGTAACACTTCGAGGTAATCTGTAAAAACCTATGTCCAAATAATAATGTATAAAATAACGACGACTGTTTCCCGTTAGTGAGTTGTGGGTACGACAACGGGCGACATGAATTTCTGCGTTATTCATTAGCAGATGATCCGTTCACGAGTTCTTTCTGAATCCTGGTAACCCAGTTTTCAATGCCACTTTGAAGGGGCTGATTCTATCACAGTCTGTGACGGCACTGCAGCTCTTGGATTTTGAGAGATGGCTTGTAATTTGGGACGCCCAAATTTTTTGTAAATTAACTGACTGGCTCTTTGGTAGATCAGGGAATACTTGATGGTTATTGACAAGTTGCATCGATCGGGCATAATTTTGGTTGTCAAGGTAATGGTTCTTAGTATAAAACCAGTGCCCGCCACAACTGCTTTTTATCCAGTTTCTAGTCTCTTTTCTACAATCCTTTTCTCTATAATCAAACAGTTTTCTGATCCCTGCACCCCTCATCTCAACGCCCTCGTATTTCTTGAAGAGGCCTGGCGACTGATTTTCAGAGAGATTTTCCTTCAAGTTTCTTGCCTCAGGCTCCGACTTCATTATTATTTCACAATGTTTCTTAGACTTTTCCAAGGACGATTTGGATGTGGCGTCTCCGCCAGGTGTCGGAGCAGAGGAAACAGGGGAAGGGAATTGGGCACTGAGGTTCTCGTGGCTGTATGTTGGCTGCGGATATGGAAGGTCAGCGTCAGAAAATACAGTAAAAAGTAATGGAAGAGTTTCTTAAAAATCAAAGACTTGTTTGTGTCAAGTCCACTCAATTTAATACTGTATTTAATGGCGATATCCTACCCCGCCAATTGTTCATTGCAACTAATTAATTTGTTTGTTCATACCTTGGATATGGTTAATTCATCTTTGGCTCGCCGCCTTTCCAAATCCCGACGACGCCTTTCTTCTCGTTTTTCATCTCGTAGCCTTTGTTTTTCTTGTTTGCGCTGTTTTAAGAATTCCAAAAGTGGAGTAGTTGTCACTTTCTTGGATGAACCTGTAAGTTAAACCCAAATTTCTGGTATTTCCTAAACACTCGGCCCTCTGCAGAAGCTGGATCTCATTCAATAACTTCTTATCAAATAGAATAGAATATAACATGTAGAAATCAAATACGTACCGTCGGAGGGTTGATAGGAATATTCGGTTTTAGGCTGACTTAATCCCGATTCTGCCTCTTGATTTTTGAGACTCTCTAGAAAGCTGAGATAGTAAGGGTCAGTCTTCAGCGTGCCACATTTCTGATCCTTTTTTTTACCAACTCTTTTTTTAGGGAGCCTTTGGAAAGGAGCAAACTCCACAACTGCCGGATACTCGGTGCCCTTGGCATCGACAAATACGTAATTATCAAACTTTTCTCTGAATATGAATATATCCTGCTGGTCAACAAAATTTATATAGGCACGGGAGAATGCGAATTGACCCAGCGACATGTCTGCCTTCACAAAGTACATGTAGTCGTGGTCCGGAAGTGGGGAGATCTGCTCGACAAATTGCTCCTGGGTCATCGAGGGTGGTAAGCGACGAATGACGACCTGCAAAAGCAGTCTTGATATAAAATCAGCATCGTATTTCATCGTGCATTATTATTCCGAAACGTTGGACGTCAGTGATTCTAACCTAAGTAGAGTGCATGGGACGATCTATGTATAAATATTTAGCGTACACTTTGAAAATCTTACTTTGGTCATGGGGCGACATTTATCTTTTTTATTATCCTTCGCTTTATTGATAGTATCTGGTGTACTTGACTGAGAATCTGTGGGAGCAGAAACTTCGGGCTGTGTTTCTTCAGTCATCCTGATTTCGGATACCCTGGATCAAAATTCTAAAGTCCTCAGAGATTTTCTGAAGGCGAACTGCAGTCGCTATCATTCAATATGGTATGGAGCTGTATTTCCGATAATATACTTCAGCCAAATAATTTTTAAACAGCTCAACAAAATAAACTTTGCGTACCACACAATACACTACCGACGTCCACCGCCCTCTGCTTCAAAACAATCCCCTCTCAAACTCTTTACTGCGCTGGCAATGCCAACTGGGAATTTTCGGGGTCGTCTGCATGTGGATCTGTCGTCTGCATGTAGATCTGTCGTCTGCTATTGCTCGATCGCCGATTAGAGGAAAGTTTAGGAATATTCAGGATTCAGCAAAAGGTCTTGCAGTGCGCAGGGTATAGAAGGCAGGATATTTGTAAAGTATCTTATTAGCAATCTAAGGTGAATGGATATCCATTGAGTCTCAGATTTTTTATGTGATGGCACAAGTTTTTATTAACCGTCCCGCGTTCGTGCGTAAGATGGCGTTGCGGTTATCAACTATGAATACATGTTTAAATGGTATTGACGCAACAATGGGTAATGGGTATATCGTAAACGATTGCAGTTTCCATGCTCCCTCGAAATCAGTAGGCAATGTTGTAGCCGTGCTGCTCAATCGAGTAACTTCCAGGAACGTAGGCAACCGGAGCTATCGGCGCGGAGTACGAATAAGCGTATGGTGATCGTGCTGGCGACACCTAAGACAGGAAAATAATTAGCATTTATCTGAGACTTTGTTTTATCTAGGTGGAAATCATGACGGGTTTCAGTCCAACGTTTTAACTCACTTGAGGAAGAATTGGATACGCTGCGAATGGGATATGAGCGATGGGTGATACTAATGGAGCCAGTTTGACTGTTGATGCCGGGGTTTTTAGCTCCGATTTCTGCACAGAATCAACCGGATGTGCGGTAGGAGCACTCGAGGCGACCGCCAGTACGACGGAGAAAATTACCTAAAATTTATCAAGCAATGAGGATATTTGATCCGGTAGACAATCGGGATAGTAGAGTGTGATGAATACTCACGAGTCTCATCATCTTGGTATCGCAAAAACGGTCAAACAAATTAATAGAGCTGTAGAAAAATTATCCGTCCTCTGATCGCTGGGTAATTCTTGGTACGCAGCTGCCGATTATCTGCTTCTTCTCCCATTGCCTTACCTGCTATTTATAGGCAGCGCATCCTTGCTTCTAAAAAACTAGACTCGTCCTGAGATGCAGTCAACGCACGGTATAGGGCGACAAGAAACGTTCCTTTATAGCAAGGTGCGTCGTAAAAGACGTTCCCTTGCTTTATTCAGGGTTTTGATTATCTCTAATGATGAATTATTTAATTAATAACTCAATGAAGATGATCGTTAACCGCGTTCCCTAAGGAAAAATTCAAGAAAAGAAAAAAATAAATTTCTCCACGGACTATATAGAGTTCCGGTGTAACTGGTCGTCAAACCTTGCTGCAGTATGGGTTACCTAGAAGATCACGTACGGGTTATAGTTGCGCCATGAGAGCAAAGCGATCCAACATTGTAGTAATTGCCTTGTATTAAAAAAAACGGTTGAGTAACGTAGGAAAAAAGGGCTTATATGAAAACGAAAGGTAGCTCCGTTATTAACTAGTCCACGTTGTACGGTTCTAGTTTAGGATACAGAAGCTAACTAAATCACTTCAAGTTTTTTTATATCGTGATAATTTTTGACGGGTCTTTATCGTGATCTCATTTTATAATAGGAATCACGTAAGCCAGCAAGAAGTTTTAGAGGTCCGTGACTGTAGCCCAATTAATTTCTTTCCCCTTTTTATTCGTGTTTTGACGAAGGCCACTGATTCACGCAATTTCGAGTCATTAGTCTCCTGGAATTTGAAAATGCATAAAACGATGATGTATGGTTGACCGTCGAACTTGGATCGACTTTTACTTTATATGGACATGAGTTGAAAACGCACGGCGTAACAACCGCGTTGTACAAAGTATCGCAAACACACGGTAAAGAAAGACAAAGGAGACAAAGAAGGACGAACTTATAGATATAACTCTAGGTGTGGTGCTGCAGCTGGAGCGCGGAGATCGCGGTGAGCGGTAAGCGGAGCGGAGGCTGCAGGGTATCGTGATTTCCGATAGTTCGTTCACCCTGTACAAAGACCTTGGACTTCCATTTGATTCCACAAGTTCTTTGACTCGGGTTTGATATCCTCTCCGAACGTCCTGCCGTATCTGTACACAGTTTACTCCTCAACGGTGGTGCAGTCCAGATAAGTATAGCGCGATTATTTATTTTTCTTTAATTTTTCACAAAAACAACCGTATATTGAGGAAAAATCATCACTCAAGGATATGTTCATTTCATGCAGGCTGAAAATGGAAATATACAACTCTCGTGATTGGTCAACGGCTGCAACCCTCAGGCTCTCAATAAAGGCGTGCCTGTTCGGGTAACAAAAATTTGGAATAGGACAGGTAAGCGCCCGAAGACTTGCTTGTCGATCGTAAGCCCCTGCAGTTATAATAGTATATCCTTTACCTGTACATTAAACACACAGTACATGCAGCCCATGATATCGTCGCAGGATAATTCAGCGTGAACGGTACGTGAACTGTTGCCCTGGAGTGGTTGTGAATACGGATACTCGCTGCGGGGTATTAAAATTAATGAAGTGCGGCGGAAAAATCGAAGTCAGAGAGATAAACTTCCCCTGTCTATAAACGTACGGAAAGACTCAGGTATAATACATTTCGTTAACATCCGGTTCGCTGTATCGTGGCTGGTCAGTTTCAAGGACTTCGGGAATATCCGGATACGAGGCCGTGTTCTTCTCGTCAAGGTGTCCTCGAACTATCTTACATTTTTGCAGACATCTTGGCAGCCTTTATTACCAACGTTTCGTATCGTATAATTTTTAGTAAAATTCCTGCGTATAAAATTTCAGGGATATGTAGGTTGGGTGGGATAAATTTTTTTCATTCTTCAATAGGCAATTGAATGTGTATCAGAATTTATTCGATAAAATCATAAAGTTGATAATAATTCAAAAAATTTCAGTATTAACGTGCGATGCGGTCGGATTTCATGTACAAATAAGACCCTGCGACACGACCCGCGTGTGATGAATAATTGATTGGGCGTTGGTCCGGTCGGTCAATGAAATTTTCCATATTTTAATTATGATACCATGTCGACCTTGCAACGGCCATAATTATGATCTCGATATTATCGTCAGAGGCGCACTAAAATTGGTCAATCGGCGTTGTTAATTGCAACCTCGTCAGTAATGTCGATTCTAAAAATTTACAGCATTCCAAATAAATACGGCTAGACTCACGTCAGACCTTGTGAATTTGAATTTGATACCGATTCTGACAGCTCATAGCTCGTATATTGAATTTTTCGAAAACCTTATCGTCTAGTCATGCCAGTCGTTTATATTACGCCCACAGTAAATCTCCTTTTCCAGATCGGTAACACGATTCAGAAATCGATTACCAAACGCTGACTGCTCCGGGATGACCATAAGCGGTGTAAGCCAGAGCTGGTCCGGCGACGGCCGCGTAGCTGATCGAAGCAGGAACATGAGCGGCGTATGAGATAACGGGAGCAGTTCCGTGGACAACGGTGTTCCCGTGGGATTCGATGGTTTTTTCGGCCACCAGATGAGCTGCGTGGGGTACGGCGTGAACCTTTTGTACGATCGGAGCTGCGTAGGCGATAGGCGCAGCGTAGGCAATGGGTGCGGTGTGGACTACCGGGGCTGTTCCATGGACCACGGTATTCCCGTGGGATTCGATTGTCTTTTCCGATATCAGAGTGCTCAGGAGCGGACTGGCCACCAATTCCTGGTGGTATAATCCTCCGGGCCTGGCAACGGCGACGGCTACGAGAGCGGACAAGACGACCTGGGGAAAGCGAAGAAAAGAAATGGGAAGTTTGATAACTTTTTCCTTATGCAATTCGAAGCTGGTCACAGCTGATTATTTTTCATATTATACTCACTAGCTTGAACATGACGATTGGCTTTGTTTGGACGTTTGGCTTAGGATTTTAACCTGAGACTGATCTGCTCCGTAGTGTTCTCCCGGTGTTTATATAGTCGGGAACGTCTCGCGTTGTCCGGGACCAAGACCGAGACCTTCGACAACGAGTTCGCCAACACGCAAGCCGCCTTCCACCATCAACTACTTATTCTCATACCATATACCAGTACCGGGTATACGACTAGGAAGCATCTGCAGCCTCGTTTATGACGTCGAATATTGTTGTGAGATTTAATATTATACATCTGTATCATTTTTTTTTTTCATTTTATTTACAATGATCAATCTTTAGATCTACCGTCGAAATTCCGTGTGGGAAACCTCGATATTTAATTATTCAACCGCGACGATAGAGAGTCCGGTGATTGTTCTGGAATAAAATCAGATTTTCGTACAGATTATCGTTAACGACAATCAATTATTAGTATTCTAACACATAGTCATGCTCTCTACGATATTCTTGTACCGTGTATTACTCCAGAACATACAATAAGAAAGTACTTTCGAGTTTCGAGTATTGCATTACGTAAAAAACGCTCGTTATTACACGAGTTGTTTATTTAAAATCTTCAAATAGTATATTTCACTGTGTGTGATATATATATGGGTAGATTATGCCAGTTCTGTTGGGCAACGCGATGACGAAAGTCAGTTAGACTTCCTCATCTATAGCAGTTGTTAGCCACATAAACGAGCCGGGCCCTAAGTCAGGGTCATTTGGTGTATAATTAAAAAATTAAAAGAAGGACTTCCGCTAGCTTCGAAAAGAAATAAAATTATCATGCGCACCCCGTTAGTGTGTATAAGGATTATGTAAAAATTGGTGGGCTTTTTAAGAAAATTAGATACACAAATAGCGAATATACCTTGTACAGCAATTGTCTGTATTCCTTCAATGGTATAATGAACACAATTTTGCAATGTTCACACATTAGAATTTTTTTTGGATCACTATTGAATTTATATTAACATAAAACGGTTTCACATCCGTGTAATAATTCACATAGTCATGGTCGCGTATTTCGAATTGCAATATTTCATAGTAAACTAGCCGCTTTAACTATAAATTCTGAAATTTCGGTAACCTTGTGACTCGAAAAATGAAATCATTTTCTTTTCTGTACAGGCCAAACAAAGAAACAACAAAAAAAATGCAATAAAACATTAAATTATAGTTGTAAGGAAATTGTATCAGAATTTCTACGGAGAAACTGCTCTACGACCTTGCAGGATCAAGGCTCCGGGATCGAATATGAAGGCCATTTCGTATTTCGTTTTTTCTGTTTTTTTTTTTTCTGCGTTAATTTTTTTTTTGTTATCCCTTATCAATCGAATTTCCATAACGATACAGTTTTGCGGGATAGCTTGAGGCGTCGCGTCGGCTTCGTTGTATTTAAATGTTTATCGGACTCGCGAATCGGCAGAATTCAGAATGATTAGATCAGTAATCATGACTATACCCAATAAAATAGATCAAATAATCCATAGCCATGCTATACATATATACCTCGATCAAAATTCATAATTAAAAATACAATAACACTGTTTTTTGCATTTGGTTTTTTTTATTTTCACGCAGGATATTTTTCAGTTTCACTATACACGACAATAATATTAGTGTGGGACGACCGAAGCGCGGACGTATGACGAGAAATAAATATTCAGAGACTCGGACTTTTGTCCCAGGAGAAAGGCTGCGGAGGCATGGCTCTATACAATTTTCTGGGAGTCTGGATGAGATTAGAATAACCTTTGGTTGCGGAAGCTTATTTTCTATGAACAACCTGTACGTCACGGTAAGTTCTACGATTTATTATTAGAGACAGATGTTAAAATATACACGTGTTTCGGTAGTGGTATGCGGTGTGTATAATTTTCACGTTTCATTTATTTTATACGCTGGACAATAAGGACGAGCGTGACGAGCGTGAGGATTAGGATTACGAACGATAAACTTGGCGCGTTTATTCCAAAGTACTACCATATTGACCAACGATGTTCGATTGCACAACCCTTTTCGCCACGACGAAAAAAATAATGCTGCAGGAATAATCCTCCTTTGGAGTCGAAGTCAGAACTCCGCACCCCTTCGTGAGGCAAAAATCAACGTGAAACTTTTCGAAAAACAGATTCTTCGATTCGAGGGATGAAGAAAAACATGCGATTTTGCGGTTGTAACAAATGCTTATTGTGTATTTATTTTAAAAATTTTTATTGAGTATCAAATGATTAGTCTTTTTTTCGTGAACAATTTTTGGAGTTGTTACGGGATCATCCGTTCAACATTTCCATAATCAGTGGATGTAAGCTGCGGCTCCGTATCCGTAAGCGAAGGGGACCGGGGCCCGAACGTATGCGGGGGCGGCAGCGTAGGCCAGAGGCGCAGGATGAGCGGCGTAAGCGATCGGGGCTGTTTTAAGGTAAGTAGCAGCAGGTGCGGCGGCGTAGGTGTGCACGTAATCGATTGGGGCAGCTGCAGCGATGACGGGACTCTTCACGGATACTTTGTAGGTATTCGCGTAGCTGGTAGCGATCGGAGCGTGTGCTACGACAGCCGGAGCGGCGATTAAACCCCCTGGAGCGGCTGCTGCGACGGCCACGAAGGCGGCGATGAGGACGACAAACTTGAACATGGCGATGGTTTGGAGGAGTTTTTTTTCTCTCACTTTTACCGCAGTGCGACGATGTGGCTTTCGATGCTTTCGACTCTGTTGATCGAATGATTTCTGGACTGAATTCATCCAGCTTTTATAGGAACCTCAACGCCGAGAAGTGTGCGTATTATTTTTACACCCCCCACCACCGCCATCTTTCTTCACCGCGTTTCTACTACACCTGAATATCCGAGCGAGATATACATACAGGTGTGCGCGTACTAAGGTACTTTTGAATCCTGGAGCACCGCCTCGTACATTTACAGGGCAGAACGGGCTGGTTACGGCCGATATAGGAAGCGGCGCTATACCACAGGGAACGGAGACTCGAAGAAGGGGAAAATAAGTTGCAGAGGTCGTCCGGACGGGAAATCTTAAGGAGGTGGATGGACGGAGATGGACACGGAGGTCATCCGCGATGCAAATCGTAGACTGCTTTAACGGGTGTGTACAACCCAATTTGGCCCTTTGCTTTCGAAATTCGGTGTGATAATTATTAAACGAATTATTCTCATCATTCATCGGGGATAAGCACGATATAATCGAACGATTCTCACATAACGCGACGAAGCTCTTCAATTATATTTGCGTAATTCTTTTTCGTAAAAAATCAACCTTCCTTTGTTCATATAGTACCTACCTACTTGTTCGACAGGACGTGGTGGGTAGCTGAATATATTTTTCATCATTTTTATCCTTTTTTTGGTTTGTTTCTTTCTTTTTCTTTTCTCATTCACCGACCACGTACACTCGAACAAACGCTTGATCCGCTTGAAATTCAATTTCTATGCGAGTATTTCAGTGGTTTTCAAACCATACCGTACGTGGTATACTCGTTAGTCGCATGAAACTGATGACAAAAAAAAAAGAAAAAAAAAGCGCCATGTTCCTCGGTTTGTTTGTCGTATCCCACGTCCTTTCTTTTCTTCATTTATTTACATTTAGTATTTTTTTTCATCATGTTCCTAGAGAACAAGGCCTTGAATTGGGACTGGATTCGTGGACGACGAATTGGTTGCGGATTATTTTTTTATTTTCATTAACAAAAAATACACGGAACAACAAAACTTGTGCATATTATTACACGTGTCATATCGTAATTCGTTGCAACTGCCTCGTATGCACGGTGATTTATTTTTATTCCACACAAACCGCGTGTCCAATGAATCGGAATATATAATCCGTATATATAATATACGTCTTGTTAAATTTGAGACGGTTGCGTCACGTTGGTGCAGTCCGATTAGCGAATTAGGTGTTTTGATTTTATTTTCCCCTTTCTTCAATTTTTTTTTTGTTTGTTTTTTCTTTTTTCAGTACTCGATGATCAGCTCCGCGGATAAACACGAGAGGGGAAGAGGGGGAGAACGAGGTGTGGCGCGATACTCCGCACGCTAAAGTGTGATTCTTTGCTTGCTCTAGATTTGTCAACGAACGGTGATTGAATTTCGCAATTATTAGGTGACAATTCGACCCAACTTTTCTTTGTCCGAACCAACCGGTTAATTTCGCTGACCCTATAATATAACCGGGTCGAGGCTGGTCATCCGGTTCTGATAAACTGGAGGGTGTTGTTGTTTTTTTTTTTTTTTTTTTCTGTGGTAGAGGGTTGTGAACAAGAATCCGATATTTGATATTGGAAATTTTCATGACGAGTGAATTTTATTGTCGAAAGTTTTTCCTCATGCAGTGTACTTAATTTTCGTGAATATAATATAAAAACAATATTTACGAAATAAATCATAGTACATGAGATGGAAGAAGGAGGATCTCGTAGAGTAGCATTTATGTATATACAATAAATTCATTTTCTAATCTCATATTGGTAATTTCGGAGCGATATGTTTGTTGTTTTTTTTGGCGGAGCACGTTTTCTAGTGAACGTATGAACCGTGTCCGTAACCAAGTCCTCCGTATCCGTATCCCAGACCGTTACCGTAACTGGAGTATCCGTTGTATCCGTTGTATCCGTATCCGAGAGCTCCGTGTCCATAGGCCAGAGCGGGGGCGGCGGCGTATCCGAGAGCAGGAGCTGCGTGAGCAGAGTAGCTCAAAGCTGGAGCTGCGACGGCGACCTTAGTGACGGGGGTGGCGTAGGAGACCTGAAAGAGTATCGATATACGTTTAAATTGTCTCGATTCGATTCAGAGAATTTTTTCCTTCGTTTTGTTTTCCTCCTAATTCATCTCGTTGTCAATCTATATTTTACCTTGTAGGTGTTGGCGTAGCTGGTGGCAACCGGTGCGGCGTGTCCGGCGTAACCTACGAGGGGGGCGGCGTGTGCGGCGTAACCTAGAGATGGGGCTGCGTAGCTCACTGCAGGGGCTGCGACGGCTACACCGTGGCCTAAGGAACCGTATCCGTAACCTCCGTACGAGGGTACGAGACCGGCGGAAGCGTAGGCCAGGGAGGCGACGAGGAGTGCCTGAAATTTGAGGAGCGGAATTTTCAAAAATTCGAACGGAATCGATCGCAGGAAAACTCAAGAGTATAGCTTTTACTTGAAGAGAAACAAAAATTATACTCACAAGACTGAACATGTTGGATATGGAGTTGGTGGTTGTCGCTGAGGTATTAGCTTGTAGACGAAGTTTAGCTGACTGTGCAGAACTAGCCCCGTCCGCCCTCTTATATACCTAGCTGAACTCTTGCCGTTCTAGCCATAGCCGTTGAATATGACAAGAGAATGGTAAGAGTCGGCCGGTTGTAGATTGCGAAAAAAAAATTACCCCCGCATAACTAATTCGGACCTAGTAGTATAGTAGCGGGTCTGCCGTATGCCGCGTGTATATATTTCGCAAAAAAGGAAAAGGAAGGATATATGAAAGAAAAAAAGGAAGGTTCCGCGAATGCATCGTACAATGGCAACGGGGAAGGTGGAGGACGCGTAGAACGTCCTGCGTAACAACTGACATGAGAGGGCGTGGAGATTAGATTATAATTCTGAATCATTCCGCGATGTAAAATGTTACCGTTTCTGCAGTTATACTATCGTATAGTTATAGGTGGATACGCTCTGAGGAGGTTGAGATCGTGACGAGGAAGGTCCTCGAAGGTCGTTTCTATTATAAAAT
Source organism: Athalia circularis (assembly GCA_963978495.1). Lineage (NCBI taxonomy): Eukaryota > Metazoa > Arthropoda > Insecta > Hymenoptera > Athaliidae > Athalia > Athalia circularis. Next base: position 37,207,451 of record OZ021698.1, on the reverse strand, counting down.
TATTAAAGTGTAATATCCCCAAGAACACGATGGGAAACGGTTGAAGATTTTTATAACACCAGATAATTTATACGTACTTTACCTACAGAGGCAGCAGCCGCCGCAGCCGTTGCTCGGGTCCGTTTGCCTTCGCGAATGTTGAGAGATGTATAAAAAGAAACAAAAAACAACAAGCCACGTACAAAGTGGACACCTTGAAATAACGACCATTATACGGCCGCCGTTTTACACATATACCGACTATAATACACTTTGACGATATCATTTCAGACTCTGCATTATATCGGCAATTATAAACGCCCTATGGAATATTGTATTCGGAATTCCACGATCTTCGTATTATTATGTTCATTATACTTAAGATCTCTGTTTTTCTCGACCGCGACTTTTCAACCGTGAAGAGTGGCCTTAGGAGGTCTCCCCCCGGATTCTTATTGTACACCTATATTATATTATCTAGGCCGACGATAGAATCGGGATTATCCCACATTTCATTCAACTTACACTTTCGGATCATGTCTAGCATCATGCGTAATATTCTTTGGTCCCACATTAGAGTTAGACGCACGCAGTTCATGAGACATTTCAAATGTTAAACCTCCAACTGAAGAAAAGTGTTAATAATGATAATAATCAATGACGAGGTGAGTGATTTCCGATAAATTCATCTTGGGAAAATCTGTCTGTAAGAGGTGTGGCTATAAAAGCATCGTATTATTAGAAATATTTATATTATTAATTCTCACGTCCTTCGAGTACCTACACATATGTAATTCTCGAACCTTCGTGGCGGTTAAATAATCGTTTAGATTGTAATAAGTTTCTGACGATAGTATATCATTATAATTTCAATGCTACGTTATGAAAACAGCGCGAATCTCCGGCTCTGTACGCCCGAGGTACATATTTATTAATTAGTAATCTACGCGTTTCCCAACCATGGCGTGCACATAGACGCGATGAGCTAAATTTTTGATAATATATAAAAATGTAACGATAGATATTTCGCAAAAAAATTTTCGTGCGGTGCTCCTAATTAGCTCGTGTTGTTTTCTATATCGGTGAAAGTCCTTCGACGAGTTAATACAGTGATCGGTGTTTCAAATAATTGTGCATATATTTTATATCTATATGATAAAAAAAAAACATACTGCTCTACAGTGTTCGCAATGGTGATTTCGATAACAAGGATATTCCCGTCATTCTTAATCTTATCCGATATGGTATATATATGTATGTCTTTTTTTGTTGAGACGTGGGCGAATCGGTGGCGCGTGAATTAATCGATCGTCGTGTGCATGTAAAATTTGACGGTGATATAACGTACGGTATATCAATATCTGCAATCTTATAATGTACTATAGACATAGTGCAAAATTGAAAGTGCCGGACTCGTGTATCCTGATCCTCATATACGGCTGCTGTGTCTAACAGATTATCTCGTTCTGACTAATGAGACGATCATCATCACAAGGGCTTTCCCTGTGGAGGATATTATATCTCGCGTCGATTACGAGCCTTCATGCGAACTGTGCAGGAGTGCATTAATACGATCTAATGATTGTCATGTGTCGCAATCAGAATATATATCAATTACATAATTCTACGTAGGTATGAACCAATTTATGCAGGTGATCGGTGTCAATTTTCCTCTGCCTATATAACGCGTTGTTCGCGTTCCACCTATAATAATAATCCACATACACACCATAGATTGATATATGAATTGTTTTGAAATCTATACGTGGACAGACGGGTATACATATTATATTTCGTCAATTAGCGAATAGCGATTATCGTCGATTTTGAACATATCCCCATTTAAATTTAGACATTAATATCGTAACACATACACCTATTATACGCGTGTATTGTTTATGCAGCGAATATAATAAGCGTTATACATAATGCGGGTGTTCTGTATATACATATATGTATATATAACATTGACCTTGCCAGATTCATTATCCACATATGTGTATTAATTAGTGTTATACCAATATACGCGTTATCCAATATGATTTCGTTACAAGATATATTCCAACGTTAATTGGGATAGAAATTTTTCTGTGTACACAAAAATTTTTCAATTCTTTTAAGCGACGGTGGTTGTTCTACACAAATGCATACATATTATATATATACATGTTTTTTTTTTTTTTTTAACGATGTCTGATATAATTCAATTTGACAAAAGTTAGGTCCAAACGGGAATATATAGATATCGAATGAAATTATTGTCATTATACCACATTATAGCTGTTCTTGCAGAAGCGATCGTTATCCATACCGCATTATGATCGTACGCTTGCAAAGAAAAAAAAAAAAGAAAAAAAATTATCACGGAATATGACGTTAGGTCAGTTACCGCTTTTTCATACACATGTAGGTACACGTGTGTGCTAACCTATACTCGATCACCTAGGAGCAGCATGAAGTTCGCACGCAACGTAATAATAATCGCTTTATTGAATCTAGAACGGAAAGCCGTAGGCGTTAAAATTATTATTATTTGTTTTAATTTATTATGTATATTATATGTATATATTTGTTTTTTTTTTACAATCACATGAAGAACAATGCAATACTGACAACTATTGGTTTTGACGAAATTTAATGTTCTAATACAGAATTATTTAACGATAAGATAGAAAAAGCAATGAGCGAATCGCAGTAAATGTAAATCGGGATAACCGCGCAACCGCTGAAAGTGTGAAATTCAGTTTCAGATTTTTCATTGGTTTCTTGGGACGACGATTTGAGAAAAAAAAAAAAAAAAGAAAAAGTTATAACATTTTCCTTTCGTCAACGGATCTACTTGTCCTCCCCCTCGCCCTCTTCCTCTTCGTCAAATTCTCCGTCTTCCTCGGCTGTAGCTTCCTGGTATTGTTGGTACTCCGATACAAGGTCATTCATATTACTTTCGGCTTCCGTGAACTCCATTTCGTCCATTCCTTCGCCCGTGTACCAATGGAGGAAAGCCTTGCGCCTGAACATCGCCGTGAATTGTTCGGAAACTCGTTTGAAAAGTTCCTGTATAGCCGTAGAATTCCCTATGAATGTTGCGGACATTTTTAATCCCCTCGGCGGAATGTCGCAAACCGCTGTCTTCACGTTGCTGGGTATCCATTCGACGAAATACGAACTGTTCTTGTTCTGAATATTCAGCATTTGCTCGTCAACTTCCTTCATCGACATACGTCCCCGGAAAACAGCGGCTACCGTCAGGTATCTTCCGTGCCTGGGGTCGCAGGCGGCCATCATATTTTTCGCGTCAAACATCTGCTGGGTCAATTCGGGCACTGTAAGCGCTCGGTACTGTTGTGATCCACGCGATGTGAGGGGTGCGAAACCGGGAATGAAAAAGTGGAGCCGAGGAAAGGGCACCATGTTGACGGCCAGTTTTCTCAAATCGGCGTTCAATTGTCCGGGGAATCTCAAGCAGGTCGTGACCCCGCTGAGGGTGGCGCTGACGAGGTGGTTCAGGTCGCCGTAAGTTGGCGTGGTTAATTTCAGCGTCCTGAAACAAATGTCGTACAACGCTTCGTTGTCGATGCAGTAAGATTCGTCGGTATTTTCGACGAGCTGGTGAACGGATAGGGTGCAATTGTAGGGCTCTACGACCGTGTCCGATACTTTCGGCGACGGAACGACGCTGAACGTCATCATTATGCGGTCCGGATATTCCTCGCGTATTTTCGATATCAGCAACGTCCCCATTCCCGCGCCCGTCCCGCCGCCCAGCGAATGCGTCAGCTGGAAACCCTGGAGACAGTCGCAACTCTCGGCCTCTTTTCTCACGACGTCCAAAACCGAATCCACCAGTTCCGCACCCTCCGTGTAATGACCTTTGGCCCAATTGTTTCCAGCACCGCTTTGACCGAAGACGAAATTGTCCGGACGGAATATTTGGCCGAACGGACCCGAACGCACCGCGTCCATTGTTCCCGGTTCAAGGTCGACCAGGATCGCTCTCGGTACGTATTTACCACCCGTTGCTTCGTTGTAATAAACATTTATGCGTTCCAACTGCAGGTCGGAATCCCCGTGGTACGTTCCCGTTGGATCGATTCCATGTTCGTCCGATATCACCTCCCAAAACTGGAAAACATCGCGGGATTTTAGGGAGAGGATACGACGAAAAATGGGGGGTTGTGTTTCGGTGGGAGAATCAAAATGGCTTTTCAAATATTTAGAGTGAAAATAATCCGGACGTTCTTACCTTAGCTCCGATTTGGTTGCCGCATTGACCGGCCTGTAGATGTGCAATTTCACGCATTTCGTGCGATTTTTTATACACTTGAAACTTGGAGATGCCGATAAATAACTTAGCTTATATGTACAAATCTAACGGTTCGCGGATCCTTCGAGACCCCGGAATACCATGAGAATTTTAAAAATAAGTCAGAAGCGAGCAACAATTTTTCAAATGTTTCCCTCGCCGCGGTAACCGAGGTGAAAATTTTTTTTCTCAAGGGACGAAAAGGGGTGGCCGTGGATCGAATCATCATATATATACATATACATTTTCTCAATCCCTGTGACAGATGAATTTTTTTTACAAAACTCGTATTTTGCTCGACATAATTAGTTCACCTCGTCGTTACGATACGAAGAATTGGGAAACTCTTGGACGCTAAAAAGTGGTGAATAAAAAAAAACTTTTCAGCGGTTTAATTCGATCGCGCAATCGTTACGTGTACGATGTGTATGTGTGGACATAATATTCCCATAATATAACCCTGTGTGAGAGAGAGTAAGACAATTTAGGTGCAAGGTCATTCTAGCAGCTGTTATTGTCGCTTGCGATAATCTAGATAATTATATTACAGTATTACGGAAACTCCGGGCACATGTCATATCCCCTCGTACGAATATCACCAACAATTCGAGCGGCTCTATTATGTCTACCTATCTAATTACGAGTATAATACCCACGCGCGTGGAAAGAATTTTTATCGGTACGAAGGTAATTTCGTCGTTACAAACTAGCTGCGTGTTTTGGATACGTTTTAATCATTTCTTTTAAGACTCTTTCTTTCGCCACAATAGTAATTGAGTCAACCATGCGCAGGGATCTAATAGTGTGGTAAATATTTCTGGATGTTTTTTTCAATTATTTTATTTCAATTATCGTGCTGTGATGATGCAGACAATATCTTTCCGGAAATAGGAGTGAATCGGTGTGGAAGATTTGAAAATGAAAATTTGTTTTTTCGATCACAGTTTTCAGTTACCGCAGAGACCAAGTGTCGGATGGAAATAATGAGCTTGAAATTTTTCGTCCCCGCCGTCCGAGTTCACCCGAAGTTTCCGTTGTAATTTCTTCAGGTGGTCACCGTTGCGCCTTCAAGATAATCCGATGAGTGGTAAGTTGTTGTTCTTCGTTTATCTATTTCTAGTTTTAATAAATTTTTCCAATTTTTTGCACAGCAGTTGTAGTCGCTCTGGAGTGAAGTTCTAAAAGCTCCGTTTTCGCATCGGTTGGAAATCGGAGGATGTATCGGTGGCTGGAAATCCATGTGGCACTCACTTTCCTTTTGATCTGCACTCTCCGGTTCGATATTCCACACATCCGACGATCGCCATTATTCTTGAGCCTTAACGACGTCCGGCTAAAAGGGGTGCCGAATATGGGGTGAGTGCCGGATACGCAGAGTAGGCACCGAGAGGTTGGTAGGCTGCTGAGTACGGAGAAAGTGCCGCATACGCGGAGTAACCCAGAGCTGGTGGTGCTGCTGCCGCTACGTAAGGAGCAGCTATGGCGTGGTTGACAGCATGTGCGTTGTAACTTGTAGCGTAAGTGCCAACGGTCAAAGCCGCCGGAACTGCGGCCGGAAGTGCCAAAGGCAACGCTCCTCCGGAGCAGACGGCTACGAGGGCGGCGAAGAAGATCTGTGGAAAGAGCAAACAAGCGAGAAATGAAGGTCAAAGGTGAATCGGTTTGGAAATATTTTTCAACACTGAGCAAGCTTTGCTCTTGATCGATGAATTTTATACTAGATTTTCTTTTACGTTTGTTTTTCTTTCTTTCGGGTTTTCAACTTACGAGGCACTTGGTCATCATGTTGAGAGAGAGAGTTGGGTTTGGTTGATTTGATAACGCTTCGAAGACTGCGATGATTTTAGTTAGAGACAACGCGCTTTTATATCCATTGTCGCGACACTTATTTCCCACCAAGAAACCTCTACAACCGGCGCACCCACCACTTTGTAAACCGATGCATAAAGTCAATCGGTTAAAAAAAACACTCCGCCATGCATAATAGATGAATTTTATATTTTAGTCCCGCATACAGATGCACGATATACGTCGTTATTTTTGTCACCTAATTTTTTACACTCCGGATTAAAATCTAATCGGTTTTAAGCTCGAATGCCGGCCATTAACTCGACATGGTTCTATCGCACGACGTAAGTGGCCGAAAATCTGGAGCACGGTTTGATTTAGATTAGAATTAATTTCTTAAGTAGACTGTGAGCTGATGGGTTTTTTTTTCAAATTACAGAGTGCGATGATATCCTTGTTGGAAATATCCAGTCCCTGAAGGATGTTTCAGTCCAGATGTCAATCGATGGGAATTTGAAAAAGGAACGGCTCGCCGTAGGTTGATAATATTTTTTTTTTAAACGGTTGGTCATCGTGCCAACTGCGTGCGAATCGAGTTCGAAAAGTAACGATAATTATTTCGTTGCGATAAACTAGGCAAGGCACGTTTTCTGTACGTGGTGGTTAAGACGCTCTTGGAAAACGGTAGTTTCACTTTTAAGCGATGCGACAGAAGTTTTGACGTTGGGTAACCGGGTGCCCTGGATCCAATTGCAAATTGTCGCAATCTCAGACGCACCTACGGGTGTGCGGAGTTGAAATTTTATTGGGTAACTGAGAAGTGTTCGATAGCGGTGAATCACTTTTCGATCAAATTTTCACAATAACGATTCGCCCGGGGTTTCGTTGAACGCAAAAAAACAAACAACGGAACGCCGTCAACTTTTAGTTCATATTCAGTAGGACGTTGAAATGCAGAAAGTAGAAAGAAAAAAGAAACAATAACCTGCAGGTATAAGGGCAAGGAAGAAACGTGCAGCCGTGATTTTTTTTACTTCTATTTTATTCCAAGTTACGACGTCGATATCGTCCGGCTCACGTTTCGGCCTGCACCGAACATATTTTATCACGTTGTACAACTAATCGACAATTCTCGAAGCACTTTACGTCGATTACGTCACTGACCATCGCTAACAATGGGCAAAACAATTAAAAAAAAAAAAGACACAGAAAAACTTGAAAAAAAAGAAGAAAAAGAAAAACAACCACGAACTAGCACCACCGTCAACCCCCGTTGAAATCCGCTGTCGCATAAAAGAATACAGACAAGTGCTGGGCATGAAAAGTTTCTCGGCAGGGATCGAAACCTTTCCGTGCAAAGTTTATACCAAAAGCTTCAAACGCTATGGAACAATGGTTAGTTCGAATAACAGAACCCCTCGTTTTTTTTTCTTTTGTTGTTTGTTTTTCTTTTATGTCAAGAAGAAGAAAAATATTCACTTAAACTACTTTCCGGCCTTGAGTAAGACGATGGAAATTTTTCAATAAATATGTGTATTAATTATATTCCGATCCGCTTTGTCACGTTCTGAACTATATACTATATCTTTATGGGGTTGTCTGTAAAAATAATTTACGGATACGTAAAAGCTGTATACGGAGTTCTTGATTCTCCTTGTAATAATCCCTGTGATACACATTTGCAATGATTTGTTTTTTTTGTTTCTCTTTCGTTTGTTTTTTTTTTTTTATGGTTTTCCGTCGCCCCTCAGAACAGGATGCGATTCAAGGTTGTGCATTTACTGCGGTGCACCGAACGCCGAACCTGTTTAATCCGCAAACGATCGTCTTTACGCCTGTCTGGCTTCCGGCATTTACCTCGCCCACCTGCTTCAGTAGCTCTCCTTTTTTCGTCCTTGCCCTTGCCGCTTCGCTTCGCCTTATATTATCCCGTCAAATGATCAAGAGACAAGTGCGATCTACGCGTATCGATCGCGTTCGAAAAATTTTTACGATCGATTCTTTATATACGCCAAAAATTCCGAATCACCGGAGTAAAATGTGATCGAAATCGATGGGAGGAAACGTTTTCGGCTAACTCACCTGTACACGGTTATAATTATAACAAATGCTCCGACAATTATCCGAACTCATCAAATATCTGTCGATGAATCGCACGTGTATAAAAGCCCCCGCATTTCCGACGATAAACCCCCGCAGCACGTTTCGAACGATTAGCTAAAAAAATAACAGAGTGTCAACGTGACCCCGCAGATTACTATCTATAATACCGTTTCAACTTTATCTCATCTATTTTTTCTTCGATTCTTTTTCAAGCGTCTTGATCGTATTTTTTATCGATCATTTTTATGCCGTTCGAATTTCAAACCGATTATTAACTATGATTGTGTCTTTTTTTCTTGTTTCTTTTTTTTACTTGTTCTTTTTTCTGCATCTATAGGTACGTGGAAATGATCCGTGCATAATACTCGCTTCGTTGTCGTCCATGGCGTGTATACATTTCTAAGGGGGTGCTGGCGGCACGGTGACGTCAATGGCTAATTTCGCTGCAAGGAGATAATTACTAATTACAAAGGGCAGCTCCTTTTTGACGCAACGGGAGCCGCATCGGATGGTAACAAATTTCTAAAGTTGCCCTCTTACGAAAATCGGTTCTTCAGCTATCTCGTAACATTGGAACAATGAACCACATTATATTTCCTTCCACCGTCGTCAAACGGCTCGACAGTATTTCTCTCTCTTTCTCTCTTTTGTTTTTTGTTTTTTCCATCGTTTTTTTTGTTGCGGGGAAGGAAATCAGCTCACGTAACAAGTAGGTATGTTTTTTCCACTTAATTATTGGAAACAATTCTTTATTTTTATCGGACGAAAATTAGAAACGAAACAAAAAATCATACACGAATTTAGAAAATGATTGGCAAGTGTTTCAGCAGATGTGATCAGATTGCGTAGGCTGCCGGCGCTAGCGGTGCGGCGAAACCTCCGGCGTATGCGGAAGGAATTACTCCGGGGGCCGCGATCAGAGGAGCCGAAGGATACGCTGCGTAAGGAAGAGCGGCGGCTGCAGGAGCGGCGGCGATGTAAGGAGCAGCGGCCACGTAAGGAGCTGCGATGTTCCTCGTGTTGATATCGACCCTCGATGCGTAGGGAGGAATGTTGTAAGGGACAGCTTTCGCATATCCGATTGCTGCCGGTGCCGCCGCAACGATCGGCGCGGCGGGAATAATTCCGGCCATCGCGGTTTGAAGGAGAGCCAGGAGTAGCAGGCTGCAGCTTGTCTGTTTGGAAAAGAGATGAAAAATCAGGTGTGAACAGAGCGATTGAAACGTGGATATAGTTTTTTGGTTTTTTTAAGAAGATTAGAAGCTGGCGTGCTTCGACCCACCATTGCGAAGGAATTCATCTTTATCGGACGGTTGTTATCCTTGAAAATTGTTAACGGAACGATCAGCTCGTTGTGACAATTTTTCGACAGACGGTTTTGTTTATATATAAGAAGACGCGGGCCACGTCCGGTACCATTTCCATTTCGATTTCCACCACTCGAATAACGAACGTGATCGATAACTTTCTTTGAAAACGTGCCGGGAATCTCGATGACGATCAAACAATTACGCAATCTAATTAGTTTTGAGCTTGTGCTTCTGGCATTTCGCCCTATACTGTATTATACGATATGTAACACGTCTTTGTCTAGATAACGACGTCTTGGCACGTCCGCATTATTATCTGAAAACTATATAACATCGTAATCGACCACGTGACTAATCTTTGGTAATAGTTGGCAACAATTTTCAACTCTGCAGTTACAACATACAATTCTTAAGTAAAATCATATAACTATAATGCGGGGTGCAGAAAGTAGGTAATAACCGCGTCATCCTTCGATTCAGAAACCAACTGTTTATTTTTTCTTTTTTTAATTACAAATTAGAAAACCCACGCTTGTTTTATAAGAGGGTAAAAACTTCGGAATACGTGAAAATCGAAGGAGTTACAAAAAATAAAGCGATAGCACGATAATTTATCGGATGCTGCTGGTACATGTCTTTAATTAATTATCGGTCTAATTTCTAAGTCTGAATTGTATATTATAGCGTGACGTATGGTAGAATTGTTTTCTTTTTTTTCTTCATTTCTTTCTTTGCAGTCCTAGAAAGCGATGTGCATATGATAAGAGGATAATTGTGATGCGAAACACGTTGTTTTCGTCACGAGCAAAGTCGTACGCGTCTTCGTCATCGAATCAGAGGCGTGGTGCAAGGCGATCTACTCCGGCCAACTATACTTATACTGTATATCGGTTTACGCATTTTTTCGTCACATTGGAGGGGTAGTGGGTGGAACGGTAACGATATAAAAGGTTTACAATTCGTAGCAAAACGCACAGTCAGTTTAGCTTTCTGCAAAAGACTAGCTTCCCATCTTTCTTCCTCCCCCAAAACAAAAAAACCACCTCAGCAATCATGTTCAAGTTGGTAAGTGACATTCGAACTAAAGGAGACAAAAAACAACGACGACTTTTTGCTTTATTATATGGGTCATTCCATCTCAAATCGATCGACAAAAATTTTCTTGATACATTAATTTTTGATTTTTTTTTTTTTTTTAAATTCAAAAATTCATATCTTTGGAAAAAAAAAAAAACACCTCTCCGAAAATTTCAGGGTCTTTTGAGAACAGATAGACGTAGTCCACGAAAAAATTTGAGCCAAAAAAAAATACAAGTTTTTAATTCATTCAATTTTGAAAATTAATTTTTTTTTCGATTTTTCGACTTTTTTTTTTTCAAATATAATTCTTCTTGTAGTCCGGAATATCCTCTTCAAAATGACCCGAAGTCGATGTTTGTAACTGCAATAGTTATCGAGATATTAATTAAAAAATTAATTTGAAAAATGCGCAAAATGGTGAAATTTTGAATTTCACATAACTTTCGAAGAAGAAAAAAAAAATCGATTTTTTTTCCTTCGGCAGGACTTTGTTTTACGATGAAAGAAAACTTCTTTTTTCTTCAAACTTTTATATCCTGTACATTGATTCTAATTAGTTTCTCATCCCTTTTTCAAACAGTGCGTTCTTCTCGCCGTCGTCTCGGTCGCTGCAGCCGGCGTTATTCCTGCGGCTCCTTTCGTAACCGCTGCGAGCAGCCAGGTCATCGCTAGGAATTACAACACTCTGGCTTACGCTGCACCTGCAATTGCAGCGGCACCCATCGCTGCCGCACCATTGGCTTACACCGCACCTCTAGCTTACAGCACCCACGCTGTGGCTCCGGCCGCATATGCGGCTTACGCTGCGGCTCCTGCGGCTTACGCTGCGGCCCCTGCGGCTTACGCTGCGGCCCCGGCAGCTTACGCTGCGGCTCCTGCGGCCTACGCTGCGGCGGCTCCTCTGGCGGTCTACTGAGCGGAAGAAAATTCGATGAAGATTTCGAAGACGGAACATCGTAAACGAATAATTTATACCGCAATATACTTGATCAACATTGATTTGCAAACCCCCCCAGAATGAATAAAATTTTTACGTAGAACATGAAATATAATGCGTTACGCATTTTTTGATTTTTATCTTTTCTCGTGCAGAACTGTGCTTTGCGTGGAATGGTATAAATCGATCACCAGCTGTATCTACTTCTTTGGCAACAGAAAAAAAAAAAAAAAACAGAAAATGAAAATGAAAAAGAGATGAATATTCAAATGCCATAAAATTCGTTCTTGGACGAGAGATGATCGAGACGCGCCTAATATATTTATATGCGAATAGTTACGAAATTAATTTTTTTTATTGCTCCGGTTTTCATATGAGGATGTTTTTTTTTTCTTTTTTTTTACATAATCATATGGAATCGGTTATGTCTAATTAAAGACAATAGTAACCGGTTCAGTTTCTACGAGAAACTATATTGACGAATATTTGATCTTATCGTATTTTTTTTTAAGAATATAAAATCAGAATTCGATGGCACGTATTTTCAAAACTAAAATCAGATATACACGTTTGAAATTATTGCGTATCGAATAAATGAGCGTAAAAAAAAAAAAAAAAAATGAAAAAAGCGTGGATGTAGTAAAACGGAGTCCAAGTGTTTTTTTTTTTAAGTAATTCAGTTTTACATTGCATCCCTCAAATCAAGAGGAAAAGAAAAAGAAATAGCTAACTTCGAATCTTGGAATTCTGCGGTTACATTTTTTTTTTAATTTTTCAGATAAAATTATATTCTAATGCGGGTAACGATAACTTGTTTGAAAATATTTCTATGTACCGTAAAAGGGAATGAATCGGAATCAATTACTCGAATATATTCGGGAGGATATTGTAGATACACCTATTTTTGTGATTTTCTTTTTTTTTTCTTTTCTACGAAAATTTTGTACGATGATTTTCAACGTCTGATCGATTCGAATTTGACGATATGATGATTAAAAATAATCCAACCAAGAATAAATCCTTGTTTTTAAATGTCGGTAGTATATTGGATTTCCCATAATATAGGAAACAAGGTGTAATCCGGGGACTGATCTCGTTAAATAAACTCTCCGTAGTAATAATAACAATAATTAATTGACAATGAATTTTTGTTTTATTTTTTCATCCAACTCGTATTTTGGTTACATAAGAATTTTTTTTTTTTTGCGCTTGTAAGATTATTACAAAGTTTAATCCAAATTTCCGTAAATGTGCATGCGGTTAACGTTGTCCCTTGATTTTAGGTAATCGATAAGATCGATTATCCTCAATCTCGACGTCTTCGGGGTCAGTTTTCTAGTGGTAGTAGGCGTAGGGGCTGGCGTATGGGTAACCGTAGGCAGATCTGTAGGCCAAAGGTGAAGAGTATGCCAAAGATGGTGCGTATCCGGCTGCGTATCCAGTTCCGTATGCTCCATAAGCGTAGCTGGGTGCGGAATAGGCGCTGTAGGCCAATGGAGTACCGAGCACCGCAGCCGGTGCAGAATAAGCGGAAACGACTGCCGGGGAAGCTACGAGAGCTCCTGGGGCGGCGACAGCGACGGCCACAAGGGCGGCAAGGACGATCTAAAAGTAACGAAAATTTACACTTTATATGTTACCGAACAGAAATCGATCGAAAAAAAAAATCGATTTAATTTGTATAATTTCAAGACAAAAATTCGTCCAACGATTGATGTATATTATTTTTATAACACAGATATGGAAGACTCACCAGCTTGTACATCTTTGAAAGATTTTGTGGAGTTCTACCGGTTGCTAAAGAACGAGTATGCTCTGCTACCGATCGGCCGGGGCTTTTATAGTTCCGAGGAGCAGCCCGGAACGCCGCTCTGAAACACGGCAATTATGGCGAACCACGCCTCGTCCATGTCCTTGAAAAAAGCATGGAAAAAAAAAAAACGATAAACACAAAAACGAACAACAACTACCTTACTGTCCACCTCCACCTCCGGCTCACCGCGATCTCGTCTGCACGCACGAATGACCAACCAAACCTGATGAAGGTTTGTGACGTATTATTTTATTTCTTTTTTCACGGGGAGAAACAAACGAAAAAACAAATAAGATCGGCATAGATTTGAAAATCAACATTAATTCTACGGGGAATATTCATCCCCGTAGAACAATGTAGATATATAATGGTATTATCGTCTCTGACGTCAGTAATTTATTTTTGGAATTTAGTTATCTGCAGTTGAATTTTATGCATACATCCTATGTATTGCAACTACGTGTATGCAGCGCTATAGGGAAAGATGTAGAATGAGAAAAAAATAAAATAAACGAATGTCATAAAATGCTAATTCAAAAATATATCGAGATGTATACCTTTGCTCTATAACGGATTTCAGCGAATGAAGCGGGGGCGATTTTAAAGATCAATGTTCAATACAATGACTCAATGACGAGTACTTGAAATTTTCAAAATTTGCATCCCTTGACCGCCAAATTTAGCATATATATTTAATTATACCTGAAAACGCATGTCTGCATCGTCTGATTTTTATGACTCCAGTTTTTTTGTTTTTTTTTTTCCAGCTACAAGTTCAGATCGAGTTGCTAGAATGAAATAAATAAATAAATAAATAAAAATCAAAATAAATTTAAACCGTGTGCAAATCTGCATCATAACCGGCTTTCCATGTTACTAAAAATATCAATAAAAACAGTTAGGATAAAAAATAAGAAAAGGTAAGACGCGATGAATTAGTGATTATAGGAAAATAATGATAATAATAATGATCTAAATATCGTTGAAGCCATCTAACGGGGATGATCTCCGATCAGCTAGCGTGTGTATAATTGAAAGCTACGATCTTATCGGAGAAAAGCCATTAAGCAGTATAATAATATTTAAATATCTGTATAATACGTGTGTTTGATTACGTAAATAATTAGTGGAGCACATGGGTGTGTCATTATGTAGACGATAACGTCATCGGGGATCTTTTTGTATGTAGAGACAAAGTTAGGGAACGTTGTTAACCTTCATTGTTACATGACCACCCGATCTTACAGGGATTGACAAAGGACTTTTTGTTCGTTATTAACATCGATAGAGACACCCCGTAATACCCGGTACCCAACATCACCCTCTGAGCGAGCGAATAATAAATAATCCCTGCGTATACATTCGATTAATTGTATTGAAATGAGATGAACGCGCGATAGATGCGTCCAAAAATGGACGGGGACTGGGACAATTAAGTAAAATACAATTGCCTTAGTTGCTGACGTCCTCAAAACGATTATTCAATGATTCCTGTCCTGTCAACCGCACGGCTCTCAGTATTCATTGTGATTAGATCATTCAAAAGGTACGAACAAAATTAAATTAAATTCTGCATAGCAAAACAAAAGTACCTTCAAATTGTTCATTATTTTATATACTTAAGTAAATGAACAACTTTGTTTCACTCCACACACTTCGATAGAAAATAATTCAGACGTGGAAAAACAAAAAAAAAAAAAGAAAGCTTTTGTCTTTCGACGCGTATAATCGACGCGTTAGAGAATGATACGCGTACGGAATCCTTAACTACGAATAATAAAAAAAAAACAACAACAAAAAAAAAATAAAACGAAAGGATAGAAAGAGAAAAAAAAAGATTAAAAAATTTCTAAGGGAGTGTGGGGGGAACTTCTTCTGGCTTAAATTGCGTGTATATATTTATATGTGATTCGTAACGTCGCAGTAGCGTGTACAGGTATAAGCACGATTGTGTGTTTGTTCTATCGCATTAATTTCCGAACGATAAAATAGATTAATCGAAAATAATAGATTGTATCTATTCGTGAATACAGATATAATGACGAGGTGCAACTCGTGTTATCTAATGTCAAACGGGGGGATGAAGTTCCCCGTGGTTACGGACGTATTTAGCAATACATGTAACGCGATATATGAGGGCGAGTTAGTTATGTGACATAATTATTACACATTACATAACTAACGGACACTCGTCCGTTAAATCCATTTCCGGTTAATTAATTGGCGTGTGGGGTATCATATACGAGAATTAATTCTGCATCCTGTCAGAAAATTATTCATTTTATTTTGCATAGTTTTTTTGTTCCCCCCTCCCCCCCCCCCCCCCCCTTTCTTCCTCATGATCATCATCATCATCATATACAATTATAATATACGCGTATAATAACGTGACGATTATGACCGTATTCTATTACCAAACATTTAATTTCGTTCACCCCGTTCCCGTGTTCATCCCTATTTTCTATAATTTCACTATGAATAGATTTTAATGCTGCACGTTGACAACGTGTGCCGAAACCCGTTAATTCATTCACCTGCAACATAATACACGGGATTTACCGCGGTGAACAGAAATAAATTTTAGCAATTAGATTTTCATGTAATTCGATAGTTTTTTAGACATTAAAAAAATCCATGTGCTCGTCGTATACTGTACGGTGAAACGATAATTCCACTTACAAAAAAAAGAAGAACGTTTATAGCTCTGATTTATTCGCTACTCACATCACGTGAAAGGTGATGGAAGAGCAGAGCGATTGGCGGCTGGGGAGGGGGGAGGGGGGGATCTGAATTAATCATAGACTCTACGCGTTTGTCAGCCGATGCAAATTAACGAGATAATATTTCTCCGACTGGGCCGGATCTGCTTGTAATTTGGAGGAGCTGGTTTCTAGTGTATAAAAGACGGGCGTGGTCCAGAACTCGATTTTATTTATAATGTTATACACATCCGATTACGTAAGGTTATATATAACAAAAAAAAAATAATGTATATATAGATTTCTATACTACGGATGACGGAGCATTTATTTTTTTCGAATTTTGTCAGAAAATTTGTCACGGTTAATAAGAAGTGCAACGGATTTGCTGTAAATTTGACTCGTATACTGCAGTGTTTGTAAATATTTTGCTGTAGGTAAACGTGGGCGAAAAAAAAATTCTGTGTACATATTATCATAAATTATATGTATAGTGCACGTACACCGTGTGTACAGAGACAAAAATGTAGCGGTTTTAATCGGCAAAAAAAAAAAAGAAATAAACAGCGAAACAAAAAAAAAACCAAGGCCGAGGTGTGGTCGTGGTTCGGACACTTGAGACGCTTAAAAAACATTCGCGGTATACCATAGTTGGCATACCTATGAATTCTATATGGGGCATTCCACAGGCGAATCGATCTCGCTGTGATATTCCCGATTTTCTTTTGTTCTTATTTCTTTTTTTTATTAGGGAAAATCTGCGCCATTTTTGGCAGTATAACTGAGTTAATTTTCATGTCATTCAATTCACTGCAATTTAATTATACTTTCGATTTTTGCTCTGACTTGAATTTTAATTTCAGTTTCAGTTTAAACAGTTTCTCTGAATTTCGATCCCAGTTTCGGATTCATTTCGATTTCGATACCGATCTTGATTTATTTCGATTACAATAATATAGTTTCGAAAATTGAATAATTAAGTATTCTAATTTTCTTTCGAAACCAGGCGTGAGAAATAGAAAATGGCGAGGGTGATGGCCACATCCGATGGGCGTGGAATCTTCGGACTGAAGATGGATATGAAATAAAGATGAGATTTCGAATGCAGAGGGGACAGTGTGAAATCTCAGGGTCGCAACTAGTAAAAAAGATTTTCATAAATCACCGTAGATCTGGAGGCATGAAGATTTTATTAACGACAGTTACTGTTAAAACTAATGATGCTTAATTTTACTTCCGTGGCTATGAAATCTGATCTAGTATTTCTGGAATATTTAGCTCTAAGTACAATATTGAAATATTCATACCTATGGATATGCAAGGTACGTAAACCAGTTGAAAACTAAGTGAGAACAAGGCGAAGGTCACGAGTACTTTCGAACCGCAACCTTCGCACCCAGTGTTATCGTTTTGTTCCCCATAAATGCGTATTGTTTTTGATAGGGACGAAAAATTTTAGATTTCGAAAGAAAAGATTGAATGAGATTTGAAAGAGACTTGATTTTTGTCGTCGTACCGGAAGCTTAATCGATGAGATGAATGAAAAAAATACATAATTATGGATACCTTGTTGCGAAGAAAATAATTATCTTTATGGCTTGGTAGCTACGAGTTTGCAAGATGTAAAACAATGTCAGTGATCAATCTTTCTTCCTCAGAGAAGATTGTCGCGATGATTGAAGACCTAAGAACGAGCGATTACTCAATGATTTTAGTGAAGAGGTCCATTTAGATTGCAAATAAGAGTGTGTGAAATCGAAGAGCGACAAAATATATGAATACAAACGATTTTAATTTTTGACCCGAAAATCGAAGGCTATAGTCTTTGGAAAGTCTCGATTTTGTTGGGAGATAAAAATCAATCATTTCGCCATATTCCCATGAATTTTGATCTCGGAAACACGAATCCATCGAGTAAATTAAGCTAGGAATGAATCCCGTCGAGATATCCTTGATTTTTCACTTTTTCGAGCGATAAATTGGCGATAACTTTTTCAATTTTATAGATAGATCAATTTGGCTTTCAGTTTTGGATTCCTGAGATCAAACACGTATGAATACTATACAAAACTCAGTAAAAAAAAGTTGATTTTCGGCTCAAATTTTGAGAAAAAACAAAGGCTTAGGATTTTAGCGATTTTGGGGCCAAAAATGAAATATTTCTAAAATCGATTACAGGACACTATTCTAACGTATTTTGACCTCCGGAACACGAATCCGTTGAGTGAATTAAGCTAGGAGCGATATTCTCTGAGATAACTCAATTTTTCCGCAGCTGCAATTTAAGTTTATCATGTATACTCACCTCTGTCTGATTTTTTTTTCAGGAGATAAACGAGCAGCCCACGAAGCAGTTTGGCCTCTCATCGAAAATGAAGGACTATCCTCGGAGTATCTTCAAAGCCAATCATCATAATTTCGGACTGGATAATTTGTACAAATAAGTCATGATATATATGATCGTTCTGAATTTTTAAGTACTGACAAATTGATAATCTAATGTTAAACGAAATGGAAATATTGTATACACTATTGTAACTCATCATAATCATATAGGAATAAATGTATATGTAAAAATGAATGTATAATAGGCATTACGATATCCTAACATGTATTTTCGACCGTTGATTTATCAATAAACATTAACTACTATCAATACACGATTGTTCGACTATTATTGATCACATCCCTGCACACCTCATTCACTCATATTCGTTGTTGGAAAAATACATAGATCATATCGTACATCATCACATGCATGCATGCTTGACATCAGGCTCTGTTTCGGACTGGCTCCTCGCCTGTCCTGTTCTCCTGATACCAAACTCGATTTTGGAGCAAATTGGCCAAATCGGAAGTGATAAGGTAGATCCCTACAATACCGGCCCTGAATGCATGCATGTGTATGCATGTGTATCGCATCATTCTCGTTTGCCGAATCATTAATAGATCATAAGATCATATGCAGGCCTCATCATGTGCATGCGTGTGTATCGCATCATTCTCGTTTGCCGAATCGTTAATAGATCATAAGATCATATGCAGGCCTCATCATGTGCATGCGTGTGTATCGCATCATGCTTCATCAGAACCGGAAGTGATAAGGTAGAGCCCTACAATACCGGCCCTAAAGCAAATTTTCGCTGAAAATTTATTTTGGTATCAGGAGAACAGGACAGGCGAGGAGCCAGTTCGGAACATCAAGCCATCATATGCATGCATGTGTATGCATGTGTATCGAATCGTACTTGGGTGCCGAATGATTGATAGATCATATGCGAATGAGTGCAGGCCTCATCACGTGCATGCGTGTGTATCGCATCATGCTTCATCACAACCGGAAGTGATAAGGTAGAGCCCTACAATACCGGCCCTAAAGCAAATTTTCGCTGAAAATTTATTTTGGTATCAGGAGAACAGGACAGGCGAGGAGCCAGTTCGGAACATCAAGCCATCATATGCATGCATGTGTATGCATGTGTATCGAATCGTACTTGGGTGCCGAATGATTGATAGATCATATGCGAATGAGTGCAGGCCTCATCACGTGCATGCGTGTGTATCGCATCATGCTTCATCACAACCGGAAGTGATAAGGTAGAGCCCTACAATACTGGCCCTAAAGCAAATTTCTGTCAAAAATTTATTTTGGTATCAGGAGAACAGGACAGGCGAGGAGCCAGTCCGAAACAGAGCATGATGTCAAGCATGCATGCATGTCTTATCATGTGCATGCGACGAGGTGTTCCGAGTCAGGGCCTGATGTCGTGATGTGTTGCTTACAACGAATGTTAATTAAACTATTAATTTGAGGCGGCTCCATGGTGATGTATGAATGAGAGGGACAAAATAAATTTCAACGCATTATTAGATATATTATACTGGATTTATTCACAGAGAAAAATCTCCTCTTACAATAATTGTGTTACAATGAAATTGATAGAGGTTCCTTATTAGATTAACATTTTAATTATTTCAAAAAGTAAATAATTTATGTATTCTTATAAATGATTTATGTATTCTTATTCGGTTCACAAATATAATGAACAAATATGCAGATGCATCGACGAAGCTTGTGTTCTAGATCCAGGGTGGAGTTGCTTCGAGTCTGCCAATTTTTTTCCTGTAACAGAAGAGAAGAAAGTTAATAATCAGGAATAAACTAAATTGCAGAATTATAGAGTGATCAAGTTGTCGTCAACTTTTGCGACTTGTGGCCGAGATATGTCAATGGGAATGATTCCTAGCTCAATTTACGGGACGAATTTCTTTTCGTGATGTGAAAATGCATTAGAGGAGCATCCTGCGATCGATTTACAAAATACTTCACATTTTTCCCCCAAAAAACTACCAAGTCTTTGATTTTTCTCAAAATTTAGGCCGAAACTCAACAATATTTTTATACAGAGATTCATACGGTATTCTCACGTATTTTAATTGCAGGAGTCCGAATCTGAAAAATCTAAATTAATCTATACATATGTAAAATTGATCGAGTCAATTTATCGCTCTGAGCCCAAAACATTGAGATATTTCGATGAGTTTTGATTGATTCGACTCATTTTTCAGCCCAAAATACATCTGAAATCGTCAGTCATCCGTGAAACATTAAATCAAAAATGCAAATTCCTTTCCCCTCAGATTTTCATTTTCTTGCGCCTGACGCTATGCACCCCAAACTACACTCACGCGTTTCTCCCTTATAGATTGCCTAACATCAGGCGCTCTCATCGTTCATTACCCTGATAGTTGAGAAATTTTTTTATTCGGAATAAAAAACTCGATCTGACGTTCCTGAGTTCATGGCGATGACCGAAACTTGAATTTTTCCAAATTTTTCTACGATCTCAGCGAAGAACTAGGGGTGCTCTCAGCCACCCCCTCGCCACACTTATTCCATGGCGTTTATGTGTATAGGTATAACACCCGTGTAAAGCACGTGTTCCGTGGAGTTTGCAACGTGCAGCCTATCACTGTCTCTCCCTCTCGCTCTCCGTCTCTCTGACGGTTTCGTTGCCCTATCGCTGTGGTTATCACCTCTCCCTTCATTTTTCATTCTAGCGGTCTACCCACTCAGGGTTTCTCGTTGCGACATCGTGACGGACAAAGGTCTGAAGACTTTCCTCGTGATGGTCTCTGTGCAACGGCCCATATATAACACACCAAATCGTTTATCCTATAACTATATCGTTTTCACGAGCCACCAGTTGCTCGACAATATAAATATTTCACCTAGTCAAACTCACGTTTTCTTTCTGCACGCCTATCCGCCGAAAGCTTTTTATTTTTCACCCTCTCGTTTTCCTTCGCCAAAAAATTTTCAACTCGCCCTTTGTCTCCGTCGAAACTTTTCTACAAAAGGAGGAGAAAAAATTTTTTTCATGAAAATCCTGCAACGTTGCTCGTGACTTACGTTTAGCCCATAAAAACCACCACAAGCATACTTCCAATTTACGTACATCGAATAGACTCGAAATTTGCAATGTGCAACGACTCATCGATTCCTCACACACGGCATACTAATTTAATTCGTCACCGAGTGACTTTCCTTATTTTATACTTCGTACCCAAGTCCCGTCCAAACTACCTGATTTCGTAAACCGTTGCGAAATCTTTTTGTGTTTTAATTGTAGAATTTCAAAACGGCTAGAAAATTTCTCAACGTACGTTGAAACAATTTTTAATACGCCCGATACGCTCGCATGTGTGTCTGTTCTTTGAACTCTAGGTATTGTTTTTTGAATCCGATATTTTTCTATGAATCGATAAAAAAATTTCTATACACCATATCGGCGGTTCGTTATGTGTGTGTATCGATAAAGTTGTGTTGGTTAAATGCGGAACGTATTCGTCGACGTCGGCGTCGGTTTTGGCTTTGATACTCACGTGGAGGTGACGCTTGCGCGTAGCGATTTCACCATGGGGAAGATATAAGTAGCCCTGCATCCCTTAAAATTCAGTCCAGACTCACCACTGACGGGAAGCTGGTCGAAACTTCGGAAAAATCCTAGTGAATTCCTGAGCTAGAAAAAGAAATTGAAAAAAGAAAATCGTCGATCGTCAGCCGATTACACATATCGATCGATTGATAAACGAATGAATATAACAATTACGGGGTCTTCCGAAATTTATTGTAATACAAAACTAATAGTGCTGAAATGTGCAGTGAGTTTTACCGATCGAAATCATAAATTGTATATTGAAAATAAAAATTTTTTCAATAAACCACAAACGAACGGAAGCGATTTCTTGCAATAACGTTATAGAAATTTCGAAGAACCTCCTACACTCGTAAGTGAGATAAGTTTCGTGAATTTCTTAAAAACTTACAAGGAGGATAAAATCCTTCACCTGGATATCAAAAGGAATCGGGTCGGTTGGCTGAACTCAGGTGTCACCAACTGGCACAAATCGTTGCCAATAATCGTCATACATCCGGCGTCGTCGTTGTCATCTCCGATGGAGGAATCGACGAGGTTAACGGACGCCAGGAGCCGATCATCCCGATCAGCGAATCATCGCAACAACGGCCAATCGCGTTCGGAATTTGGAGACGACGAATGCAGTACGGACAGCGGATGTGGTAGCGGAGGAAGTACCGGAAGCACGGAAAGATTATCGCGTCGCGGTAGCGGCGAGCGTCTTTGTTCCGGTGGAAGATCACCGAGAGGTCATTGCTACCTTGATCGTTTACGCGGTCACTCGTCGCAGACGCGTTCCCAAGAGAGATTATCACGAGGATCTCGAAGTTCCGACAGATGTGGGGTGAAATCGATGAGATCTTGGAGTCCGGCGAACCACGGCGGCATACATTCGACTCACAACGAGTCGCCCTCGCATTCGCCAAGTTTTTCCGACACTCACAGCAGCGACGGTGATTCGACGAAGAGATGTTTCACAACTGAAACATTACGAAAGGCATTTCAGACGTTGAAATTGTCGTCGAATCGGCGAGAGACCAAGGAAAAGAAGCACGTTAAAAAATCGCAAAAAAGTATACTCAGGAGTCCGGTTTCCTACACGTACGTCAGAGGACTTTCGGGACTCCCAACGCACCGCGTACCGAGGAATTCGTCGCCCCAATCGAACCTACCCTGCATAACACAAGATATGATTGGACTTAATCGATAAACAAAATCGCGGGATCAATTTACATTGAAGTTTTTTCATCCGCAAGATATACTGCAATCTCTTGTTAATACTTCGAACATCACAATTCTTCATCTATAATTCTAATTGTGTCGATCACAGTTTTCGGCGATGGAAAAAAAATTTCAAAGGATCGTTGATAAAAGAAGAGAAAAAATATGTTATCAAACAAATTATCACGACTATTTCATTATGAGTCTTCGATTTGAAAAACAAAAAGGGGTCAATTAGTTTCAACCCCGTACAAAGAAGAAAAAACGATTAAAAAAATTCTTTCAAATATCGCGATCGCAAATATATACATTATATCATATAGAGATATATGTATATTGATTAGTCGAACAAATTAATTAAATGATCGATTAATCTGAATACTCGCCAAACAATTATCATTATTATTATTATTATCATTATTGTAGCTGGCACAAAACTCAAAAAATTTAATAAATTATCGCTAATATAATAACGTCTAGGCACAGAAAAAAACGTACCTTATTATATGACCGCGTGATATATATGACAAAAAGAAAAGAAAGAAAAAAAGACGATATGAAATTTCAAAATTCTACAATTATCGTCAATGATAATTTGACAATTCGAATTATTAGTAAATATTATAATATAATACCGAAGAGCGTTTGACTAGCTCATTTACCTAATTAGATTTATAAAATTATATATAGAAAATAATTTTTAGAAAATAGGAGGTAAATAGGTAATACCTATACAGATAATACAGGAAAAACGAAAAGAAAGAAAAGAAAAAGAAAAAGAGAAAAAAAAAGTCACTCTTCGACTTATATTATATGTTCATATCAGTCATTGATAAATGACGAATCAATGTGCCAATGATGAAATTATTGCGAATAAACGTGAGAGAGAAAGAGAGAAAGATAGATAGAATTAATAGTAATTTAATAAAGGAAAGTAAAACTGAGAGACAATTATTATATTAACTGCAGAATGAATGATTATCTAATAATACTATTAATAAGTCTGCGGTAGAAGTCAATTAAGTTATATATATACATTATATATACTATATATATCTATACAATATATTATAGGTGTATAAAAGAAATGAATAAATAAATGAACGTTCAAGTTACACTTGAAATGTACAGAGTAATAAAAAATTCGATGACGAAAAAAGAACGGGGAAAAAAAAAGATGGAAAAAGAAAGAAAGAAAAGAATAGAAAACCAAAAAAAATATAGTAATTAAATTAATAATCGTGTACAAAAATATACCAAATAATTACCATAGGGAATATTCTAATTATAATTATACTTATCGAATATATATATATCTATGTAAAACATACATAATAATTAACAAGTATACGAGAAACGACTTTGAAACAAAACAAAAAAAAATTTACAAAACCAAAGTATTGAAGAGAGAGAGAGAAATAAGTAAATTGATACATATATATACTATAAATAATATTCTATCGATTGAGTAAATAAAATTGACTCGAAATTACGATTAGAAATTTAAGAATATATACCTATATATGAACATATAAATAATTATAATAATTAGATTTAATCGATATATTGATAAATAATTCGCTATAGAAATGACGATTACATACGCCGACATATTATACATTATATACTTCGATAGGAATAACGTACACCTCGTAGTTAATATTTATTGATTTAATAATCGATTCGATATATAATTCCGTAACTTTTCTCTTTTCACCGATATACCAGTGAATTTTGAATTATTTTCAACAAAGAAATGGAGACAGACTTAACAAGAAAGAGATCAAAAAGAACAAAAAAAAACAAAAACGAAACGAGGTGAACGTTGGTCAATTAAAATTACGAATTTAAAATCACAGACTTTGCGTGTGACCCGCCTAGTGCCTTGTAGAAAATTCCCTCGTGTATGGCTGGCCTAAAAGCGCATCAGATATTTCTAAATTATATATACCTATATCTGATAATAAGAAATTTGAATCAGTGTAAATGAACGAGAAGCGATGAAAACAAAAAACCAAAAAAGGAAAAAAAAAAAAGAAGAAGAAATTCTCAGGTTTCTGTGTTTTATATATGAAAGAAAAAAAAGAAAATATATATTATATATATATATATACTTATACTAAATGGGTATATGTATATGATTAATTACTACGTCTGTGTAAACATTATTAAAATATGTTTGTGAATTTCGAATAAACGTTTTCAATACCAAAAATAAGAATTTTAATTTTATACCGTAACACCTTATACCTACCTTTCCCATTTTCTATTTTCATACATCAACCTGCAGCTATGCGGTACAATTAACGAGGTCAGGGGTTGCAGTTTCGAGTTCGACGACTTCTAGAACGCTGCAACTAGAATGGGGCCATGCCGCATATCCAACCTCTGTATAGGTACCGCAACACTAGCTACGTCCGTATTACGAAGAGGAAAAAAATAACTGAAAATAGAATACAGATAAAAACACGGATTTCCATCTCTGGATCCGGTGCAGTCTGCGGAACGTGTAAAAAATATTCAACGCACGATTTCATTACTGCAAGAACAATTTGTGTTATTTCTGTACACTGCATAAACTTGTCCATATTTTTATCTATACACGACGCGAGTTAGATAATATCGAATTTCAGAAAGATGAACCGCGAGTTAATAAAAATCAAGGTTTCTACGAGTGGGAAATTCTGAAGGGTCGGAGTAAATGTTGTTTTTTTTTTTTTTTTTTTTTTTTATTTTTATTTGTATTCCCGCAGGTAAACCTTCCCGATTTTAATGGGGATGAGGATATCCCGACGCGAGGTCACACGTCCCAAATATAACCCTGGGTTTCTATATTTAGGTCGTGACCCACTTTATCTCGTGTGTATCTATGTAGTATATTATATACAAAGGTATATATATAAGTATGTAGGTATGTACAAAAGGTGTGTACATAAGGGTCGAAAGACGCAAACCGCCACACCGCGTGCGCGGTCCCGTTTTCCATTCATGGCGTCGCGACGCTTGAACCGGTAATATGCAAACACCCCGTGCCGATTCCGTATTGACAACCCTGATCCCGATGAGCCTCTGCGAGATGTTTTCTGTCCGGCTCACATCATTTATCTTGAAAGTTTTTTTTTTTTTCTCACCATAAAACCAGGAATAAAACTTTAAAATTGTAATAACGAAATGACCGGATTTTTTTTTTTTTTTTTTAATGCAATCATTACAACCCCCCGTAAAAGGTCCCGCGGGAGGTTGTGACAGTTTTTTTTGTTTTTTTTTCTGTAAAAAAGAAAGCACGAAATAGGTGAGTGAAAAAATTATCCATTACTATATCACCCATGGCGTTTTTAATTTTTTAATTTTGAAAAAGAAATAAATGTAAAATGCTGAGCGAAAATTTCATTGCCATTTTCAACCCCCATCTATATGATAGCTGAAATTTTGTTTAAATTTGGACGGGGCTATTTTTTTATGGATCTACCTGCAGTATTCTTTATCCGCATTTCTATTTTTAGCCGACGTCGGGTCGAGTAAAGATGCATGCAGCGCCCCTTCTTTGTTCACCTTTCACCCCCTCGACTCGAAAGATATCTGACCCAATTCCAGGGTGTTGCTCCTCGCAACGTCACATCTCTGCAGGAAAGCAACCCCATTCACGACCGTTCCGTGACCCAGATTCGGAGAAGTTCCCGCCTATCCCATGGAAATATCAGAGTTCATTGAGACCCGGCAGCCCCGTTTAGTTTGTTTGTTTTTTTGTCTTTTTGTTCAAATTCTTTTTTTCTCTCAAAAAAAATGCGCCCTTCCGTGTCGCGAACGAGATATCAAAACGAGACATAAATGAAATACTTGAAATTTTTACACCCGATATTCCCGCGATTGAATTTTACAACAATTTTTAATTCGACGTTGAACAAAAAATGAGGAAAAAAACTCAACGGAAAAATTTCCCATGTATGAAATAAATGTTTCATTGATCGCTCGATCTATGTATACTAATCCTTATGAATGAATGGGAAAAAATGTAAAGAAAAAAAAGAATTTTACACACCATCAGATCCGATATAATGAGATGAAAATGAGACCGGGTTTCCCATCGTTAATTTCTCCCCCTCTATTTGGACTTCCTTCCTTCCGCGAACTCCATCGCATGGTGGCTGGTTGCAGGTCCCTTTCATCCCTCGCATTCGTATATATTTTGTTCAGTTTGACCCAGTTCGTATCTGACGGTATGACGTCACGATCGTCATTGAGAAGGCCGTCCGACGACGTGCCCTACTTTACGCGGCGAGGGGGTTCAAGGGAGAGGGAGTAGTTATAGTAACAGGAACCGGCCCAGCCAACTTCCCTGGGATTCCCAGGGGCTCTGCCGAAGTATTATACGTCAAGGGTTACGTTTTTCAAATTCGTTTGTTCATTTTTTATTTTCGGTTTTAAATTCATGTCATTGCTTTTTTACTCCGCAGGTAACTAGGCGCGTGATAATGACGATGATCGGGGTAATCGGTGATAACGTCCATTAGAAAATTTCATTCATCGTTTATAAATAATTCAACTATCTGTATGGAACAAAAATTCGATGTACAAAGCGAACGTGTGCAGGTGCGGAGTAGGTAAGCGATACGAAATAGAATCGGAAGGTTTCCATGCATTCGATTTCTATTAATACGTATAGCGTCGGGAGAAATTCTATTCAGCTTAATGCTTCTTCATTGACAAAAGGGTGGGTAAAAGGCGACGCGGTATGACGTGACTGCAAACGTATAGGTCTGATTGAACAATGTTTGTGATCTATACAGTGAATGCCCATTGAATTATACATTCTCCAGTATCCTCTGCACCGACTGTCAACCGTTATCGAAAACTTATTCATACGCGCCCCCAACTTCTATCGAGAATGCAACAACAACCCGTTTATCGTTACATTAAAACCGCTCGAAAACGACACCCACGTGTCGTTAATGTAGGAATCTAGATACTTCGAGAACAAATGAACACGCCGATTCCATGTGTAGAACAAAACACAACAACCAAAAAAACCAAAAAAAAACTGAATGAACGGAATAGTCGATAATGCAGAGAGGAAGTTTGAAAAAAAAAGTTCTTTACACGTTGATAACAGTTGATATTGCGTGTAGAATAAAATCTGCATGCATTTAATTACCTGTCTATATATATGTATAGTATGTATACGTACAGTAGTAAGATTTATGTGTTGTGTGGTGGCCCAGGGGATTTCCGGTCGAGGTCGCATCCATTTCCCCCTTTACTACCCCCGTTTTCAGTCCCACAGGTGAAGGTTCCCCCCCCCCCCCCCCCCCCCCTCAAAGGATCCAGATTCAAAACGCCATTATGCAACGTTACGTACGCTGCGCTTAGCTCCAGGGATTCCTAATTATTTATAATCACGATCTACATATTATTAATTATCATTCCACGAATCGTATACGGGAAACACAATCAATTATTAATGTTTAGTCCTGCATGTATGAAAGTTTCATAATTCTCAAGGTGGAGTGCAGAGTGACGACGAAATTCTTGTGTGAAAATAAAAACTGCATACTATGCTGCATCTGGATTAATATACGCGACGTGGAATCGCGATAAAACCAAATAGAAAACTAAAAACAGAGGGGAAAAAAAAGTAGTTATATTTATATCGATATACACGTATGTAGGGATGATCCTCGGGGGTTGGACGGGCATCCCATTCAACGTACCCCCTTCTTGGGTTGTGTCGGGTCGTTGAACTCCAGATATGACGTAGCTGTGACGTCACGTTTCTATGGTTACCAGCCAGAACGTCGCGTCGATGCGCCTCCAGGTGCTGCTGGGCGCTGGGCGTTTCGGCCATCCCTGTCGGGGGTAACTGGGACGGTGACCCTAAACTAGGACAATTCCGACTCCCTCTTTCAGCAGAAGGGTCTCCTTTTGCACCTAAATTGATCGTCAGTACCTACTACCTGAGGAAAATTTAGACACATTCTCTTTACATGGCTTGTAAATATCTGCACACCTAATTCCTCACTGTCAATTTTTTTTTCCCTCTGCCGCGGGGTGTATTAAATTTGGAAAATATCGTAGATCGAAATCCCTGTGTACTTCCGGTTTTTTTAGGTAAACCGGCAAATGCGGAATAAACGTGCATTCCACAGTTGCGAGTGAAGAATGAAAAGAGAATGGGGGAAAAAAATGAACGACAATTACTACTGTACAGTAAATTCTTTTTACTCTTATTTCGTCCTCGTTGACGGGGAGGAATTCCGTTGGATCGGAACCTGCAGAATTCAACCTTGGCCCCAGCCTCCCAACGAGGAAACCTGGGTGCAGGGGCTGGTCTGCAGTTCAAACTGGGTTACACCCCCTAACGGTTTTCCTGACGTCACGGGCGTCGATTTCATCCAACAGATTTCGAGTGACCGTGTGGCAAATTGTACGAAATTTTTTTTACTTCGATTATACGCGGATAAATCCGCTGTACGGAACCTATGGGGAGGTGAAAACTTTTACTTATACAAGTAAATCGCCGTGGAGGGGGACGAGCACGTGATAAAATATGTAATGAGAATTTTGAGAAGATATTTTTTTTTTTTCTTTTTTTTTTTTGGCTCTATCATTTTTCTCGTGTGCGAACACGTGAGATACTAAATTTACCCTAGATGCGATCTCTTATTGTACGTCCGTGGGATAAAAAAGGATTCTTAAGGTACAGGTTAGTCCTGCACGTGATATCGAGATGTGGAATATAATTATATAATAAAGGAACGTCGATATGCAAGCGAGATTCGTACATAGGAATCGTTATGTCTGTCGAAGTAAAGTGGAATGAGGTTGAAGTAAGATGCGAAAAGTATGAGGGAAAATGGTGAGAAAATTTTTATTGCGCAACAATATAATACGGATGCTGTGACACCTGGTGCGGTTTTGGTTCGCTTTGGCGGTTGCGGACTCGGAGTATCGTGAATAAATTGTAGAAAACGTGACCCAAGCTGACACGTGACTTCGTAGTTTATGCGCGAGACGTAAACCCTTCGGTTTGGAATCCGAAACGGCGCAGAGTTAAGATGAATTGAAAATAATTATTTTTTATTTCCTATCAATACCTGCAGGTAATTAGCCAGGTTTCAATCAACCCTTGCCTCGGGTGTACCCCAGTCAAAACTACCTACCCACATTTCTCTGGAAAATTTTGTTACGATAAACTTTTATATTTATCCCACTTTTGAACCTCCCTATTAGAAAAAAAAAGGAAATGAAAATTACGTTTTCGATTCTGAAGAATTGATTTTCACATGCTTATTGAGTTTTTATAATATTTTTTTGCTCACTTCGACCAATGAAATTTGGAAATTTTAATTGGAAACAAGATATGTAGAAACGTGGAGGATTTGATTTTTTGCCGAGCGAAAATGAGATCTTATTTTGTTTTCCCTCCGTCGTCAGATCTCAGATATTTAAGTATGTAGGGAGAATAAAAAAATATTTTTAGAAGACTTTATATGATAAGAAAAACATTCACGTGCGACGCGTGGGATGAGAGAAAAACCTTACAGATTTTATCCTTTTAGTATAAGGTATCCTACATAGGTATATAGCTGTGTACAATAATGTAAGCGATACCATAAGGAAATCCTTCAATTTTTCTTGTATATTTTCCGGTTCCTTGAAATTTTGTGAGTGATCTGCACTGGATTTGCACGTGCCGTATTCTCGCACGAATTTCTTTTCACTCTCTTCACTTCCTTCCTTTTACAATGTTATCCTTTGTTAATTTCTCAGCGAACTTTTCTCATGGTTTTCTCAATCGACGATTCTGGATAGGAGTTATTTCCAAGGCAAGGCGCGTAAGCACGTGGCCAAGAAGACCGGAAATTTGATGGAAATATTTCAATAATTTTTTATAACTACTCAAAAATACGGTATACATCCCCGCACGTTATGCACATCTATCTGTCTTCCATTTGAGAATTAAGTTGAAGTTGAATTACATAATATTCGTAGTGAAATGTCAACTACCTGTGAAGCTGGTTCCAATTAATAACTAATTAACAGCAAACCGAAGGAATCGATTCTGTGAGAGGTGGAAATACGGATTCGTCTAACTAAAAGACGCCGGTCTCGTGCAACACGTGATCTCAACTCCCACGGCCGGACAACCCTACCGCACATGACATTACGATAATTTACTTATTTTAGCTGCGCTTACTTCGGATCAGATTTTCTTCCTTTTTTTCTTTGTTTAAACAAAAAATGCCTCTTCCTGTTCATTTTCGTATACTTTGATAGACCCTTAATTTTTACACCGCGCGTTTTTATTTAGCATAGGGCAAATTATTCGTTAAATAATTATACCAAGACTCGAGATGAAGGTCCAAATTTGTGGGCAGTAAAACGTTCGTCAAATCGATCGAGAAGGTTCACCAGCCCTTTAAGATTATCGCCCCCATAGCTAAGAGTTTGACGTATCGCAGCCACAACGCAACTGAGTGAAAATTTCCAGCACGTGATTAGACCAATAATTACGTCTCTTATCACGTGGTGAAATACAAACGACAATTGATTTGACGTGTCAGAATTATATAAATTATAACTGAGAAAACCCTTCAAATTTTACACACCTTATCGATTCAACACGGTTCGTTTCTAGAAATTTGAATAAATGTGATAAATGTGATTAAGTAAATTATATTTACATTAATGATTGATTGACGGATTTTTTTTTCTCCTTTTTTTTTATTAGAATTTTAACAGGAACTCTTCTACATAGTAAACTCACAATTATTTTCTTAGTTAATTATCACTTCGATTGATTTTAAAATAAATAACACTGCAAGTACGAATTTTTAGGAGCGGTAAAGGTTATAGGGTAATTGTAAATCACGTGACTCAGATCGGAATTATTTGGAAACGAGTTTGAATTTTTTCTCGCTGAAATAATTAAGACGGAATTATAAATATCGATGAGAAAGAAAAGTAAAGATTTTTTAATTACAAAATTTGATTTTCACGACTTACCCTCGTCGACGAAGAAATTCGCGAAGTATTGGCTGGCTAAAGAGGCTTCGAAACTATGCGTATTATTCTTTTTTTTCGCCCATTCGTAGAGATTTTTTTCAGGATGAAATTGAACCCCGTAAAAAGGCAGGTCCACGTGCTCGATCGCTGATATAAATTCTAATCCGTTCCAATCGTGATTTATCGATAATATTCTGAACTTTGATTCTAGATTTACTCTCTTCAAGTCCTAGAATATTTACCAGAAGTTT
Source organism: Athalia circularis (assembly GCA_963978495.1). Classification (NCBI taxonomy): domain Eukaryota; kingdom Metazoa; phylum Arthropoda; class Insecta; order Hymenoptera; family Athaliidae; genus Athalia; species Athalia circularis. The sequence goes on along the minus strand of OZ021698.1, from coordinate 37,175,043 downwards.
ATGAGATTTTTTTCACAACTTATTATTGACTTCTTGAAAACAACGTTTTCAACTTACATCTCGAGTTACACAATATTGATGATAGTTTCCCGTCACGTGATATCGCGACAAAATATCGATTATATAAGGCGGAGCATTTTTGAACATTTTGCTAGATTCATATCCTGTAAATAATTATGTTTAGATCGGTTTCTGAGTCACACCAGACAAAATCGAGTACAAATTATTTTTTTAGCAAGTCCTAAAGCGATCGACTTTACGACTATAATCAGTCGATTGATTAAGTTTAATGATTTTATACAATTATCGATTATCGCGAAATCGGTTGAGCAGTAAATACCGAAATACGCTGATAACCCTTATCACTTTACCTGATACAAACTCGAGTGGCAATGCCTGATTCTTGCTAGAGCAGCCGGAACGATGTTCAACGCCGCCGGCTGCGACGTACGTCAAAAGTTCAAACCCCAAGCAGGTTCCCCATATGGGAAAATATACACCTTCATTATTCATTCTAGTTGCGATTCTGTATTGAAAAACGAAAAGAATTCGTCAATTTGAAAAAGCTATTTATCCATACCGACGGATTTGTTATATTTAATTACCTGTAAATTGTCGCCCCGGCTTCGGCGTAACCTTTACTCACATTAAAATATGAACTACCACCGGGCCAAAGGACGCTGAAAGTTATTTTTCCAATAAATTCATATCGACAGCCCAATTATTTCTGAGGTGATTTTTTTTTTTTGTTTTTTTTTTTTACCCGTTTACTTTGCTCAGGATATCTTCGTAGTATGATTCTTCCTTTCCGATCCTGTTAAAAAAAATCGATAAATTCGACTCATTAATAAAACTAGAAAAACTTTTGGTATATCTTCGAAATTTTCTACAAATTTTCTACCAACCATATTGGCACAACCAAGGCCCCGGCGCCTTCCACAAATTTAACGTAAGATGCGGCGATAAAACTCTCATGGTTCGGATATGATCTGTTCAGATAATAGCTGATTTCCTGGGCCAAAACTCCTTGGAAATTTCGATGGTGTGTTCAGAAAAGGGAATAAATACGTTTCGTTAAAGACAACTGAATAATTAATTATTAAAATTCTAATCGATCAAATGTACTCACCGATTATGGGACGATCGTTTGTTAAAGGTTTATCCAAAAGTTTGTCAGATTGTAAATCAACTGTGGATAAAGAATTAGCGTTAGAAAGTAACGAGAAATACAGAGCTATTAGGCTCATAAGAAACAGAAAATATCGGAGCTCCATCGTTATCTGTTAACTGCATTCATACAATAGGAGTATTTAAGGTCTACTGATGTATTAAAGTTCAAATCGGGTTTACAAATGATAAATATTTTCTACAGTGCCATTGGGTTATCAATAATATATATATATATGAGTATAACACGACACGTTACTCAAGTTTAGATTAGATTTGGATTCAATGAACCTTTCCTTTTATTAATTATTCTCACTGTAGTTCAAACGATAATTAATATTTTATTGTACGATTGTTAAAAAAATGTATATTTCGCACATGATTACGTGCAAATTTTGATCAAATATCACGTTCAGATTTTTGCATAAAATTATTCCAACTTTTTCTTTACATTATTTTCCGTTCGTCAGATGTTCGGATGAATTTTTGTTTTCTTCTTTTTCCGGTCTCCCAGCAGTGTCCGAAAATCAAATGTATTCATCAGAAATATTTCCTCGCCCACGATTCCGAAACAGCAGATAACATATGGCGTCGATTAAAACTATATTTATATTCTCAAACTACAGTGAAAAACTTATTATTATCCACCGATACAGTTTTTGAAAAATCAAAATATTGCTGAGCTTCCGATACCTGAAAAATGTAAGGTGGAGATAATTTCATTGATAAACGTCGATCACTCACGAGTTTGCAATACGTAATTACATCGCTGTCATGCAGGGAGGAATATTCAGCGAATAAAAAGATGATGATTCGAGCCGGTGCGACTTATCCAAATGCGGTTCCCGGTTCGTGGGCTCCAGGGCTGCAGTCCTCAGGTAATGAAGGTGGAAAAAATTGTAGAAGAAACGCACCTAGCAGAGTCCTATTAACTTCAAATCGAAACACTCGACCCAGGCCAGCTTTTGGCGCCACGAGAGACGAGGGCGCAATAGGAACCATCGTAAGCTTATCTCCTTATGCCGAGGCCGCCGTTTTTACGCTGCAAGGTATCCGGCGATCTACTGAACCTAAAAAGCACTCTAAGTTTGGGAATAAAATGACATGCCGATCGAACGTGAGTCATGAGCTATATTTTATACTTTGTGCAATTATAAATGGAATTAATTTATAGGAACCCCCGCAAACCGCGGCGAAAGGACCCACCGCGGAAAATATTATTTCGATGACCGCTGCAGGAAGGAAGCCTCCGGTTCCCGAAGAAGAACAAGTTGCGCGTCACAAAAAGTCGCTTTTACAAATTTCCTCGGTTATGCAAGCGGTAGTTTCGAAGTTAGATGAAAAAGAAACGTTGAAATCCGACGACAACCTCGACGCTCGAATTGAGAATGACGTACTCTTGCAATCGGATAGAATACCCGGATTTCAACAGACCTGGGGAACCGCTTTTAAATTTTCGTAGCATCCTGATGGCAGAAAATCTTTTTATAATTCTTCTGGTACCATTGCGTGAGATTCTTTTCTTCGATTAGCTGAGAGTTTTCTCTCGATAAAACCGAGCAGCTCTGCAAACAGGACTAATTTTATCGTCTTGCAGACTAAGTAAAATTATATTTTAACAATTTCTACGGGAATACGTAAGCGCAACGTGACCGACAGACGCAAATCCAAGTTTTATTTCAGCCCATGGAGGTAATCCTATGATTATCGGAACACGACGACGTAATTCGTAAGTTATTGCAGTATTCTAATATTTGGATCGCCACAACCCGCTGTACATGAAACATATCTATAGTTTTACCTATCGGAAATCTGAGGGAATAAATAAAATAATAATTATTTATATACCTAGACTTCCTTGTAACTGCAGGATTAACTGAGGCGGAATTTGACATCTACGTTACATCACCTTGGATTTATAATTATTATAATTTATAAATATTCAACACGCCGCGGTTTGCGGTAAAAGTAATTCGCTAAATAATCACCATTTGAGAGGGCACTATCTTCTGACATATCCCTTGCTAAATTGTTGCAAAGTCGATCATGAAGGCGTTGGGACTCTTGTCCGCGCAGCCAACGAATTCAGTTCTGAATTCGTTGCGCGCAGCAATGTCGATACAAAGTCGAATAAGCTCGCGCCCTCTCGCTAGACGCGGCGGCGAGTCGCGAAAACTATTCACAGTAACTCAAGACTTATTTGACTCGGCAATGCGTTTACCGAACAAGCATTGCATCTGCTCGCTCGCTCTAAACTACCAACGTGTGGAGATGTGAGAATGGGTGAAGTCTTTGCGGTTTTATTTTTAGAAACTCACCTATTTCCCGGTCAAATATGTAAGAAAATTGATCGAATTAGGTTTCAGAGCTAATATACTCTGTATGAAAAGAATACGCACCTCGATGATTATCCGGCGATGAAAAAAATAGGAAATGCGAGAAAATTAATCGAATCAGTTTTCAGAGCTGATATTATTTTCTTAGAAAAAAATAGGCACGGCAATAATTATTTGGAGATGAAAAAAAAGACTTTTAGATTTTTGTCGACTTTGGGGTAGAAGATCAACATTTTTTAAAATTGATCGTAGGGCACTTTTCCAACGTATTTTGACCTCAGGAACACGAAACCGTCCAGTAAATTAAGCTAGTCAACTTTTTGATCAGATACCGTATTCCAGCAGCGCGGCATATGTGATGGGGCAAAACGGCCAAAGGAATTGGTTTCCGCGCACCGAAAGCCATAAGACCAAGTGGTTCTAGTCAAAAGTACCGACCACTTTTTATTTGTGTGTCGGTGTTATTTACAAATATTTGGAAGAAGTTGATTAGTACTTTGTGACAACGCATCGAGACCAAGGAAAATTGAGTTTGCGGGTGTAGCGTCATAAGTGGTATCTGCACTTATCGACCACACCGTATTTACTGGCCATATCACTCCAGTCTCTCGCCTAGAAATCTGGCAGATTCGGCTGGTAAGTCTGGGAACTGATATGACGCCAAACCCGCCAAATCCGCCAAACCCGCTTTGTGCGGACAAAGTTTTACCCAGGGCTGACTGTCCTTACCATGAAGGTATTCTTACCCCCATGAAGTGGATTGATCACAAAATAACAATTCTCGTAATTTTGTCGAGACAATAACGAGGGCAGCACCTCTTGGGGTTGGAATAAACAGCGTGCGAACGCTAGCGCTGCTTTTCGGAAGTGTTGAGTGTCTTCACTCTTCACCGAACCAATGAGAAAAAGCGGAGCGATAACACCTGTTGCGTTTGATCCCCACTTTCGTTTTCATTGATAAATTCAAACGTCAAGTAATGTAACGTACTATCCTATTCAACAGCTTTTTATACCGCATCAATAGTGACTAGATAATTTTGTGGGTTTATTTCCGCAATGAACGGGATGGAACCGATGATAATCGGTCCTCAGAATGGTAAATTGATCATTTCGTTAAACAACAGTAGGATAGACATAAGTATAGGAAGACAGATCTATCTTCAACGCACGGAGTAGGAATACTCAGTGCTTCAACTTCTTTTCCTCCTTAGTATAAAATAATTAATACCTCTATCTGCCAATTAATAACTTTACCCAACGGACCTTTCTAATTGCCCAAACTAAACACTGGATTTTGCATGCACAGATGAGGCGAGAAAATCTGCTGAAGAGATGGATGAACAACGACAAAAGACTCTCGCATACGAGTACCTCTGTCACTTGGAAGAAGCGAAAAAGTATGATAAATTAGTTGTCTATTGTGTTAGGTGATGCTTATTTTTTTTATCAATTGTCTGATTAATTTCACGATTGGGAATTAATATAGATGGCTCGAGGCTTGCCTTCGCGAGAAACTACCTGCTACAATAGACTTGGAAGAAAACTTGAGAAATGGAGTCTACCTGGCTAAGCTATGCCATTTCATAGCACCTAAAGTTCTACCCTACAACAAAATCTACGATCCTGATCAAAAGCGATACGCAGTTGCAGGACTTCAATTTCGTCACACAGATAATATTAATCATTTTTTGAAATGTCTGAAGAGTATGCAACTACCTTTGGTGAGAATAATACGAATAGTGTAATTTTGTTTTTTCAATTTTAATCGATAATCTTGGAATAAATGGCGTCTTTGTATGTTCCACAGACTTTTCAACCTGAGACAACTGATATTTACGATAGAAAAAACATGCCTAGAGTTATTTACTGTATTCACGCCCTTAGCACGCATTTGTTCAAAATGGGAATGGCTCCTCAGATTCAAGACTTGTATGGAAAAGTAAATTTCACAGGTGAGGCGGGGGCATATTTTCAAATACATATCTTGCTTTTCTAAAGCTATTGCAGTTTTAATTCACATCCATCATTCATCATGTTTTCAGATGAAGAAATCGACTCTGTTAGCAAGGAGTTAAAGAAGTATGGTCTGCCCATGCCTGCCTTCCAGAAAATCGGAGGACTATTAACAAATGAAATGGCAGGTGATACTGCAGCTCTCCACGCAGCTGTTATAGCCATAAACCAAGCCCTGGATGCTGACGAGGGAAACATGCTCATGGAAACGCTCCAAAGTTCTGTTGCGAGATTAAAAAATATTGATGCCCGTTACATTGAAAAATACCGCCAGAGTCTGCTAGAAGCCAAGGATGTAAAGACACAAGCAGCTTTGAACAGATCCCTCAATGATAGCTATGTTCCAGATGCTTATGACGAACTCTTGACACAGGCGGAAATTCAAGGGCATATTAACACTGTGAATGTTCAGTTTGCCCTCGAAGATGTCGTTGATTCTGTTACCAGAGAATCTGCTACTCTCATCGATATCCTGAGTAGACGTACACTTCAGTTGAAGAATGTTCTACGAGCCAATGCTGAATTGTATGCAAAAGAAATAGCACAGCTTGTGGAGACTTTGGAATGGAAAAATGAAAGCTACGGACATAGTCAAAGACGGAAAGATTTGCTGCAGAAATCCATTGACATAGCTAATGGGATGGCAGAGGTTTCCCATCGACGCACAGCTGCTGTGCACTTGGTGAATTCTGCGCTGCAAAATGGGAGCCAAGAGGATCTGTTCAGGGCGTTAATAAACCCATCTTTAGGCCTGGACTATTATGTCGATGAATTTGCAGCTCCTTTATATTATGAAGAGATGAAAATCGATCGCATAGAATCTGAAAAGGATCTCACCTACAGTGACATCATTGTTAGTATTAAAGTTTTGTCAGTAATAGCAGCGATAAGTAAAGCAGTAGATACGGGAAGCCCGGAATTAACTTACCAAGCCCTAACACATCCTGAAACTCACATTTCGCTTGTAGACGTTGAAAACAAAGTGAAATATCACAGAGCCTTAGCTGCAGCCCGACGCGAGAAACAGGCAGTTTTTATGAACGAGTGTCCTCTTCTAACTTACGTGGATATCCAAGAATGCGTGGATATCGTTAACGGGCAATGCCAGGAAGACAATGAACTTATTCGGGTGTTAAATGAGCTGAATGGTGCAGTGATAGAGAACAGCCGAGCCCTAGTAATAAACGCACTACGAGATCCCCTCCTCAAATTAAAGGAACCCATATCTCCGGCTGATGCTTCTCTGTATCTAAAATTATTCAAGAAATGCTTGGAAGAAAATCATTCCGATGGTTCGGAGTTGTGGCTTGAGGATATTAACGGTATAGCTCAAACGGTCGTAAAAGAAGTTGAGCAAGTACAAGCTGCCTGCACTTTTCTGGCTCAATTAAACATGGCGATTGAACAGAACGATTCGGAATTGACCTATGATTCTCTGCGATCAATGGGGGTCAAAGTAAATCACAAGTACAAGGAGAAATATCACACCTTATTACGGGGCTTGAGACAGCAAAAAATTCTGGAATATTCTTGTCCGTATGTCCGCTACGTAACACCTTTGGGAAATGAGACGTTTCTCGATCTAGACAAGTACAGCTATACCTGGGACAAGCCGAATAACGCATCCGAGTCACATTACATTAGTAAATTTGATGTTGAAGACGTTATAAATAAAGTTGAGATGGAGGAGCTGACGAGGCACCTGAGTAAAATCAACGAGCGTGCAATTATTAAATTGCAAGCAACGATCAGAGGGTATTTGTCGCGTAAAAAGATGTCAGATCGTTTTAATCAGTTCCATAACAATATCGACAAGATAATCAAGATCCAAATGTGGTGGCGGAAAATTCTACAAAGAAGAGAAGAAAAAAGAATCGAACTGACAGAGAGAAATGCAATTCAAGGAGCTCAAAATTGCCAGAAGGAAAGCAAAACTGCGTATGATCGTTACAAAAAGCAAGAAGAAAAGGTAATAAAAATTCAAGCTCTGTGGCGCGGAAGATCTGCCAGAAGGGCTTTACACTCACTTCTGCATCTGGATAAGCCACCGTTTTCTGCAGTTCGGAATTTCGTACCGATTCTAGACTTCAATGCAGAAGACTACGACGAAGATTTGCAACTACAGCAACTCAAAACGGAGGTCGTACAAACTATAAGACACAATAAAAACTTGTTGCAGCAGTTAGATGGAATGGACATAAAAATCGGACTTCTAATCCAAAACAGAATAACTCTTCAGGATGTTGTGGCACATGGAAAAAACTTGGAGAGTTTGGCAAAGGACAAACATTCAAATAGAACTCGGAAAAATTCATTCAATGAAGGCTCTACGCACAAGGGGTTGAAATCGCTAACTAAAGACGGTCGTAAGTTACTCGAGGGCTATCAACATCTATTTTACGCTCTTCAAACAAACCCGGCATATCTATCAAAGCTGCTGTTTCTGCTCCCACAAAGTAAGACCAACAAGTTTCTGCAAAATGTAATACTGACGCTGTTCAACTTTGGCTCTAATAGGAGGGAAGAGTATTTGCTGCTGAAACTCTTCCGTAGTGCACTTCAAGAAGAGATTAGATGCAAATTTCAAAAACCTTCCGAAGTTGTAACTGGGAATCCTCTGGTATTGAAAATGGTTGTTAATTACGCAAGGCAATTGAATGGTCAGAATTCCTTGCGTCAAATAGTCGGACCAATAATTGAGAAAGTACTGGCAGATAAGTCCATAAACATTGAAACGAACCCTGTAGATATTTATAAGTGTTGGAGAAATCAATTGGAAATGGAAACGGGGCAATCGTTAAATTTGCCCTATACTGTAACGCAGCAGCAAGCATTGAGCTACGAACAAGTGAGGCACAGATTAAACAATGGTATCAAACTTTTGAAAAAAACAGTGGTGGAATTTTTGACGCGTATTACAGAGTCCAGAAATTTGATACCCTATGGAATGCTCTACATGGCTAAGGTCCTCAATGACACTTTAGCTGAAAAATTTCCCAGCGCACCTGAAAAAGACATTCTAAAAGTTGTTGGAAACTTGGTCTATTACCATTTCATTAATGCAGCCATAGTGGCCCCGGATGCCTTTGATATAATTACCCTACCGATCGATAGATCGCTCTCAAATGATCAGCGAAGAAACCTCGCAAGTGTAGCTAAGATTCTACAATTTGCAGCGTCAAAAAAAGGGGTAAGGTTTATCGATTTTCAAATCCTATGAAGCAAAATTAATGCTCATGAACTTTCAGTTTGGCGAAGAAGCGATGCACCTGGTATGTCTAAATCCTTTCATAATCGAGTGCCACGAGAGATTCAAGACATTTTTTCGCTATTGCTGCAACATAGATGAACTAGAAGAGCATTTCCGCGTCCACGAATTTACGGAAGCAACTCTTATACATAAACCCGATATCTACATATCCCTGCAGGTGAATAGACTCCTCGGACATCACTGCCCCACTGAAATTGCAAAAATGACAATGGTGTTACGTGATCTGATCTTATTCTAGGAAATATGTGACACCCATAGTTTGGTCGTTGAATATCAGGATCAAATTGCTCCTGATCCTTTAGACCCTCTCCACGAACTTCTAGACGATCTCGGAACGACGCCTACGGTTGCTTCATTATTGGGAATAAGTAAGCTTCAGCTCGAATAGTTTATTCTTGATAAATTTCTTTACCGAGATTTTCTGCCGTCAATCTATGCGTATATTCTTCTTTTATTTTTCAGGTGATCCTGTTTGCGAGTCGAATATGGCTCGCCTGGGAAAGACGGAAGTCTGTTTGGTTCTGACGAATAAATTTGAAGTCCCTGAGGGTGATGATTCCAGTCTAAACAAACTTTTTATCATAACAAAAGAGCTACTAGTCTCCGTACTACCATTTCTAAAGGGCGATTCATTGGTTGATGCTCTGGAAAATTCCTCCACACCCATCCAAGAGCAGCGATACGACGAAAAGTCTTCTTCCTCTTCATGTTTTTCAGCAATCGGACACGGCGTTCACAGAAGGTGATAAAATTCGAGGAAATCTAATGTTTTCGCGCATAACACAATTTTCCTTTCCAGTTCTTCGTTAAACGATTGCAAGGCACAACTTCGAGCTTATCTCAGCAAACTGGAACTCGGAGGCTGGGTGTCACGAACGGATGATTACCAAAATATTATTACAGCTGTAGCAAAGGATCTGTGCAATAAAAGCAAGTACAGAGTGATGAGAAAAACGGAACTTCAAACGTTAAAAGCTACGAAACAAAGTCTCGACGATAAAACTAAGTACTACAAAGAACAAGTGCAGTTTTATAACGAATACATCCACCGATGTTTGGAAAATCTCAACACTGGCAAAGGGTACAGTAGATAAAGGCTTATTGTTTGCGAGAAAAAAATGTAAAGTAATTCATTTTGATTTTCAAACAGATCTCTCCATGCTTACAAAGCGATTCAGAAAAACAATCACCAGAAGTTGAAATCAAAGATGACTTTAAAATACTCGGCAGCAAAACTGCTGGAGAAGGGTGTTTTACTAGAGGTGGATGGACTTCCGCATTCGCAGTTCAAAAACGTGATATTTGAGATAAGTCCAACGGAGCACAATGGGGTTTTTACTGTACGAGGTAAGTTCATGGGCGTAGAAATGGAGAAGGTCGACGTAGATATCCAGCAACTCTTGCAACTACAGTTCGAGGGTGCCCCAATAATGGATATGTTCGGTAAGGCGAAGATCAATGTTAACTTATTGTTGTTTCTTTTGAACCGGAAATTTTACGGAAAGACTTGAATAGATGTTAGACTTTTGAAAGACGTTAAAGACTTAGGTGAGGGAAAGAATTTTGTAATACTCACTTATCCTGTTCTGGATTTCACTGTACATAAGACTGAGCAACGCTGCCAATAGCACTTCTTTCAAGAACAAAATTATTTGCAGGACTTAATGATAACTTAAGCGCGTAAAGTTTTCTCCTCCCTCTCCGCTGCACTTTGTTTTTAAATGACCGGTTCATATCAGTATTCCGCTAGAATAATGTACATAATGAATAAAAAGTTCTATGATATTAAACGGAAACTACATACAAAATAAATAAATAAATAATACGTGCGTTGGTTTGTGTTTATTTTTATTTCTATCATATGAAGTCGGTTGCGCTTGGTAAATCGCGAAATCAAACGAGCACTTTGTGACGAGCGTAATTTGTTTCTCTGTTACCGTTTGCCATTGCCTTTTTTTACTAAAACTGTGTTTGAATGATTGAATAAACAATTGTTTTCAGTTTGTAAATATTTATATTTATAAGAATTAGTAATTCAATACTACAATTACGTTCATCTCATCATTGGACAATAGTAATGTGACAAGTTTGTGTCCTTACTAATAAAACGGTGAAACTTTTGCACGAGTTTTCGAATGAGAGAGTGAAATAAAATGAAACTATGTGCGGTGAAAGTTTGGATCGATAAAGATGCTAGTATAACTCTCTAATGCGAGGATAAAAAAAGTTTACGTTGTAATAAATATGGATTTGGATTGTTCGCATTAGTGTTTACACCGTCGATGTAAGGTAAGGCATATTTTTTTAACATTTGCAAAACCTAACGGCAGTTTGTTGGCTGCCTTAATATAATCAGTTACAATAGCTGAACTAATTATACTATAATTTTTATAATTATTTAGTTATTGGCTATCGTGACTATTACTATTCAAAGGTCTCTTGCAGCCTATTTATATTATACATATACCTAGTTTATTATAAAATCTAATCAAGTATAACGACCAAACAAAAGCCTCCCATACTTCTATCGATAATGCTTTCAACCCTATAAGAACTCAGTGCATAGGTAGGTAATCGGAATTAAAGAAAAGAGCTTTTGCTTTCTTGTGAATTTAATCCTGTTTCGTCTTAGAGTTCAACCGTTAAAGTCAGCAAAAAAGAACCAGAGAAACCTACGTGTAAAAAAAAAAAAAAAAAAAATGTACATTATTTTTATCATATGAATAGTACAACTATGATGATAATTATAATGGAATAATAAATATCACAATATTAGGTAATTTCAATTTTATCGCGGTGAATTGTTTACTAAGGGTTGAGAGGTAGGGAGAAGGAAGGAGGATTTATGGGGCGTGATAATTAATGGATTCGGTTTCATAAGCGTTATCGTTTGTTCAGTATATTGGAAAATAGTCTGATGGAACTCTGCAGCTCTGACATCTGCGCTAAACTTTCCTCTAACATTTTACGGAGACTAGCTAGATCCGGCATCTGATCACATGATTCAATGTTTAATAATTCTGTAAAATACCTTTCCCACGCTGCCTTTTTAGCGTATCTGTAAATATAAAAATATCCATTCCTTAAAATCAGCGCCAAAATGATGAAATTAAATTAAAAAAATAAAAGCAACCGATCTAGAAGCTTACCTTGGTATTTTCGTGTTGATGAACCATCGGCCATTGTTACATGATACACGCATATAGTTTCCAAATAGTAAGCAGTGGCTCGAAGCGGCTAGGCAGTAGAGATCGGTTTGGTAAGTCCACGGTTTTCCAGTTTGCATTTCTATGCAGGTAAAATCTTCGGTTTTTATCACTTGGTTGAATTTGGTTTCTTCGGGAAAAAGACTCATATCTATACTGCAGCCAAAATCTATCAGCTGTATCGTCGGTCTCACGTCATCTGTAGGTCTAACGGAACAATAAACATAAAATAAAACGAGTTAAAATTGTTGCCAGTGAATCGGAAGATGAAAATTGGGTATTCACTCACAGGTGCATCAGCAAAAAGTTATCCGGTTTTATGTCACCGTGAATGATTTGGCATTTGTGAAGGTATTCGACGATCTGTAGCATCTCAATTGTGAAGAATATAGCCAGTGGTTGTTGGAGAGGTTTTCCAGTTGATATTTTCACTTGGTTTGTAACTGCGAGAAGAGTCCCGTACTTGGAAAACTCCGAGACAAGAGCACTTGCGTTATTTCCGACGTAAGCCGTAGTTATATCCATGAAACCACGCAGCTAAACAGGTTTTTCGTTAACGCTATCAATTTACTTTGAAAAACGTTACGTTACGAATGATTTGTGATCATTTGTGTTTGATAATTACCATGTGAGGATTCGTTAATCGAGCTCGGATCTCTCTAGCAATATAGTATTCCCAGACCCAAGCAGGTTTTTGCGTTTTTAACGCAACTGACTGCCCCGTTTGTAAATTTATTCCTTTATACACGGTTCCGTAGGTTCCTTTACCAAGGCACTTTTCTATATCGTATGCATCCGTACCTGTAATCGAAGTAATTTCCTCTGTCATAAAACCAAGGCCAAGGCGGTTGGGATTCGTCGAAGAATAAATATCGAATTAACTCACCAAGAGTTGCCATACTAGAAGGCACGAATTTGTTAATATTTGCATTTAATCTGGTGTATCCGACAGCATGATGTGGCTGTGGAAATTTAATTTTTTTCAACAAGCCCGTTATCAGGGTTTTGTCAAAGGGGTTTATATCCCCTGTTGGTAGTTCGAAAGATTCTTCGTCAACTTCTTCCATCGCTTCGTGTTCTTCAAACTCCATAGAATCATCTTTTGTAGCTTTAAAACTTATCGATTTACGAAGATCACAACTATTCTTTATCTCAGAAGTTATTTCGTCCACGTTGCGCTGTACTGTTCGGGGGCTCTGGGCATGCACCGCCTGAATTTGAGCTCGCATTTTTTGCTCGTATGTCTGATTTGCTGCTAATAAATACTCCGTCGATTCCATATCTGAAAAGACGAAAGTATTATCCGAAAAATTAAATTAAATTTTCATATCTCGACGATCCGATATTTCTCGTATTCGATGCTCGATACCCACCCTGATTTGTCGACTGTTCTTTTATAGGAAGCAGATCTTCTCTGGTCATCGTGAATCCCAAACCAGGAGTTCTTGTCTGCGCACCGCTACTACCGGAGCAACTAGAACTGTATTCACGAGTCGATTCCATTATGATACTAAGCTTATTATCTTCTCCCTCGCAATTACGCACCTCAGCCGGTCTGTGATTCAAACAAAAAGTGATGGGAAAAAAATAAATAAAAAAATATATGAAGAGATCTGATATGTCCAATCAACAAAATCCCCACTAATGAAACAACAGAAAACACTCACCCTTGAACCGGAATGTCATGTTCCTGGAACTGCTGTGATTCCTTAACTCTATACGAGTGTCTGTAGTGGTTGGTGATCGGAGTAGAGCTAGCTAAGTGGCTGTTGAAGGCCTGCGTAAAGCAGGTGTCATCGACACCAGCGAGTGGAGCAATTCCCAGGCTTTCGTCGACGTACAAATTTTCTGGTCCAGCTTGTTTAGGGACATCTTCTTCCAAGGGTCCATTATAGTCGACAGTGATGGCGTTTTCCTTATTTTCCGCACCTTCAAGATACTTCAAGTCTCTTCTATTCATCCCTGGCGATTTAATGTACGGTAACTCTGATGGCATTTTATACGGCTTATTGGATTCGACATCTGGATCTATGTACGGAGTGAACTGCAGCTGCTTCGGAGGCTCCACTACCGGTTCGTGTGGCAAAGCCGCCTGCATTGTACCGTGATAAGATTGGTACCCAATGCTATTTCCTGGTATACTTCTGTACATCTGGTGCTGCATGTGAGGAGAGGGAAGATGTTGCTGCGGAGAAATCCCGTGCTGCTGCTGTGGGGAAATTCCATGCTGCTGCTGCGGAGAAATTCCATGGTGCTGCTGCGGAGAAATTCCATGCTGCTGCTGTGGAGAAATCCCTTGTTGCTGATGCTGTTGATGATGTTGATGGTGTTGCTGTTGGTGATGTTGGGATTGAATATGTTGCTGGTGCTGAACGTGGGATTGATGCGGCTGATGCGGCTGATGATGCTAAAAATTTCAGCAGAGGAGTTTTATAGTTTACAATACTCTTTATGCGCTATCGGAAATTTCAAGATTCACAGATTCCTACCTGCATTTGATAATGATAAGCATTATGATAGCTGTGATTTCCGTAAGGTGATTGATGGTCAGGGTTCGTGTAAGTAGGTGGATAATGTTGATGGTTTTCCTGTTCGCTGTACGATTGTTGCATGCTATATTGTTGGTGGTTTTTATTGCCACTAATCGCATGCTGTGTCATGGAACTGTCCATGTGAATATCAAAGGCAAGTTTTCCCCTCTGCTGCGGTATTCCGTGGTTCATTACTGGTACAGGTATGGGAACAGGGCCGGTATTCTGATCCGGTGAATGCCAAAGATCCTGTATCAGCGACATTGCTTCTTTAGTATTGACGGTTATACTCTGTCCGAGCAAATGATTTTCTGATTCGTTTTTAACGTGGCTTCTGTGGTGCTGATGAATATAGTTTGAATTCTGAATTTTCTGCTGTCTGTTTAGCTCAGCCTCCATTCTCTCCGCCTCTATTCTTTCTGCTTCGATACGCTCAGCTTCGATTCTTTCCGCTTCTATTCTCTCAGCTTCTATCCGATCCGCTTCTATTCGTCTTCTTCGTTCTAACTCAAGTTGCTCAGCTTCGAACCTCTGCCTTTCCAGCTCTCGCTGCTCAGCTTCCCGCCTTTGCTGCTGAAGTTGCCGTTGACGCTCCATCTCACGTTGTTCCGCTTGTTCCGCAGCACGAAGCTGGTGTTCAAGCCTCGCAGATTCCTCTGCTAGCCTCTTTCTTCTTTCCTCACTTTCCCTCTGCTTTTTTTGGTCTGCTTCATATCTCTGACGCTCCAATTCAGCCTCATCTAACTTTTCACACCTCTTCTCCAACGCCTGAGTCATTCTTTTGATATATTTCTGCGCCCTGATTTCTTCCATGCTGATATCCATATTATTCGTATAGACCAGCTCTTTGGGATAATGAACCCTGCGTATAACATCCATATTCAGAGCTTCAGGTATAAAAGCGGGTGTGTCTTGGTGATCAGGGTATTTGCTTCCATCAAAAAATGCCGTGTGATTAGGAAACAGTCTCAGTTTATCCATGTCGTGGTCTCCAGGCTGATCTTCATGGACTTTAAAAGACGTTTTTAGTGTCGTCGGAATCAGAGGACCTCTCTTAGAAGCGTTACTCCATGGGCCAGCTTTCAGGGAGTTTTCTTTATGCACAGTTTCCTCTATGGGCACATGATCCAAAATACTTGATCCCTTGTGGTCAGGCTCAGGCTCAGCATCCTGGTAAATTTGGATCCTGGCATTCTCTTTAGGTAATGCACTATGATTATAGACCTGCGGCAGAGCTCCAGGTAAATGATCGCGAACTCTGTGTCCCGTTCTATTGCTGGTGACTTTTTTTCCACCTCTTATAGCTCGCAGGGAGCTGAAGGCCTGTCTTTGTTCAGCCAATGACGCAGCCCCTCTGTCCTCACGATGACCAAGCATCCAGCGACCCACAGCAAATTGAAAATTTGTTTGGGCAGCAGCAAGTTCCTCGTAGGGTTGAGCACGGGCAGCTACTCCCATGGAATAAATCTCATCTGCTCTTTTAAAGTCCTCATTTTGTTCGAATTCAAAAGCCCAAGCTCTGTACATGTCAGCAACCATGGTACCAATGCCATTGTTATGGAGTAGCTGGTAAAGCTCCAAGGGATTCTTTTGCATACTTATCTAAAGAAGGGATAAAGTAATGAGGATTGTAAAGGAAAAGTATCAAAAGCCACTTCGAACAGTGAAACTCACATAATTAATCCACAGTCTTATGAATCTACGATCCTGATGGTACTTAGGTTCCTTTTCAAAAGTAGCTAGGCACTGTTGCAGTAGCCTTGCCATGTGAGAGTCATGTCCGCTTTTTGGGAAACTCTGTTCCACCCAAAGAATGTATTCATACCAATTTTCTAAAGGGTCATCTCCTTGATAGTTTTTTATAGCATCCTCAAACATTCTGCGAGAAATGAGGGAATGAATAGCTTAATTGTAAAGGCCGATAAGATAAAAAATACTGACTGCTTTTCTTGTTGTAACAACTGTTGGACATCGGAATCCTCCTGAGCCCGTAGAGCTGTCCCTAACTGGACAGCATTTCGACCATGGCGTAATGGCTGAATGTTCTCCTTACAGAGAGCGATCACCGTTGCGGGATCCATGGCTCCGTTCACCTCTCACCCTCCGTTGTCTCTAGCTTTGAAATGAGGTACAGGGAAAGAAAAAAAGATTAACAATTTTAAAAGGAAATAAATTGGGATATTGGTTTATTTACATTAGAGTTATGGGAATTGTTTCAATGTTCATCAAATTGATTGGTGTGGCTGTAACAGCGACTATAACCACAGAAGAAGTCATTTCCGATCGCACCATTTGGACTATTTAAAAATCAACGGTTTCTTAAAACGGAATTACTAGCTCTGAAAAGCAACGGCAGCACCCGCAAGACACCCGATAATTCTAGACGAACTTTAACACAGGGAAAAGAAATACGGGTACCTACAGTTCTGAGTACTGCGGCTGGTGAGAAGGTGCCTAGTAATGGATTATAATATTTTTTTAATGCTGACCAGACCTTGATTCAAACGTCACCCAAACCAAAGAGGGTTGGTAAGGTTAGTTCACACAACCAACTGCTACTGTTTGCTACTGCCATCTGCGCCCATTTTGAGAGCCAGATTAATTAAAAAATATCGATGCTCTCGATGGATCAAATCTCGATTTGTCAAAACGCAGTCGCGCAGTCGTCTCTTTGAAATCTCGTACGACCCACGCGGTTGTCAGCCAAAAATTACGCTTCAACTTGTTGATCTATTAATTATTTTCGGCCTATCTCTCATCCGATGAGTTTTCTCGGATGAATATTTTTTATACTATTCATATCGGCTTCGAACTGGATCGGTGAGTGTAAGAGAAGTCTTGCGATCTGCTTCAGTTGCTGCTCGGACGCTGCCCGGAGTAGTTCGACCAGACAATTTATGGTGCGTAAAAGTGATTCTAAAGGCAAATAGTGAATTGTTAAGTGATTCAAAAGTAATACCTAATGCCCTTTCCTGTTTTAATCAATGCTTCATCATCCTGAATAATCGTAACTAAATCGTTAGCCTTAATAATTGAATTTTTAATATTACGCGACCTCAAGTCACTGATCTCTATAGCTCAAGTTGACAGTGAACAAAACACTGCTGCACAAGTTCGGATTTTGGGTACAGGAAGTCGCTGGTGATAACAAGCGTGGATATATCAGTTCCAATCGTCATGCAGAGAAAATTTTGGCTGAGTCGGTGAGTTTTTTTTTTTATGTTATCAAATCTGCTGTTTCAGGATTGAGCGCTTTATTATCAATTCGATTAATTCTGCGGTTCAGACAAAAGGATGGAATAATCTTACACAAGCATTTTATTCTTCCGTACATGAGATCATTTACGTACCATAATGAAACGCTTCTTATATCAAATTACAAAATAGCGACTTTATAGAAACAATGGTAAAGTATTTATTCAATGGTAGTTGTTTTCAGTACTTAGTTTTCCCAATCATCATTTGGCCAGTGTTAAAATTATATTCCGTGTAAAACTGCATCAGAAAAGCACCTCCGATTAACCACTCTGTTTGATTACTCGGTACAAAAGGAGACAAACAGACTTCCATGCTCTCGTATGTAAGCTGCGAGAAAGATTTTGTATTATGATAAGGGACCAATTAATGTATGAATGAAAATAAACTCAGCTTCTAATACTCACATGTTGAATATAGTATTTGGAATGAATGGTGAAATCCACCCCAGCAATGACAAAAGTTATCGGAGCTAGCTTAGCAAAGTCTCTGCAATTTACCTGAGGGAAAAAAACAAAAGATAATATCTCTGATGGAAAATTTGATGACACTATTCTAGTCAGTTATTGAAAATCACTTTTACCATGTATCTGTTCATTTTGAATATTGGCGGGAGAAATGCTCTTGCTCCAAGGAGATCATTCAATCTTTCAACCTCTGCAGTAGGTCCTGTTATCGTGTTCGTAGTCGTATCAAAAATAGCTTCGCAACTTTCTTTGCAAAATGGATAAGTTTTTGAATATTCCTCTAGCGCTATTCTGAAAAATCAGCAAAAATTAATCTCAGTTCTCAATGAACAATCATTAATTCACCTTCGAGATTATGATTATACATTACTTTACCTGTCGACTTTGATGTTCCAATACAATTTGCTCAAAACTGGAACAGTAGTGAGCGAGCCGTTGACATATTTTCGTTCGGTTGCTCCAAGTATCAACCGTCCAGCTCGTTCCGTCGTAGGATCCCTGCAAAATGACATATGCATAAGATTGATTATCATTAATTTAAGAAAAAAAAAGGATGTCTATGCATTCTTCACCTGTTGAAGTAGAAGGTAAAAACAGGTTTTTCAATGAGGCCTTGTTTCAACAAGTTGTTGAAAAATGTTGGTACTTTAACTTGTCTCAGATTGGGAAAAGCAAGTCCAACGAGACCGTCAGCTTTGCCATATCCATAGGGTATAAATGGAATGTGAGTTACTTCGACAAAACTCTGATTTTTCAGAGTAAAATGAGCTAGCTAAAAAAATGTACAATTCTTTAATCCATCGATGTTTAAAGTTAAGAAAAAACTGAGGAACCCAAATTGTATTGTACATACGTTAAAATTATCGCGCGATACGAAACCTTTGAGATTATCCTTTCCCGATTCTCCGAATTCAGCAGGCGTTCCATCTTCTTGGTACGTCGAAGACTTGCTACTGTCATATCTTGTGTGTATCACTGCAAAAAAAAAAAAAAAATAAAAAGAAATTGTTAATACAGACCAAATGATTTTACCATAATTTTTTTTTTTTTCTTATACCCACTGCACGCGATTTCCAGTAGGCCACAATGTGCAGACGGTAGCCAAGTGTCCGCCCATGTTGTAGCAAAAACAATTTTGAATTCTTTCGCTGGTTTTCCAACACGAATTATTCCGAAGTACTCCGCCTATATTATCGAGTAATTAATAATTTATTGAATGTATCTGTACGTATGTACCTTTAATTAATTTGTAAAAATTGCTCACGTCCATAAATTTTTGTAATGAGATAGTGTCATTTTTCCAAGGAATTGGCGGTAGTTTTTCGATATCATTTTTATTACCGAATTCCAAAGGTTTTCTGTAGATTGGTATCCTGTAATAATATCACGATATTTTTGTCAATATTTACGAAAGATTTTCTCACATGCTTCGACAGTAAAGTACTTACTCAAAAGAGTTGCCTTTAGGTGGGGTTGCTGTTGCGACTACGGCGTAATTAACGAATAATCCGGTGACGAAAATTAATCGCAACATATTTGGCGATTAAAAAAAAATCAAAGTTTAGTCGATATTTTTCTTTTTTTTTCTCTCCTTATTAAATTTTTCTTCGTATCGGAGAAAAACTTATATGAGCGTTAAATAAATCTGTGGTGATGTTATCCTCGTGAAGAGTAGAGTCGCACTGTGCTCTGTGACTCGTATATATGACTTCCTGCAGGAGATATAAATTTCATCTTCGGAACAAAGAATGTTGCGCATCCACGTGTCTGGAGGTCGGGGAATCCCAAGAGTTATCAGATAGTAGTATTCGTAAGAGCATCGGTAAAAGTTCTGGAATAAAATTTGTCCAGAGATTAATTATTCGAATGTTACGTTCGCTCCGTTGATACGGCCGATATCTATATTGGGAAAATTGTCAACAAGTTTGATTACATATCTGTAAGAATTGGTATATTGGATTCGAGATTAAAAAAATGAGTACTTCAAATTTAAAACGAACATTTTATTGCCATACTATAAGAGAAACAGTTCAGTGTTTTCTTGCTTTATGCTTTATCTTTTTCTTACTCTTCTTTTTTTTTTCCTTATGTTTTATTAATCATGTTTTACTTTGTTGATTGTTTTTGTCTGAAATAGTAGTGAACACAGTGAATTACACAAATATAATATATAATATTATCCTGTACACGTACACCATCATCCTTTGTTAATTAGGTCAATTAATAATATATTTATATAGGTATAATATTTATATTTCCTAAACAATAGTTAGTTTCACAATTTTTTTTTTCTTTTTTTTTTTTCTTTTTAGATTTCTATGCTATTCGACGTTTGAAATATCTAAATTTTATCTATTTTTTTTTCTTTTCATGTATGCAAAGTAGTCAGATTTCCCTTTTTGTTGTTTGTTCAAGATTTAACCCTTTTGAAGTGTTCATCGTTTGTCACTAATATTATTATCATCATCATTATTAATCTTATTACTATTATTATCATTCAGTTTTATGATTCAAAATTGTTGCTTGGTAGGTATACAAACCATTTTGTTAAATGTTATATCGTATCCTGCCAAGATATTCTGCTTTAAAAGTGTTATTTTTCTCCTGTCGCGATTAAATGTTTTTTTTATTCTTACTTTTTTTTATTCTTGTTCCTTTTTTCAAACAAATACTTCTCATCTATATATGTATATTTCGACAGACACACGTACACGGTTTTCTACTATATAATATATAATATACCTTAAAATATTTTTATTCATTTATTTATTTAATTGTAATAATTTTATCTTTTTTTTTTTTTTCTTCAATCTTCTTTTGCTCAGCGTATCATATGTTCATTTATTTATTTATATACGTATATGTATAGTGATATTCATTTACCGTAGTACTTCTTATAGGGTATGACAATGGTAGTGATAATATCTGTATACATATATATATGAACGTGATAAAAACAAAAAAAAGAAAAATCGAATTAATAATTTATTTATCAATTGAATAAATAATGATAGTTGCCGAAAAGTATAAGTATATTATAATATAGGTATAGGTACGTAGTTATGGATTTGTTAAAATTATGTAATTAATTTTTGTCCAAGTAGAACCAAAGAAAAAAAAAAGAATTAAGGCGAGTATATAATTAAATATTATATACATATATATGTAAATGCATATCCGCCACTGTGCGTTTGTTTAGTTGCTGTGCAGGAATGTTGCAGTGTTACAAAATTTTGATGAGGATATTGTTATCAGTTTTAAAGTGAAAAAAAAAATGCGAGGTACGATATTTTGCCCGACGTCTGTTAGTATTTGTTGTAATTAATGTTATTATTGTTTTATTTTTTTCAAATTTATTTTTGTATCTAGAAAAAATTAATTCGGAAATAAAAGTTTAAAAAAATATTGTGAAATCATTTCGAATCGGGTGTTTCACGTACGAAAGTCGTCCAAAAAAATTGCACCTTTCATACGACGTATACGTACGGTAAAAAAAAAAAAAAAAGGAAAAAAGTCGATCCACGAACTTGAAAATCATAAATTAATAACTGTCCCCATTAACGAGAAAGGAAAAATGATTTTTTATTTAATCTCCAATGCGAGCTTTTATTTTTTTATTATTCAAACATTTCAAAAAAATAATGAAAAAAAACGAGGCCACTTTGCAGCTAGAATTGCTCAATGTTGTTTTTTCGTTACAATTATCTAATTTTATTAATCCGATTCGGGTTGTACGAATTTTTAGGCGGTCAAGAAAATCGAGAAAAAAAAATGATGAAAATAAACTACGGTTATTAGTAATAAAATTATCGGGGTCTCATCGTTCAAACTTAATACATACTACAATTGAGCGCGGATCAGACATCTTGTAAGATTTTTTTTTCTTCTTCTTTCGATTGCCTCTCGTTGCGCCTTCTTCGTATATAGAAATCGTTACAATATACGTAAATAATTTACATAAACATGCTCATATATATATATATATATATATATATATTCATATATATATATAATGAAATTAAGAATTAAATGAAATAATGTTATATTAATAATAATAGTCTGTTCTTTTTTTGTTTTTCTTTTTTGTTGGTAAGAAGTAAGAAAATAATGAAAAATTCAATGAAATTATAATTACGATAATAATAATATTAATAATAATAATAATAATAATAATAATAATATGTATTTAGATATTATATCAGAATAGAGTCTTCGTTGCAGCATCTTTTTTTTTTATTCCTCATTTTTGTTGTTGCTTTTTTTTGCAGATAATTCTGCGTTCATCTGTATGATAGAAAACAATCGATGACAGTATTATAATAGTATTAAATTTTTTGTATTTTAATTAGTTTTTATCTGTTCGTCAAGTTTTTTTTTTTTTTTCTTTTTGTTTTCCCTTTTTCTTGCATACTGTAAATGCCTGTCCGTCAATAATTATATATATATATTTTTTGTTAATTGCCTTTTCTTTTTTTTAAATATATATGTAATAATATTATTTTTTCTCTTTCTTTCTGTAGTAAGTTGACTTTTATCTTGTATTGAGTTAGTAGTGGGGGCGGGTGGGGCAGGGGGAGCTTTGTTTGTTTTTGTATTCAATTGTTTGTTTGTTTGTTTATTTTTTTTTTGTATGATTTTTTTTTAATTTTTATTCATTTTGTTTCGTTTTTTTTTTTCATTTCCTTCTACTTCGATTAATAATTACGTGAAATTGTTAAAATTAAGCGGCAGCTTCCGCTTCCCCGCCGTTATTCTCAGCGTCTGCGGTACTCTTCTCTTCAAGTTTTGCTTTTTTCTCAGGACTCGCACCTTCCGCCGGTGATCCGTCAACTGCGTCCGATGATGGAGCTGTGGATTTCCTCTTTATACAGCACGCGTCGGCGGGGGCGTCTGGAATTCAATAAAATTAGCATAATTATTGGTTCGTTTTAAGGAAATAAAGATCATAATAACAATAAACAATCTCTTCTTTTTCATTAAACAACTTCTTCGTCGGCCAAAGACTCGACGCTCGTGGCTATTTGCGCAGCTGCAATTTTTTTTTTCCTTCCTTTCCTTCCTTTCCTTTTTTCCGTTTTAGCTCGCAATTTTAAGTTATTTTAAACGTGCCCTCGTTTTCGTAATCGATGTATCGAAGTATGTGAAATTATACTTGCGATAAAAAGGTGGGATTTTTTGTTTTTTAATCTAGTTTTTTTTGTTTTTGTTTTTTTCATACCTGTGGAATCGCCGTTTTCCGTTGACTCGGGGCCGTCCTTATCGTCAGACGCGGCGACTGCTTCCTTTTCTTCGGCACTAGCTCCGTTCTCCTTTGCCACCTCTTTGGCGTCCCCGTTTTCCGATGCTTTTGAATCTTCGTCAACGTCTTCCACCACCTTACTTTCCTCATCCACTACCTTCTTCTCGGGTGTGGCGACAGTCTTCGTTTCCCTAGAAAGGAAAATTAACATTATTTTTTTGTTTCTCAATATATAATTAGTCATCGGATTTAATGAATTTCGGTAAATTTATAAACAAGAAAAAGTCTCCGCGTCTTCGTTGACTATAAGTGATACAATATTGCAGAGGATTCGGAATAACGGAAAGTACAGGACGTGGGTTTATTAAACTATATCAAACTAGAAGTGCATAGTTTCCTAAAATTTTTTAAATGGATGGGGTATTTTTTCGAAAAGATCTGAAATTGGAGAAAAAAACAAATCCTCGCGAATTTGATTTTGCCAAAAAAGCGAGGCTGCAGGGGAATGAGCGCGAATAAATTTGACCCCGTGTAAAAGAGAAGGAGGGAAGAATTCGCCGGTTTTTGATACCGGCAATTGGGTTTGTTCCGCCAACGTGTTACGACGAGAACGCCGGGTGTCAAGGTTCCCGAAGTGTTGTACCAGGTGTACGACGATGAGGGAAGAATGGGGAGAAGGGAAAGGGGAAATGGAATAACGAAGGAGGGTGCGGAGAATCGTTTTTCCGAAGGTTGGAAAGAGCGAGAAATACGACGCCGTTAACCCGGGGCCGCGCCGGCCGGCAAACACAAGCGCTACGGCGTCGGTCGCGGCGAACTTACGAAGCTCAACTTGAAAGCACCGCCCATTTTACACCCTTATCCCCTCCACGTTTCACCTTCTACCCTCCCTGACAAAACTTTGAAGACGAAGTGAAACGATATTAAACGAATAGAAGAGCCGAACTTGAAGCGCGGCAAACCATAGAGGGCACCGTACGATCCTCTCGCGGACCCACGTATACATGGTACAGAGAATATACAAAGCCACGAACCCGACGACGGACGCCGCCGACAAACAAAACGCCGGTGAAATCGTAACCGACGCTATCCAACGGCAAAAGCTTGCTTCCACAGGCGTCGATTTTAACCTTTTCCCATTCTTTTTTTCTCTCATAACCCTACATTGTTGTTCATTCTTGTTTTCACTTTTTTTTTCCTTCAACCGTTCGTTGCAAGGAAATGAGGAAGGAAGAAACGGTTCTTTTCACCTTACTGTACATACGGTTCTCATGAGATTTGAACTTTGCGGTTTCCGATGGGAATGAATTCCAAGATTGTCTTTGGTCATTCTTTCGGGGGTTTTCCCCCCTAATAGACAAACGATGAGAATGCGAATAGTAACTACAATGTCTTTCGGGGAATTACTATAATAACGAAAGAAACGGTTTGGCGTTCGTAGAGCCGGCGCTTCGCTTTCACCGACACATAGGGACTTCTAAAACGATCGATACCGAAGAGAACGACGGCGTCGGGTTTACCGCTCACGAAGCATGTTCTGTGTTAGAGAGAGTGAGAGAGAGTGAGTGAGATAGAAAAGGAGAGAGTGTATTTGTGTGTGCAAGTTCTATGTGTGAGATACCTAACGTGTATAGTGTACAGTCGGAAATGAAAAGCCGCGAAGCGTCGAATACGAACAAACGTGAAACCCGCGCGCTTCACTTTTAATATTTTCTCACGCAGGATATCATAATTTACGGTTTTTCTAAAAACAAACAAATTACGAACGCATCGAAACCGTCATCGGAAGGATAGAGAGTAGGGTGAAAAAGGATTAAAAATTTTTGCACAAAACACTACTAAATCCTATCGCGTCTCATCCTCGTCAACTCTCCGCAAGCTCGAATATTCTATCATCATTATTATCAGCATTATCATTATCATTCTACCACCATTATCACCATCATCATCATCGGCATCACGGATAAGGATAATAATCAATCGCGAGCGCATGGTGGTCGCTCAACTGCTCGAACTAAATAAGTATACGAAAAGTCACAAGAGCAAAAAAAAATAAAAATAAAAATAAGGGGAAAAACAAATACCGGTAAACATAGGATTACGATGACCGGCACGTGGAGGAGGACACGTTATACATGTAATCGATGATTGTTGGGTGAAAAGAGAATTATTTCGATCGGATCTTCTTTTCGGAACACCGTATATCAAATGAAAATTAAAAAGTAGTGAGAATAGATTACGAAAGCGTGACCGATGATGCTGTATATTTATAAATGTATATGTATATATGTAATATGTATATGTACTTACTTTGCATCAACAGCAGCGGTATCGGCCATGGTTATTGGTTTCTTTTTTCTTCTTCTTATATTTCTTTTTATTGTTGTAAAATATCTGTTGATACGAGTATATATATCTATAACGTGATATATATATATGTATAAATATATACTTCGAGTTTAAATATACACTGTCTTATTTGTTTAGCGGGGTGGGGGACGGGGGAGAAAAGCAAAAAAAAAAAGAAAAAGGAACGAATAAATTTTCTTTTTCAGCGTTGGAATGCACTCGAAATTGATTATGATAAAAAGAGAACTAGTATACGAACATGTGATACGTTGTCAAGTTTTTAACTTTTTAAAAATTATGAAAAAACTTCTCTTCCAAAATAATAGTAATAATAATTAAAAAAATGAAGATCTGCTTTTATTTATTCCGCCGATTTGCGAACGCTCTTCAAAGACGATACACACTAGAATCCCGGTCACTCCGCTGCCGCGTACTGACGCGCAAATGGCAGAGAGTCGGTCGCGTCCCCCGGCGCCCGTTCGGCCTTCAAACGGCTTCCTTTCCCGCTCGATTCTAGATGTCGCTTCTTCAGGAAACCTCCTATGGCTCGTACGCATTCGTAACTTACCCCCTCCCCGACTATTTCGTCTCGCTCGACCAATGGCCGCACGATTTGCGGTAGGCTTTTCAACTGAACTATAGACGAGCCTCCTTCCGGTGTTTGCCGCGAATATTGAAAAAAATTTCTTTTACAAACTATCGGTTCTAACACGATCGCGCGAGCCGGGTGCGATCGTCGGTAGGGTTTTTTTGACGATCGGTTTTTTCAATTCTATGGCGAATCCGCAGCGAAACGCGCTGTTCAAACGGGTATCGGGTTGTAACGTTAAACGTTACGAACGGAAATGAGAATTTGGAAAGTTCTAGAAGTTTCGCGCAACGCGCGCGACTCGCTTCCGGTTTATAATACACGACCGTACGAACTGTGCCGACGAATAGAGAACCAACCAGCTCAAGGTATACCGAGACTGGATGGCGATACGAGGTCGACGGCTTCTAGCCAACCGTTTGCTTTTGCTGCGCTTAAGGTTCCATGCCGCTCTTTTACTTTATACTACCTTGATCATTCTTATACTTGCCTCTGCCTTTTGCCTTCTTGCATCGGCTTTGTCACGGAATGTTGATCGTCTCTTTTTATCTTTTTTCCCCTCTTGTTTTTTTTTTCTGTTTTTTTTTTTGTTTTTTTCATCATCATTACCATCACATTACAATATCATTTCTACTTACAAACACATCCCCGCTGCTCGTAGAAACAAAAGAACAGAAAAGTAAAATCTAAATCTAAATCGAACGCCAGGTTCGCAAACCTTCGCATATATGTACGAACTGTTCGTTAAATCGTAATATGGTAAGAAAAGAAGAAAATAAAAAATCAAACCCGAGATCGCTGCAGGTAGCGGACGGTTTAAAAAATTTAAATATCGAAGGTTCGGCTCGTTTTCTCTCGATGAATGAATGTAATCGTCGGTTGAATAGTGTGGAATATTCATACGTCTCTCCTCTGTAACCTAAGTACGTCACGAACGAATGAATTTTATACGTATGCGTGTAAATTTATACACCTCCACATGCGCACGGGCGAGTATTGGTTTTTGTGTATTTACACTGAAATTTTCGCGCAGGCGCGAATACTGCCGGATATAGATCGATACCATTAGGTTATTTTAACGGAAAGAGTATAACGAGCGCAAAAGCGCAAGCTACGTGTTGCTGCTTAAAGCAATAACTCGAGTCCAAATGTTTGGAAAAAAAAATTTCGAAAAGAAAAAAAAAAGAAGAAGGAAAAAAACTTATCCAAATCAGGCGTCGATTACATTACGTCCATATAAGTTTTTCACGTAATCAGAGAATTTTCTTGAATATATATCGCCCGATAAGTGAGCCAGAAAAAAAACAGAAATTTTTTTATTTCACCATCTGTGCCGAAGTTCTTATATATATATATATATATAATACCATACACGAGAATCCTTTATTACATTTTTTCATTACGCGTAATGGTTCTAGTTTTTACTTTAATTATTTTTTTTCTCTTTTTCCAATCGTTATTCAAACTTATCATGAATTAGTTTTTTTTATTTTTTTTTTTATCCTCAACAATTTCTATTTTTTTATATTTAATTTTAATTTCAATTTTTCTTTTTTTTTGTTTTCTGACCAGTTGAGCTAACTAACCACCGAAGCTAGCTGGAGCTTATCTAATCTTTATTTGCTTATCCGGCATATATTATACACATATGTATACATCGTTACATTATACGTGTATGTAATTCACAAAGTATTTCGTATCGTATTCGTATCTTTTTGTGGGAATAAAAGAGATGGATGAGAAAAAAAAATAAAGAAAGAATTAAATAAACAATGAAAAAAACAAGAGAGAATGACAACCGTGCAGTTCTCCTGTATACCTTCGCATACACATACACCTATACACGTACACAAAATCTCGTTTCCTTAATTTTTAACCGCGGTATAATAATCGTTTTTTGTTATTTTTTATTATAACTTCAATTAAACGATTTATTTTTTCTGTCTTATCGAATAATTTATTTAAAATAAAAAAAGAAAAACATTAAACTAAAATAATGAAAAAAAGAAACAAATGACGAGTAAACTTTACTCGATGACGGGCCACGGACGGTCAATGATCGAGAATTAAATATTTTTTTCCCCCCAATTTATTCATAAAACTCGGAATATCGTTTCCAAATAAACTTACGAACGAAAAAATATTTCTATAACAACAATAATAACAATAATGACAATAATACACGTTAACAATAATGCTAATCTTTGAGAGACTTGAATGCGTGTGCATGTGTTTGTGAATGCTAGGTATATATACGTAGATACTTTTCATTTATGTATTACATGTATAAATGCAACCTTCTTATTGGTAGTATTAGTTACCCATACACGTACCCTACAGTTGCGCGTGCGCACATTGCGCAGTTAAAAATGTTATACTATAGCTATGATGCATGTATAAAGTTCGTAAATGTTCGTATAAAATCGTTAGTCTTCGGACGAGGCTAGAAAAAAAAAGAAGACCAAAAAAGAAAAAACAAAATTGAAAAACAAAAAAGAAAAATATCAAAATAGTTGAAAAAAGGAAAACGAAAAAGCAAAAAAAAACTTTATAAAAGACCATATTCCGAAGTATAGTTGAAAGATTCGAATAGCAGCGACTAAAATCACGCTGTGTTTTACCTTTGAACGAATGAAATGAGGAGGAGGAGGGAAGAGGAGAGGAAGAGTAAGAGGTGAAAAGCCGGTGACGTGGGGCCCAAACCGCATCATGTGCACCGGTCGTCTGTATTATAATTTTATTAAACATTTTTTTTGAATCGTAGAGGAATAAAACCGAAACAAAAAAAAATAAATAAATAACCCTCCCGAAATATTGAGACATTTCTTTTTGTTTTTTTTATTTGTTTTTTTTGCAAAGATTTTATCACCGCGTTTACGCTGTAAGAATATTCCGTATATTAGGTATGTATCTCGAAACTTGATTCTTTCATTCCGCATATATAAATACGGTTTATATAATTTTGTTCTCGACGTAAAATTTTTTTTACGATTTTTTTACAATTTTTTTTTCCCCCGCTTTTGTTTTTGGTTTTGTTTGTATGTGCGCGTTGTTTTTTTTTTCATATCCTGATTCGCTTCGTACCTTAACTCGGACTCTTGCGAGTAAAAGACAGAAAAAAAAAAATTGTCAAATAAATAAATAAAAATAAGAAAAAAATTGTAAAAAAAAGAAAAGAAAACTAAAAAAATAGAGAGAGGGAATTATGTGTCTCATATTCCGAAATACATTTCTGAGTCATAGGAGTCGCTGAGTTCTAAGTACGTGCGCTCTGTTTTACGTATAATACATGGAAAATTTAGTAACAAATATTCTCGCCTCGTTGTAAAACCTAATAATACACAAAATTATTATATAGTCTAACCACCCGCACTTTGTACGTATGTCGCATAGATTATTTTGAAAACATGCCGACGAATTAATTGGGAGATAGATGAGAAGAGAAAAAAATTAAGTAACGAGAAAGAAGGAATACGTCTGCCAAAAAAAACATTACTTAGGGAAATAATCGGATGTGAAAAAGAAACTACAATAAACCCCCCGAAAAAAAATAAAGGAAAGAGAATAAATAGCAGCACGTGCTGAACGCATATTATGTTTCCATGTACATGTTACAACTTCCGTTACAGGTTATACCTGCTACATGTGTATGGAACATGTAATATCTACGTTTAATGCCGCAGCTGCTGTCCTTATTGATATGAGTTCGCAGGTGAAGAAGAACCAACGAATTATGTGAAGAGCGCGCGCGCGGTCGGGGCAGATGCAGGCACTTTTTATTTATTTATTTTTTTTTCTTCGTCTTTTTCCACCACATTTTTTTCCCCATCATCTCAGTCTTTATACATATAACCGAGAATCAGTGGCGCGTGTCTCCACATCATAAATGAATTTTTTCTCAAATTTATTTTCGTTTTCTTCCATTCTCACACAGATTCTTATAATTCTATTTTGCTCTAGATTTGTCTTTTTTCTTTAATTTTTTTTTTCACTCGCAAGAAAATATAGACAATTTTCCATATGCAATTTTCCGTGGGATGATATATTTGTACATCATTTCATGCTCTTTTTAATTTTTCTCTTTTTTTTTTCTTCTCTTTTTCTATTCTCTGAGGTAATTTACCTACTAATTGTAAGATATTACTGTTATTATTATTCGGTATAGTTCTTCGGATGCGTCGTTGACCGGAAGTTAGAGGAGAAGAAAAAAAGAAACGAAAAGAAAAAAAAAAACGCATGAAAAAAAAAACTTTCCGCGCTCCGGTGCAGAACTTATAACAACTAGACATAAAAGTCGAGTGAGTTCTTTGCCCTGTAAATACGTGGAAACGCTTTACAGCGTCCATACACACTGCACATGTATCTGTACGTGTAGATACTTTTTCGTGTATAATTTTTTTCGCTAATAATAAAAATTTTGGGATTTCGAAAATTCATCTGAAACTGGATACAGTGTTTGATTTTTTTCTAAATGTTTTGTTTTATTTCTTCTCTCTAATCTAGTTTAATTATTTTACCGCAAGATGGAAGCACGAATCGTGGGGTTATTCCATACCTACTTTGTAAGTTCGCGATGATTTTAAACGTTGAAATCCGCCATGATCCCCGAATTACTTATTTCTCACTTACGTCAAACCGATAACTTTTCCTCAAGCATGAACGAGGAAATAATGTTGTACCGATTTTTACTCGAAAACTTTTCTTTTTTTTTTGTTACTTATTTTTTTATTATTTTAAAACTCGACTTGCGTATGTACAGTTAACGCTTCGATTACATTCTTTTTCGTGTTACATTTCATTTTTTCTTTCCCTTTTTTTTTTCTTCTCTTCTCCAGCTCTTTTTCATGTCGCCGTCCTCTTCTCTCTTTCTCTCTCTCTCTCTGCTCATTTCTGGGGGTAGATGCCGAACTGAATGACGTAAGCCAAATTGAATCGCCTTTTAGCCCTCTCCTCTACTCTCCCCTACTCTCTTCATTTTCCCCCTTCACCCTTTATATACACACCCTTTCCGCATCCCCCGAAAATTCGCTCCCACCTATATCGCCACATTCGCATATTGTGGGACATACAAAATACATTCGTGTAAATTCCATAGACATTTTTATACACGCGATTCCACCAATTGGTGCAGAACATCCCCTCAGCTATCCCATTCAATGCGGACGTATCTCCCTCAGGCAGCTGTGTGTTTTTTTTATTCAGGTATTTATTTTATTTTATCCTTTTTTTTTCCATTTTCTTTTTTTTTTATTCATCTTCTCCGTTGTGCAGCGAAATGCGAATTATGTACAGATCACATGTGTAATATATATACCATGCGTATACGTTTTTAATAAAACTTATATTTATACGTTCTGATTTCGATTTTTGTTTTTTTGTTTGTGTTTTTTTCTCTCTCTCTTCAAGTAGGTAAGACGTGAAATGCTCAAGACGCGTTATCAATTATTTGTATATACCGATGATGAATTTAATATTAATCGCTGCATCGATCACTTTGACAAGAGAGGATTTTTAAAGATAATCGATAAAATATCAATCGGATCGGTCAATCGATATAGAAGTGGTTGTTGTATGTATAGAAACTTGAAATCTGAAGAATTCACACTTGAGATTACGTGTTTATAATTACAGCTAAATTGATTTACTAAGTATATAATATAAATTAATTGTCACGCGATATTGTATAGATAAGTATATAGATAGACATATATACGTGTGTACGATATAGTTTTTTTTGGGGAGAAAAAATATCAAAAAAACCACCCCCTCAAGAAGAGAGAAGGGAAAAAAAAAAAAGAAATTCCTTTTGACAAATTGGCCGCACAGCTGTCACAGCTTTTGGAATCGATAGACCCGACCGCCCGTAGACGCGCGCATCCCTTTCCTCACCCTCCGCGTTTTCCCAGCACCTTCTCTCTTTCCTGAAGGAATGAGATAGGAGTGGCGAAGGGAAGAGAAGAGAAGAGAAGAGAAGCGGAGAGGAGAGGAGTGAGGGCAGTGGAAATGGAGGGCAGGTAGAAGAGGGAGGAAAAAGAGAACGTGCCAGAACGTTGAAGATGGAAAGGGGTGGGGGAAGAAAAAGAAAAAAAAGAAAAAATTTCAAAAGGTTACTTTCCAGAAAAACTAACCTCACCCAACTATGGATTGTACTAAAAAATTTAAATACCCTTCGATCCGGAGTCCGAGAATTTATTAACCAGAAAACAACCCTTATCTTGTGTCCACTATACGTAACCAAAAAAAAAAGACAAAAAAAAAAAAAAAACTTTGGAAATTTTTCCGTAATATGCGATAAATTTTGGCTGTCCATAATTTTTGTTCGTCTCGGATCAAGGGCGCATAAAACTTTCCTCAACCCGCGCATTATACATATTTGGAAGCGTATAGGTGTTCATGAATTATAAAGCTAAAGTTAGGTGAGGCGTTCTGTACGGTTGTGGGGGTGATGACGATGACGATGGTGATGATGATGATGATGATGAATCCCTCTCGTGTGCCGTGTGGTGTTAAACAATATCGAGTTCGTTCGTCCGAGTCACGTAGTATCAGAGGAATGGGTTGATGTATAATATAATCGGTAAACGATTATTACGAACGAGTGAATATGCGGCACCCGCGCTGTCCATCCTTCCGTTGTATGCCCTGGATCTGTTGAAACTTTATTTATACACCAGCCGTACAGAATCTACTTTGCACCGTACCTGCGGCATGACCGCTTTTCATAACCAACCTCGATTTCACATACACACATACGTATCCAACATGCATTTTTGGAGACTCGTGTTCATTTCGTTATTCATTTTTTCTGACCTCTTTTCATTATACGCTTGAAAAAAAAAAAAATAAGAAAAGATCGAAAGAATTTCATAATCTAAAAACTCTTATGGATCTCTGTATACAGCGCTTATTAATTATTTTAAGAATTTGTACACAAGAGCGACGATGAAGATAAATAAAAAAAAAAAAAAGTCAACAGGTGGGATAAACGAGGGAGTGTGCGTAAGTTGTTTATTTATTTATTTTATTTTTTTTACTCTTCCAAGTTCATTTCACGTAGTTTCATTTTTGGAAAGTGAAAGTAAACGATATTCTTCTTCTTTTTTTTTTTTGGCTTCATTTTTCACTTCTCTCGTTATCAAGTAGGTATGGGTATACCTGCGAAGTGAGCGGGAATTCGAGAATATAATATACACGATGTGAATGCAGAATAAAAAAAGACTTTTGCTGTGTCGGAATCGTAGTGTTTTTTTATCTTCATTTTTTTTTTCCATCCCTCCAAAACATCCCCTATTACATCGGCGCTCTGTACAACCGTACACTGTACTATGTAACAAGATCTATACTTACCAATTAAGAACGCGAAGAAAAAGAAGAAGAAAAAAAAAAAAAAAGGTCAGAAAAGAAGCGATCAGAGAATAGAAAACTAAAAGCAAAAGAGCGATGAATGAAAAGAAAGTTGAACAAAGGAAAGACAATGCAGAAGTGGCAAAAGGAAGGAAAAAAAAAAGAAAAGTAAAAAAATATAATAAATGAAATAACAGAGAGAAAAGGGAAAAGAAAATGAACAACTTGTTCTCTCGAGGGGTAGGAAGAAGAACGTGACCGTCATATGTACTTTAATTTTTGAACGTGTATCCGAACACTCGAGTAGGGTGGTCGGGGTCGGAGCGCGATAGGGATGTTCCGTTGTTTCAGCGACGCCGCCGCTAGATAGCGCGACTGTACGACGGCGCGCGTTCCGCCATTGTTTGAAATATTATGTTGGCGCCACCATCTAGTGGTTTTAGAACGAAATAATTTCCAACGTCCGTGTTTATTGGTGGTGGTGGTGGTGGTCGGTCGGTGGTGGTATCGGATACTCGACCAATGGTGACCTCATATCCACACTACCACCGACACTCCCGGCCAACCAAGTTTCTCCTATATCTCGTGCGTTTTCGTGCGACCTCCAACGAGCAAAAGAATGATCGCGATGTTTCGGCTCATATTCCGAACACAACCGAACTACGCTTCCGCCCCACTTCGTGCCTTTCCTCCCCCTCACTTCGCGGCGTACCCCTCCCCTCCCCCCCTCTCACCCCCCTCATTCGAGTTTGGATAACCCTCCCGCCTTCACGTCGCTTCGTCGTCGTCGTCGGCGTTTCTCTAGTTTGTTAACGGTCCGGGTTACACGGCGCAGCCGACTGCCGCGCGACACCTCTTTATTCGGCGGCTCTCAGGTCGACTTTCTGTCCCTGTGTTGTCCACCATTTTCACGTTGAATATACCTAACAGTACGGGGACTACGTTCGTTCGATCGTTTCGGTTAAGTTCGCGTTACGCGTTTCTTCTATTCTAATTGAAAGTAAGGAGAAGAAGAAATAAACGATACAAAGACATGCGGAAAATTAAATGAATAAATTAATGAATGTATAATAACAAAAGAAAGAGGAAGAAAAAAGAGAAATAAATAAACTGTATGAATATCGCGGATTTATCGTGATCGCATTGATATAAACATCGTAGTCGTCGGTCAGTCAGTCAGTTGTGTTGAGTTGAGTCGAAAGGATTACGCTGTATCATGAGACAAAATTAAATGGAATAAAAAATAATTGAACAGTACAAAGGATAAGTGGTTGTCGGATAGAAAAAAAAAACAGAAAACAAAAACAAATTGAAGAAAAAAAACAGAAAAAAAAAAACAAATTTACAATCACGATAGAAGAAAATTTGAGTTTCTTCACGAAGGAGACACATAAAAGGAGAAAGAAAGAAAAAATACAGACGGGGAATCTTATGTGGTCGAAATCATCAAGTGCAGGACACGAACATTCGTTGATATAAAACCACCAGGGATTTACGACGCCGCCATCTTAAAGATACTCAACGGGGGGTCGTCGTTTTGCACCGAATATTGAAGTATAAACTAATATTTAAGAATAAAAGAAATGAGATAAGATTTGCAAACTATAAATAAGATGTAATTAAATGAATGAATAAAAATTTGGATAACGTGGAAAATATCAATGATTTTTAAATCAATACTCTGACGGAAACAACGCTCCGAGCTTTACGTATTTTCGAAAGAGACTATCATCGTTCAACGGTCACATTCAGATATTGCCTGTGGTGAAACGAACAGCTGTATTTGTAGTTTATTTATTGAAACGGGAAAAAGAAATTGGAGGAAAAAAAAACAACAACTGAACACGAAGGAAAAGAAGAAAAGTAGAACGAAGGACGAGTCCATCGGATAACGGAGTGGTACGAGAATTATCGGGACACGGGTGTGTTACCTAATAATCGTTAAGTGTTAACATTGTTACTAAAAGTACCATAACTAATAACGCTCGAAGGTGACGACCGCGACGGGGTGAAAGATGGCGCGAGTCAGGGACGAGGAGTGTTGACCCATTTCCACGGTCTACGTTACGTTACTTCATCGATAGTAGTAGCGGTGGTGGACTTGTGGTGAAAGTGGTGGTGGTGGTGAGGTGTTTATGTTGATGTTATTGTTGTTGTTGTTGTATTTGTCGGTCGCATAAATAAGGAAGAGAGAGAAACAGTGGAGTACGCGAATATACACATCGTCTCGATAACCGTCCAAAGGATAACAAAAAAAAAGAGAAGAAAAAGAAGAAGAAGAAGAAGAAGAAGTACCACCCCTCCATCTTGATAAACCGACTCAATCGGAGGACTACCTTATCTTGAAAGAAAGAGAAGACAGTTCTTTTTTGGCAAAAAAGTCAAAAGTTCGTTACGATAAACGGGAGTGGATAAAGATTCGTCGATCGATTGATTACCTGTATAATTGTCGCCGTTAAATTATACAGTGATTATAATTAAATCGGCAAAATTCTGAAAAAATTTGACATTCGTGGAGCCCTGGCAGGGTCCGCGGGTGCTTCATCAAAAATGGGCAACAATGCCGCAACAGCAAACAAAAAAGTTGACGCAGCAGAAAGCGTCAAGGAATTTCTTGATCAGGCCAAAGAAGACTTTGAAGAGAAATGGAAAAAGAATCCAACGAATACGGCCGGTTTAGATGATTTTGAAAGGATAAAAACACTTGGTACGGGTTCGTTCGGAAGGGTTATGATAGTACAGCATAAACCTACCAAGGAATATTACGCCATGAAGATACTCGATAAACAAAAAGTAGTTAAACTCAAGCAAGTTGAGCACACGTTGAACGAGAAACGTATACTTCAGGCTATAAGCTTTCCATTTTTAGTATCATTACGTTTTCATTTTAAAGATAATTCGAATCTTTACATGGTACTCGAATACGTACCCGGTGGCGAGATGTTCAGTCACTTGAGAAAGGTTGGAAGATTTTCCGAACCACATTCAAGATTTTACGCAGCGCAAATTGTCCTCGCATTTGAATATCTCCATTACTTAGATCTGATATACAGGGATCTAAAGCCTGAAAATTTACTCATCGATTCGCAAGGTTACCTCAAGGTCACAGATTTTGGTTTCGCCAAGAGGGTTAAAGGGAGGACGTGGACGTTGTGCGGAACACCCGAATACCTCGCACCTGAAATTATACTTAGCAAGGGTTACAACAAGGCCGTTGACTGGTGGGCACTCGGTGTTCTCGTTTATGAAATGGCCGCTGGTTATCCACCGTTTTTTGCCGATCAACCGATTCAAATATACGAAAAAATTGTTAGCGGTAAAGTGAGATTTCCATCACACTTCGGTAGCGATCTTAAGGACCTTTTGAGAAATTTACTTCAAGTTGATCTTACGAAAAGATATGGCAACTTGAAGGCCGGCGTCAACGATATTAAGGGTCACAAATGGTTTTCGAGCACCGATTGGATCGCTGTTTTTCAAAAAAGGATCGAAGCCCCTTTTATACCGAAGTGTAAGGGCCCGGGTGACACGAGTAATTTCGACGATTACGAGGAGGAAGCGTTAAGAATCTCGTCAACGGAAAAATGTGCAAAGGAATTCGCAGAGTTTTGAACTAATAAATATCGAGGATTATTTATCATCTTAATATTAAACCGATGCTCCAAGAGAAAGAAGAAAAGAAGAAGCAGAGAAAGATGCAGATTGATAATGATAAAAACAAGAACAAGAATAAAATGGGGTGAAATCTGTTGCAGCTGCACCTCGTCGTTTTTCGCACTCGTCGTCGTCGTCCTTGTTGTTGTTCTTGTAGTCGATCATCGCGCGATTATAATTACGACGATTTTTAGAAAAGGCAAGAAAGAAAAAATAAAGAATTTCAATGGCCCGTTAGCAAGGGGCTCGAAGAGTATGGAAAAAACAAAATAAAACAAACAAAAAAAACTAATAGAAAAAAAAATCTCTGCACGGGGTAGTTCCTAAAGTGTGAAACGAAAAAGAGAAGAAGAAGCAAGTGAAAAATAAAAAAAAAAAAAAAAAAAGACACGCGATTCTGATATGTGCAGTTGCCGGCTGATGCAAAAATACATTCGCAATCTTACGAAAGGGTCGTTTCCCAAAGAAAAAAAAAAAAAAACAACATGAAAAAAATACAAAAAATGGGTTCACCACATATGCTGAATATCCGGAAGACGGAGCTGCGGAAGAAAAAGAAAGTGAAACGGGAAAAAAAACAAAAGAAGAAACGACTTAAAACCGAAGAAGAAGAAGAGATGAAAGGAAATCCGTATGTGATGAGATAAAAAAAAAAAACGGAGAAGTTGATATCGGAAATCGAAGAAAAAAGTGAATAAATAGTTTGATATAATTGATTAAATAATTGAATAAATAAAGATATAAATTAAAAAAAAAAATAAAAGTGAGAAGCTCGATGATGATGATGATGATGATGATTGTTGTAATGATAATGAAAAGAAGAAGAGGAATGAAAAAAAATAAAAATAATAAAACAAAATAACAAGAAAGGAAGAAAACAGAATGATATATTATTACAATATTACAATAGTGAAGTACTAAGCGATCTTGATATGGAAAACCTTGTTGTATAACCTTCCGTTAGTTTCTATGTATACATAATTATTTGTGTGTGATATATGAGGGTGTGTGTCGTGCTTTTTGAGCTGCTTTAAGTTTGTCGCGGCTCGTCGCGCGGGGGTAAAGAGGGTGTTGGAAGGAAGGAGGGAACGGCGGAAAAGGAGGAGGAGGAGGAGGAGATAACTGAGATAATATATTATACACCTACCTACCTATATATGTATATATATATAATATATATATGTATTCTAGATTTATATATTATATATATATGAATTACATTCAAAGTCTAAAGTGGTACGAAATGAAGAGAAAGAGAAAAAAAAAACAAAAAAAAATTTAATTAATTAATTAATTAATAAAACAGATTGAGATTTTGATTCATTATGTATAGCCAGAATACCTGCTACCGTAACTTACCTCTCAATATGTATGTGTATATATTATATATATATCGTATAATATATATGTATATATATATATATATGTATATGTATTTACCTATACTTGTAGTCGTCGCTGCATGCTGTTGCAGCTGCTGCAGCTGCTTGATAATTCACTCACCCAATCACTCTATATAAGTCAGTCATTATCACCAAGTTGTACACTATATAGTATATGTATATAGTATCTGTATTTATATATATACACAGCTATAGATATATAGATATATACACATACGTATGTACATGTATATGATTATATTAGAATATAGTTAAAAAAAAAAAAATGCTGCTCTGCACTAGAACGCTATTGTATAATTATTACTGTACGTCTCGCTAACGCTGCTGCTGCTGCTGCTGCATTTGCTGTTGCATTTGCTGTTGCTTGCGGAGCTGCATCTGCAGCAGTTTGATATATAGAAGTAAAGACGATTAGTAAACATCCTTATATGATGCGTATATTTACGATGTGCTTGTCTTTCCATTCGTACGTACATACCTATAACATTACATTACGTCGCTTAAGGCGAAACTCATTCAAACATAAAACATTCATAATCATCATAATCACCATAATCACCATAATCATCATAATCATCATCATCATCATCATCCTTAAAAGATATGGTATAGTTTCGTAATAAATGTGTGATGAAAGAGACGCTCGAGTTTCAAGATAATATTGTAAACTATTCTTATTTATGTTACACTTATGTATGTGTATATATATACATCTTTAAAGATTTGTATTGTGTAATCTCAAAAATTATTATTATTGTTTTGTTTTTTTTGGTATTTGCTATTATCATATTACCCGTCTTTTTTATTTTTATTTGATTTTTCTTTTCTTTTTAATTTATTGTTTGTTTTTGTTTTTTCTTCTGATTTTATTTGACTGCAATGATTTGCAAAAAAAAAATCACAACACGTTTCAAACAAAATTGAATTAACGATCTGCAATTTTATTTTATTACAAAAAAAAATTTGATTCTCATTTTTTCTCTTTTCTGGTCTTATATATTTATATCGAAATTCCTCGTTGTCGTGGTCCCGATGATTGTTGTACTTGTCGTTGTCGTTGTTGTTACAATGTATCTTTTTTTTTTTTTTTTGTTTTTAAAAAAGCAAAAAAATGTCAACTATCCAATGGCATAGCGCATAGCTTTTTAATAATCTCCTAAATGATCTGAAAAACCGCCTAGCGAGTAATTCAATGTGGGTAGTAAAATGAAAATTGTTTCTTCATCTGTGAAGAAAAAAAAACAAAAAATCTTTTTTTTTATTTTTCTTGTTTCGTCATCTATTTGTTTATATTTGTAAATATCTGTATAATGTAATAATATTACCTATAAAAAGTGTGTATTGTGTTTTTAGTATGTATAATATAATTATATGTTTAATTAAAGTAAACGTGAAGAGAAATAAAGAAAAAAAAATATAAAGAAAGAAAGAAAAATTATTAAAAAACCATCAAATAAATCTGTAGAAAACTGAAAGAAATTTTTTTTTTTTTTTTTTTAAAAAAAACTAGAATAACAACATAATGCAACAACATGTAATATTATATATATATATAGACAGTGACGTGTGTAACATCAATTTTCGAATTTTGGAATACGTGCGTAGGTTGGAAGGAAAAGAAAAAAAAAAAAGGAAAAGAAAATGAAAGAAAGAAAGAGGCTTGAAAATTTTAATCTTTCAAAAATCTATACTAAGTGAATGGAGTGAAATATTTCCATCGTATGATATATGTGTGTGTATATATATATATAATATATAAATATACACATATGTGCACTGCACTTATCGTATTATAGCGTGAGCATCAATATACGGAACAGTTTGAAAATAGGTATTCTTGTTGTAAAAATAGTTGATGAAATACGATTGAAAAACAATTGAAATACGGAAACACGAATAGTATATTATAAAATGGAATTTCTCCTACGTACATATACATATATATACGTGTATCAGTTTTTCTGAATCTCCTATATATTTCTCCATTAAATTGTTTTCTATATACGTACATGTGAAATTGAACGATCTTTCTATCCTTCTTTTTCCGCTTTTTTTTGTGCCGACAAAATGGCGGTGAACGTATACATATACACATGAATATACACGGGTACGGCGTATAAATTGTTTTTTTTTTTCTTCATTTAGTCACGTGAATAAAGTTGTTTTTCAATTTTTTCTACTTTGGAATACAAAAAAGGAGAAGAAAAAAAAAGGATTGAATCTCACATTGCTACATATATTCCCATCGTTGACAACTGACAAAATATATATATAAATAATAACACAACGACATCGAGGCGTTTTCGCGTTTTTTCTTTCTTTCTTTCTTTCCTTTTTTTTTTTTTTATTTTCTGCGAATCTCCCCTCCTGCCCTGGAATGAAAAATGAAAAAAAATTAAAACAAAACGAAACAAAAAAATAAACAAAACAAAAAAGAAAAGCAAAAAAAAACAAAAACAAAAGTGAAATACTAAATAAAATAAATTAAATCTGCACGAGCTGCAGAATAATGATAATAATTAGTAAAATCATATCATCAACAATTATGGATATATAGGTAATAATTAAATTGTATAGATGAAAATTGAATACATTGTTGTTTTATATAGAGTCGCATCAAATAAATTATATATATATATATAGTATACATATATATTATTAACTTCTTCTTCTGCTGCTGCATCCGTAATTTATTTATGAAAAAACAAACAAATGAAATTTAGACAAAAAAAAAATTGAATAAATAAGTAATATTGAATGAAATAAAAAAACCAGCTATATACTTACAACCATATTGTAAATAAATATTATATTACATCTTATTATATTATATTACATTATATTATATTATATTATATTATACATGTGATTAATTTAGTATCGTATAAATTATATAAATATATGCGTTTAAATAAATTATTATTATTATTATCGTTGTTGTTACACTGTTATTTTTTGACTACATTCAATCGTGTGTACGTTATGAATCACAAATTTATACCACAATAATTTTATTTTTTTTATTCTTTTGGTTTTTATACATATATATTCTTTTATTTCAATCGTGTTTTTTTCCTCCGCCATCTTATAATTCATTCTACGAAGAAACATGTGAATTAACATGTGTAACAAATGTCAGTGTTCGTCGTATACATATACGGATCTCGATCGATCGATCGATCCTCATTGAAGAATGAGAGAAAAGAAAACGAATAAAATAAACCTTGCCGAATAAAGAAAGCAAATGCAAAATTTTTGCCTGCAACAGGTGAGACGAGTAAAATTTATCAAAATTTTTACGATATCATATAATGGTAAAAGTGCATACGTCGCGCAACAAAATACGTCCACAATAGATTTTCTATTTTATTTTATGTCTTCATTTGAAGAAAAAAACGAAAATAAATAAATAAAAAAACAAAAATTTCATCATTTGTGCGTCTTTTTTTAAAATTATTATTATTGTTGTTATTATTATTACATAAAGTGTGTGCTATATATGTGTCATACTGACATACTTATATATATATAAATCGGTTTTTCTGCGATTATTGTTCGTAATCTGAAACAAATATATTATTTAATAATCATTGCAACAATAATTATGTAAAACGAAGTGATTGCTCCGCGTTGCATAACAACATTTACGCAATAGTAATAATATGTATCTATTAGTATATTCGTATACAAGTATAAAAATATATTTACATATATATTTATTCGCACGTCACATTATCATTGTCATTTTTTCCATAGATATTGTTGCTTGAAGAGAAAAACTAAAAAAAAATTAAATAAAAAATAACAAAAACCAGAAACTAAAAATTTCACCTTCTAATATATCTCCGGTTGCTTGTTGAAAAATATTTTTGTTGTCGTTATCGTTATAGTTGTTATTATTATTATTAATATTATTATTATTATTATTTTGTCCTATCGATGATATAACACACATACAGTTTACATAGATCCTATACATATAGGTGTATACGTGGTATCGTAGGTAGGTACATATATTCGTGTCCAGTATATAATGTAGTAAATAAAACGCAATATGAAAAAAAAACAGAAATGAAAAAATAAAATTTCCTTAATTAATTAATTTGAAAAAAAAAAAAATATAAATAAACAAATAAGTAAGATACATGACCATACATACAGACCGAAAACATATAAGAGAGTGTTTGCATAATTTGCATGTCGTTGGATTATAGTTATATTAATTATTATATATATTAATTTATTATAATCGAGATTAAAATTAACGATATACGATGTAGCGATAAAATAAACTATAACAAATACGGTAGTATCTAATGATGATAACAATATTAATAATAACAATAAAAATAGCAACACCAACACCAATAGAATTTAACAATGTATATTGATATGTATAAGATTATTAATAACAATCCTAATACAATAAAAATATATATATATATATAACAAATAATATTGATATTATTGATATATGTGACGACGAACAGTGCAGTGAGATATAAAATTAACGATACAAATAATCGTCGCGATCTCTTCGCTTTTGTCGTACGACTAGTTGAAAGGATTTGCGGTTTGAACTGCTTTTAATAATGGTAAA
This sequence comes from Athalia circularis, assembly GCA_963978495.1. Classification (NCBI taxonomy): domain Eukaryota; kingdom Metazoa; phylum Arthropoda; class Insecta; order Hymenoptera; family Athaliidae; genus Athalia; species Athalia circularis. The sequence continues at coordinate 37,131,619 of OZ021698.1, read as the reverse complement.
ATACTCGCTGGACCTGCTTGTTACCGATGCCGCAGTGCATGATATGATCGTGAATGTCGTTTTCATGTTTTTCTTATTATCTCGTTAAAGAATTAGAGAGCATTACATAAACATGCACACATGTATTGTACGCGTATAATTTACACCACTGCACGTGTGCATGTAACATACGATATGTGGGCATACCATTAAATATAACTTTGGAACGGATCATTCGATGCGCAGGTTACGGAATTTTCAAGTCTTTCTCTCTTCTCATGCTGCACTGCAGTGATTTCGAAGATTTTTTTTTCATCGTTTTTCATTTCATCATTTTTTTTTTTTCCTCTCTTCTTTCGACCTACAAATTGTTTCTCTCATCTCTCTTCAAGTTTTATATTTTATTTCGAGTCGAATGGATTTATCGCCATTTTTTTCCATTTTCTTCCAGTTTCTGGACGAGCAAAGGAAAGAAAAAAGAGGAATGAAATTTTTTACGCAACGGTAATGATAACAATATATCGATGACGACGATGATCGTAATAATAATAATAGTAATAATAATAATAATGATGATGTCAAATTGTTGCGGTTATGTGCAGCGTGCAGTTGGAGGATATTTGATAGAAACCAGGGCGAGTTTAATGTAAATCGGTTACGAAATTAATCGAAACACTTCACGTTATAAACTTACATTATATACGTATATATAGCTATAATACACGATGATTGGAAACGCCTTCGATTTAGACTGGAAAGTTTTCTCCTTCTCGTTTTATAATACAGCGTTCCGATATACATATATACAGTACGTGTATATAATATTCCATATGATAATTCAGCCTTTCGTTTTTCGAAGAATTAAATGGATACGTATAATTATAATGTTAGTATATATGATGATATTGTTAAAATACGTGTGTATAGAGATATCGTGTTATATGTGTGTTGTTTTATATCCTGATTAGTAAACCTATTTTTTTTCTGCTTTGTTTGATTCGTTTCTTTCTTTCTTCTTCTTTCCTTTTTTTTCCCAATCAACATCCTCGCTGTCTATATCGACGATTTTCAATTTCCGACAGAATTTCCACGTGTGTTTATTCAATGGTAATGAAAATTGTAAGATAAAAAAATAACAAGAAAAAAGGAACTAATATCGATTAATGCAGCGTAATGTTGAATTTTTTTTTTTTTTTACGTGTAGTATACATGTTATGTATACTGCTTCATGAGGATTTCGAAAGGTCTGTTAATTAAATGACAGTTTATACGGTGCACTAATTATAGAAACGTACCATATATGTACATATGTGGGTATAGAGTGTGTACATCGTTATTTACATACGGATTGTGCTGCAGATGGAGACGTATTATATAATAAATCTCGAAACTCCGAACTAGCAACGGAAAAAAAAGAACACTAACAAAAATCAAACCGTATCTTGAGGATGTAAAAAAATTTTTCAAAAATCTAAAAGTCCTTCGCTGATCCGCTGAGAGATCTTCAGGAATGAAAACTCAACTCGGAAGAAGAACAAATAAATGAATAAATCATACTAAATATTAATTTTGTAAAAGAGAACAAAAAAAAATGCAAAAATGCAAAACACGATAAATAAATCAATGAAAAATTAATAACGGCAACAACAATAAGAATGACGACGACAATTTCTTTATTTTATTTTAATTTTTTTATTCATACAATTAATAAATATATTATACATTTAAATATTATTATAATATATTGATATTAGATTAGATATTCAAAGATGCATGATTTAATTATGTATTATCAAGAGAATGGAATCGATGAAGTGCAGAAAAATTGGGAAAAAAGAGAGAGAGAAACTGTATAGGTACCAATAAGAAAAAAAAAACGAAAGAAAACTCCTTTGGGGTAAAAATGAAGTATTGCCAAAATTGATTGCAGGACACTTTTGCAATGTATTTTGACCTCAGGAACACGAAACCGTCGAGTAAATCAAGCTAGAAATAAATCTCATCGAGATATCCTTATTTTATTACTTTTTGAAGCAATCTCGATCAATTTTATAGATAGCACGCCGACGTGATTCGTCAAAGTTTTATTAGACGTTAATTTGTTTGTTTAGTTGAGAACTAAAATCCCAATTCATCATTATCGTCATCAATGAGCTTGAACAAAATGAAAAACAAGAAACGGAAGTATTGAGAAGAAAAGTAAAAAAAAAACAAAACAAAACAAAAACAGTAATTCATATCTGGGGGCGTCACCAACGTTTTATATTCAATGACGTACGTAGATACGCGTTATTCGTATGTGCACGCACCTGTGGTGTACGTACCGTATGACGTGGTATTGCATAACAGATTAATTATCACGAGCAGTAAAACAGCGGGGAAAATATCAATCGATCGGTTTCGAATTTCCCGCCTTTTTCCTCGTCGCCTCTCATCTCTCTCCATTTATTGTCAGGTGAATCACATCCCGTATGCTATAATGTACCTTACATTGGATGCGCGCAAAAAAAGCTCTTGAAAAAAATTGAAAAAACAATTAAGAAATAAAAACTAATTGATTTCGAACCCCATAGAACTACCTATCGGCGATTTTTATTTCCACTTGATTTTTCTTTGTTTCTTAATTTGAAAGGAAAAAAAAAAAAAACAGAATTTGTTTTATCCCGAGCATCTCGAGCTGCGCAATCATTGATATTACTATTATTATTATTATTATTATTATTACTATCGTTGTCATTATCATCGTTAATATGGTACGTAGGTATATCTACTGCGTAAAAAAAAATATCTCCATCAATTTATTTATATATTATATTATTATTAATTCATTAGATCTGTATACTTGTATATTATTTATTTATTATGTGTACATTTAGGTACTGTGTTATGGAACAAAAAAAAAACACAACAAAAAAGATTCGAAACTAAAACTACGTGAATACTCATCTGATATTCGTATTGTACCAATGTTATTACGGTAATCAAAAAAAGATCATTATTTAGCGATGAGGATATTTATAGATAATAAATAAAATTAAAATTATGTGGTGATGCAGTCGAATTAATATATGGATTAATTGATATGGTAGTTAAATGTAATCGAATGGAAAAATGAAAATAAAACAAAAACAACAAAAAAAAATTTAATATTAAAAAGATAGAATTTTTTTAATTTTTGATGGTTGAATAGGTACTAATCGTCGAATCAACCTACTGTGGGGTGAAATTTTTTGAAGGGAAGAGAAGAGAATAAGGAAAATGAGAAAATAAAGTACGGATCAAACAGAATAATAATGATTAAAAAAAGATATATATTGGATAATAAAGAGAATGAAAAAATTATCAAGCACATACATAGGTATGTATATGTATATAGATATTCGGTTCGTTGCCAATGAATAATTAAATTCAATATATAATACTTCAAATTATAATAAAACTAATCGATAATTAACAATCAATATTTTTATTGAGTTATTATATATATACTATACTATAGGTATTTTTTCGAGATGTGGAATGTGGATATGATGATCGTTGTGATAAAAGTAGGTACATGAAATATTTATAGAGTAAAAAAATGGCAAAATAAAGCAAAAAAAAAAAAAGCCCAAAAAATAAATAAAAAAAATCAACGCGGAACGGTTATACCATACATTGATTTGCTTGATTGATAATTAATGAATAAATGAATAGGTACATTGAGTAATCGATGATCAATAATTAATGATATTGAACAAATATTATTAATTATATTATTAATAATATTAAAATATATAAATTAATTGCGAAAACGGGTCACATACACATACTATTACACATACTATTCGTAATATTATAATTATAATATATATATATATATATAAAGAATATAATAGACATGAGAATTATAAATTATATATAATATAATGCTAAATTAAATTGAGTTAAATATATACAGATATTATTTAATATACATTTAGAAGGTATGTATTTATATAGTCATACGATTAATAACAAACTGTGGCTAAAACGAACACTCTCTCTTTCTCTCTATTTGTCGTTTCTCATTTTTCATACGTATATATTTTTGCATATGTAACAGGCGACTTTATGCAGCAAACTCCTACGCCGCCGTTGATTATTCCTTAGTTAAAACCACTTCCGGTCGCGGTTGAGTTTCAATTAAAAACCTACTTTTCTATACACATGCGTAGGTTGAGTAGGTGAACACGCTGTAAATGAACCAATGATATCGAATTATTAAATTCTCTATCTTCCTCATTATTTTTTTTTTTCGATTTTTGATTTTCTTTTTTCTTTCTTTTTTTTTCTTTCGAATCCTTATTCGAGGTGTACGCGTATATAAATTCTCTATCCGGCTTATCTGTACTGGATAAAAATAGTAAAACATATACGTATATACAACCTGAACCTATACATATAGAATTCAACTTTGCATCCAGACAAATGCAAGGTCATTTCCGGTTGTTATACGTATACGTATATGTATAGTAACGTCATACATGTAAAAATAATCGCGTTTCATTCGACGGGTTTCTTTGCACACATATATATATATATAGAGTCGACCGTTGACAGATAAATATTGTACACACGTGTGTTCATAAATTATTATGTTTTTTTTTTGTTTAGTTTTTCATTTAATTTTCACCGCACCGTCGTCAATTCTATATATTTTTCAGATATACGTGGTGTGTAGCAAAATTTAAATATACACGAGTTTGAGGATTGGAAAAAAACAAAAATTAAAAATAAAAAAAAGGTAGAGAAAAATTATGAGGAGTTAGCAAAACGAAGCAGAGAGCGACGTCCAGTTTTGACGTAACGGCGCGTCGTGCAGTACGGAGGGATGAAAATAGGGGTAATAACAATTGATCGACGTGCGCGACGACGGCGAAATATAATACAATATATAATGTATGTATTTATCGTATACACTAGATATATGTACGTAGTACATTATGTGCAAAACACCAGTGTCTTTTATCGGAAGGGGGGCGTGACGTCGGTAGAATCGTCTATGACGTAGTTGGGCTCACTCAACCGTCGAGCTTTACAGCCTGCGAAGCGCCTAATGTTGTTAATTTCGCTACGTTGCCTCCGACCTCTTTTTCCTACCTCATGCCCCTCCCGAAATCCATATGCTTTATCCATATCACCCTGTGCCTTTCCGCTGAAATTCCACCGTATAAATTTTACTCTCGGCTATCGCGTTCTGTTTTATTTTATTTATTTTTTGTTATTCTTTTTTTATTTGCTTTTTTTTTATACACCAATATTATGCATATAATGTACATCAAACATTTATCCACATACTACGCGTTATCTCGCGCGTGAACTTGGGAGTGTACAGAATTAGAAACAAAAAAGAGAATGAATAAAGAAACAAATAAATAAATAAATCAAATAACGGATGAAAATATTTATAGAATACGCTGCAAGAGGCTGCTGGACAAAGTAAAATCAAAAAACTTGGATGAGAGAAGAAAGGGAGGGGGGGGGCGGGGCAGGGGGAACGAAGGGTTGAAATTGCACGAATTACCACATGAATAATTACGAAGAACTTGCGCTCTTTTGCGTATTGTATTATCGGTTTTTTATTTTTATTTGAAAGAAATTTTTTTTTTCTTCTTTTTTTTCTTGTCATTTTTGTATTCATAACACTGACGTAATCTTTGAACTTAAAATTGGCTGACGAAGCGGTGGTTAATGGTAGCTAGCTTTTTCTTTTTTTTTTTCAATTTTTTGGCTATTCATCACTTTTCACCAAGCTGTTTTATAATTTATGCATCATAGGCATATATTTAGTCTGCGGTTTATACGGGTTCGATGTACATCGAGGGCTGAGAACTGGAAGGGTGTAACCCACAAAAATAGGAATTTTATTGCCATCGAAAGCTGTCCCATTTTTTGGCTCTACCTAACATAGTAAGTGAATATTATTATTATATTATTATTGCAATTTGATATTCTTGTTCTTGTATCGATCTTCAATGATTTTACACGCCGCCGATCGTATTGGTAACGATTTTGATCTGTTTTTTGTCTCTTCGTTTTTTGTTTGTGATCAAAAAGTTTTTAGTCTCGATTTTGTGCGACAATGGGGCGCTAACTTCACAGACGTACGCCCGTTTAGTTCGATCGTGAATCGTTTCGTGGCCAAGCTCGCTTGGACAAATTTTCGTAAAATTTGTCCAAACGCGCGCTTGGCCGCGAAGCGATTCACAATCAACCCAACCGGGTGTACATATCCGACGGTTTTACGTCCCAGACTACTCGATGTTTCCTCCTCTATAGGCGGCTGTGTACGTAGAAAATGGTTAAGAATAATCATCTATTTTTGAACTATGCGTCTTGTCAGATTTTCAACTCTGTTTTCATCGCGATAGTATCTTTAGCTGTCCGCGACGATCGCAAGGAATCGGCCGGCCAGTTGAACGGAATTTTTTTTTTTTTTTAATTATTATTTTCTTTACTGTTTTTTTTTTTCGAGTACGCGTTTAAGATTTTGAAAATATTTCGAACGTTCACTCGGAATAATTGAATTTCTATTGCCGTACAAATTCTGCTCACGAAGGCTGCAGCTGCACTTGACTAACGATATTAGACGTTCCTTACGAGTACGAACTGTTCCGACGTAGACTTCCGTTTATGCGATTTATTAGTGCACTTGGAATATATGAGGTATGAATGTGTGTGCATACGTGTGTCTTTAATGTGGTGTACGTACACGATCACGTTTATATAGGAATAATAATTGCCTAGAGTTTAGAAGCGGTACTCGTAGATAGCACGGTCTCTCTCTCTCTCTTACCCTGCGACTGCCTGATGTCTGCCTGCGTGCAATTAGTCTAATTAGCAATCGTAATAATTGCGGCATTGTCGGTAAAGATATCGTTCGGAATCGTATCTGTATAATATCATAGTAGGTGTATAGCAAAGTCGAATTAGCCGATTTTTCTAAAATCGAAAAACTTTAGACATCTCATTTCTCCCTAGTTCTTACCTTTTTTTTTGTTTTTTGTTTTATTTGGAATCGATTTATTGCGTATCGAAAAAATATATACCTACGAGACGGAGTGAGAATGGAATTCGGCATGACTGTATCGACTAGATACACATATAGAGGACGTTACGATTTGGTTTGAATTCATTTATTTTTTACCGTCCTATAATCCATTTATCGATTTCTTGGTCGTTTGGGGGTGCGCGGAAGAAGTACGGTTCGATTTTTTCCCTTTTTCTTTTGTTTTGTTTGGGTTTTTTTTTTTTTTGGTTCTTTTTTTTTTCAAGCTTTGAAGCAGCGCTTTGAAGAGCTTGAAATAACCGCGAGTAACAAAGTATAATAGAGGGTGGTAGAAAACGAACAAAGAGTCACATGCGAAGAGGGGTGGCGATGATCCGAGTATACGAATATTATATATATAGGGGCTCGGATTTATCAATGACCTCAAGTGCCCGATTCTCATTCTTCATCTTTTCGATTCATTTTTTTTTATTAAGAATTATGAACTTTTTTTTTTGTTTTATTCGGAAAAGAATCGGGATGGATTTCTTCCCTTTATTCGAATCGTATGCTCCGCTCTCTGCGATCACGCAGATCAAAGATCGCCGATTTTCGTCACATTTATCTTTTGATCAAACTCCTTCTTTTTTTTTTTTTTGCGCCTTCGGGAACAAACCGTCGATTGAATTTTCGTTTCTTCGATACTATTCGATCAGCCTACTATGGATACCTATGAATACTATGCAATAATCCTCGAATTATATCCTCGTCCGAAATACATATATAGATATATAATATATATTTTCGTTCGATGCGTGCCATGCAGTGGCGCAAAGTCCCAGGGCTCTAAAATCAATACCACCGAAAGCATCTCCGCGGCGCTCTACTCTGCAGACTCCTGTGTTTGTTCTATACCTGCTCCCATCCCTTTCGGATACATCCTTTCATTTCCGTTACTTTCTTTGATTCTCTTTTCTCTATTTTTTTTTTCCCACCCCCCTTTTTTCCTGCAGATCTTCGCGATTATATCACACACAGATCGCATCGATGGACAACCACCGGAAAATGGTAACCCGTAATTTTGTGATTTTTATTAAATTTCCCGCGACAAAAAGGCGTATTCCACAAATGTGAAGAGAAACAAAAAACATCGAAGCTTTTCGGTGGAACTTGGTTGAAAAATAAAGAGAAGAAAAAATTTTTCAACACTTTTTTATTCATGTGATAATTATTTTCTTCCATTCGTGAATCGGCGATTCACGATCTATCGATCAGATTTCAATTAATTCGAAGTTCTTTTTTTTCGCCTGCATTTAGGCAGCAGAAGTGGGCGAGGCGTGCGGATTTATATCGACCTATAGCCGTATACCTCTACATGCGCAATATTAAGGCGATATTTTGCCGGTGAATTGATTGTTGTAATTTATTTATTTTTTTTCTTCTCTCTTTTTTCGTGGATGACGTAATATAATATTGATATCATGTATCCGATCCCATGTATACATAAAAGGTTATAGCTGCCATAATACAAGTAGAAATGGAAACGCGTGAGCCAGCCAGTTTGCAGTTTACGGGTTCGCGGCGACGTTTTATCAAGGATTTCGGTTCTTTTTCCCTCTCCATTTTACGTCTCTCTTTTCTTACTTTTATTATCGCGTGACGACATGTCAAAATTTAAGGAGTCGAAATAGGTTCTTTGCCCTGAAAATTATAATCGAAGCAAACCCGACCTACCTATACCTACCCTTTTCCATTTTATATGCTACGTTTGGAATAATTCTTCATATTATAGGGAAGCGATAAAAATCGATGAATTCCTTTCATTCTCCCGTACGAAAAACTGGGAGCGGAAATGGAGTGACTTGGAATTTTTTTTCTCTCTTGCAATTTTCTTTCCAAAATCAAACCTTTTAGAAAGAGACGATGAGCGGTGATTCAATTTTGGAATAGTCGCAGACGTGCAGCTGTTTTTCCAACATCATATATATACACGTGTCTCCTCGCATAATTTTGTCTCTGTATCAAAATATCTATAATTATAGATGCTGACGTGAAATTGATGTATAAAATTTTCGTCGCAGGTCGTCGTTGGTCGGCTGCTAAAGTCAAGGATTTTTCGCCAATTCCCGTTCCCTCGATTCGTCCATCTGTATCATTTATACGTATGCCGCTGAATCGTTCGGAACTATTTATTCCCTTTCTACAACAGATTCAGAAATAGTGCAGCCAAAAGTTCAAATAAACTCGATCGACCGTACGTACCTGTATATCCACAACGATAAAAATACGACCGTTATATATAGGAAAAGCCAGAATAACGATTAAAAAAATATAGAAAATTGTAGACGTAACTTCTATTCCGCAAATATTATACTCAAAATATGTAGATAGACGGTAGACTAGAACTTAAGTTATAGGATGGCTGCTGATCTAAATTTAGTGTACAATATGTGTATACGTATATCGTAACCGTGTACCAAATTTTACGGAACACTGGGATGAAAATATTTGTTAGGAAAGGAAAACTTCGCGTTTCTCGAGTAAGAGAGCAAAAAAAAAATCGCAAAATCGGAAGAACTTTGTCTGCCGCTTTATTTTATAGGATGTGAAAATATACAGGCATTTGTACATTATTCGTGATCATTACGATCGAATAATATACCAATATACATGTATATATACGGATGAATTTAGCATCGTAACGAAGTTAATTGGCATATAATCAATATTTGAATAATGATAAAGTGAGAAAAAAAATGGAAAAAAAAAAGAAAAAAAAAAACTTCTACCTGCAGCACGTTATTCGTACCTATATTTGATTTGGCATCGTCATCATCCTTGCCAATTAGTAACGCATGTATATGGTCGCCCAGGATCTGTTTTAAAACATACAGGTATTATATCTTTTCGCGTAATATGGTGCGAGCGATGATTAAAAAAAAAAAAGAACTAATTAAAACGGAAAAACGAAAAAAAATAAAAAATCGACTCAAATTATGTGTATTTTCCAAAGAGGTATATAATATTCTCGTGGCAATGTTAATTACCTTCCGGTTTACTGGTGTATATGTGTATCGGATAACTACTGTGCATGGCTGACATATGCAAGCAGCGAGTAATGAGAAGAAAAAAATAAATCAAAATCAAAAAATAAATATCAATTATTGAATAGAAGAATGAAAATTGAAACAGAAATGAGTCCGCGGAGTTATACTACGGTTGTCTTTGATGATCGTTAATATAGGAACTCCCACGCAAATTTATATGGAACGTACCGTACGCTGGTGCTGCAGCAATGACGACGGCGGTCGCAGCCCGCGGATTCATTCGGAACGGATTTGATCGTGACTTGCCCACGCGAGGTCGTTTTCAAGGTCTTACGCAGAGTTCGCTATCCTATAGACACTGATTTTATTCAGTTGATTATCTGGATTTTTTAATTTTTTTTCTTCATTATTTATTTATTTTTTTTTTTTTTCTCCAAGGTATAATAAGACGATATATACGCTATTATATGTTGGGAAATAATCGACTCATTCGCTATTATATATATATATTTATTCATATAGATATCTATGTGAAAATTTTAGATGACAATAGCGACGATTATGATGAAGATATTTTGTTTACAATGTGGGAAATTATGAGACTAATTGATAAGCACGTGTCCAATTCGCGTGTCTATCAGAGTTTGCTGTATTTGTTTGTACGTTCAATTAGCAGCGGTGTTATATAGATATACCTACGTGTCGCTGAAATTTATTTTTTAAATAAATTAACAGAAACCAAGATCGATATTTACGCACGTAGACGAGATATAATGTATAATATCATGCCCTCGTATATATATTATATATACAGATTTATTTATTGATTTATTTATTTAATATATATATATATTTATACTTCCCCCTCCTCCGTCCTGCGGAGGATATAATTCGATAATTTTATTCACCCCGACGATGTTTAACTTGATTCGATTTTTTTTGAATTTATTTAATCCCTCTTTTTTTTTGTTACTTTATCGATATGTCACACACATATATATATATACGAGGTCAATAAACCGCCGCGAATAATAATGACGGTATTATAAATATTTATATGTATATGTGTTCATGTATATAGATATACATATGTATATGGTGTCTTCTTGTTCTTCACTCATACCACGATATATATATCGTTTCGGTTTTCGATTCGACTTCTACACACGCATGTATAAGTTTTTTTCATTTTCATAAAACGAATATTATAGTCGCTTCTCACAATTATATACTCATGGTGTGTGATTTTAACTTATCACCTGCGGTACGGTTTGGGAATTTTATTTTCCCGTGAGAAATGACGCGTCATTTTTAACTCGTCGTCATTATATCTCGTAGATGATTATGACCTCATCTTCATTTATGGGAAAATTTTTCTTTCCTTTTTTTTTCTTCCATACGGGGAAACGTGGACGATTTTTTTCAATTTTTTTCCGTCCCCCATAAATTATACCAGCAGTTGTCGCGATCGGAAACTTTTTACAAAAGCACCCTATCGATTAGAAATTCAGGAAAATGATATTTCGATCGAATGAAAAATAAATTTATAATTTCGTTTCTTTTGCAATTTCAGCCAATTACTTTTTACTTGTATAATTCTCTTTTATATTTATCCGATGGATGTTCAGGCTCGCGCTTCATTTTTTTATTGTTTTTTTTTTTTTCGGAAAGTCTTTTCACTTTATGCGAGTTTGCGGTGGTTTATTCCCTCGGCTTTCATCGCTTTTCAGTCTTTTGACTCTGACTTCGACTCAACATCAAGCGACGACGTAGCAGCTGTAGTTAGGTATATATATAGTATAAGGTACATACACCTATCGATCCCACCCGCCCTGCAAGAAGTACGACGACGTGGAGCCCAACACCCAACATTTATACGTACCTACTCTATAACTATATCTCTGTAAACGCAAGGCGACACGTCTCGCGACCGCGAAATGTCGAATATAATTTTTCAACATTTATCACAACGAATTTCGCAATGAGAATAAATTTTTCTAGACTTTTCGGACAGGCTTCCTTTATTCGTGTATTGAAACAATTGGCGAATTTTTATTTTTTTTTCATACCATTCGTAAGGTAAGTGCAAATTATTTCGCACTCGGAAAATCGTGTAGGTAGGTATAGGTAACAGTTGAATCCGAGGTGCGTTAAAATCGAAAATTCCAGTAGATTTTTCAACCGGTCTAATTTACATAAATACCTCCTATATATGTGCTTACTTATGTGTAACGTCCTTGGTGTGTACAAAGGTATATATGTACGGTACATCCATACACGTATACGGTGGTCTTTAGTCTGTAACCGAATTCGTCGGTAATTGTCGCTAATTAATTGACGGGCGTTTCAACCTATCTCCGGTTCACCCTGTACAGTATACATATGGGTATGTAGATGGATACGTGTACATGTATATAGGAACACATTATATACATGTCGTGCAGGTCGCAGACAGCACTTACCAAACGTCACTCTCCTCATCCCCCATATCGCATCACATCACCCGTGTATTTTACCACGTTCAATCATCCTATATACTCAGTGTATGTAATGTACGTACATACATATGTATATATTTCACATGAATCGGCTCAAATAAATTCGCAATTATTGCATCCCCATATACACGATGCGGGCAGCAGGTATACCTATACCCGATCAAATTTTGCAAAAGCCAAAAAAAATAAAAAAAAAAAAACAGCAATGCGTTTTTTTTCTTTCTCATCTTCCCGCAATTCCGTTTTCCTCATCTCGTTCGCGGTAGGTGTAAGATGTAGATTTTTTTTATTTATTTTTGTCAATTTTTGCTTCATTTTTTTTTTGTTTTTTTTTTTTCAATTTTTTAGTTTCTCTACTTCTAAAAGCGGGTCAAATTTAGCTACGTCGCGGAATATTTTCGTACGACCGCGATCGGTGTCGTCCTATTTTTACAGCAGCACCAGCACACCGCAGCAATGGCAAGCAACCAACCAACGAACGAACGGAGCAACCGAGCAAAAGCCACATAGTATACGTAACGTGCCAGGAAATTTTAACGACACGTATACAAATATATATATATGTATATTACACGTACGTATTATAGATACACACTTGTATAATATGCACGTGTGTATTGTATAGATGTGTGAACAAAATTTGTTTTATAATACACGCGTTGAACGATGTAGGTATATACATTTTGGTATAAGTACTGTGTATAATATATGTGTACATATATGTATGTCCGTGTGTGCATATAGTTATATACCGCGAGCAAAAAAATGATGAGCCAATTTGTTGCGCGCGAGACTATCTGTACCGTCTTTTTAACTCGTAGAATATATTTTACATTCATATTATGTGTCTTTATTTTTATAGGTATGCATGCGTGTATGTATTTTTAATATTCTACTTTTTTCTTTCTCCGTTTAGCGAGTAGTTTTTTTTTTTTTCAATATTTTAGTTTCTTTTTTTTCTCATTTATTTTTTCCCATTTTTATGCATTTTTGATTGTTTCATTTAATTTTTTTTTTTTTGTTTTTTTTTTTTTGGGGCGCACGGGGAAAACCGATGAGAATTATTTCCCAATTATTTGATAAACGAAATTTTTCGAGAGGAACAAAAAAAAACATCAGAAATTTTTGGACTTTTTTGAAAATTAATCAACCGATATTTTATTCGATTATATAATTTTTTTTTCTTACTTTGAAATAATAGAAATGAAAGCGATGAAATTTGAAATCCTTAAAAGCGACCTTCGTTATTACGTCAGGCGACACTATACTAAGCCAATAAGAATATGAGAAAATGTTCTTCTAATTTTAGCAACGCATGACAGTGCTCCTCATCCTTATAATTCGATTCGCAAATATTTTTACTCGAAATAATAATAATTGTTATTGTTATTATTGTCATTCGCGTGTTATACTGTTATCAGCTATAGATGTACTGAGTTTCGGCGTAGCCGTGGGTATACATAAGGTATATACCGAATTCTTGTTAAATAAACAATAAATGGCGCCTGCTGCGATCGTTAGGCTTCTACAAATTTAGCTGCAACGCTTGAAATCGCCACCTTTTAGTAAAAAACGGAGCAAGGTTGTCACACACTCATCGAATGCAGTTTCCCGACTTACCAAAATCGGTAAAACAGATTTTGCATTATGTTTTCCGTCTACCCAATCGGCAAAGCAGGTAGCTTTACACAATTCTTGCCACGTCGGTAAAACAGATCACTGCACTCAAATTTTAACTTCTGTCAAAAAAATGGCTGAAATCAAATTTTGAGTAAAAAAATAGGTATCTGAGATTTTGTGGTCTGCGATGGTAAAACAGGTTCCTGCGCTCGATATTACCGACCATTCGTATACTGTTGGTAAGGCAGAGCATGGTCGTCATACAGATGCAGTGGGGAGGTGAAATTTTTTTCGCTTCCTAGTCATAGTCTTCTCTTAAAATACTACAGGAATTTATTTACGCCAGTTAGTTCGCTGAAGAATACTCATACGGAAAGACCAGTGTGTCATTCTAGATTAGCTCTGATAATAAAGAATTTTATTAAATGTATTAATCTTGTTTTTTTATTGTTAACTATGAATCGGTATTGAAAGTTTTTATTGTTTAAAATATCATCGTTAACACGAAATAACATTTTTTTATCATGGTGGACAAAGGCGTGAGAAAAGGTAAAATAAAATTAATTTTTTTTGCGGCAAAAAAATCTGGTCGTGTTCGATTTCTAAATTTAAAACCGACCCACATACGGAATAGAATTGTTTCATAGAGCTAGCTTTAATCTGTAACGAAATTGGAGCTTTCCACGTGCCGAAGAATTGTTTACTGGCGTGATGTACCTATATTTGTTTTTTTCTTTATTTATATACCTGAGACTCATCTGGTTACAGATGCGCCAAATTCGGACTTGATTCAGGATGCTATGGGAAATTTTGGACCGTGGCACCTGTTGATAGCCATATCGGTATCACTGGTCAAATTTCCTGTTGCTTGGAATCAACTTTCAATTGTTTTTCTGGCGCCACCAACTGAATTCAACTGCATCGAACCAATTAGTTCGAAAAACACTTCGATGAGCTGCGAAGTCGATACAACCGGTAATGGAAATTGGCAGAAATGTACGAAATTTGAATACGATCGATCGATTTTTCGCGAATCCATAATCACGCAGGTAAAAACGAGAAGACGAAAATAATCAGAGAAACAACGAATACTTGACATACTAGTAATTTGTAACATGATTTTTTCACAAAATTTCAGTGGGATTTGGTTTGCGACAAAAATCAATTGGCTAACGTTGCTCAAACCGTTACGATGTTTGGTATTTTAATGGGTAATATGATATTTGGTATTATTGCTGATAGGTGAGCAAAAATTTTATTTGAGAAAAAAATTCACCAGAACAAATAGAATACAAGCAAGCCATACAATTTGAACAACCCATTGTTATAGGATGGGGAGAAAAATTCCCCTTATTATCGCGGTATTGATTCAATCGGTAACGGGATTGGCGAGTGCTTTTGCCCCATGGTATGAATTATTTTTGGCATTGAAATTTCTTGCTGCCCTTGCAACTGGAGGAACAATGCTTATCAGCTTCGTATTACGTGAGTATATTTATAATAAAGTAGCGATTAAATGTGCGTGTAATGATGTGTTACTGTACAGCTAATTAGCAATAATTAATTCAAAATATCTTCTCATATGTATATGTAATTCCGCAGTTATGGAAATCGTTGGAGTAACTTGGCGATCAAATTGTTCCGTATTATTTCACGTACCGTTCATGCTTGGCCATTTGATAAACCCAGCGATTGCTTATTTTACTAGAACTTGGAGTGGATTTCAAATAGCGGTATCGATACCACCAATATTGTTACTCTCCTATTATTGGTCAGTATTTGATGTTAAATTGTGTAATTATGTGATAGTTTCGGAATCCCAGCAGTTCCAATTTTTTTTTCTTTTTTTTCCTTCTTTAAATCTCTTGGTTTTATTCCGGATGAATTTTGTCGTAATAACTCGTATCACTTTATTTTAGTTTTCGTTTTTTCTTCCGTCTATAACGACGTGTCAGGTCAAATGTCGCGATAAAAATTTGCTACTAAGTTCATTGGCGGTTCATTCGCTGACCTGGGTTATTACAATTTAAGAATTGATCGACGGGTTGACCACTTTATGGATTGAGTCGGCACGTAAAGGAGAATAAACGACTCTAAAAGACTTCAAATGACTTCGCATGAAATCGCAAGTGACCTTAAATGACTTTGAATTACGCCTAATGACTCGGCTCTGAATTAATTTCGAGTGACTTGGATGTTAATTAAAATCATGCGTGCAAAAAATTGTAAATGATTTCATGTCGTTTCGCGAGTTGATTGATGATCTGAAGGATTTTTTGCGGCTCCGAATGACGTTAAATGACTCCGAATTAACTCGAAGTGAATGAGAAGATGACAAAGATTTCACACAACTTGGGTCGAATTTTCACTTCAATTGACGTTTGGAAAACTGAATGAAAAAAAAATAACCAAATAAAATCATTCCTCAGGATTATCCCCGAGTCGCCAAGATGGTTGTTGGCAGTCGGTCGAGTAGAAGAGGCTGAGGCCGTCCTGACAAAAGCTGCGAAACGGAATAAAATTCCCCTTGATAAAGTAAAAACTGCAATTGAGTGGCACGAGAATCAGAATACAGTCAAAGAATCGAAACATGGTCAAAAGTATAACATCACTCATCTCTTCAGGACACCAAATCTGAGAGTGAAAACAATTTGCATTTGTTTCAACTGGCTCGCATGTGGCATATGTTTCTTCGGTTTGGCTCAGTACGTCGGTTATCTGAGCGGTGATATTTTCGTCAACGTTGCGGCTTCCGGTAAATAAATTAAACCATCTCATTGCGGGATTTCAAGAAAGTCGTTCGACATTTTGTTTCATAATAATTTCATTGAATTTATCCATCGTTTCAGCGGTAATGGAATTACCTGGTACGATATTAGTACTATTTCTGATCTCAAGAGTATCGCGACTGAAAATTTTGATTTCTGGAAATCTCATCTCGGCGATTAGCGTTCTCCTGCTCATATTCGTAAATGAACCTACTTTCCGAGTCTGTCTAGCGACTCTCGGACTCGTTGGAATGTCGATAAGTTTCCCTACAGTTTATCTTTACAGTTCAGAAGCATTTCCTACTGTCGTTAGAAATGTTGGAATTGGATTGGCGAGTCTTTGCGCCAGAACAGGAAGTATGGTCGCGCCTTACATCGCTACTATGGTAACTTTCTATTTCATAGAAATCAAGTCAACTATTACAAAAAAAAAATTGAAAAATTCATTCAAATTGCCATAATTATTTCAGAACACCGTTCAACCGTGGATACCTCCCGTCTTGTTCAGCGTCGGCCCATTAATCGGCGCTTGTCTTTGTTTATTTTTACCAGAAACGATGAATTGTGAACTTCCGGAAACTATTGAGGACGGTGAAAATTTTGGCAAGTAAGTTGCATTTTATTTTTTCTCATGTATTAATTTCTTTCTTTCTTTTTCTTCTAACCTGTTCTCTATATTCTTACGGAAACTTTTAATCTAAAAAATCCATAGTTTGGTACTTGTTTCAGAAAAAAATCAACTATTGAGCCAAGCGATACGTAGGGAAGCTTTGAAAGACAATTACGGAAGTAATAATAATAGATAAGGTTTGTGACGAAATGTTTTTTATAAACAAAGAATAATAAATAAAATAGGTGTAAATGTACGTTTCACGATCTGTGTAAAATATCTTTACAATTATTTCCAAACTAGCGTAGACGATAAAAAAAAAAATTAAGAAAAACAACAAAATCAAACAAATTCTTCTGAATTCCTCATTAGATTACGATTACACTGTATACATATATGTTTTAATTATTACACTATTTAGATACATTAAGACATAAAAAAAAAAAAAAAATTGATTCACACAACCGAGAGTATAAGTATACTATAAAATATATGTACATACACATATAATTAAAATTACGATTGAATTAGTATTTACAAATTAATTGATCGATTCAATTAATATATGGGATATTTTTTCTGACTCTTTTACTCTCTGTCTCTCCGTCCTCTTTCTCTTGGTCTTCGATTCGCCAAGATATCCTATTTTTTTTTGATAATATTCTTTGAAATCCATCTTGAGACGCGCCTACGATGAATCGTGATTTTTTTTTCTCGCGAGCTATTTTGATGCACACGATTTTAATCAAGATGGCGCCTGTCCCATGTGAAGCATTTTCGCGGGAAGACCGTTGACCATTCCATTTGTTTTTTTATGCACAGCGTCTATCATTTGATTACCATATTTTACCGTGCTACTTATCGATCCCAACCACGAAGAAACGATACTTTTTGATGGCGATTTATCGACACTAGATTGTGGAGTTCCTAAAAAAAAAGAATGAAGAATAAGAAAAATTATGGTGTGATGAATTAAAATAGTAAACTATAACTGTCTTACCTATTAGGAATTTTAAAATATTTTTGTTGACTATATCAGGTTTTTCTTGGTGCGGAAAATGACCAGCACCGCTTATGACCTTAAAGCTAACATTTTCGCAGTGTTCGCCGCTCCTTATCATATTTTCCAATGATACTTTTGGGTCCTCGTTACCGACCATCAAAAGTGTACGGGTCAAAATTTGATCCGGTGATTTGGGATTTATTCTGGCGAACGGTAGACTGCGGTAATAATTTATAGCGCCCGTCCAATCTTCTGTAATAAAATGAGGAGAATAATTATAAAATTGCAAAAAAAAATTATTAGGACCTTTTTATAAGTCGTACGTTCTTCGATCATTCGAACTCACCTTTTCTACTGAACGAATACTTGTAAGCTTCTACGTAATTCTTTTCGTTATCCGTCTGATTAATTTGCAAATGTTTATAAGTGTCGTTTATTATCGAAATATCTTCCTTGAGGGCATCGATTTCCGGCAAAAATGGTAACTGGCTGAAATGGATCCATCTAGATTCCAGAGAAAAGTTTTTTTCGTTTTGTTGTTAAAACTTTCTTTAAATCCTTTCCATTGTCTTTTATTATTTTCCCACTCACTTGTCGTTGAAGACGCTATCGCCGGCGAAACCTTCCCAGTAAAAATTTGGATGCGGACTTGAAATGGCGATAAATTTGTAAACCAAGTCTTCGTAAAGCGCTACCATGTACCACCCCAGAAGTCCTCCCAAATCGTGACCTATTATACTGCAATTTTTAACACCAAATGCGAGGATCAGCTGCTTTAATTCATCCAGAAGAGTTTCGATCTTGTAAGATCTCCTGTTCGGCGGCTTGTCGCTGTCACCAAATCCTTTGAGGTCCAGAGCGACGACCCTGAGAAAAGAAAGGATAAGCCAGAAAGTTATTTATCAGCTTCGATCGATCGAAAAACAAAAGGACAGAAAAGAAAAAAAAACGAATATTTTTACCTGTAATGATCGGAAAGCGGTGAAATTTGCTCCCTCCACGTCAACCAACAGTCAGGAAAACCGTGTAATAATAGAAGAAGCGGTTTATCTTTATTTCCAGATTCTACGTAGTGAAGTTTGACACCCTGTAACACGTTTGTGGTGGGAAAAATAACAATTCAATTATTCAACACAACGATTCAATAAATTACAAATAAAATCTAAAATAACTCAGTTAGATGTGAAAAAAAACATTCTTTTTCCTTTCTTTTCGTCCTATGCGTACATTGATTCCAGTTACAGAATTTTCATAATTTATTATTACAGTCTGTCGTCTACACAAATATAATCTTATCAAAGGTCACGCAAAACCAAAGACGGTTAAATCATTGGAACAGTTCCTATATCATATTATATTCTCGATTTCTTAACTCACAATTAAATAATTTTCCAATAAACTACTTACAATTTACGTATATTTAACACGTGGAAAAATTAGGTTTGGTACAGTCAAAGTAACTTCGCAAATACAACGTGTATAATTGTATTTGTTTTATTCCATTTTTTTTTTCTTTTGAAGGCAAACGAAGATTATAAAACTGACCTTTAGTTTAACGTAGGAATGTTTTCCTAGACTGTTATCAACGAGACATAGAGGTGGATTGTCCCTTTCGTTTACAACGAAAAACTGTTTCCGATTCCATGCCCACTTAATAAATCTTTTCGCTATCAGATATACACCGAACACAAATGATAGAAAATGTAATTTTATTATCTCCCAGCTGGATATTTGCACTATTTTAAGATCCTCCATAATTATGTATAGTTTGATAAACCGGGTCAATGGACAAAATCTATAGCGGTCTTTTGGTTATAGCTTTATTTTTTTTTTCTCAAATTTCTAGTTTATTTATAGCTTTATGTTATCGTCGAATTTCTGCTTTCTTTCACTCCCCACCAGAAAAACGCTGCACCAACTGTATCTTTCGCACAATTTACCAGTTCTTTATTTATTTTATTTTTAGATTTAAAAGAAACTTTACCGTTAAGGAATTAATGTAAGCTAACATCGTCTGTCGAATTAACGAGATTGTCGACGAAGACGAGTAAATGAAAAACTAATTAAAAAAAAGTTTGGAGATTCTTTTTGAAAATTTATTTACACAATTCCGCACTGGGAACTACATTCGTTAACGTCTCTGTCACGACTGATGTGCAAATTTTTTCCCTTCGCGATTCATCATAAGTGTACTCACTACATCTGAGCAAAGGTTAAAGTTATATACGTAGATAGGTGTATATTTATTATTTTATCGTTTTTCTTTTCTTTCTTTTTTGCATCATTTTCGCGTGTACCATAAGTAATTAAATAAGTTGATACGACGAAAATATATATTATATGTATTTATTTCAATGGGGTCAACGAAATTTTATTTTTTAATTAATCTCGCTTCTAATTGATATTTATTTTTTACCTCTTATTTTATTCGCTCATTTTATTGTCAATAATTATTCATTTATTTAGTTTATAGTTTTATATTCATTTATTCGTTTGGACACTTCGTAGTACGGAGAGTGTTACAAATTAATGAACCAATTGAGTCATCGCTGCGTAAACTTTGGAGTAATATCGAGTTGACTGCAGCACCGCTTTTTCCATACTAGATATAACTCGGTCTAAACGCATGGTTTTTATCTTATCAGATTATATTTTCTAGACTTTAGCTACAAAGATTATACTTGAAACGAAGATAAACCTATTCTCGTATGATTTAGTATGAGGAATAACGACACGTTGTCGTAAGTGACGTATCGAATATACTAGGAACTATTTTTCGAAAATCTTGGAAACGAAAAATAATTCACCGAAAATCGGACCGATCGAAAAAATATTCTTATTAGCACATTACCGAGCATTTTCTACTTAATGAAAAGGTGACGGTATAAATTTAATTCTAGGAAACCTCGTAGATCGATGAGAATTATTATCGCGGATTCGTGGTAACTGAAAATCGTCATGTACTAATACTTTCTCTTTTTCTCTTCATGAAAATTTTATCTTCGGTTGGCTTGTGATAAACGCCACGACAGATCTCCTCGTGATCAACCAACAGACCCTCTATGGACCGCCGGGGAACTGGCGCCATCTGGAAAATCTGTGTCCTGAATTTCGCAGGACCAATTGGTGCAGAGCACAAAAACGGGTCGAAAAATTCCACGCTAAGAATCCGTCTGAGAATCGAGAAAAAATAATTACCCACCTTGATTTCACTCCGTCCTGTCTTACTTTCGACTTTCGAACCGGAAGTACTTTTTTATTTTTACGAATAGAAGTAAAACAAATAAAATCAAAAAGTAATTTGGCAGCGGTGGGATTCGAACCCACGCCTCCGAGGAGACTGGTGCCTTAAACCAGCGCCTTAGACCGCTCGGCCACGCTACCCGATACCAACTAATCTAAAATAACAATTAGAAATTTTTTCTGAATCAAAGCTCGTTCTATTTTTGGCGCGAAAATATACAGCCGTCAAAATATCATCCGCAAATAGTTTCTGGTACTCCGGAGACGTCCGATTGCGAGATCTAAAGTATAAAAAAAAAATAAGAATAGCGATGTTTTCCGAAAATGTGCGATTCAAATTTCACGTTGTTTTTTTCATCTGCGCATAAAAAATTGGCCGAATCTCTTGCGGTTGAATTATTGATTTTGTTTTTCATTCGAATCCGAAAAAAAAAAATAATAATAATAATTCATAACACGCGAGCACATGATAATAATGTTTTTTTGCAGATGAGTTTAAATGGGTCATGTAAGTACGTAAGTATTTTATGTGTAGTATACAAAAAAAAGATTTTGTACTCAATATTCTTAATTAACCAGGCATCTAATTTTACATGGGACGTCATGTACATAGGTATATATATAAATCCTAATATATATACACATACGGATTCGTGTAGCGATTTTTCAAGGGGAAGGCAACGGCCATTTTGAATTCTGACTTAATATTCCCCTCTCATTTTGTAACCCTAGACGATGGCTGCTAACATATCTTGGTATATATTCATATAGCCTATGTGAATATAACACAACATCCCATGTGGTAAATCATAAAGACGTCCGTCGCGTCGCAGTACGTGATGGCTCAACGAAACGGCTTCAATTTTTTTATCTTTCAAAAAACCAACACATCTACCGATTGCCATCTTTTTTTTCTATCCAATCTTTCGTTTTTTTCTCCCCTTTTTCTTTTTTTTGTTATTATTTTTATTCCGTCTTCTCTAGAAATTTCTGCAAAATTTCAGCTAGCTTAATTTGCGTTATCGAATATTACAAAGTATATAGTATTTTCAAAAGAAAAAAGTCAAATTAAAATACAATAATAATAGTAATAAAATTTTTTTAAATATTAATAACAGTACTGCACATCTTTGTCCTTTATTCTTCTTTTTCTCTTTTTTTTTATACATAGAATTATCTCGAGCCTTTATAAAAATGTGTAAGTGGGAAGTATAAGGTTTGTTTAGTGGTTTTTAGATAGGGATCTTCTCATCTACTCGCTTGTCGAAGGGAAAAATCACGACGCCAGATCTTTTTCTCTTCTTTTTCTTTTTCCGTAAAGAATATATAAAAGTCCTATTATATATATATATATATAAGTCTGGAATACATCCGGCGCTATAGGAGTTATATTTTTACTTTTATGTATACGTGTACAATTTTTAATGCTATTATTATTATTATTATTATTATTATTATTATTCTTATTATTATTGTTTTGGAATGTGGAAAAATGAATTTGAAAAAAATGTCGTTACATAATTATTTATTCTTATAATCAAAGGGTTGAACAGAATTTTTGTACGACTTCTTTTTCTTTTTCTTTTTCTTTTTTTTTGTCGATATACATGATTATGAATATAATACGTATTGCATAGGTATATTACATATATATTGTTGTATAATACGAACCACGCAGCTTATATATTATACACTGTGCAGCTATATAGAATAATGCTCTCCATTTTGTCATCCCTAGAGTAGAGGGTACTGGGGGTGGTTTTCACCGTTGTAACCATGGAAACGAACCACCGCGTTTCCCTTCCGCAGTTCCTGCAGACTCGACGAGGGTTGGTTTTATAATATATACATCTATATATGTACGTAAAACGTACGTACATATGTATTATACATATATATATTTTTTACTTTTTCTATATTTCATATAGTAAATAGCGAAAAATATTTTCCATATATGTAATGATCGAAAAAATATTTACTATATAATTGTTTCTATTTTTATTCATTTAGTTTTTTTTTTTCTTTTGGGTCGCTCCATTTTTTGTTTTTTGTTATTATTTCTAATTTTTTTTTTGTCACCGCGGAACGCGCGCTTCATATTTTTGAAATGAAAAATTTATGCGATTAAATATCATATAGAATGTTTGACTTTCATATTCACAAATTATATCATATATTGTACATGAAATTTCGAGAAAAAGAACAGAATGAAAAAAAAATTGAAATCAAATGTATGGAAAATCATGGGAGAACTGTCAGTCACTGTGATTGAAATTCTAATAAGTATTGAGTGGATTCGTTTAAGAGTCTTAGCTTTATCGAGTGATTCACTTAAATATAACTAGGAATAGCTAGCAGTGGCGCGAGGTCTTGATCGTTATTATTAATTTCTGAGTAAAACGCGCCGTATAACGAGATCCTCGAGAATTTCGAGTGCCATACCCTTTACACGGTGATAATAAAATCTTGAGAATTTGACGAACGACCAATTTCTGCACCGAAAAACTCTCCATCTCGAGAATTTCTCATTCTAATATTCCGTCATCGGGTGAGTAACGAAATCGCGGGAAATACCATCGACGTAATCCTCGTCCTTTTTTTTTTTTTTTTTTCTGATTTTTCTTCTTTTTTTTTCAACATCGTACCATGATTTGCACAATTAGTGCGAAAACTC
The DNA here is from genome assembly GCA_963978495.1 of Athalia circularis. Classification (NCBI taxonomy): domain Eukaryota; kingdom Metazoa; phylum Arthropoda; class Insecta; order Hymenoptera; family Athaliidae; genus Athalia; species Athalia circularis. The sequence continues at coordinate 37,107,168 of OZ021698.1, read as the reverse complement.
CACCTTCATGTATAGCGAACGATCGTTCAGCATCGGATATGACCCGTGCGAAAACTAAAACTAAAACTAAAACTAAAACTAAAACGACGTAGACGACGACGACGACGGCAAGCGTCTGATTTTCTCGACTTCGAACCCGAAAACTCTTGACAGAGTAATACCGAAGGGTCCTTCTTCTATACGAAGTGGGCACTAGAAGGTACTCTTCCGGAAACGCCGAGCATCGGGGTAGCTACATACCTCATCCCCGTTAACATCTCCTTCACATTTTCATTCTACTCCTGCAGGACTTCATGCTCCCACACCGACGTGTGCCGGTATACACTGTACACATAATATACGTTGATTCAAGTGCGATAATATACTCTTATTCGACGCCCACGCGATTTTCTGATCAACGATGCGTCTTTCTTTGTTACTTTTTGTTTTTTCAATTTTTTCCTTCTACAGTAAAAACCAAATAGAATATTAATCGGACAGTGTGGGAGTATTTTTGTAAAGTGAAAAATTCGGGAAAATCTCAGACAAAATCGAACGGTTTGTACAGCATATATATTATAATGTATATTGCTATGTACACCCGGTCGGGTTGATTGTGAAGCGGCCAAGCTCGTTTGGACAAATTTTGGTAGCCGGGCCGGCCGCACGAAAAATTTGTCCAAACGCGCGCCCGGCCGCGGAGCGATTCGGGATCAACTTAATCGGGTGTACATGTGCACATGGTGTGTACACGTTCATCTACATATATATACCCTGTAAAATTACATTCACCAATATTATAATAATTCTATAATAGGTGCATTATACGCTTATACGTATACCTATATGGTAAAGGTACGAGCAGAGATGGTCATGTCAGATTTTAGTCCCTGATAGAAAATCAAGAAAAGATTGCACATAATAGGGTGAAACCAGACTCCCATTAAAGCAAGACTCTTTGTCACGCCATAACAGCTAAAACCACCCCATTTTCCATTCTACGGCCATTACTCGACGCTGCCCTCATATACATCTATACGCGCTGTATGTGGATACATTGTTGCTGTTATATATATACATTTATTTTACATACACACGCGTCACGTGTACATGTACAATGTACATGTGTATGATATACTTAACGGTACATTATATACGCGCCGAGGTAAAAAGGTGCCAAGTGAAAAAGTACGTTCTTATGTGTATACGGCCGTTTCACGACTTCATTGTGTCTACGTATATGTATTATACATTTTAATGTATATAAAAATATAACGTCGTAGGTATTGTATAATATTATTATTGAGCTTTTGCGTGTAGCACCTGGAAAGTGTAATGTTGCTATTATATTATATTTACACATGCACCTATACCTGTATACCTATGTACCTTGTCCCGGCTATTGTGAAAATAATTTGATACACATCGCGTATTGTAAATATATGTATATAGGTAGGTATGTAAGTCTGTAGGAATTACATATACAATTCCGTTGAAAACTATCCGTTCCTTTTTTCGAATTTTCTTCCTTCCTTCTTTTTTTTTCAATATTTTTTCGTTACTTTTATAGATTTTTTTTTTTTTTTTTTGTTCAAAACGACGGATTTTATACATTATATATGTAAGAAGAAAACGTGGACAACTATACGCGACGGATACACGCGCTATTATATAGAGTTTCGAGAGCCCTTAACCGATCGCAATGTACACATATAGGAGTAACTGTAATACCATTGAGAACCCCATAGAATCTAATTCAATATGGCGGAGTCAATTGACGGCGTGCACACTTCACCATAAATTCCCTCCTCTTCGCCCTGTGTGCAGCTCTGCGTATGTTCTTTCTGTACATACCTATATATACACGTGTAGTATATAGATGTATGTATACATAGGTATATACAATGTACTTCTATTCCCTTTTTCTTTATCGAAGGGCGCGGAAGGGTCCACCACATCCCTCTATAGATTCTAACTTCCCCGAGAGTAATGGAGATACGATCGACTTTGAATTATTATGGAAGCGATGTTCGTATATATTGGTATATATGGGGCTGTCCACGTCAACTCGACATCTCCGATTTCATTTTTAATTTTTTATATGTCATTATCATTCTATCTTTGGAGAACCTCCCCCCCTCCCCAATTTTTTGTTTTTTTTTTCAATCAAGACCTTCGGAGTTATGAATTTTTTTAACTTTGAAAAAAGGACTTTTTTTCTGCATTTTTATGTGAAAAAAATGTTTAAAATTGTAAAAAAAATATAAGAAAAATTCTGCCCACGTTTTTGCGAGTGGGAGGTTGTTCTGTATCGTCCATGACAGAATTTTTGTAACTTTTTTCAGAATTTTGAATAAGGTCCTTTTTTCAAAGTTGAAAAAATTCATAGCTCCGAAGTCCTTTATTGAAAGAAAAAAAACAAAATTTCGGGGGTTCTCCAAAGATAGAATGATAACATGTTTAAATTTAAAAATGCAATCAGAGATGTCGAGATCTGGAGCCGTGTCGAGTTGACGTGGACAGCCCCATATATACATAAAACTTACGTGCGTGAATTTCGAAACCCATGTAGATTTCTTACGTGTATTTCATTTTATTTTAAATATGTATATTTTTATCATGAATGAGCTGGTTATTGCAAAAAAAGGGTCGATGTGAGTTTAAAGAAAATTAATTCACTATAATCGCCTGATCAATTTTCTAGCATTCCGATGCTAGAAAATCATAGAATTGAGATGAGGAGAATTCATGGCTGTTAATTTCTTTGCGATTTTCTTTCCTATACCGCAGTTGCACTCGCTTACCCGCATACAATATGCGAAAACATGAACAAACAAAAAAGATAAATAAACGAGTGAATAAAAAGATGGAAAAAATAATTGAAACCACTCGAAATATATTTATATAGAAACTATATTGCGATGGCGAACATCGCGCGCGCGGTTCCATTGTCAGGATATGGAAGCCGCGTCGCCGTCGCGACGGCCGCTGAATGGCCGCGCGGTATATTGTAGACTGTAGTAGGTTATAGTTTTTAATAACTATGTGGAATATTGAATCCAAACACACAAGTTTTTCGGCGTCATTTGTTTGTTTCTCATACAATATAGATTTCGTGAGAAGCGTAGCGAGCTGCAGATATATCGCAAGTGTTGGAGCCGAAGTAAAAAACCAAAAAAAAAAGAAGCATAGACGAAGAAGAAGAGTAGAAAAAAAAAAACAAATGCGAACGATTGAAAAAAGAAATAACATTTTCATCCCCCATCGCCGTAGCACCCACTATTCGTCCATCGTAAAATACAATTTCCAACCAATTTTTGAATTCCATTCTTTTCCCGATCGCACTGCAGGGTTTGCTGGGTTATTAGCCTACGGACAACAGCAAAAGTTCGTTATATACTCGTTATGTGGATTAAACGAGTTGAAAAATCTATTTACATAGGTACGTGCAGTGTATATAATAGGTATACATATATAGACGGTGATCATCGGCGCAAAAACGTCTTGATCAATAAAAAATAGTAATATTATTCTGATGATGATGATGATGATAGCGAATATACATTCCTCATCTACATACAAAAAAATCGTACATGTACACCAAATACATTCTATATAATGTATATATATATAAACTGATTGTGCAGAGTTTTAAATTATACTACATAGTTTGAAAAGTCTCGTTAGCAGGAATGACTTGTAAAATATAATGCGGTTTCTATTTTTTTTTGTTCCCTCCCATCTTTCTTTTTATTTATTTCTGTTCACGTATACATATACACGACACAATGATAATAATAATAACAACATATAATAATAATAATAAACGAGCGAGCTCTTCAAGTATACATATAGGTATATATATATGCGTATAAATAAATCGTAATCATATATTATATATATATATATAGGATGCGCATTCTGTTCAAGTTTCTGAGGTGCAGGCAAACGGTAGCCAAGTTTCAGTTACATATAGGTGCGCGTTTATGTACACATCATCTTATGTACTCATCAACTCGAGATAACACATACGAATATAAACAAACAAAGTAAATACATATATTTATATACATCATAGATACCTACGCGTGTATAATTATACAGTGATGCCAATTAGCGTGAAAATAATAATAAATTGAACGTGCAGTTAGTCAATTTTTTTTTTTCGTTGATTTCATTTTCTAAATAATTTTTGAAAATAAAAAAACAAAAAAAATTCGAAATCGAGAAAAATGAAAAGGTGAAATGATAAACCATATAATGATTGAATAGTTTATATATTGGTATATGGATAATGGATAACCTGCTCGTCTTTTGAAGTCGATATATATAACGCCTCTGCATCCCCTCAATTTTAGTTTATATTATATACATGTATTTTGGGGCGCTGAAAATACATGAAGGGACCCCATATAAAACTGCTATATGTTGTACAGATGAACGTGCGGCAGGAGGACTGTTAACCACTCTGCAACTCATTGACTTTGTTCATTGATTTTACGTCAATCCAGACGCGTATGGAGTCAGTCGTTCGACACCCTCGGGATATATATTCTGTTGTATACATGCATTTTCTATACATACAGACGCGTATCGATGTATGCGTATAATAATGTATATATATACATGGGGACTCGGTTTTATATATCATCATCAGCATATAAACGACTCGCAGCGCAACCAAAACCTGCACCACCCCCTCGAATAATCGTGAAATATTACGTGTGGAAGGAGGCGATATCGCAGGCGGGGAAGAGAGAAATCGAGTATATGGAACGAAATGAAATGGAATAGAATGGAATAGAATGGAATAGAATAGAAACTACCCCATGGTTATGTAAGGGCGAGAAGAAGAGAGAAGGGAGGAGAGAAAAGTGAAGAGTGCGGAGGAAGAAGAAGAGGAGAGACTCGACCCGCATTAGCGACACATGGCCGATCGACAAAGGACCTCCCCCGAGAGTCCTGGAGAACCGCTGCTGCTGCCGACGCCACCCTTATGTATATAGGGATATTTTAGCTACGTATTACACACCCTATATGTATATAGGCGACACGCTACGTACACCCCATGGTGTTATACGAGAGGGGCGATATGCTGCAGGGGTTGGAAAGGGGCGGACGATATATAGAAGACCATCAAGGGAAACGAGCCCGCGACGCCATTTTAGAATACTAATAGATACACATATTCTAAACGTGTTATTTTATCATCATGTACGCAATTTTTCATGTACATCCGATTATGCGATTTTTTTATGTTTATTTTTTTTGTTATTATTATTATTCAAAGGACGAACAAATTTCACCGATTTTGAAAAACTGCATATTCTATTCATTTTTTTAAACATTAATCAATTACCTATTGTATACGCATGAGAAAAAAATTATTCTCGCATCACCTGCGATAGCGAGGAATCTCCAAGTCAAATTTGAAGATGGACAAAAAAACAAATTACCGAACACCATACGAAATTCTATCGCCATCTTGAAAAATCACGAGGTCCGCATCAATTCATGTGTTGGGTAGTACCTAATTTGTCAGATTTTGGATTTTAAAGTCGTGCCCAGTCCCTTTTTGTGTTACGAGTTAAAACACTGGTTTCGCATTAGATTTTGAGTGACACTCGCTACAAAGTGATCTTCTCATCTCTGTCCCTTTTTTTTTTTTTTCTTTCAGTTTTCGGGTCCAACTGTATCTTGAGACTAAGATCTCAGCAGCGTTGGCTTCGCGCCGGTGTAAAATACACGAGAAAACTAACGCGATGGAGACAAAAGATATTATATCCTAGTATAGGTAATTCTTTTTTTTTGCTGTTAAAACTGCGACGCGAAGACTGAAAAATTTTACCACACTGATCCGGGATATGGCTAATATCGCCAGCGGTCCGTTCCGCCTAATTCCTCATATATACATTTTATTTGTAATCCTCGAAGCTCAGACCTTCCATAAATTTATCCGACGGATTCCCAATATCGTTATAAAGACGCGCTGCAGACCAATATTATACGCACCTCTTTCTTAATTCTTATACATTTTTTCTCTTCTCCTCAGCTGTTTTTTTTTAAGTATTTCAAATTTTTTTTTTCTTTATTCTTCTTCTTCGGGTTTTTTGCTTCCATAACAACGAGATATCTTATTGCCAGCACCCCGTATTTCCTTCTATGTATAATAATTTGGGATAGGAAGCGAGCGGGAGGAATTATTGTAAATCTGGGAATAACTTCTTTTCTTTTTTTTTTCTTTTTCTTTTTTTTTCTTTCTTTCTCTAACAAGGATTATTTTTACTCCCCATAGCCAGCCTGTTCGTGTCACTATGTTATTAGGATTATATCGACCGCGAAAAGTTAATCAGCTGCGGTATCTTTTTTTCTCTCTTGTTTCCTTTTTCATTCTTCCTTTTTCCTTTTTCCTTTTTTGTTTTTTGTTTTTTATTCAATAGGATTATTTTTGGCATCCGATATGTACCTATATTATTTCTTGTCTATTTAGGGACTGGTATATAAAAGTTTATGTGGATATGAATATCTATGTTCTATACACATTTATATGCAAAATACATTTTTCACAAAATAGTCACGTTTTTTTTCTTTCGTTTTCTTTTTCAGTTAAAAAAAGTTTAGTTTTTGATTTTAATGCTGATCGTGTCTGCACGCGATGAAAAATTTATAGAGCGAATAACGAAACGAAACAAAAAAAAAAAAAACGAAAAGAAATGATTTTCCCATAACATTGCACAATTTATATATTGCAATTCATTATATACGTGCGCATCGGGATAATAATTATATATAAAGTGCACTATTTTAATGTAATAAAATAAATTAATCGGCAATTATTTTAAATTCCCTTCTGTGTAGTATAATATGTATGTTAATATAAGACAGAAACTGCGCACGTATACCGATCATATATGCCAGCGGATATTCTGAATATGTGGATATTCTGTGTTTTGATTTCACGACCTCTATAGTTCAAGTCAAATTTCCCATCATGTTTCGCATAAGAATACGTAAACTTTACGCTTATTCTGAGGATTCGGCTAGAATTCTTCAGTTCTCCGTGACATTTCGATCGAGTTGGTTGATACGTATAACGTGCCGGATAATTACAACCTACGGTTAATTAATTGTCTTTCGTATATCGATATAGTGTAATGTACTATAGGGTGTGCGTATTTAATCGTTTCGTGATATACGCGTCGATATTTTTTTTTACTATATAGCGATGCAATGCTGTTGCGGAGAGCGTTGAAGTGAAGATAATAATATTAATAATAATAGGATTATTACAATATAAATAAATAAATGAAAATCGGACAAGCTACGCTGCAGTTTCCCTGAACCTGCAGATATATCGCTCTTCACTATTCGACTCTTTCGAGCTTCTCCGGCTGCACATTGCAGGTATGTATATATATAAATTTTATGTATAGATGCATGTGATATATTAGAATATATAGATGTGGAAATCATATAGTTTTTCGGGAATATATGAATAGACTGGTATATGATGTGAATATATGATGTATATAACATATAAGCCCCCATAATATGTGCCTTGGTATAAATTCTCTGGACGCAATGACATCATCGTCGTGCAGCTATATATATGCATGGTAGGTGGTAGGTATATGCGCGTCTCTTCTGCCGCTGCAATGTCACGTACGGCTAATTTGACACGCTCGTTTCGTAGCACAAGAGCTGCGTGGCAACGACAACGGCGACACAACGGTTTAACTATACATCCCTGATTCGAATTTTCGTACCATACAAAACCCTAGAAATTGATTTTCAACCCTCGAATCTGCCACCCCATCATCCGCCATCATCCCATATAGTACATACCTATGTACACACGTATATGCACGTATGTTATACGCCATCCCTTATCAATTACTTACTATATCCATGCATATACGTGATAATAATTCAATATTTTAATCCTTTTTATATTTTTTCTCTATCTGCCTATTTTTTTTTTGCAATGGAAATTGAGAAAAAATAAATTAATCCCAGTAGTATTAGGTATATGGATTTGTGAAAGTTTGTATGTTTGGATGTTTAGGGACGTTTGTTACTCAATTATGCAACAACGAGTGAACCGGATCTGGATGAAATTTGGCACACAGATAAGTTTATAGGACACTTTTTATCCCGGTAAATGACATGGCTGAACGATTGTTGTCAATTATTATCAATTTTCTGCCGCAGACGAAGTCCCGGGCAGAAGCTGGTAAAATATAAATTTTGACTCTCAGAACTTCCAGGTATTTTTTTCATTCGATTTTTGGGCAAATAATACGAGACTATTGGACGTGGACTCGATCACTTCAACAGAGGGATCAATTTGGCTCGCAGATTCGTGTTTCTGAAGTCGAAATATTCGTTGGAAAAGCGTCCTACGATCGATTCTAAAAATACTTTATTTTTGACCCAAAAATCAAAATTTGTTCAAATCGATTGTAAGACACTTTTCTTACGTATTTTGACCTCAGGAACAGGAATCTGCAAGTTGAATTGATCTGTCTATAGAATTGATCGAGTTATCGCCAATTTATCGCCCCGAAAAGTGAAAAAATGAAGATAACTCGATGGGATAAATTCGGAGCTCAATTTAATCGATGCAGGATTCGTGTTTCTGAGGTCAAAATACGTTAGAAAAGTGTCCTACCATCGATTTTAAAAAATGTTGATTTTTGACCCCAAAATCGACAAAAATCTAAGGTATACCCCTTTGGATTTTTTCGATTTTTGGGCCAAAAATTAAGTATTCTTAAAATCGATCGCTGCACACTTTACCTACGTATTTTGACCTCAGGAACACGAAACCGTTGATAAAATTGAGCTACAGATAAAACCCATCGAGATAGCTTTATTTTTTCACTTTTCAGACACGACGATTGAAAAAAAGATATGGGATCTGGTCTCTGTTAGGGATGTTATTATTTTATTTTTTTTATCTTTTCATCCTCGTCCTTTTTTACCCCTCTCTCGCACTCACTTTCTTTTTTTTTTTTTTTTCAAATGACGCGGCAGATAATATACTTTCTTCTAACATATTTTCATAAAATGGGAGCTAGTCGTCGTCGCTGCGTGTAGTTGCAGGGCGATTTGAAAATATATGTATAAGAACGCGTCTGCACCTATGTATATAGGTATATAATATATATCTGTGCAGTCTGTCTGGTTCTTCACGCTGTACTGGCTGTAATTTTTTTTCCCATTTTGTTTTTTTTATTATTTTATCTTTTCACTTTCCTCGTCTCTCTTCTTATGTACAGACTCCAGACTATGTATATACATATATAGGTACGCGCTCCGTAATAAGGACTCCAAGGAGTCCCTAATTGACTACTCTACTCTCGTTTGTTTTGGTAGCCAATATATATAGTATATAGGTATATAATGATCGTCCGGGCAACAGGCTAAGGTACAAATTACCGTAGGGATTCGGAGTATCCTGGGGGAGGTATTAGGAGATCGGCGGGAGGGAAGGGGGGGACCAATAATTATAGAAAAAACAAATTCTCCCTTTTTTTATTTTATTTTTTTTATATTTTTCATACAAATTATATTTTTCATCGTACGGGCGCCATCTTGAAAACCATACCCCGCGCAAGCTGCGATATCAGTTATATAGGTTCGATAATTCGATCGATTGGCAATTTTTTTTTCCAATTATATTTTGCTCCAGAAATTGAACCAACAAATATCACACAGATCTATATATCTTCTTGGATGATCGATCTAGTGTAACGAAAAAATTCAATAAACGAATAAAACAATTAAAAAAAATATACACAAATCGTTAAGTAGGTATGAATTGGTCATAAAGTTTTTATTATATACGAAAACTCCATTATTGTTATATAGCTGATAACATAATAATGATAATTTATCCAACTTGAGTGTTCCGCTGTCGTCGCTGATGTTATACATTGCTATGCGCTGACATATACAAGATAGCTGATGGTTGGCTTTATGTTGAAAATTGAAAAAAAAAAAAAAAAAGTTAAGAGGAAAATTAACGCTCGCAGCATTACACAGATGTTTGAAAAGATATAGATATATACATATATATATATATATTTCTTTTTGACTCGAGTGATGACAGGCGAATAATGGGTGAAGTCATAACAATCTCACGAAAAAAAAAAAAAAATTAAAAAAAAAAGATATACATACCTATGTAAGATAATTGGGGTACGATGGGTATGTATATACTATATGATGTTTGAAACCGAGTAGAAAGAGATCAGAAAGAGAAAAAAAAACGAAAGGAAGAATTTTATAAATTTTTTTCTCTGCATCATCGCATTCGATATAATCTTTAGATATATAGTTTAATTTTGTTTCAACATTGAATATAGATATTTTCTTGTTTTTTCGTTTCGTCAATCATGGGATAGTTATATACAGTGATGGTACATAAGAGTTACAATATATTGTACATATATATAATATAAGCCGGCACACCTATACATACATAAAAGATAATAATGGTAATGGTTCGCTTCGTAGAATTTCGCGCGTGTACCACGACCTAATAGGGATATAAACTATATTATATATTCGCTTCGTTCCCGCGGTTGTCTCCCTACTTAGAATTCGGTGTCACGTACCGGCAGAATTTAATACATCAAAAATTGTATCCCCAAGGGAGTGTTTCTCGCCCACGATTTTAGGAGAGGTACGGCGCGAAGGGCGAGCGAGAGGACGAGGACGTTGATGAAGGGTGAAGAGGAAAGGGGGGGGGGAGCAGGGGGGAAGGAGGATACCCAATCTCGACGTTCATTTGTTCATCGCCCCCCCCCCCCCCCCCTTCGCCCTCCACCCGCGCCCACCTATCGCCCCCCGCGTAGTTTCGCATCTCTGGAACATCTCTCATCCGCATGTATCTTTTTCCCCCTCTCCCCATCCACTTCCCCCTTCTCTTACCAACCCCCATTTGATTCACCAAACTCCCTCTCCCAATGGGTTAGTCGTCTTTTGTTTTCGGGAGATACGATTTTCATTGGATAGTTCCAGTACCGCCGTCGGCCATGACAGTTTAACAACGATCAACGAATATCCTGCCAATAGCCTACAAGGTGGGGCGTTTCTGGGCGGATATTTAGAATCGGGTATTTTCGTCTTTGTTCGGCTCAAACTCCCTCCCCTTTCCCTTCGATTCCCTTGCCCACCCTTCTACAATAAGCTTTGAATATATTGTTGTTATTATTTCACCGGCGGTTTCGGCATTATTATTGTTATTATCTACGAGGATCCGAACCCTTACGAATCACGCACACATCTACGGATACCACCGGCGGGGGTTGGTTGGTAACAAATTTTCCAACCAATAGTCTGCAACTTCCCACTACAGATGGCGACCCTTGTACATATTTTCAAATTTACAACTTAACAATTCTTTGCCATGTATAGACAGGTATGTCCACATATACATCGTAGAATCGATTTTTCAATTTTTGTATTCAATAGACTATCCATAAATCGATTTTTAATTTTAATTTTTTTTTTGTTTTTCCTTTGTTTCATTTTGTTTCTTTTGGTATTTAATTTGTTGTTCTTTCCTATATAGATAATTACAAAATTTCGTATAATATTTATTGTATTCCCATTTCCATCGATACCTTCGTATAAATTGGAAAAAGTGAATGGAAAATTGTGGGGTAATAATAATTGAGAAATTTGTTTTTGGATTCTTCAAAATTGTTCATCCGCGACCTGCAGACGTACCTAAAGATTTTCTGTGCGGTCCATTGCATACGTATTATTATAACGTTCGGCGATAAAGGTCAGGGGTTTTCATATCCTGGACACCCACGTATCCTGATGAGCGATAATTCGAATTAATCAGGACTAATTGGCAGCGGGCCTTGAATATAATATTTCAATGTGGACATACGATGCAGGTCATGCGCTCAACTTATCTTACATATATACAGGGTGTATCACCTCATGTGTTCAGAATGGAAGGGACTTAGTCGACACTAAGCCCTGCCCCTCTAGCCAATCAACAAGCATAAGATTTTCGTAGACCGAAATTCTGACGAGAATAGAAGATACAATTTCTTGGTTTAGGGAAAAAATGTCAACAATGATTCGATCAGCTTGTTAAGTATTCATTTATTTCGACGCTGGAAATATTTCGACGAAGAGGAAGTACAGCACAATGGCCAGCAAGATCGCCTGATCTAACTCGATCCTCTAGATTTTTTTTTATGGGGGTATATCAAATCCAAAGTTTATGAAACTCAACCGGTGAACGTAGAGGATCTTAAAGAAAGGATCACTGCAGCATGCAGATCTATCTCGCCGGATACATTACGAGCTGTTCGAGAAAATCTTCGACAGCGGCTTGATATTTGTATTGAAAGAGAGGGCAGACAATTCGAGGCATATCTGTGAGTGTCAGAATGAATAAATACTTAACAAGCACATTCAATCGTTGTTGACATTTTTTTCCTAAACCAAGAAATTGTATCTTCTATTCTCGTCAGAATTTCGGTCTACGAAAATCTTATGCTTGTTGATTGACTAGAGGGGCAGGGCTTCGAGTCGACTAAGTCCCTCCCATTCTGAACACATGAGGTGATACACCCTGTATATGTATAAAATATTCATCATATGTACAGCTGAAAAAGAATTTTCTTTTTTTTTCGAATTTTCAATCTTCAATTTTTCTTTCGTGGTCCGAATTTTTTCATATATTCTAAAAATGACATTTTTCTACGTACAATTTCAGCTTCGGTTGCAACGGTACGGGGATGATCAAAAACGTCGTAACCGACAAAACAAACGTTGCTGAGTCGTTTTTTTTTTTTCTTTCGTTTTTCATCGAAACCATAGCGGGAATTCAGTTCGATTATAGAATCGATTATTGTTTTATCGTTATTGAAAAGAAATTTTTTTTTTTCAAATTCAGTTCCGTACATATACATACCAATATAGATAGGTACCTAACTTACCCCGTCAATTCACGTCCGCGACGAAATTCCAAGAATTTATATTGAGATGAGAAAAAAAAAAGGATAAAGAAGCGCGGAGTATACGCGTTATATTAAGACGTCCGAAGGAAGTGGTATATTGCAAGTAGTATATATATACATACATGGATTTATATTTACCTATGTATATGTTATAGGTATATATATATTCTGAATAGATATTATGTATGTATGTATATATTATGTGTTACATGGATGGGTGGGAGTGCAGCAGTTTCGTTGTACGTAATTGCAAAGTGTCGGAGCCGCGATATGCGGTAGACGTCTCATATTGTACCACAGATGGTGATTCTCTGGTATATACATAGGTATATATAAGTACAGAATATATATTCATTCGTTCGTGTTTTCGCAATAAAGACGTCGCGACGTCTATACCGTACACCCCGCTGAAGAGATAATATTCTCTACATGGTATGCGGTGTATACAGATATATACATACACCTAAAGTTATACCTATATATGCAGGTAGTTTGTTATATAAATGCGCGCGAAGAGAACTAAACTAAAATGTCCGATGAAAATGAGATACGGTGATGACAGTAGACCGCAAAACGAAACGACGCGAAGACCACTTCTTCTTCTTCTTTATAATATTATTATATCACTGCGGCGATGCGAATTATGACTTGGCATCTGCACGCGGTATATATACACACCTATCTATATACATAAACATTATATACATGCGGCTGCGCGCATTTTCTATTTTCTGATTTTTTTATTTTTTTTTATCCTTCATCTCCTGCAATATTCCGAGTCCAAAATTATACAGTTACATATCAACAGTTACATCGGAGGAAAATCTATTTCTTATGATTTTTTTTTCATCCCCCTTAAATTTCGACACGAAGAAGAAGAAATATTTTGTCAACCCCTAATTATCTGTTTTCTTTTTTTCATTTTCATTTTTCTTTTCACTGCATCAAGTTTTTGCAATCTTGTTTGTAACAACGTATATATGATGTACAGTTTTCTATATGTATAAGATATATTATGTACAATGTATATAGGGGTGGATTCCAGAGTTCCTTTTACAGAACTTGGACAGAAAACGGGACGAAAAGGGGAAAGGTTGAATAAAAGTATAAGAATACACGAAGAAGAAGAAGGATAGAGGAGAGAAAAAAGGAAAAAACTGAATGAAAGAAAGAAAAAAAGAAACGTAGAAAGGGAAGGGATGGAAAGGGAGAGACGGAAGGGTGTCGAATTTAAATAATCTTGGAGACTTTCTCGCGATATATATATATACATGCAACGAGGGGCTTGGGGGTGGGGGGGGGGGGAGGGAGCGGAGTAGGTGGGGATGTGGTACATATCGAGGGAAGAAAAAGAGGGTAGAGGTAAGGGAGGTTAAGAAACGAGGTGGTTCTCTGGATATATCTGGGGATCTGGATATTCGGAGGCTGTGGAAAAAGAGCGAGACGAAGAGAGAGAGAGAGAGAGAGAGAGAGAGAGGGAAAGACCTTAGGGATCTGGGATCTGGAGGGATCTGGGATGTGTGCAGGGTGAGTTTTATATATAAGGGCGTCTCGCACCCTGTAATCTTTGAACGCCAGAGAGCCACGTGCGGGGAACACGATGGTGATGGTGATGGTGATGGTGGTGCTGCTGCTGCTGCTGCTAAACCATCGACCAAGAGGGGGTGGAAAATCCTACGGTTCTTACCAGCGCCAGATATAAATGCGCCGCGCGCGAAACAGAAAAGGGGAAAACTGGGAAATGGGAGAGGAAAGGGTGCTGCTGCTGCCGCTACCGCGCTGTTGTTGTCGACTGCATCGTATAGTTACTCGAGGATATTTTCAATCGCTCTACACAATATTAGCTCTACCCAGATTCTCGCTTTTCCGAAGAAATCGCGATTCGGATTTCTATGAACTGCACACATCGACTCGAAAAAAAAAATCAATTATTTGATTAACGGCCAATTTTCCGTTTTTTTTGGAACGAAAAAAAAATTCTGACACCTCGTTTTTTTTTTTTTTTTATAATCGAAAAAGGATACCTAGGTATAACATACACGGTGTATTGCTTCGTGCCAACGTTCGGTCTAATTGTTTCGTTTTTTTTTTTTGTTTATTTTTTTTTGGGGGGTTTTTTTGATCAGGAAATTTTTTTTTCGCTGTCATGTTATACGCCGTAGCGAGAACGAAATTTATGGTGTTCGCTGTAGGTTTGTATAGCTGATAGAGTCGTCATCGTCCGCATCGCGTCATCGTCATCGTCATCTTCATCTTCATCTTCGTCTTCGTCGTCATCTCGATAATGCCGCGAGAACATCCTTATAACTTGTAGTTTGTACGATACATGGGATCGGTACAACAGATAATGTTTTATATTATAATATCAAACGCGCGTTATATACCTACAACTATTTTTTATTTACACAGACACGCGCGTGCACATATTACACACGTACACATATAGTGTCCTGTGTCGAACAGCAGGGATCCAAAACCGAACTACCTTCGATCTTAGAAGATGAAAGCGCGCGGGGCGCGCGGGGGGGAAATAAAGAAAGACTATGATCGATTTGCCGCGGCAAAACTTCCCGCGTCATGAGACACATCGAAAACCAAAGCATCCCATGAATATTATATATACACGTAAGTATATATAACCACCGAAGAGTGACGCAGGTTAATCACGAACCCAGGCAGTGATGCTCTCTTTTTTTTTTTTTTTTTTTTTTTTTGGGGGCAGGGGGTAGTTATTTATTTTCGTTTTTTACTTCAACTGTTTTCGAAATTAGTCGCTTTAATTTTTCGTTGAAAATTTTCATTTTGAAATTGATCGACCGATTAATTGATTATAAATCAATTAATCGCACTCGTTTCGATAACGATATAGTATAAAGAATTTCTGAGAAAAATGCAGGTAATGTAACGAACGTGATAAATAATATACCATATATCGTATGGTACATGGGTGTATGTACAGACATATATATGTAGTATGTATATATAAAACAAATAAACGTAATCAGCTGTTTCATCTCGCACGATTATTTTCATTTTATTTTCTAGAAGAATAGAATAGGTTGTGTCTGAAATCACTTCATCATAATCGGTCATCTCTTGGTCATTTTCTACCCCATCCCATTATACCATCATCCGCGCGATTGTATCCATATATACATATACGTATATAACGAGCGTGTATATATATGTAATATACCATGCGAAGCACTCCGGGGGAATCCCCGCTGTGAACTCGACGCCTGGATACCTTTCCACCACCCTCTACTACACTATATACCTACACATATAGAAATGTAAGCTACTTTGCTGACAACCAAAAGAATTTGATATCGCGATTACCTGCCACGTGTATTATATACCTGTGCGCACACGTTTTGTGAAGACCGTATTATACGGAGAAACAAAGAAAAGGAGCGTATTATAGTCCTGATTTTTCGAAACGTAGATATTCATTCATTTTCAATTTCCATGCCAAAATAAAAAAATAAAAAAAAAAGGACGATTCCAAATAAACAACGAAAAAAAAAGAAGAATATGTTCTCGTCGATTGATAATACATGTTATTTGTTCCGATCAATTTGTTTGCGTTTTGTATGGACGATTTGATTGATTTATACACGGTGAAGAATAAAAGGCTACCATACGACGCAGTGTATGGTGTATACGTGTGTAACAACCTTATACATAAAGTTACTTGGCTTTGTTCGATGAATTTGGTATAATGTCGCATGTATTTGGATCACGTACGACGATATGTCAGTATAAAAGGAGACGCTATACATCGGGTCCTGCATACGAATCAAATTCGGAACAGCTTGTTATCCTAAATACACGAAAATCCTTTGGGCTCCAGCCCGAAGAAGAGTGAGAGGTGGATGGAGAGGGAGAGGGAGAGGGTGAGGGAGATGAAGAGAAATAGGAGTAGAGTGAGCGAGGAACATTCGGAGACCAATTCCTTCCTCCGCGATAACTCAAACCCCCCCTTCCCCCCTTTCCATTGGTCCTCCTCCTCGTTTCCACTCAAACCTCTAAAACCCGAACCTAAACCTTATTGAAAATCTTCAGACTATGTAGTACCCATCTACTGTCACTTGGTTAGTCACGTGTTCGAACCGACCCCCTCAGCCCCCCCCCAATGTAGGTACGTACCTATAGCAAAAGCTCTTGCGCTATAAAGGATAATGATATAGGCGAATTTACGATTCAATCGAATCTATTTACCAACGCGCGTCCCCAAAGGAATAAAAAAAAAAAAAAAACAAACGAACGAAACAAAAAAAAAAAAAAGGAAACGGTAGGACGACGATCACGATTGATCTATCATATCCTGTAGTTCAAGGATAACGACTTTTATACGTCCCCCCCGGAGTATGTCAATTTGTCGGAAAATACAAGTTTCTAAAAATTTCATTTTCATTGCATATTTGCGGGACACGTTCTTTACCGGAATTTTCCGTAGAAGTTTTTGCGGGTTACGTCCTTTCTGAGAATAGAGAAAAATTTCAAACTTTGTTACAACTCGATATACGGATTTCCGTATCATCTTTTTCCTTCTTCTTTTTATTATTATTATTATTATTAGTATGTTTGTTCATTTTCTTTGCGGATTTTGAACTTTTACACGGATATAAGATATTTGCTTTGATAATGAGGGCATATCTCGGAGGAGCATGCGAGGTTCGCGTATAAGGGATGGTTTTTTTTTCTTCTTTTCTCTTCTTTTTTTTTTCAAACGGTAACCACCTTATATCTGTATACTTATGCATATACGTGTTCGCACACACCGTATTTCGGTAGTAGTATGTGTGGGAAAATCGTAAGGTGGATGAAAAGGGAAATGAAAGAAAAAAAAGAAAAATAAAATAAAGGAACGTTGAGGAAAGTCTGCGAAAAGGGAGTAGAATTTAAAGATTCGGAACGCAAATATTATACCCCAGTACCGAGGGTTCCGAGTTGAACACCTCGAATTATATATAATATACCTACACATGCATATTTTATGTTTATATAATGTACGTATATTTTATATACTTTACATAGGTATCCAACCAAACACCCTCTCTTTCAAACATTTATACTCAAAGATATTTATTGCTCCACGAACGATGTAGCTATAATGATGAAAAATTAGAAAATACGTTTCTCGCAAAAAATCAATGCTAGTACATACCTCTATATTATACCGACGCAGGTTAAGAGAGATGAAAAAAAGTATAAGAAAAGCAATTGATGAAAAAAAAAAAAAAAAAGAAAAAAAAAGGATCATACCTGTATAAGTATGTTATGGGACACGAGTGTGAGATTTTTCGAAATCTGATGAAAAATGAGGCGTTTCATTTTTTTTTCCTAAATTTTTTTTGTTTTTCTTGTTTCAAATTCGTGGAGCTTTGCGAATTTTCGAAGTTTCTTCGGCGCGCCCGGTGCGGCGGTGGGGCGGAAAAAGGCGCGAAAGAAAGGGACATACATTATATCGTGTGCGGGAAGATATATGTTGGATGTGGATATCCGTTTCAAATATTCACGCCCTATACCGAGGCATGCGATGTACGTATATGTATAATATATATGGCGCAGTATATCGGTGTATAATATCCCGTGTAGCTGCTGCACTGCCCAGCACTGAAATGAATGCTCGGAAAAAAACCCTTTACTGGAGGGCGGACAGTTACTGAGGTATAAATAATACCGAACCCGCTGCTGGGTGCTGCTGCTGGGTGCCGATGGTGTTCACCACATGGCCCAACACCTTGGACCTTCGTATTATGCACCTACTTTTTTGCTCTACTCTCCTTTTTTTTTTTTTCTTTTTTTCTTCCTATAACTTTATTTATTCAAGTATATTTGATGCGGCGATTCGAATTCATCCGTACACTCGAATCAGCTGTAGTGGAAAAGTTATAATTTTTCCTTTCTTATTTATTTACTCGTTTCATATTTTTCTCAAACGATTTGTGTAGAATAGATAAATTGAATACGGATAAATGTGATCGATAGTTTTTCAATTTTTCATTTTCGTCAAGAGATTAATTATTTCGTTGATTCATTTTTTCTTTCTAATTCTTTTATTACAATCCGCACAGAGACCGGTACAATTGTACGAGTGAGACGGAGTTTCGTTAAATTTTGTTTTTTTTCATACCGTTCTTTTTTTTTTTTTTCTTTTTTTCGTTCCCGATGATGACGCGTATTTATATATATATATGTGGACGATAATATGACGGGAACTTCCGTTTCCGTTCGTTACTACAATCAGGTCACATATAAGTATAATTCTCTCTCGCTCTTTCTCCATATTGCAGAGTGTCCTTCTCGCGCCCTTTTAAAAATTCCTTCCTTTACTTTGCATGACTTTTTTCTTTTTTTCTTTTTTCTTTTTCTTTTATTTTCTCTTCTTTTGTTTTCTCTACAAGACCGTTTATTCCGTCCCGAAGGCGTGACATGTTTATATCTAGACGTCAACCAAACTCAAATTCCATTTAGATACGCTTCACTCTATATTACAGCTTGTGATCCTTTTCTACGTTTATATTTCTCTCTTAGGTATACTAACGATCGTTTTGCAGCTTTTCTATCTATATTATATTGCTATAAATATACGATGTCGATTTTCTTCTTCTTTTCTTTTTCTCTTCTCTTCAAGTTTTTTTTTATTTTTCGTTTCACCCGCTTCAATTATACTCCCTTATCGCCATGTATATAATATATAATTAATAGTTTCTAAATTGAAAATCGAATTCACTCGTATTATTAATTTCTCAGATACTTAACAATATTGTGAACTACGCCGTGTTAAATTTTCTCAAATTACAATTTCCTTTCCTGTTATTTTATTTTTTCTTTCTTTTTATTCAATTAATCCTCCCTAATGATTGTCGTATTCTATATCACCGTTTCCTACGAGTGTGTATAATAATGACCGTTTGGGAGGGAAGGGGGGGGGGGGGGCATTTTACTTCTATACTTTACTTTTTTCCTTTTTCATTTTCTTCTTTCTTCATACCACATGAACACAGAAATTGGGCGTCAAAATAATTCATTTGACATGAATTATGAACATTTCCTCGTTTCTTTTCACTTTTTAATTCGTTTGTTTTTTTTTTGTTTTTTTTTTTAATATTTTCTAATTTCTTTGGCGTATTATAACGACACTTAGCGGGTCTCTTGAGACGGACGGACGAAACCGACGACTTTTACACTCGCGCGCGCTAATCGTTGAAAAGCACGAATATGTTTAAATATTACAGTCGAAATTCCATTAGGAAATAGAAAACTGTATACATATACATATACACATATGTTGGTACGTAATTATATTATATACATATACGTAAACTTATGTACTAATCGTTTCGTTTCAATTCTCGTTAATCGTTAACCATCTGCCACACCGGCGCTTTTTTTGTCTTATTCTTTTTTTTCTCTCTTTCGAAATTTTCCAATTTTTTTTGCTTCTTTTCTCTTCTTCTTCGTTATCATCTGCATCATTCAATCTACTATCCATATAAAAGGCTAATTCCGAGCTTTCCGTAATTTTTGTCTCTTTTTTTAATTTTTTTTCCTCTCGTTTCGTTTGTCAAATTTTCCGAAAGCTCACGATACGATTACTTTTTCCTCATCCTATATAACCCGTTGTATTATATATGGTGAATCAGAAATCGAGGAGAAAATTGGAGAAAATTAATGTATAAGAAATGGATTTTCGAGTGATTCGTCGGTATAATAAGGTATATTATAGGTGCGTATAATTTGAAAGTGCAGGTCTCATGGTCGCGCAAACAATTATTCTTATCGTAATTAGAACAACGTTGTTCCCCATTTGGTTATAATATATAACTATATACTCGACATACGTATTATACAATGTTAGGGTATTGGTAGTCTGTAATGAGGGTTGAAGTTGCAGGCGTTAACGTTTATGACGGGGTACCTTTACCCCCCACCCCCACCCCCCGAGTATATGACGAGAGCTTTGTGATTAGTTGGTAGCGATGAGGAGCAGTAGCAAAGAGAGAAGGAGAGAGAGAGAGAGAGAAGGAGAGAGAGAGAGAGAAGGAGAGAGAGAGAGAGATGGTGAGTGGGAGGATAGGGTCGCACAGGGTGCACGGGGTCTCTCATCACGGTGCGACGGTGGCGGCGTAACGGTCGGGGGCGGCCGGGGGGTTGGAAAAGGTGACGTTCCACTCTATATAGCTCGAGTATTCGACGAAAATAGGGGTTGCGTGTATCAGCCGATAGCGGGACGTGGGGGAGGGTGGAAAATTGTGAGTGTCGCGAGATCAAAGACGCGAACGGTGCTAGTTCGGTAACGCGATATCTCCGGGAATTTACTATACACATGTATATATGTACATGTATATCGTACACTATGTACATACTTCTGTGTATGTAATACAGATTATGTATATATACGTATGTATATAAATACTAAAATTAGTGTGCAATCGAAATTCGGCCCTTCGTATAATGTATATTATATGCATATAGAAGTCGTAGGTACCTATGAAGGGATATATTATTCATGGACACGTGACCCTGAAGAACAAGTACTTATATAATCATGTTATACATATATGCGCACGGTACACTGCACACCGGGTTTGAATCGAAAAAATACTAAAGGTTAGAAAAAGTATCCAGATACCAAGTCGCTTTTTGAAAATTGTTTTTTCGTTTTCTTTTTTTTTTCTGAATTTTCTCAGGGATTTTATTCTTTTCGATCCGATAAAATCGCGCGTTCATTTTTTTTACGTCGTACGTGTTAGCGTGTATGTGTATATGCGGTGTACATATATATGGATGCGCGGTCGGCTGCTGTCTGCGATAAAAGTTGAATTATTTACGATCGATAATTAGTGGTATCTATCGCTGCCGGCGCCAACTTCACGCCGGTGAAACGCCCACCTTGGCAATGATATACCTACCCACCTATCTGCCTACCTACCTACCTACCTACCTACCACCTAACTCACATTTTTAGTATATTATATATCGTTCGATATATTTATACCACCTTTGAATTTTATAATCGATGGATATTTTATTTCATCTCACTTCTCACCTCCGTCCAGGCTTGTTTTACATCTGTAGATATATCATTGGTATACCTATATATGAAAATATTTGGTATCAGATGGAATAAAATGTCGAGCTGAAATGAGGATGAAAAATGAAATTCAATCGACGATCGGTGTCGCAGTGATACGTATGTGAGAATTTTTGGAAATGAGTCACGTGATATTTTGATCTGTTTTCGGGGTCGGAGTGTTTTTGGGATTTGTATGGATTCCTCGGTTCATCCCTTATACCTCTAAGCCGTCGAACAAACACAATATATAACCCTTTATTTGTTTCATTCTATACTCGTTCCTATTTCTATGGGTCGTGATTCAAACAATCCAGACATCCTGGTAAACACTTACTTCGTGTTCACCACTTCGGTTTCTCGAGAGAGCCTCGAGCGATTCGCGGCCCGTTAGCTTTTCCTCACATAGAATTTCCACCTACTATACGTATAACTTGGATATACCATAGAAAAGTAGGTACAAATATCCCCGAGGAAACTTTGAAGGAAAATTTAGCGCATGTAGTGACGTGATTCGGTACACCACTGAAAGTTCATTTTTATTCCGATCCAAAAATTCGAAAAACCTCCAAAATCTAAATCTCATATCGCGGTTCGAATAAAAAATATTGCAACGACCTTTTTGGAACGTACAAACCAAGTTTGTAAATTTTCTTTTCGTTTTTTTTTTCATTCATTTCATTTTTTGGAAAACGAAAAGCGGAGTGAAAAAACAAAAGAGAAAACAAAAAATAATAATTTAGGGAAAGAGAGAGAGAGGGAAAAGGTGGCGGTGGAGTTCGAGAAGATCGAGGTGTGAGGAACTAACTATCGTCGAAGCAATTAAGTTTCAAGTGTTTCCTGCAAGGTGTGACTTGAAAAAAAAAAAATAAAAATGAAACGCAACAAATAAGGAGAAGAAGAAGGTTGCGTAGAGCTGGCGATGGGTGGAAAAAAGAAGCTCGTCGCTACCCACCTTCTTCACATGCTACTTCCGGAATAGACGTTATATATATATATACCGCAGACGCATCAGGAAAATTAAGTTTTTTACACCATTATATCTATATAAATAAATTATGAGAAGTTCGAAACGACGAAGGAGCAACGAAAAAAAGGTAGCAGATAAACAAGAAAAAAAGAAAGAGAAAATTAAATAAAATGAAACGACTGAAATGGCGCCGAGTTAAACAAGGCGCTAACCATCTGCGACTCCCTGAAACTCCACAATGATTTCGTATAATATGGTAATTATTATTAGAAATTCTTAAATTTTATTAACAGATATAAATGAATTTCACAGTGGAAGAGGATGCGCGTCAGGAGAAATTATTATTATTATTATTATTATTACGATTTCCTTGCGGGAAGAATTTTTTTATTTCCTCGCTTCTCTTTCACTGATACAGGGTATATATTGTATAGGTAGTATGGGACCAATGCAGTTTATGATATGCAGAATAAGAGAGAGAGAAAACGAGAAAGAATAAAAAAATCAGAAAAATAATGTGAATACAATAAATAAAGATGAAAAATCTTACCATAAGTGATACGGGGTGACAAGACGTTATTTGTTTCGTTGACCACGTCACGTGCTGCAGCAGCGCTTCGTCACGATGAAGAGAAACAGAAGATAGAAAGAAAAAGAAGAAGTAAGTTTTTGAACATGAAATTATGATCGCATAAAGTCGTATGTGTACATACAGATATATCTATTAGGCATGTATAGTACGTACCTGTCAGCTCTTTGAAAAAATGTAACCCTTTTTTTTTCAACTGTCCTTCTCTCTTTTTTTTTTTAAATTCATCTTCCGTCTTGTTATCACGTTGTATGTATACGAAGCGTTAGTTTTTCGAGACGGTTTATTTTTTTATGGAGCAAATGAATAAATAATGAAATAAATATTTTTAAAAGTATTTACAAATGTACGAGCATATATGTATACTGCGTAAGGGTGAATAATTGGTATATATATATATATATATATAGTGTGTATATTCTTAGAAATGACTTTGACAGAGTAAAAAAGAAGTAATTAAATAAAAATAATAAAACGCATGATAAAAAAAGAGAGATAGAGAGAGAGAGAGAAAGGTTGAAAAGTAAAGTAAAGTAAAGTAAAGGGTAGAATTGAATTAAAATCCGTCCCGTCATTCCCTGGGATAAATCCGAATTAATTAAGCGGTTTCGAAGCCTAGCTGCTTCTGCTTCTGCTGCTTCTGCTTCTGCTGTCTTTTGTTTGAATTTTTTTTTTTTATTTCTCCTTTTACATTATTCCATCTGACAAGAATCTCGTTTTCTTTTCTTTTCTTTTTCTTCTGCCTTTTTCCTTATTCTTATTTTGTTTAATATTTTTCTATTAAATATACGCATGTACATGCGTATGTATTTATACATAAATTTTTATCTATCGTCCAACTCGTCGTCTAGTCTTCGTCTCGTTTTACCTTTATAGGCTTTCTTTTTTTCTTTTCTTTTTCTTTTCGTATCTTCTCAAGCTCAAGCTCTCGCTACCCGCGCGCAGTAGCAGCTGATTAGTTAATTGAGACTTGAGAGGAAGAGAAGTTTAAAGGGAATAAAAAAAAAAAAAAACAAACAAACATATATGTATACCTATGCATACCCATATATCAATGAGATAGAAAAAGAAGGATATATATCTATAAAAAGAAAAGAATGTAACGATAAATAAATAAATAAATTCGACGGAGAAGGGAATTGAAATATGCATATAGGTTATACTATTGCAATGCGTTGACAAAGAAACAGGAGAAAAAAAAAAAAAATTGGGAGAAGAAGAGTCAATAGAATAATCGTTTTTTCTTTTTCTTTTTTCTTTTTTTATTCAGAGCTACTATAACGTAAACTAGTTTGATATATATTATACGCACGTGGTAGAGAAGAAAAGAGGAAAATTTGTTAATTGGTGTCAAAGATCGTGTAAATATTTTAAGAGAGTTGAGGATCTCAGATCTGGTTTCATCTGTTTCTGCAGCTTGCGACAGCATCAGCGTTACGCTGATTTAAATAGGTGAAGCATAGGTGCGTGCGGACCTACCCGTCAATTCACATATGGACCAGTTTCAAGAGATAAAAATTTTGTTTCTTCTTTTCTCGAGTAGGCACACTTGAAATCGTACGTAGAATATAAACGTACACAGTATATGGTATATATGGGTACTTATGAATGTTAAATGTTTTCTTTTTCAACAAAATGAAAAGAGAAAGGACGAGAAAAAAACGCCAAAGGGGTTGGCGGAAAGAATATTAGGGGAGAGCGGGAGAGGAAGAAAAGAGAGTGCCTACAAAAAAAAAAAACAATTGGGGGAACTATCGGGATGTGACTGTTGTATGAATTTTGAAAAACTGGTTATCTTCGCCATCTTTATTTTGTCTAGACATTATAATAGCCCATGTAACACCGATGATGACTATATAAATTTTTCGACACGGGGTTATGTTCTCGTTGCAAATGACAAAAATAATTCGCGACGAAAAAAAGGAAGAAAAAAAATCTTGAAAAGTTGAAGAATTTAAAAAAAAAAAAAAATATATATCCACACGTATTATGGAGAATCGTATGAAAAACCCAGGGGCTGCGAATGGAGGAGTTCGTTTGTACGAGAATAAAAAAAAAGGGTAAAAAAAATAAAAAACGAAAAAAAAAAGGCAATAAGAAAGAGAAATTCGTGATCGAGAAGAGGAAATGAAAAATAATAAATAAATAATCAATCTCTCGTATGTTATACGTTGACCTCTTGTAATTTTAATAATTGTTATATACCTAACCTATATATATTATACGGGATGGTCATAAGAAAAATACGTTAACGACACGCGCTTGTTTCTTTTTTTTGTTTTTACATCATATCGTTCGAATTTGTTACTCCGTAGATAAATAAATAGAAAAATCTCGATAAATATATGGTTGAGAACTCGGGAAAGGATTTTTAAGACACCTATATACGTATACCTCTAGATATATAACTTGCGAGTATAAAGTGTGAAGTCACCGCGCGAGACAGCAGCAAACTGGTGAACGACGAAGAGAAAAGAGAAAAAAAAAAGAATTGAGCAAATAAAAAATGTAGAAAAGAAAAAAAAGCCGAAAGAAGAAGAAGAAGAAAAAAATATAAGAGAGGAACAAACTAACGAAATAGAAAAAGGCAAAAGAATTAAGAGGAGGTATCGCTTCCACGCATGCTTCTTATTTATATAAATGACCAGCGAATTATTTATTATATTCAATAACAGTATACATAGGTATAGTATATATGTATATATCGTATAAAGTTCATCCGTGACAAAAATTGTTCGTTACTTAAATATTGTGGATTAAAACTGTAGAGTTTTAAGAGATGCGAGGAATTTCTTTTTTTTTCTTTTCCTTCCTATTAGGATACCTTGATTATTAGGTTATGTATAACGAGAATATGCGATGAGTTTTGAAAAATAATATTGAAAGAATTTTTTTTTTCTCATAAACGAGAATCAAATTTTTTGGGGGGGTAGTTTGGAAGGAGAGAAAGATGAGAAAAAATAAAATAATACTTTCTCGAAGGATTGTACGGCCCCATTATATTATTTTCAATAAGCCTTCTTCTATGCTTCTTTTACCTCTACTCCTTCTTCATCTTCATCTTCTTCTTCTCGTTTAGACTGGTCCATTGTATTTCGTCGGATCGGTGAACTTATACTTTGGCTCCCTGAATTCAACGCAACACAAACCAATTAAAATACCTATCGTCAAAAATTTTCAATGTTTTTTTTTCTCATTTTCTTTTTTTTTTTTTCTTTTATCAACCTCGCTCGTCATTCATCGCGCTTATAACCCACACACATGTAACGACAAAACTAGATACACCTACGGAAGTATAAAAAAGAGAAGAAAAAAATAAATGATATCCAAAATACATATATACTCAAATTTTATGATTTTCTTTTCTTTTCTTTTTTTTTTCGAATTTTGATTGCACTCCTTATGTGTACCACTTTTAGAAACAGACAGGTGAGGCGCATTAACAATGGTGAACATCTTTTTCTCGGTTATTACCTCTTCAAAGTGCATAGAAACTTTTTGAGAGAAAAAAAAAGAAAGTTTTTTTTTTTATTCTCTTCAATTTATATTACATTTATATTACATGTCCCATACGTACGTACAGACCATTCATGTTATAATCTATTATATATAAAAGATAGATTCTTTTATTTTTCTCTTCTTATTTATCTATTTTTTTTTTTTTTTTCTGCCTCTTTCGGATCGGTTGTGCGCAGCCGTTTTCTTTGCAAGCTTCGTTAACCCTTCTAAACGTCTGTTTAATTCAACTCACGTCGATCTAAAACTCAACTCGATGTGGACCATAAAAATGGTAGTGGAGAAAAAGAAGAGAAAAGAAAAGAAAATGTTTCTAGGGTCGAATGATGAGAAGAAAGAGAAAAGTAAGAAAATTACATATGAATGGCGGGAACGTTCTACTACACTATTTCTCATTCATTGTATGTTACATTCACATTATATGCATATAAAAAAAATAACGTGCGCGGGTGAGTCGGTTTTTTGTAAAGCAAATACATATACATACCTATTATAGAGAATTTCGATTTTATATAATAACCAATTTTCATCAAATTCTCATTTCATTTTTTTTTTCTTTTTTATTCTCTCATCATCGAACTATGAAATTCACGGTAGCACGGATTCTACGCGGTTGATTTTTTTTTCCTTCCTTTTCGGTCAACATTCAATTTGTTCTTCTCTTTCTTTTCATATTTATGTTCACATAATCGAAGTAATTTTTCGGTTAGTAAAATGAAAAACAAAAAACATGAAGTGCGTTACGAGTAGCTGCCATATGTGTAATAATTCATAGTGTATACAGGGTGATTCACGAGAGGTGTCGGAATAGGCGGAGCCTAAACGACGTGATGCGAGCGCGACAACGAATGCGATAGCCGGTCTATCGTATTGCTATTTTCTTCCGTGGATTCTCTCGCTGTTCATTGGCTACAGAGTTAGGCATGACGTCGACTAGTCTCCGCCTATTCCGGACGCCTCTTGTGAATCAACCTGTATATTTTATATCGGTATAGATATAAATAATTTTTGAAGGGAAATGGGGTGTAGGTATAAACTAAACGCGCTTTGGATTCCATTCTATATTCCATTTCCATTTCCATTCGGATTCTCATTCTCCATTCCCATTTCAACGTCTCTCTCTTCTCGGTAGGTAGACGAGGACTGTACCCTGTAGTATTATATACATACCTATATATCTGGAACGTTGCGCGTTCCACGGGTCTCTCTTTGGTTAGTTAGGGTTTGTGTTTGCGAAGCGCGTTACCCAGCCTAAACCCAACTCAGGCGCGGTTGGCGGAATTAAACGTTCGCCAGGGCTCGTTAACGCCATGAATATGTACCCTCCTACAATCCACGCGAGTTAACCGAGAGAGAGAGAGAGAGAGAGAGAGAGAGAGTGAAAAAAGGGCGAAATTTCGGGGGGGCTGAAAAGAGAGAGAGAGAGAGAGATGAGGCGGAAAACCAACTACATACCAGACTGGACTCGCCTCCCTCTCTAGCGTTCGCGAAAACCGAAGCCAACATTTACCGCGGCTACTGTTTGCACGTTAATATTCATGATTTCTGCAACGTTACGTATATATATGTATGTGAATAATACGTGATTCTCTATACTCTAGTAGCTACCCGTAACTCTACTCCGCAGAATTAGGATCCTCTCGAAATCATGCGACGAAATTACCTTCGCAAAATCATTTTCAAAGTTCAAATTTATTTTTCTTCTTTGTTTTATTGCCGGTTGAATAAATTCAACAGTAGAAAACCGTGATTCTTTCCCACACGCGGGTCGTCGAAGGAATTTTCTCTTTTCGATCGCTTCGTTCATCAGTTTTTCTTTTTTTCTTTTTTCCTCCCACGAGTATGAAATAATTATTTTTTTTTGCATCTCATACCCTCATACAGAGATGTAAAAATGCGAGAGTCTTTTGTTTCGAGTCATGGGGATTGTTTTACATTGATTATTATTTTTTTTTTCGTTTTGATTAATTAATTTATTTATATATTTACTTATTTTTCTTTCGTACATCTGCATGTATATATATACATGATATTAAAAACTGTGGGCGTCGCATACGTGTGTGTATATTTATTTTGTACGGTGTTAGTGGCGCCATAGATATAATCCGAAGGATAGTTTAGTTTGGTTTAGCTTTAGTTTGATTTGGTTTCTTTACCCCCATGACTATATCCCATACGTCAATCAGGATTGGATTCGGTTTTAGGCATCTCTATTCCGAAGCTGATCCTGCTGTGTTGTAGTGCAAGTAGATGATGTTTTATGTATACTATCCATATGCCATATACATATGTATAACACGAATGATGCTGCAGAGGCGCTCAATCGGTTCCCAAAATTTTTTAAACAACGATCTCAACTCCAAATTCGTTGTTACATTTTTGTTTTAAGCGAAGGGATGAGAATAAAAAGCTTGCAACGACAACGGCACTCGAGTCAAGACTTGAGATTACTTTTTAAAACAGTGCCAGTAATCTGAGGAGTTAAATTTTTTTTTTATTTTTATTTTTGTCGTCGTGTTTTTTTTTTTTTTTTCTTTTACTCACTAGGTGATTTTTACTTTTACCCTCATTTTCCACACTCTTATTTATATGTTTGGACTTTAGAGGAGAGAGAGATGAGGATATATGGAGAGAAAAGAGACGGTGGAGGAGATACGCGATGAGGAGGAGCCGGTCTGATCCTCGGCATCTGGGATTCATGAATCTCTCGCAGCTTTTGCTACTACTACTTCAGGGTTGTTCAGTATTTTCAGATTTACTCGAGTTATTTCACATCCCCCGGCCGTTATTCCTGTGTACAAATTCTGTATATGTACGTAGGTAGGTAACCGTTGTATATGTGTATGTCTCGTACTTGATGTTGGCAAAGTGAAAAAGGAAGAAAATAACGACGACGAAGAAGAAGACGAAGAAGACGAAGAAGAAGCCCACTTTCATATTTACATCGAAAGCACGCCGTGGCATAAGCTTGCAAGTTGAAGTAGCTTAAGCTGATTTAAGCATTCGTTATTATAATTCTACTTGGTGAAGCCACCCTTCAGAACCTTATATACAACCCACCTCATCGCCTCTTCCGCCCCCGAAGTAAAAAACATGAAAAGAAAAAAAAAACAAGAAGTTTTTCAAGGTTTTCCTCAAACTTTTCGAAAACTTTACGTAGGTATACAAAAGAAATGATAACAAACGTGGGCTAAAACTCCTGTTATTACATGTAGATTCGAAAACTTTTACAACAAATTCCCTAATCATTATTACACGTTAAATATCATCATCAACACGTCGCGCGATTACCCCGCAATATTCTCATGAATATGAACAATCAAGGATCGATTTTTTTTTCTTCTTCCTCTTCTCTTCATCGACTGCATCCCCTGCTCGCTGTTGATTGGTCGGATAATTGTAACGAAATAATATCGCCGGGGGTTTATATTTATCATACTTTGTCCAGATCGAAACCACGCGCGGGGAATTTACTATTCCCCCTTTTTTTGTTTTTCTTTTTTTTTTAAGGATATTATATAGTACTCCTCTTTCCTCACCCGCGGCGGGCGTTGGTGATGTAGCCGCTGCTAGCTGCTGCTGTTACTCGAGAGAATTATGCAGTGCTTTACGTGTCGCGGAAAAGGAGGATGGGGCGAGGGGGGGGGGGGGGGGGGGGGAGCTTAACGCGAAGCTTTTAGAAGGTGGTTGCGGATGTATAAGCAAGAGTCGAGAATCGCTCACCCTTCCTCTCTCGTTTCAAAACCTAAACCACCCCCCGGGGAAATGGGTACACACACATATATATATATATACGTATATACCTACGGTTAAATGTTTAACATTATGCAAGCGGCTTAACTAAAACTTTCTGCACGTTGCACCAACAAAAGTCATAACTGTAATGGCATCGTCTGACTTGTATGTGATTTACAAACATTTATATATATGTATAGTGTATACAGGAGATCGGTAATCGTTACAATAAGCGACTTATTATTAATCTCTTTTTTACTTTTTCTATTTTTTTTTTTTAATAGATCGTCGTCCATCTTTCTTCCCGTATAATGTCTTCTTTTGCCCTTTCTTAATAATTTCATTCCTGATGAATTTGGTCGTTAAGAGTAGAAAATTTTTTCGTACATTATATACATATATACACACAGACGTGTGTGTAAGGCACGTCATTAGCAGCACCGCGGTGGACCTCTGGTATCTAATACACCGAAAAAAGGAAAAAACAACAAACAAATTAGAGAAAGAAAAAAGAACAAAATTGAAGCAAAAATGATGAAATTTTTTTTTTTTTTTTATTCAAAATTGAGAGTAGCACCGGGCAGGTAATTAAGTTTCGTCCTGTGTTTCAGCAGCACGTGCTGGCCGCGAGGTATCCGTGTCTCTGATCGTGAAAAAAGAAAAGAAAAAAAAAAGAAACTAGTTCCTTTTTTTCTTCACTCTCTAGTTCATCATCACTTCTATTCTTCATTCATTTATTTAGTTTCATTTTTCTCCTCTTTTTTTTACGTCAACCCAGAAATCTATCGTCTCGATTAATTTCCATCAAAGGTCCCGAACAGAAAAAAAGAGACGAAAAAACTTTCCTTGTTTTTTTTTGTTTCTGGTGCAGGAAGGATCCTCCGGGCAAATTTTCGGGTAGCTTTATACAGTCCGAGTCCTAACTATCCGGTTTTAATTAATAACCCTGGGCAGCTGTGACCTGAAGGGCAGTTCGGGCGACTGTCTCTTTCTCATTTTCTGCGGGGTCTTTTTATTTTTTTCTTTCAAAATTTTTGTTTTTTTTTTTCTCTTGCAGACGTCATTACCGCGGTGTGTATAATATAGTTTTTTTTCGCCTCCACGTGGAATCGGCGGCAGTGGTGGTGGCGATGCCGATGGCATGCCTGCTTTTTTTTTGTTTCTTTTGCTTTTTTTTGTTTTTTTTCTGTTTTCACTGCTATGCAAGCATTACACTATATCCAGTTTGAGATATCGCTGATATACATCAACCGCCACCACCAACGGCGAAAGAAGGGGCTCTCCCTAATGAAGCCGTACATTTCCGCGCCACCATTTTTTTTTTCTTTTTTTCCCTCCCGTAGGTGGTTGTATACCCGTTGAGTTTTGAAAAGCTCGTTTCCTTTATTTTCTGTCATCTTATTTTATTAGTAAATTTTTTTTTTTTTTTTGAACCTATGGAAACGCGAAACATCGACGACAGATTATCTTGAAGTATAGGTATAAAAATGAGCTTTAATTCCTACCTGATTTTTAAGCTTTTTCTCATCAAAATACCACGATGCAAGTATATTAATTACAGATGTACGTATTTTTGTTTGTTTGAAGAAAAAAACGAATGTGTTTGTTTGTTTTTTGTTGTTATTTTTCACTTTTCGTTCGATTACCACGTGTACGATGATGTGGAATTTAATTTAATCTACGGTCGCGTACATGGGGTGGTATGTCTATATGTCATGTGTTTCAAGGTACACGTAGCGCGAGGACAGATTTGAGGAACGAATGAGGGTCGTTACGAAAGCAAATGTCTCACTCATGACTATTTTATATTACGGGTAGGTAGGTACGCACGTGTTTACTATACACATGTATACATAATACACTTACTTAGTTAGTTACTTAGTTACTTCTGGTTTTCGCACACCGTGAATAAAACTACCTATACGAAGTTTTAGTAGTGCGGCGGGAATCTGCGGCGGTGGCAAGGATGAATTTTTTTTCATTCCCTGCACGGCACTTCGAAACTCCTTCCTTACTTACTTACTTACTTACTTACTCACTGTTACTGTATTCCGCCGTGGCAACCTTAATATATTCGTATATACCTACTGTAATGATATTATTAAAGTTGTAATAGTCGTCTTGATTCACATTGCGGAAGGCTATCATCATACGTCACTTTCGTACCTAACCTAACCCCCGTACAGTTTTTGAATTGAGAGAGAAGAAAAGACCGTTTTAGTATCCAACACTAACGTGTACGTCCAGGTTACAAAGTATGATGATACACGCGAAACGAGGAGAGAAACGAGACGGTTAATGAAACCGTCAACTCCTCTTGATTATCTTACAGGTGCTCGACAGGCGGCAACTTATATATGTATATGGAACGCAGGAAAACCACCACATTATACAAACGCTCTTCTTCTTCTTCTGTTTTTTATTTTTTTTTTCACATTTTATTTATTCAGTCTTTTTTCTTTTTTTCAATTTACCCAGAAGTGTGTCCGCGGTACGTATTTTACATTGTGTATATAAATACACATGGGAGGTCCGAAACTATATCGAGCAAATTGACCCGTGGATGGTATATATGTACATTTAATTCGATTCGTAAATGACATCATCGACTCGTTAGTATTATATAGAGAGAAAGAGGAACCGTCGCTGACGATGTACCAAAACTGAGGACGGGGGTCTAGATTTTGTTTTGTTTTAATTTGAAGAAATGTGTGTGTTTTTTTTTTTTGTTTCTGTTTCTCTTTCATTCGTTTTGTATTAAACTACACCGAGACAAAAGGATCCGACTGACGAATTAACGAATATATGAGGCGGATTGACCCCGCGTAGCGTACGGTGCGGTGCCGACACGAAGAAATGGAGGAGGAGGAAGGAGAAGAAGATGAAGAAATAAAGAATTAAGAATGAAAGAGGGATTGTACGATGAAGAAGTAAGCGCGCGCAAAGATCCTCGGTTTATATTAAGAGAGAAAAGAAATGACTAACAACAGGGCGGACGCGTTAGCTGCTGGAAAAGATCGGGTTACCCTCCACCGTCCCATCCACTTCTCTGACGAATTACTCCATCAGTCGATGCGGATGAATTTTGTATACGCGGTGGTAAGGGACTCTCAGTTCTTGCCGAGGTCTCTGGAGCTTCGTCAAAATTTTTTTTCCATCGCTCTCGATCTAAAGCGAATGATAAATATGTTGAAAAAAATGAAAACTATACAACGAAGAAGCAAGTTGAGAACCTTTCCAAAGCCCTGATCAGGATCACCGGAGACGTCAGTCATTCTTTTGTTCTCTGATACTGGCTTTCCGTAATGGGCCACCACCACCACCATCGACATCACCACACGCGGTATTATAGCATCATCGTTGAACGAAGAGGAGCAGAAGGAGGATGGGGGGGGGGGGGGAGGGAAGTAGAAGAAGAAGAGTAAAATAACGGAGGAGGGCGAGATGACGCCGACGATGATGGTGATGGTGATGGGCGATGGCTATATTGGCGGTTACATGGCGTTGGGTGATGCCGATGCTGATGGCTACGATAGATCGTGTATTGTGATTAGAAGGTGAACGAAAAAAGAAAAAAAAAAAAAAAGAAGAAAGTTTTATGAAAGATAGACCAAAGATGAGAAATAATATTAATATATATTAGGGTGGCGCAAAAAAAACCGACTATTCTTTTTTTTTTTGAGTCTCGAGTGAAAAAATGTTAGTTTTTGATGTTTTTAGAGCCCTCTCCGAAAGACAGCTCAAAAAAGATTTTTTAAGAGGTCGCTCCAAATTTGTTTAAATTTCAGAAATCGTCAACAATCGATTTTTTTTTTTTAATTTTCTTTCTCGTTACGATATAATTTTACAGACCAAAAAACAAATAAGCTTCTGAAAGTTTCAGTTCAAAATTTAAATTTTGAGAGCTAGCTCATAATTTTTTTTTAATTTATCAGTGCACTACTTTAGATTTTTTCGAGCGACCTTTTAATATTCAAATTAAAATTCCATACATTTTTTTTTCTTTTATTTAGTGCAATAATCGATAGACATACACCACGAGATTAACTAAAAGTTAAGTTTTAGTTCTGAAAGTCAAGTTTTAGTTCGTCTGAATATTAAAAAGGTCGCTCGAAAAAATCTAAAGTAATGCACTGACGAATTAAAGAAAATTATGAGCGACCTCTCAAAATTTAAATTTTGAACCGAAACTTTCAGAAACTTATTTCTTTTTGGTCTGTAAAATTATACCGTAACGAGAAAAAAAATTTAAAAAAAAAAAAAAAACGATTTTTTACGGTTTCTGAAATTTAAAAAAATTCGCAGCAACCTGTTGAAAATTTTGTTTTGAGCTGTCCTTTGGAGAGGGCTCTAAAAACATCAAAAACTAACATTTTTTCACTCGAGACTCGAAAAAAAAAAAAAATAGTCGTTTATTTTGCGCCACCCTAATATATGTGCGTTATATGCGGTATTATAATACTTTATGAGAGATGAAAATATCGTATAATTTTTCAACTCCGCACACGTATATATTTATATCTGACCGAACAGTTTAGTAACGGGAGGAACTCGCCGATTAACTCATCTACCGCGGGCATTGTTGTTCTCAATAGATATGACGGTAGTTTATATAGTGCGCGGAGCGAACAGGACGACATCCTCCGTGCGAATGCACCTCGCTTTCCGTTACTGTAACGCAAAGTAGCTCGCTTGACGGCTGTAATTATACGTGTATATTCGTGATTTTATTCTTACGAACCGTATAACGAGAAGGAAAGGAAGAAAAAAAAGTCATTCAACCTTCTTTTTTCGGTAACACCGCACCACCATGGTACCCATACCTTCGACAAGCTGTATGGGTATTGGTAGATTCGTGGCGGTTTAGTATCGACCGGTTAGGGGTACCTACCACCTATACCTACCACCTAACCAACCCCCGCCAATCCTCGAACCTCGCGTACAAAACCACGCCCTTTTATATCCGACGACTATGTGTACGTGGAGCTCGAAATTGCCGAAGATTTCGTGAAATCCACTCGATGAGCTTTCTTCGTTTCAGAATCCGAGCTTCCGTTATACGAAATAAGTTGGTCATCTATCTCGTCGATTTCACCGTGACGTAGATCTCGGCGATTTTCTTTCGAACGTCGTCTGCATGTGGTGAGAAAAACGATCTATCGGATGTATAATTAAATGGGTTTCAGCATCTCCTTTCGTCGATCAAACTTAAGCGGTACTCACCTAGTTTTGACCTATGCACGTTTTAAACCAGTGTTATTACTTTGCTTTGAATACTCTTTTTTTCGTACTGTAGTAAGTAGGATTCTAACTAAGGGTTGACGTTGCCGCAGCAGCAGCAGCAGCAGTTGCTACCTACCTACCCCCCTCTCTGTAATAATAACATTTTCACCCCGTAAATCCAAAGCTGCCGTTACACTGCTTAGCAAAGTAATTCTCCACATCCGTTTCAACCCCTCCTTGCGTAACAACGACGATAATAATAATAACATTAACAATAACAATCGTCATCGTCATCGTTTTGCATCGATTTATTGCGTTTCGCTCAGCTTCTTTTTTTGATTCTGCAATTTCTCCGGTTGACACGAAAATACCGTATCAATTTTTCTTACGGTTTTCCGATCCCGTCCCGATTCACGGTGCTCTTCAGGGTCCATCTTTCCTCATCCTACGGCGATCTGTATGTGTATATGTATATCCACGTATATAGGTATGTGTCGAGAGTATATAACATACTTACATACATACATACATACATATATATATATATATGTATATGTCAGGCGTCACTGGCCTTCGCAGACCCCATAAGCCGCTTAGCACCACAGGGTTTATGTTTTGCCAATGGGGGTATCCTCAGCAGCCTTAACGCCATGAACCCGATTTACTCTAACTACATAGGTATATATCCATCAGGATACTACAGGATTCAATCCACCTAAATACACATGTACACTCCGCGCTCGGTTATACCGCTATTTCGAAGGGTGAGTTTTTCCTACCATCCCTTATAAAGTAAATGAATATACGAATCCCTTTCCATATGTTTCCAATACGTTACTAAATACCAAAACCATATTATACGTGTATATGGTACACGTTCGTTTATACCTATATAGTCCATCGCGTTTGGTACCGCAGCTTTCCATATAATTCAACGGGAATATATGGTGTACCATTAGATTGGATGTTGGAAAGTTTTCATATACGTATACCTTTTTCCCATGTATCTCTTTTTTTATTCTTTTTCCTTCTTCTTTCTCTTTTTTTTTTTTTTTTTACCATCTACTTTACTCTTCTCTTACTTTTTTTTTATATATACGGTGAAAAATTTTTCCAAATCTTTCATTGCTACCGTGGATTAAGAGAAAAAAAAGAAAAAGAAAAAGAAGGAGAAAATAAAAACACGAATTTTCCCATGAAACGATGACCATGACGATGACGACGATGATGATGATGTGATGTAGTACGGGACCCCTCATTTTATAATATGGGGGTTTCGAGCAATAGGAGTTTCGGCGACCCGCCCCATTTCGATAGAAACGATCGTATGATTATAGAAAACAGGGACTCTATATTGTAACCATATATTCCATGTACTCATTGTTATCGTTATTCAACACAGAATAATCTAAGTAACTACACCGTATAGTACACGTATTATGTACCTATATACTGCATGAGCTTTTGTCGCGATATGGTGTCGCATTATGAAATTTAATCCCATGGGTTATATCTAACCCGTAATTAACTCCGTGCGAATATTTTTCATACGGTACGATTTAATTCACTTCCCCCCCTCCCCCCTCCTCAGCACCCCTGTCTTTAAAAATTCTCTACATACCTATTCCAACCATAATTTCCTTTTCCCATACAACGGAGGGAATTTCGATGCGGGGTAATAGGATGTGTAATATAATTATGAAAGAATATCGATGCGAATTAGTGATCGAAATTTTTATTTATCTTACGTCGAATAATAGAATATTAACGTTATTATATAGTCGCGGCGAAACTTGAGAGGAATTATTATTCGCTTTCCAAACGAATATCCCTCGCATGCCGCGTGTTCAGTGAAATAAATTCTATCCTATTCCATGGTGATTGAGAGAAAATTAATTAATTATTTGACATCGTGCGCGACGGACGAGTCGTTAGTACCTACGTATATATATAATACTGTATGTATCTACATTGTACATATAAGCATGCGGGATGTGATTAAAATAATTTTGGACACGCGATAGTTTATTCATGTATACGTATAGCGCATGTGGTATATAATTGTCTATAGAGTATTGTATAGGTATTGTTTGTTGTTTCGATATTTTTTTTGTTCGGTTTTATCATCATCTTTTTTTTTTCACGTTCTGCTCGATGATCCGAAATACACATTATAGGGTAGGTTATAGGTACGTGGACGTCGTGTGTTGAGGTACTCGAATTTTCTACGCTTCCTCAATTGCCTAAGAGAGCGAGAACGGATTTCGGGCTAGTCGGATCAACGGAAAATGAGAATAAGAACGTACCAAAGGACCGAGAAAAAAAATAAAAAAACAAAAAAACAACCTCGAAGAAAAGCCAAGCCGCAAAGAGCGGTTTCGCTGGGTGGATTGGATATGAAGTGAAGTTGTGGTCAAACCATTGAATGAAAATATTATATAGAAACCAAAAAATAGAGGAGAAAAAAAAAGATAGAAAATAGCAACAAAAAAAAACGTCTCCGTTGCGCTATGTACAGTATGTTTTTTTTTTTTTTTTCAAAAAAAAGAAACCCGATTTTCAAATATTGTATTTTATAGGGGGGATCGACGATGTTATATACGTATAGATTCTTGAAGGAGATTTGTACGCTATTTACTATACATATTTCATGGTTCACACCTAGCCTTCGTTTGCGATCAGATCAACGCGAGGCAAATCCCCGAAATCCTAAACTGCAAATAGAAAAGAGGGGCGGGGGGTGGGGGGCAGAGGGGTTATTATACCCTCAACCCCCTGCTAAGGTGTGAAGAGGAAGAGGAAGAAGAAGAAAAAAAAGAAAGAAAAAAAAAATAGGGACCATCGCCCCATTATAGGTGTAGCGGCCACGGTGTATACCTATGATTTTTCACGGGTTTATTGTTGAAGTGTCGAATCTGTAGATCTGTCTACAAATAACCACTAGACTACCAGAGTTTAGTAAAGAGAAATATAGTTGCTAGTTCGTAAACTATTCTCTTCCGTGTCGTGTGTATAAGTGTATATATATATCATGGGTTTCTATACACTGCATACTTTCCTTTTCTTCGGTTTTTACTACCCCATATTCTCCTCCCTTACTCCCTTCCATCGTGTAACCACACATACCTCATATACCTACTACCGCTGTTGATGCAGTTCCTGCCATTCGTCCTCCTCTCTTCACCGTAACGCCATAAGTATTATCCTAAACATCTAAATCCGAACAGCTGAAAGCCACCTATGCTGCGGACCACGTTATATGTTATGGCTTGAATATTATACGAGCAAATCGAGGCTCTCAATTTTACATGTTATATTATATGCGATAAGAGAGAAAACTTGAAGATGTCTTTTAACAACGCCATTTTCTTTTTATGAGGTTAGGTTATTTATTTATTTTTCTTTGAAATTTGAAATTTGTTTCTTTTTTACATCATCCACTAATTTCTGTCGAATAACGAGCTGTTTGAATCGAAAACGAAAGGCGAGAAAAAAGAGAAAAATAGAAAGAATAAGAAAACGGAAAACAATTAATTTTGTTTCGGTTCGTCGGGTTGATGGTTATACGAGTAGTCGAGGTGAGAACCGCTTCTTACCCATAATGAAGGTGGTTCTGACTATTAGGTAGAGCGACTAACAGCTTGAGGTGTCGGACCAGCAACTGTCAAAACATGAGTAGAAGAGCGAGACGGATTATGAACTAGTATAGTGCATCCATCGTGTAGGGCAAATAAGTATAAGTAAGTATAAGTAAAGTAAAGTAAAGTAAAGTATGAAGTAAAAGCGGGAGCGGAACGTGCTCCGCACGGTAGGATCCTGGCACGAGAAGAATAGAATAGAATAGAATAGAAAAAGAAATAGAATAGAATAGAATGGAATAAAAGGAGGGAGATTAGAAAGAATGAAAAGCGTATAATAGCCTCCCTTAAATAAGGCGATAAATCCAAATATTCGCACCTCTTAATAACGATGGTGTTTAGCTATATGTATATGTGGACAAAAATTAGATGAGGGGAAAAAAAAAAAAAAAAAAAAACAGAAAACAGAAAACGAGAAGAAGCAAAACGAGAAGAAATTGCGTTAGATTGTTTTTTATTAATTTTTTTCATTTTTGCTACGGAGTGCGCCAACATTTTTTTGGCATATTTCGTAAATTTCTCGGTACTCTGCAGCGGCTAGGGTGGAGTCGATGGCAAAGGATCCTCGGGTAGCGTCGGACCTGCGCGTTTGAGAGTTTTGATCTGATGTGTACAGAGAAAGAGAAGAGAGAGAGAGGGAGGGAGGGAGGGTGAAAAGAGCGACGCGACGCCAGGCGTCGGGTCGATGGATGGATGTTTCTTCCTCCCGATTCCCGAATCCCGACTCCCGAGTCCCCGAAAACCTCCCTGTTGCAGCGTCTCCTTTTTGTCGAAGGGTCGTGTAAACCCCTAACCTATGGGATCGGTTACACCAACCCCCTTATTTTCCGATTGGTCATTTTTGTCAACGAATTTCGAGGAACGCCCACGCGGTGTTTTCTCTCCACCGCCAGAGAGTATGTTTGCTTTTAGGCTATACATTCCACCCTCAACCCTATTAAAACCATCTCCGGCTTTTCACTGACAAAATTACGAAATTAAATTTCATTCGATAAAAAAAATAGAAAAAATATACAAAACATACAAAATCATTTGATCATTGACATTGTACACTTACCTTTTTCAATCCTCGCGCGGATGAACGGAATAATTAACGTATGATCCGTAATAGGAATAAAAAAAATGTTATAAAAAAATCATAATAATAAATACAGAAATAATTAATTGAAGTGATAGAAAAGAAAAAAAATTTATATGCTGTACGAACATCGCCAGTATTATATAGTATAGAGTAGGTAGTTGTCGAAACCTCGTGTGACGTGCATTGAGATTTAAATATGAGATTATCGATTGATTTTTTTTTCTTATCTTTGTTTTTTTTCTTCTTTCTTTCCTTCGTCCATTTCGTGGGACGTATGCTACTCTTCTAACTGTACACGACGTGGATTATCATTAAAATTATTATTATTATTATTATTATTATTATTATGCGTGGGAGAAATATGGTGATTGACTTACGTTAGATATATGATTGTATAAATAATTTTTTTTCCTTTCAAATTTTCTTTTGTTTCGAATTTTCATTAA
Source organism: Athalia circularis (assembly GCA_963978495.1). Classification (NCBI taxonomy): domain Eukaryota; kingdom Metazoa; phylum Arthropoda; class Insecta; order Hymenoptera; family Athaliidae; genus Athalia; species Athalia circularis. The sequence continues at coordinate 37,065,917 of OZ021698.1, read as the reverse complement.
TATTAATAATCATTGTCGTATAGTATTTTATTTGCATAATAATAATAATAATAATAATAATAATAATAATAATTAGAAATCGGTTGTATGAAAATAATAAGCATAATTTTTTGTTCGATTTTCATTGTTCTTTAATTTTTAATTTTTTTTTCTATCTCAATTTTCTGATTTTTCTTTCTTTTGCTATGTATATATATATATAGATAGATATATATATATATATTTTAATATATATATATGAGTATATCGATGTACACTATCTACAAAGAACTGGCAGTTTCCTTCATCTTCTTCCTTTTCTTGATTTTTTTTAGTCGTTATTTTTCTTATTGTTTTGAAATTCGAAATTTTTTTTCGTCGCACAATGATACTGAATAATATAGGATATTAATTGAGACAAAGATCGAGAACAATATACAAGCATTTTTTAGTTATCAAAAAATTCTTTTGACGTCATATGTATATATATGTGTATATATATATATTTATATATGATATATATAATGTAGAGATAATATCGTTATTAAATTCAATTTTTGTTGTCTTGTGTGTGTGTGTTTTTTTTTTAATTTTTTTATTTTGCATTTTTTATTTATTTTTGTTTTCTTTCAAATCAATGATTCATATATTTGTATATCATGACGTATGTATATATGTATTATATAATAATTTAAAGTATACATAATATCGACTTTGCACATAATATTCTATATATAATATGATATATTTACAAGCGGCGCTTACATCATAATTATGATCATGATCATGACCATCATTATCATCATTATCATTATAGTAAATAATTTGACGTGTTTGTGTAGATTCTTTTTTTTTCTTCTCTTTTTGTATATCGTTACGGCACCGTCGCGCGTCTGATTTCTCGCCCTGTATTATTATTATTATCATTATCATTATTTTTATTATTATTATTTGTTCTTCTTTCATATTCCGTTTCAGCACTCCTCGTATTTATTTATTCATTCATTAATTTATTTCTTAATATTTGCGTTTCATCGGAAAATCTTGTTTTATAGAGAGATCCAATATATACGCTATTAAAAAGTTGTAACTCTTTTTGATTCTTTGATATTTTTTTTTTTCTCAATTTTTCTTCGATCCTTTATTGCAACGTGTAACGTATAGTGGGTCTTTTGACTTTTATATAATATACATTACACAATACCTATATGCTCGTGGTAATTGTGATGTCTCTTCTCATTTTTTGTGCGCCATTTTATTCACTTTCTCTTATTCGTTTGTTGAGTTTTCATCTCTTTTTGTTTTTTTAATTCTCTTTTTTTTTGGTATTCAATCTAATCCTCGTCACATCATTTTCAAAGAAAAAAAAAAAAGAGAAGACATTAAAAAAAAAGCTCTCATACATAGATACTCGACGTAATCTAATTATTTATATATAATTATAATTATCACTATCACTATCATTATTGTTATCATTATTATGATTATGATTATTATTAATATTATTATTGATATATCGTTATCATGTAGATATCTATAGTCATAATCATATATTCATCGTCGTCATCATCGTTATTGTTAATATTATTATTATTATTATTGTTGTTGTTGTTGTTGATATTATTATTATTACTTTTATTACTAATTTTATCAATACATCGTTTGGGGGTATCTATAATATTTTAATGAAGTTTGCGTATCACGCGGGCGAGAATGGTCTGTGAATTTGCGGTGGTTTTGGATTAGGCGGTGGCGTCGCCATCCTTATTAATCCTTGACCTTGGTGATGACCTTGGGGTGTTTGTTGCGACGAGGGTGGACTACCCCTTGATGAAGGGGTATGGGGACTTGGGACTGCTACTCTTAACGGACCCGTTACCGATAAATTCGTTGCTACCAATGGGGGACTGTGAGCTTCCGATAGACTGTCCGATAAACGGGACACGCCACCGTCGGACAAACGAGAACCTTCCGATAACCTTGATATTCCATCCGGTAGTTGGTGTTGAGGGTGCGGATGGTGAAGGAGACCTTCGTGAGGGTGTAAACGCTGCTGTTGCGGCGGTGGTGCTAAACCCAGAGGATCTGGGAGCCTGTAATTATATATAGAAAAAGAAGTGAGGATTTTTTTTGTTGTTTCTTTTTTTTTATCATTCGAACTTATATCCCTTGTAATCCTTGGAAGGGTTGATTCAAGCCTCTATACGCACGGTGGACGAGTGAGGTGAAGATTTGGCAAAAAAAAAAAAAAACGAAAAATACCGAATGTTTTCGAATCGACATAATTGATTGGAAATGATAATTTTTTACGTGCAGTGAGGATAGAAAAAAATTTCAAGGATTCTTATGAATTGTGCCGAAATCAACTGAAAGCTTTTTCTGAAAATGGCAGATAAAATTTTTACCAAGAATCACATATCCTGTTGGAGGGAAGAAATATTCTGATGTAAATCCGAAGATAATCGACTTACCTAGATCCGAGATCTCCTCTGGGTCCGACGGCTTGAAAGGGACTCGTTTCAGCGAGTCTGAAAATTCCACCGCCACCGATACTAGGGTGATTATTGTGTTGCGGACTGTGCGGTCCGAATCTGAAACCTGTCGGTGGATATTTGAAAGCTGGGGCGTGCGCAAAACGAAATTGCGACTGGGTCGGATCGAAGCGAAAGTTCAACGGCGGTGGGGGCAGAGGCCCCAGCGGGCCCAAAGGTACAGGAGAAGGTTGGTGAGTAGGTGGCGGTGAACTGGAAGGTGATGGGGGTGAAGTTCCTCCCAATGATATGTCGGAATCTTCCGAATCGCTACCACCGGGTCCCGGACTCAAAGTTCTCCTCTGACTTCCACCTCCCGGTCCCGAACGCTGCTGCATTCTGAAACGAAAAACAGAAACAAATCAATAATTTCTTTTTCTCTTTCTCTCTTTTTCTTTCGAAAATATTTTCTGTTCCAGACCCCCATAGTTTTTCTCATGCGGTTGTCGCGATCCGCTCGTTGGATTTTTCAGAGAATTTTAACCGAATCGATATCACGATCGCGTTTATGTTACATATATATGTACACCTTATACAGGGTGTATCGCGACGTATATTCTAACAGCTTTTGCGCGGGTGTTGAAAATGCGAGGTGGTATATACGGTATTGTTACGGTGGTGGTGACGGCGATGGTGGTGGTAACCGTGTTTTCGCTGCTAATTGAGTCGCGAGTCGACTGTACGTAGAGAGAGGAGGAGGTGGAGGAGGAGGTTGGAGAAGGTTGTCATGGCGACAGGAGGTTACATCCGAACCCGTGCTGCGACTGAATCCAACGTTAAAACCTCAACCGCAGGATTCACCGCAAAAATTTTCCGGCTCTTTTTTCTCTTCCGCCTGATTACCGAAGGACGGAAGGAAGAAAAAAACGAAAAAAAAGACTCGCGCGTCCCAGGTACCTACCTACATTTTCAACTATGGCTATTTTCACCCCATGTATGATATACCTGATCACACGCTTATAATATACTACAAATGCGAGAAATTACTGAGGACGAGAGAACGAGGAAAAAAAAAGAAGAAATCAGAAAATTCGTCGCAAAAAGAGAGGAGAACGAAAAAAAAATTTCTTACAAGGTGACTTAAAAGCATCGAGTGTATTCGGAACGCATATATAGTTGAGTCGAGTCGGTCGTTAGAGGGGTGTGTCTTTACCAAGAAATACATTTATAAACGATGACTTATCAACTTTGAGTTTTTTATTTTATTTTTTTTTTTACAAGGGTAGGAACGAAGAACAAAAAAAGAACTATTACATTTTCAACCTTATCAATGCAGGTCGTACAACGAATTGTCATTATGTTCGTTCAATTGAAATTTGGTTTTTCGTATTTTTGTACTTTTTTTTTTCAAAACTATACCTCGTCCTCCTTCCATTGGTAAAAGGGGGGAAGGGAAGGGTGAGGGGGGGAGGAGATGTATTTATACAATACTTAAAAAGCGATGGTGGTGATGTATATAGGAGAACATAATGGGGAGTCTAGAGGATATCATTTTAACAAAATCGTACCCCCCTCGTCGTGTTATGGGACACCATAATATGGAGCTAGAAATTTTAGTATATTAAGTACCTATACATACACATACGTATTACATACACATCGCATACTATATCATGTACCTATCTGTACACATCTATATATATATATGAGGTCTAGTGCAATTCACCCCATGATAAATACCCCGGTATTGTATATACTTTCTATTTTTTACTTTTTTTTTGTTCTTTCTTTCTTTTTCTTTCCATTCCTTTCTTTTTTTTTTTTTCTCTCGACAATGGAAATCCGCGGGTTTTGAGCGGTGCACAACGTACATATATATACATACATATTTAACGTACGTGTTAACGTGTGTATAGATTATTATGATTATTATTATTATTATATATATCGTTTGAAGAATCTGAGCTGCTGCTGCTGCTGCTGCTCTAAAGCATCGTTACAATAGGTAACGTGATACCCCGTAGCCGGGCGAAGAGGGCGCGTGATTTGGAGGAGAGGTTTTTTTTTTCTTTTTTTTTCTTTTCTTTTCTTTCGATTTGTCTTTTTTTTTTCTATACGCTGTTCGTTTTTAGTAGCCGCTAATAGAGACGTTAAAACGATACCGCTCTCCTTGCCCTTCTACGAGCTGTGCTGCATTTCAACCCCCTTTTCGTTCGAAATTCATTCGTTCTACTTTTGGTTTTTGTTCGCCTATATCATAGTCATTTTTCGCTTTAGAAACGGACTCCGGCTAGATGCTCACTTACGTACGTTTGTTTTGTTTTTTTTTTGTTTTGTTGATTTTTTTTGACAAACTAATTGAAATTAGGATAAGAAATGAAATGAAATTCTTTCCCTTTTCGTTGAAAAAAAAAGAACGAATTTTTTTTCTTGTGACATTTTTCTCGTTCTTTATTTTTTTATTATTTTTTTTTTGGTTGTATGTCTGTGGAATTGGGAAGTTATACATATACGATGCGTTATATTAGATGTGGAGGAACACGTCCGGTTGAAACGAAAATGGAAGAAAAAAAGATATTTTTTTTTTTTTTTAAAACGAGTAATGAAAATAAGAACGTTCGTATTCTACGGGGTGGAAAGAAGAGAGAAAAAAGGCGAAAGGGACTCGACTGCAGGTACGCGATGATTTGCAATATTTTCTAACTAAGAATATGGATTGTGTGTATGTATAGATATAATATCCTTCGTCAACAAATTTTTTCAGCTCTTCTTCGAGGGCAACTTTTTTAAAACGACAGACTGTTCGCGGGGCGAGATCGCCCGGAGTTATAAATTCACATATTTGATTCAACGAATCGGAAGTGAAGAAATAAAGAAAAAAAAAATACGCGAAAATGCTTCCGTTCGTTTTTGTCGGAGATTTGAAAATATCGGGAAGTACGATAGTCAAGAATACGAGTTACGAAGAAGAGAAAAATATCGGTTCTAACGCCTCCGCCATTTTGTAACCGGAAACGGTTGATATGGGAATCTAAAAAGCTCTGTCAAACAAAATTATATTATTTTAATTCTCACTGTACAGGTTTTTGTTCCATATACAACATACCGCGTTGAACACCTCATTACACATTTATACGCCCATATATGTGATGTGGATAATGTTTTTAGAAATTTTGACATGGGGGACAAACAATCTTTCGAGTTGAAAAATGGTCATCCAAAGTGTTTGCCGAAGTCCCCAACTAACTGCACAGCAGCAGCAGCAGCAGCAGCATCGTTTCTTCTATCTTTTACTTTTTCCTTTTTTTTGTTTCTTTATTTTCTCTTTTTCGGGTGTCGTGGGAAAAATCTACGAAAATTAAGTACTCCCCGTCCTTGATCCTTCGGGAGACACGTATTTACTCCTACACCTAGAATACATATATATATATATATATATATGTATCCTTAATCCCTGTTGTCTCAACTGAGAAACGGAAACCGACATTTTTCCTTTTCTTTTAAAATTTTGAAACTAAAAATGTCCGCATGATTCGCAAAATTATCCCGTCCATCATTTCGCGTTTTAACTGCTGCTGTTGCTACCGATGCGCTTCGATTGGTCATCCTAATCCCATTTTCCTTGCTGCCAAAGATAATTATATTTATCACCAGTGAACCGAAATTATGGTTACACTTGTAAATTTTTCAAGTTCCATCTGTACCGCGCTACTATATAAGTATATATAAGTGTACTTATTCACTCTGCAGAGATGTACATTAGGGGAGAATGGAGAATTTTTTTTCCAACGAACCGGGATAAACGGGTAATTAAATAACCGATCGGGGGAAAACTGCAGTTACACGGTTCATTGATTTTTACAAATTTCCGACGCCGCTCTCCACTTTTTCTCTTTTCTTTTCTACTCTCGCTCTCCTCCTTTTGCTTTACTCTTTCCTTTTTTTTTCGAAATATTACATTTTCCAGGTATGTTTATATATATCTGTACATAGGTATATTCTTATTATGTACTTTACTCCACGGTAATTAGGTACGACGGGGGCAGACATGTTCCTACGTACATTTAATGAACCGTTTATATTTCTATATAATTAGACACAGGCGTACAGAAGTGCACAGATGCTGATTTTTCTAAACTGACAGATAAAATTTCAATGTAACTTCTTTTTTGACTTATGTTTATAAAGAAAATCTCTCGTTTAAACCGTTCGTTCTTATCGGAATATTAAAATAAGGAGCATTGTATAATATATTTCTATGGTGTTTTATAGTGTTGAGAGGATCCGAAGATATATAGGACAGAAATGAGATGAGATGAGAATAGTCGCGGGGATCTTGGAAATCAGGGGATGAAGGGACGTCACGGGGAAAGAGGATGTTTGCCAGCAAACACCATAAGAGGGCTCTTAACAGATTCTCTCTCTCACACCCCATCTCTATTTTTTTCTCCTTTTTCTTCTTTCTTCTTTTCCTTCTCTCAATCCCATGTTCATATACAATTATACATATAACATACTATATAATATATTTGCCATTTTTCCTCATCTATTTTCCACGACACTTTTCCCGCCGAATGAAAATCGCGTATGATTTTTCGGCTCGATCTTCGGACCGGAGGAAAAGGGTGTTGAAAAAAAAAAAAAAAATAAACGAAGGGAGAAATACATACGTGTACTATTATTTAATACGATCTCTTTGAATGGCGAGTTTGATCGGGTCACGTGCCCCGCACTTGCGGTGTTACGGATCTCTTTATATATAAGGATATAATAGTTTAGTAGATTTTCAGGTGGCACAGCTTTTGATTTTGCTCTTATATAACGGTACCTACGTTCTCACTTTTAGCAGCGTCGCATCGAGTAGTTCGTTTGTAGGTACAACACTTCGACTGCTACATTCAAGGGTTATATATATATATATGTATATAAGTGTATACATATATATTCGTAGTACATAAGGGAGAGAACGATCGAGTGAATTTATACCGTCGCTTTCGAGTACTCTTGAAATTGATTATTCACTTTTCCTCATTATACATCTATAGTACTGCATCTAATAGAAATAAGTAGTTGAAAATTAGCTAGCTCCGTCTTATAGATCACAAAACACGTCGGACGTTTAGCGATTAACAAAAATTTGATGTGATTAACAAAAAATAGAAACCAAAAAAAAAATAAAAATCTATCGTTCTTTTCGAAATCTTTGGTCAAATTGTTTTTTCTACAGGCTCGAAGAGGAAGAGAGAAAAAAACACAAAAAAACTACCGCAAGAAGTAGAGGTACATCTGATATGTGACAAAAAAGAATTCGACCTACTCAAATTTTATGGGTAACGGGGCGTAAAAACTTAAAAAAAACTTTAAAAAAACTAAAATTTGTTTTCAATCCAAGCGTGTAATTTGACTTTGCAGCGGGATCGCGATATCGCGTGACAAAAAAAGGTACGAGGAACAAAAAAAAAGATAGAGCGAGACGGGGGGGATGAGAAAAAAAAAATATGTGTATAAGGGTAAGATGAATATCGTTTTTCCGAAAAACGATGAAACAAAAAATGTGGACGAAGGGAGTACGAAATAAAAAAATTTTTCTACAATCATAGAGAAGCGGTGTACGCGTCTAGAAAAAAAGGAGAAAAGAAAAGAAGATGAAAGATTTGAGATAAATATGGATAAAAAGTGGGCGTGACGATACGAGATGAGACGATGAGCGTCGGGTGGATGGATATAAGATTTCATGTAGGTTATATACGAATATCAAATTGGCGCGACTCGATCCTTCTTAAACCCTTGCTAAATTACCCCGTAAGCCTTTTGACCGCCGTCTCTATTTCCCCTTCGCCATGGTGTACATGGGCGTACATATGTACACCTAGATGCCTGTGTATGTATGGTGCATATTTTCATGGTGCTCCGAAGCAGCAGCGGGCTTTGTTGTACCAGATACCTTTACACACCATGAGATAGAGAGAGAGAGAGAGAGGGAGAGAGAGAGAGGGCGACTTTGTCCACTAAATTCTCTTTAGTTTGCTTTGGTATAGTTGAGTTTAGTTGAGTTTAGTTCAGTTTACCTCGATTTGGGTTGAGTTTGGATAGGCTAATTCGTAGACTGGAAATAGAGAGAGGAGAGGAGAGCGGAGAGGAGAGGAGAAGAAGAAGCGAAGTAAAATGAAAGGGACGGGGGAGACCGAGAGAGAGAATCGGAGGGATGATGCCGCTCTGTCGGCGTATGATCATTTTCTACCTCAGTAATAACCTGGAAACCCCCACAGGGCTTAAGATTTCAATCCACCAAAGAGAATGTTCCGTTTCTACAAAATTACACTCGCTTTACCTCCGCCAACAATCCTACTCGCTCTCCTCCTCTTATATACTATATATTAGGATATTATATACGTGCACGAAGTATCTTCCTGTATTTTTATTACGGTATCTAAAAATAAAGAAAAACACTACGCAACGTATCTGATCGCCGTGACGTTTCCTTTTGATAGGAGAAAAAAAAATGAAAATTTTCTTCTTCAAGCTCGAAGGCTCCTCACCCGGAAGTATGTATATCGCATTTTTTCGAGAGTCAAGTTCTGCTCGTTTTCAACCCTCGATTCGTTTTGCGGATATGATTTTACAACGTTCTTCTACCTACACTACGTGATTTCGATAAATTTAAATAGGATTGTCCCGCGTATAAATCATCAAAAGACCTTCAGGATAGAATCGGCTGTCTGAGAACTATAAATTTGTATATATGGGGGTGATTCGATTCTCTTTACTTTTCACATGTACCTATGTATATCTAACGTAACGTGCGCTCGCGTACCCCGAGGGAATTGGACGTAACTAAAAATTTAAATTTAATGCAATTTCGAACGATTACCCTTCCCAGTCAGTCAGTCAGTCAGTCAGTCAGTCACTGGATATTCTCTATGATCCCTTTCCCGTCTTTTTCTTCCCCTATTCCCTCCTTCCTTCTTCATTCTCTCTCTCTCTCTCTCTCTCTTCATTTCTCTCTCTTCTCAACGACGCGACGCGCCGATTCAAGGAGGAGAGTCCTTGATTGGCTTACATTGTCGATGCTCAACAGTTTCATGCTCGACTGACCAAAAATGAGGGGATATATCATTGCCAGATATCATATACTAAAGCTCTACGGTATATAGGGGGAGTAATACCGGCTGTATTACCTCGGTAACGTTTTCATGCCCTCGGGCGTTTAAATAAGAAGAAAAAAGAAAGTAGAATAGAAAATAGAAAAAATAAAAATAGACATAGAGATCATCATCTACGATAGGGGTAAAGAGACCGGGGGGGTGGGATACGCGCAGGATTATATTTAAAGTTGCGATTTCAACCCCCTCTGTGCAGTCACATCGAATGTACGTATAGTTTTTTAACCCCTCTCTCTTTCTTTCCACGTTATTATCATCATTGTTATAACTGTACCTATATACATAATTGTATAACGTGCACGTGTATTATACGAATATCGTGAAAAGTTTCGTCATACGATCCTTTCTCGTTATCCTTAATAGTTGCATGCATAGGTAGGCATGCCTATGTACGATATTTTTGGCACGATGTGTGACCCATGGGTGTCCTATGTACAATGTACATATGGGGTAGGTATATAGCGTGCGCTGTTATTCTGCAGGATCACTGCAGAGATCCTATCTCATTCAACCAGGACCAGGACCAGGATCAGGATCAGGATCAGGACTGTTGCACGACGCGTAGTGTTACCTTACACCGGGACCTATGTATAGGTATATATGTACTTTTTTTATACACATATATATAATTTGGGTATCGCATATATATATATATATATATATATATGTATACCGCGGTGACCGAGAGCAAATCATTTCTCGTTTTTACCGCAGATGTTAAAAAAATTGACGGAGACGGTAGCGAGAATGGTTATAAAATTAGAGATGTAAGAAACAAAAAAAAAGAAAAAAGATATATTTTTTTTATACGCGACGGCGTTCTAATTGTTCTTTTTTTTTTTTTTTGTCTTTATGCTTCTTGTAAAGAAAAGATGAAATTAAATCTGAGAGGCGAAACGAGTTGAGTGAAAAAAAAAAAGGAAAAAAGAATGCAGGGGCGAACGATAATTTTATTGTCTTGTAATAATAATATACATAGATATAATGAGATTGCAAGTCCTTAGGATTCGTTATCAATATCCACTTTTTTTTCTTTTTTTTTTATAGCTTTTCATATCTTTTATCCTTCAATAGGCAGAATTACGCGAATGGTGTGTGTGTGTATACACGAAAAATGAACGCAATTGGGGGTGTTTGAGAAATAAAAGGAGAAGAAGTAAAAAAAAAATCGAGAAGTTACAAAAAATTAGAAAAAGAAAGTAAGGGGAAAAAGAAAGAGAAAAACTTGTCTCGCGGGGCAATGCAGTGCACAGGCATGAATTAGCTAAACGAATAAAATTTCTTCCACTCGCTAGACCCTTCGAAGAGTAGCTTTTTCCTTGCCTCCAACCCTCGGGGAAGAAAATTTTTAAGATGACGAAGACGACGACTGATACGAGAATTGAAAAGCGGAATAACTTCAACTTCCCTTTTTCGTTATACGAATAGGTATAAATGTATAGAGAGAAAGAGAGAGAGAGAGAAAAAATCAACCCCTCCAAGTTACTCAGATTTTACATCCCGCTGCACTCTTCACTGCATTTTCACACGTACCTATGTAAATACATAAAATTTATATGTACGTACGTACATAGGTATATGTATATGAAGACGTTATCGTATTCATCTTCATGTTCATTTTATTCTTACTAGCATTGCATTTAATTTCATTTGTTTTTGGAATTTTTGAGCTCAAAATATATAAGAATAGCCTGTAAACGCCTATTGAACCATATCACAATCAAAAGTTAATTTTTGACCCTGAAATCGAAAGAATTCAAAGGGGTATACCTTCGATTCTTGTCGATTTTGGGGTCAAAAATCAACTTTTTTTCAAATCGATCGCAGGACATTTTTTTTTACGTATTTTGACCCCAGAAACACGAATCTGCAAGTCAAATTGATCTATCTTTAAAATTGATCGAGTTATCGCCAATTTTTCGCTTTTCGGAACAGAAAAATTGAGATATCTCGATGGGATTTTTTCCTAGCTCAATTTACTCAATGAATTCGTGTTTCTCAGGTCAAAATACGTTAGAAAAGCGTCCTACGATCAGTTTTAAAAATACTTCATTTTCCACCCCAAAATCGACAAAAATCTAAGGTACACCCCTTTGGATTTTTTCGTGCCGAAAATGAAATATTTTTAAAATCGATCGCAGGACACTTTTCTAGCGTATTTTTACCTGAGGAACACGAAACTGTCGAGTAAATTAAGCTAGAAATAAATCTCATCGAGATATCCTTATTTTATTACTTTTCGGAGCAATAAATTGGCGATACCTCGATCAATTTTATAGATCGCGAACTCAGAGACCCGAGGCTCATCTCGAATTTCAAGTTTTCATCTCGTATTTCGATTTTCGATTAGTCATCAACTTTTTAAGATAGCTGGATCTTTAGGTATATAAAAAATATACAAAAGTTGCTGTGTAAAATTCCAACTCAATTTTTTTTTTTCTGGTTTCGCCCCTGGTTAACGATCCACAATTTTTTTTCTCTCTCACCCGCAGAATTTTCAATCATCACTGATCATATGATCCTTTTTTTTCTACTTTCGTGGTGAAAGAAAAAAAAAGAAAAATAAGAAAGAAAGAATAAAAGATAAAAAGCTAAACGAAGCAAAATACGATCATCCCGCAGGACATCAAGTTACAGAGGGACTGTACAGTATATATCGTGTATATATATATATACATATTACGTAGGTGTACTCCTGAGGGATTTTGCAAAGAATCAATTCCGAAGCGATTTTCGGCGAGTTTTTTTCGCGAAGGTTGGTTGATTTTTCTTGAAGGGTCATAGACGTATCCTCCGTCCACCTATACTGAGTGGAAAGCGAACGAAGAGAGAAAAAAAGAGAAGATGAGTAAGAAGAGGTAAAAAATAAAGAAGTAAAAGTACGAAGAAAGAAGGAAAACGTCCGTTCGGTGGTATACGTTTATATACGTGTGTCGTCCTTCCTGACAGCATGCGCAGGACTCCCTAAATCAATTTCGGGCAATTTCCCGACAAGAATGGACCTCTTGAACGACAACCGGAATTGACCTTCGCGAAGGACCTTTCCAATTTTAACTCTGCCTTATCGAAGTACACAACCATACCCACCACTACATATCTATATACGTGTTACATACTCGTAGCATAAAACGCGAGCGATTTTCCGCGAGAAAACCTGCTGACGGACGCGTTACTCCCATACATGGTGTGCTCAGACCCCATAACACCATCGAATTAAACGCCTCTTTCCCTCCACTCCCCGACCATACATCGGCATTATTGTCATGATTTTTGCCGCGTTTTATTATCATCGTTATTATTATTATTATTATTACTATTATTGTTGCACAGGGTGTGATCGAGTCGTAGAATTTCTTTTGACCGGAAGTACCAGATCGTTTTGACTGCATGCCCCTCCCTTCTGCGATATCCTGATCCTTCCTCTACTATATGATATAGTGTACAAGGGCAGCCAGCAGCTGAAAGGAAAAAGTGACGAGGGATTTGCGACATTTTTCACGTCAAATACCGCGGAAAACATTTCTCGTCTTTCTTTTGCTCAGAATTTTTTTGTTTCTTCTGTTTCAACTTCCAAAATTGAAAATTTTGTAAATGTAGTTTTTCCTTTTTCTCTCTTTTTCAAAGATCGATTAAACCTCTTGCCGAGGAATTTTTTTGTTTTTTGGTTTTTGTCGTTGGTTTTGTTGCGTTGAACAGATTCGTACAGATATAATACTGCAGATGGATAACCGATGTTATTTTTGGTACAGTGCAAAAGGTGACGCTTGCATGGCGCAGGGGGTGGGGCGGGGGGTGAAGAGGGAGGTTGGGGATGTACGAAGCAGGTTATATGTATATATAGAGGGAGAGAATTTGTAGCTAGTTAAATTATTACGCGGAGGATGTATACAGACGTTAATATCCCGAGGGATTTATCACCCCTCCTCTACACACTTTCCACTTCTACATCCCCTTTACACATCCAAGTCCACTTGTTTCTTGCTATTGCTATCCTATAAACTCTCCCTATGTACAGACGATCCCGGTGCAGCGCACCATAAACTCGATCTTTATTGTATCTATTCTATGTATATTTTCGCGGTCCAAAAACAAAGGAGGGTGTAAAATATAAAACAATATATACATATATATATATATATGAAAGGCGGCGTGACGCGGAAAATGAACGAAAAAAAATAAAACTCACCCGCGAATTGATGTATTGTACAATATAGAAAATTCTTCGAGTGTTGTAAATTTGATAATATTTCTATGTTTTGTAAAACGATGAAAATTTATATTAATTATGAAATCATTATAACCTGAAGATGATGCTATATAGTCGCGAGAGTCATCCCTGCGTTTAATATATTCAATATTATTATCCGTGAGGATCATAATGAAAATTTTTGGTAACTTTGATAATTTTAACGCGCCCGAAAATCACGAAGGATATTAAAACTTTCCTCGATTATAACTATATAGTGTAGGGATGATGTGATTTTTATCCACAGGTAATATTTTAAGGATGTGAGGATTTTTTTCATTATGTATATCGTGGGGATTGAAAATTGGAAGGAGAGAAGAGCGAAAAATATTGAAAGTTAGAAGAAGAGATTGAGTTAATTTTTGAAAATTTTCTGTTGCAGATAGATGTAAAATTTACTGTAATATGTATAGTAGCGGTTCGTTCTCCGTGCTCGACGACCTCGCCGTCGAATGGTTAAGTTTGATCTTATCATTTGCGTTTACACAAAAAGCCGTAGAATTAAAGCAGTATATAGTAGCGATCTTTCCCTCCCGTCATTCCCTCTTATCCTCACGCGGATGTATAAATTTCTGTATACGTAGACGTCGCGCACACGTGCATCGTGTATATGCGGACGTAGGCAAGGCGCGAGGGTAATTATCCACATCAACGCAAACAAAAAGCACCAACGGGCATTGCATAATAATCATCGCGTATACCTCCTAAGTATATACATGGGAAAAACGAGGGGAAGGAGGGATCGCGCGCTTGATGTCTACTCAGTTTTGTAATTGCCTCCTTATCCGAAATCGCACGATTAATTTCACGTTTTAATAATAATATGTACACGTACAAGTATGAAAAGATATATACTTACACTGCATTAACACAAGTATACACGCGTGCAACCTAACCTGACCCGACCGTTTCGAATATAATTTTCATTCGAGTGAACTCCGAGCTCTCGACTTGGAGACCAAAATTTTTATACGTATATAATACGAAATACCTAAATTTATGTGCGATGATCAGCTTCTTTTTTTCGTTCGATCGATTTTCATTTTGATTTGATTTGATTTTTTTTTTTTTTTACGGAAGGATACAGCGGTCGAGGTTCTTTTTTTTCTGCTCTATCGTTAGGATTTCTGTCCTCCCTAACTGATTGTGCGCGCGGTTTCGTAATTCATATATGCGTTTTTAATATCCCCATAATTCGTGAAAACTGCAAAAGTTTTGGCAGAGTATATCATACATATATGTCGTAACTATATAGCGGCTGTGTGTAGATGACCAGCTGCAGCGTCGCTTGATGATAAATTTTTGGTTGTTTATTTTTTTTGTTTTTTCTGACTTCTTAATTTTTTTTTTCACTCTGTACTATCCGTGTACAGTAGAATGGATAAAGCGCGATGGGTATTCCGCAATTGATGAAAATATAATTTCTTTATGTAACGATTTTTTTTAATAAATCATTATACCGCACATGTATAGGTGTACATACATGTAGTTTCATGTAATGATAACCATGTGATATATATTATATGTTATATATATATTAATGTACACCAAAACGCGAAGCACTTTGCAGTTTATCGTACTATGAGATCTTGTTGCCAGAAAGTGTCGCTTTTCCCCTCAAATTATAACCCGCGGCGGCCATTTTTACTCCCGGATATGACGTCGCTTTTACCTCCTCCTCCTCCTCCTACTACTACCTTCTCCCTTCCTTTTACCCCCCTGCTGCTATGCCGCCACCTATATCACCTGGATATATACGTCTAGATATATACCTATAATAAGAGACGCCCATACAGTTATTACCGAGATATCAACTACGATCTCCGCGTATTCATTTATAAAAACTACACTACCTATATACACGTATAGATACATACACTTATTTATTATACCTATGTACACATAAGGTAGTTGTTTAATTTTTCAATTTTTTGATTTCGTTCTTGGTTTTTTTTTTTTTTTCAATATCGCATAGGTAATTTATTTTCGTTAATCAGGTACTTTATTTCTATTCATATTCGATTTTTTCTATTGTCAGTTCGAAAAACGAAGAATTTTTTTTTTCACAATCACGGAATCTATAAATAATCGCCATATTTCATGTTACGTAAAGGTCAGAAAAATTCGATCCGATCGTAGCTGTGGCAGCGTTTGGAAAAAAAAAATTTCTTCGAGTGTGAGTTTTTTTTGTTTTTTTTTTTCTCTCGTCAATTGCAAAAATAACAAAAAAAAAATCAAGAAGACAGAGAGAGGAAAGTTTGATTTATACTTATACATATATATATATACGTTTATATGCATTATGCACATGTGGATATATAAATAGAATAAGGAGGTCAATTTTAATAATTGTGTTATGCTTTTATAACCGACTAAAATAGGCGGTCGTTTCTATTCCGATGCACGTACCTACCTCTGAAGTGGTAATTGCTCATGGGGTTCTGAATTATCAAACGGATCTGGACACACAATGCTTGCTTTAGCTTCTCTCTTTCTTCCTCTCTCTCTCTCTCTCTCTCTCTCTCTCTAACGATACTCGCGTACACATAGGCGTATAATTTTCACGTACAAAAGTGGGAGTCGCGAGCTGATTCTCTTCACCTTGTTAAACCTGAAACTATACACGTATATAGGTGCGTCGAAAATCGTGATGTTTTTTTTTTTTTTTTTTTATAATTAAAAAAATGGCCGACATTTAGCGATAGAAATTGC
Source organism: Athalia circularis (assembly GCA_963978495.1). NCBI lineage: Eukaryota > Metazoa > Arthropoda > Insecta > Hymenoptera > Athaliidae > Athalia > Athalia circularis. Next base: position 37,049,346 of record OZ021698.1, on the reverse strand, counting down.
ACAATATGGCTGTGTAGTTGTAAAGTTTTTAATAAACTCTATAATGTACGTGGATGTGAGTGAAGCGAAAATTGAAAAAAAAAAACAAAAAAATCTGTGAGATAATTTTTAGATAATCGATTTATGGATTTTTGTATCATGCTTTGCAAAATCCAGATGATATCGCTATGATCAAACGGGCATTTCGTTATCTTGGCTCGGAAAGCGAATGAAAAATTTTTATTCCGTAATAAATTTCTGTTTCTTTTGAAACACGCACACCATATTACAGGCTGCGTATACATATAACGGAAATATTATATTTCAATTTGTTAGGCCTTATACGTTATTTTAAAATGAAACGCCTTGTACAATAAGAAAAAGGTAGAAGATGAGAGTGTGATTGGTACGATGATAATTTATCATTTTCAAGTTGAATAAAAGGAAGAAAAAGAAAAAAAAAAGCAACGCTCGCTACTCGCTGCTTCCGTCCGCGGTGAAGAGACCCCATATACAACCTGGTTACCAACGTCTTCTACGCTTTAATACGCCATGTAATTCGTAATTTTATAACATCGCAACGTAACGCCATGTTAATGTGAAAATTCGAGTCTCGATGCACGAAAATTATGGCTAGGTTTTTGTTTCTTGTTTTTTTTTTTTTTTTAATCCACGTATGAATTCATATATCATTACAGGGTGGCAAATATTTTCGGTTTGGTTTTTCGAAATTTTTTTTTCTCACACGTCGCGTATGCAAGGTCTGCAGTTTTGACAGATTACGTTTTTCCGACGAGGAAGTTTGTTTTTTTTCAGAAAAAAATATATTCTCACGTATTCGCCGAAAATATCTCACGTTATTATACCCTGGTATCGAAAATCGGTATTAGCTTGACGGGAAAAAAAAATGTCGACAAATAAAAACGGTACAAATAAAAACTAAGAATATTGCCAATCTTTTTTGAAAAAATTTCTTACACACACAGGTTTTTGCGGACGACTAAATAAAATACATGTATGAAATAAAACTTCGAATGTCGTCATCAATTTGAGCAGATGTTCCCGAGTTTTTGTAGTTTTATTTCGCGGACGGCGACGGCGGCAGCATGTTTCGAAAAAATGAGTAGATAAAAAAAGAAGAATGAGAAAAAAGAAAAAAAAGAAAGGGCCAAGAAGGTGGAATGGGAAAGAAAAGGGTGGTGGTGGGTTGTTGGTAGTGGTTGTTGTCACGTGGTGTTGAAACACAAGAGCCAAAAGTTGACAAGATAAGCCGCGGCGAAGAGCTGTTCGTCCGTGTTTTTTGTCAAGTTCGGTGCAGTGGTCAGGCCGTATATACCTATATGCATGTGCATCTACACATGTGTACAGTGTACGTGTGCATAAATATATGTAGAGAGAACGACGATACGACGATGTGAATCGCAAATTGGATTATAATTTGCCGGAGATAAGTCACGGTGTTCTCCGGAGTTGCGGAGGAGAAACGGAAGAAAAAAAAAAAAAAAAAAAAAAACAGAATAAGAGAAAGAAAAACAGAAACTAGAAATAAAAATAAAAAAAAACTTGAAACAAAAAAGTTTGCGACCAAAGAAGAAAATATATAATATATAATTCATAAGTGAGAAGAAATATCTCCTTATAGTGTATATATGTAGGTACGCCGAGACGAGACAGTTGGAAGAAGAATCTCGCGAATTCCATATGTGATACATATATGTACGTGTAATACTATAAAATACACGTACGTGTTTTCCTTGGGCTTCGCGCGTTGCTGCCAATTATTTAGTAATTGAATGTGGCTCCCGCGGAATAAGAATAAGTGTATGTGTGTGTGTGTATAAATACATGTACGCGTATACGAAGAGAATTGTAAAAAGAAAATATGAAGAAAATAAAGGAGAAGAGAAGAGTCATCGTTTAAATTATCATTCCTCGCCATACCTGCGAGTTACATTTACACCATGAGGTGTATATTCACGATACATAGAACCTAATTCACCTTACACATATGCATAGTGTATGGATGCCAGATTTCAAATAGACAAGCTACTCGACAGCCTCGTACAGAAAATGACAAGCTTACTGCTACACATGTGTATTATATGCAGGGTACGTATAACGTTACATAGAAATAAATTTATATATTCACGTAGGTATATAAATTTTCTATAAAGACACATATATGTACATTTATTATTACAATTCTTTCTCATTTATTTATTTTATTCATTTATTTATTTTTTTTCCCAATTTTTTTTATACACTTTCGTATATATGCAGCCTAAAAATTCATACGCGGTACGGACGCCCGGTATATATTATATTTATAATGTGAGCAGGCGTTTTTTCCTCTTTTATTAAATATCTTTTTTTCTTTTTTGATTTTTGTTTTATTCTTTTTTTCGTTTTTTTTTTTTTTGGGTTTAATACGAATATGGCTCTCCACTCAGAGCGGCCATATTTGTTTAATGACGTTGCATAAAACGTGAGCACAGTATATATATATGTGCGTGCGCGTGTGTGTGTATAGGTATGTATATTTTTATGTATACGTATTTATAGACTCACCCAAAAAAAATTTCGACCCGAGTTGCAACGATCAACGTGTGATGGCATATCATTAACATTAATTATAAACTCCCATGGCTTATTACATACCCAAGGCTCGTGTTAATACACACACATATATATATTAAATATGCGCTAGAGATCATTGAAAAATGTATCGGAAAATCAAAATTTTTTTTTTCTCCTAAATTTTCTCTTCCATTTTTGAAATTTGAAAATTTGTTTTTTTCTCCTACTCGGATGGTAAATCCATATATGGTGAAAATGTACAAAATTCGTGTCGAGTTAAAAAATAGTTCGTAATACAGACGACGCTTTTATGTATTATATTTACACAACCGCCCCTATGTAATGCGCATAGGTGAATATGTATAAATAAATGCGTGTTATATCGTATGTGCGGAAATAAATGCAGCGTTAGATTTTCAATCTCCTTTAACACGCGTTTCGTTCGTATATGTATATGTAACGTGAGGATTAAACTCTTGCAAATGGTAATCCCGTGTGTAGGCAAAGCAATGTGTACATATGTAATGTATATTTTATATATTTTATATTTATATATATATATATGTGTGCAGGGGTGTGTGTATAGTCATGTTTTTACTAAGGGGTGACGCCTTGCAACCCCTACGCTTATGGTACCTACTAATACTTATGTGTAAATACACCGTACGTGTGTGTATATTGTAGTCAATTTGTTCATGGTGTTTGCCATCTTGTTTGATCTTTGAACTCGCTTCGATTGTTTTTGTAAAATTTTTTTCTGCCTTCATTCCTCTGTTCGTTTAATCATCGCGAGACAAAGAAAGCCCGATATACCTAAGGTAAATCGGGTGTATCGAGATCCTTAATCGTCGGTAAATGAAGAAAAATCAGATAGCGAAGAACAAAAAATCGGCGTCTGCAGAACGTCGAGATAACGAGGCGCGGGAGCTGGGCGTTAATGTTTTGCGGTGGAATTGACAGTGGTCAATGAACATTTTTCCTATAGATACATGTATACAGAGAATAACAATACGCAATATCGGAATCGCTGGTCGTCATTTGTTCTCGAAGATTCTCTTGGCAATTTGCGAGACGATTTACTACGGGGCGGACTGGTATAGTGTACCGTCGTTTGTCGGAAAGCGTTCGTACACGTCGCTCTTTTGTTACTATTATATGTATTGTCCAGTTTCTTAACGTTAACGACGTCTCGTCACAATCCGTCGTCTTCTTCTTCTTCTACTTCGACGTCGTCGTCGTCGTCGTTAACACCGCAAAACGATCATCGCCTTCGCACCCGTAGTAGGAATTCTACCTTGACGATTTTTCACACGAAAAAACATCGTTTCTCTTACCCCCTCACGCACACACACACTCACACACCTGGTAAGGTATTTGTGACTGTGTAAGAAAATATTTTCCATCCTTTTTTTCGTTTCTATATAATTTTTACGAAATTTTCTTATTGTATCCCCTTTCCTTTGAGAAATTTTCAATTAAAATACATTTTCTTTTCTTTCTTTTTTAAAAATGAAAAAAAGCAGAAAATTTACATCCGTGCCTCCGTGACATCCTATATTATATATGTATCTACGTTATATGTACGTCGTTTTTTTTATTTATTTTCATTTTTTTAAATCGCGTTTCGTGTATCGCGGGTCGTGTGAAAAAAAATACGTATGTGTACACGTATGTGTGTGTACAAAATGGAAATATTTTTGTATGTATATATACTAATATGTGTATATATATACCTAGTTATACCATATTATTGCGGTACCGTGGCTAATTGACACGCGATATATATACCTATAAAAGTGAGAAGGTATCAAAAATTTTGTATACATATATAGATCGTTACATAAGGTGTACCGAATTATATTATAATTTATAACACCCTATACTATCCCAAATTTTATTATTACATATTATTATCATTGTTATTTATTTTTTTTTTATACGTTTTTTTTTTTTTTTTCACCGAAACAGAAACAAAAATTTTACCGTGATAAATCTGAAATTTAATTTGTCCGGCGCGGTATACTTATATACCTATTATATATATATTACATATATACATTACGTACACACCCCTCAAAAAGTGAAAAGGAAACAAATAAATTGAAAAAAAGTAAAAGAAAAAAAAAAAAAAAAAAGAAACGAGTCCGAAAATGAAATTGAAGAAGAAGTATTCAAAAAACGATATGTATAACACGTATATATCCGGGCGGGGTTTTTCTTTTTTCTTTTCCATGCGTTAATAATTTGTTATATTCCATTAAAAACACGAGTTATGTAAAGAAAAAAGGAGAAATACGTGTAATGTGGTAACGTGTCATGTAGGCATACAGATATACGTGTTATGGGTATATAAAATATACGAGTCTAAATTCTGATTGAATAATAAACGAAGTATAATATATACAGCGTGAGATACACATGAGTAGATAATGTGGGTGGAAAGCGGGATTTACATTAGTACGTATTAAATTTTTAAAATCCTGTAATTTCATTACGTAATTCCCATCTGCGTGAGTAAAAAATTTCGTTTTTGTCTTTTCTTTCTTTGTTAAATTTTGTAAAAAAAATTATTTTTTTCGCCAAACCACATCGCGTATAATATACGTATACACATAACATAATATTACGGCTTGAAATCGAAAATGAATTTTTGATTTTATCGTTGTTGTTTTATTTCTTTTTTTTTCCTTCTGTCTTGTATCATAAACTCCGCTTCGGGGTGCGAAGTGAAAAAACCAACCCAACGACCCCGGATATAAAAATAAATGAAATTTAATTTCCTCTATAAAAATCTAAAAGTCCTAAATCTTTCTTTATAAACTACTCGTCCGTCATCGATCGTCGCTTTCACACCCCAAAGCCCCAACCCTCAACCCCCATTTCTCCTTCCTCAGTTCTTCGTGTACACGAGAACGTCGAGTTAAGTTGTCGGCAGGGCTCTAAGTCGATAGTGTTTTGTTTGACCCTATGAGCGACCTATACGAACGCCAATATAAAAGTCTCTCATGTGTCTCGTCTCGTTTCGTATACATATACGTGCATGGAAGTACACTAGAGTTTTTTTTTTTTTTTTTCTCTCTCTCCTTTTTCTCTCTGGAAAAGAGAGGGACGGGGATTGTGAAGAGAATAAACGGGGGTGCAAACAAAACACACTCGAGTATATCCTGCAGGATAGGGCGATGCTTCTACTTCTGCTTCTGCTTCTGCTTCTATTTCTACTTCTACTTCTACTTCAGCTTCTCCTATGTTGCTGTTACTACAGAGAATCGAGTGTCACTTGTTTTCATCCATCGGCGCCAAGAATCCCGGGGGAGGTCTACAAAGTACCTATCGCTCTTTACACCATATAGGTGTATAAATACATATATACTGTATACATAAAGTCGAAATGAGGGTAGCAGAAAATACGCGCCAAAAAAAATACTAAAACCAAAAAAAGTGAAGTTGAACAGAAAAAATGCATACAGGTAAATGAAAAGAGAGGAACGATCATCCCTTCCGCACGATCACATGTCGGATGGTTTTTTCTTTTTTTGGTTTTTTTTTTAATGTAGTATATGCAGCGGAAAAAAATTTTGGCGGCAGTTTTCCGGCGGGCCAATGGGGTAAGGAGGTATGAAAAAATTTCGGTAGGTATATACGTATGTAGCAATCGATCGTTACAAAATTTTCCCTTCATCTCGCGCTTTTTCAACGCGCCCTTCTACTTTTCTCCTACCCCCATCATCGTATCCGTCTGTTCCGGCACTCAAATCTGCAGTCAATTGTTTCCAGCTAAACTGTTTACCTTTCAGAGGGTGGAGAGAAAGAGAATGACAGAGAAATAGAAAAAAAAAAAGAAACAAGAGAAAGAAAATAGAAAAAGAAAGTATAAAAGGGAGTGGGAGAGAGAGAGAACAAAAAGGAAAGAGAAACGCTGTACCACCCCCTGTATACGTTTTAAGCCGTTTTGTTTACACAACTAAATAGACGTGAAGACTGTTTGTAAGTCTAGAATTTGAAAAAGAGAAGAAAAAAAAAACAGATAAAAAACGGGGGATCGTTTAGAGGGAGAAGAAAATTGACAAAAATCGTTCCGTCGAGCAAATGAAGAAGAGAAAATGAAATGTAAAAAAATGTGTAGGGCTGACTTCGTTCGGTAGAGATGTACATATCACATATATGGACGGTAATAAGCAAAAATGTTGTAACCAACAAAAAAAATTTTTTCTTCATTCTAAACTACGAATTTTTCAAAAATGTTGGTTAGGACGTTATTGCCTAATACCATCCATATTATAGTATTTGGAAAATTACTCGACGATCATTATCACGTGGATATATTTTGTTCTTTTGTTTTTTTGAATTTCCTCAAAATTTTCGTTTCTTTGTTTTTTCGTTGTATACGTGAGAAAGTTATAACTTACAATATATGCATACCGTATATACACGTATATTGAGAGAATGGAATTCTCGCGAGGTGTTCGGATTAAGATTCTATGGAGGATTAAGAGTCATCTAGTTATAAATTCTGCTATGTAATCATTTTCTTCCAAAGGATGCGCACCAATACCACCGTTTGCGGCCGAAAGCATCCAGGCTTTAAATAGATAATAGGTATAAGCGTACAAAATTTTCAATCTACGGTGATCAACGAAAATAGATGATTATACGATGGTTAAGACATCGTCATCATCCTCATCATATATACACGTTATACGCATAAGGTACACACCGACCATCGTCCAAACTATCGGAAAAAAAAAAACAAAAAACAACAACAATAAATAAATAACTAAACAAATAAATCAAGATTAAAAAAGAGATCGACACCAAAAGCGTATATGAATCTATCGAACCTCCTCTCGTGAAATTAAGACACTGTAACTTTTGTTTTTTACTATTACACTATCATGTGTACATCTATAGTATATATATGTATATGTATACCTATGTATGTATGTGATGATGACGACGACGATGATGATGATGGGGGTTTTCAATTTGAAAACAATTAATCATCGCCATCTTTTCACCTTCCCCTTCTCCCCCATACCTACAGTATATGCCCCTGAATACTTTGAAATATATTGCGCGAGCCCGGGGTGTCAGGGGGGGGGGAGGGATATAGTTGGGATAACGGCTTAATTATAAAACAATCACGTGCGTCTGATCCTTGTGTATATATTATATATGTATATATATATATTGTATTTGTGAGCTATGAGATCTAATAACGAACCATCGCGCGAGCTGAAAGAGATCAATTCTTTATTTTAAACCTACGTCAAAATTTTACTCCATAACCGTGTATACGTGTATAAACAATATCTGCCAGATCACCGTCCGGTCGTTTATTAAACCTGCAGGAGCTTTCGATCCTGCGCGCCCATAAATAGTAAAGGTATGTAGGTATGGATAGAATAGATTTTTACGGCGCAGCTTATAAGCGCGGTGCATATGTGAATTAGGTTGGGTTAAAACAGTAGAAATTTTTCATTCTCGAATTTTTTTTTTTTTAGTCTCAAATCTTGAAATTCCGAAAAATTTTCCAATCGGAAAATTTAAGCTCGTATGGGGTGCAAAAGCAAGCTACCATATTCTTCCTTTTTGGTGGGATAATTGTCTGTAAATTTGTAATGGCATGAAAAATTTTCCGTGCAGTAAAAAGTAATGAAAAATCCTGAATAAATTGCGAGGTGTGTATTGCGGGTGAAAAAATAATTTCGGTTAATACCTCGTGAAATTCGTGAACACTCGATGAAAGAAATTTATTATTTTCATTTTCTTCTTTTATTTTTTTGCGAATCACGAATCCGGCTAAAATCGACGAGCAAAATCGCAGAAGAAAGAAAATCTGCTTTCTTTTTTTCACCCCAACGAAGCCGAGCTTTTCAAATCGGGAATCGATAACCATTAGTATATCTAACGTATAATGTGAAAATCGATGCAGAAACAAAAAAAAAGAAAAGAAATTTGCGAAACAAATCGCGTTTAACTAAAGGTTTGGAAAACAACCACCCTTAGTTTTGTTTACGAAACAATAAATTATACGTATCTAAAGATTTCGTGATTTATTTCACCCCTCCGATAAGATTTGGTGGAAAAAAAAAAACAAAAACCAAAAAAAATAGTAAAACAAAACGAGAAAATAAATTTATTTATACTCTCGCACAGATATTTATAATATATATTTTTTTCTCTCGTTCTGCAAGAATATATAGGGTACCGTCTGATCAAAAAAAATTTAATAGCTACATGTTCTGATCTGGTGGGAGAAAAAAAAGTATTTTCGTCCATCGAAAAAAGATACAGAGCGAAATAAATAGAATAGAATTATATATAAGGGTTGAAAAATTTGGTTTGCTTTTTGGCTCAGGGGGGGATTCGGTAAATTGCTCCGCTCGACATATATCACACAGTAAAACGGTCGAGGTTTCGTTTACGTCAAATTTTTCTTCTTTTTTTTTTTGTTTTTTTTGTCGATTCTCCTTATGGGGTATTTTCTCCATGTACAACGAATGTTCCGGAGGTAAGCTCGGGGTAAGTGTGTGCGTTTATAATGCCATCAGCACCTGTGTGATATAGGGTTCCATGTTCGTTTCTCCTCCTCATCATCATCTTCCTCCACACGATCTTCCCTCCTCTTCTTCATCGCCCTCTTCTTCGTCTGGAAGAAATTCTCCTCCTGCTTTGGCTGGTTTACCGTTTTTCAGATCACGGGGTATCCGGTTACCGGGGATATTCAGGTACCGAATATGGTGTTTTCCAAGGACTACCTCGTACACTCGTACAGTATAAAAGACCTACCCGCCTGCCCGTTCGCTCGCTCGTTTGCTCGTTCGCTCGCTTATACTTGCTTTGCTTCCAAGCCCCCGGGCATGAGGGTGTATCAAATGTCCCATGCGGTTTCGTCTATGGTGTCCTGTATAATAACGTCGCTTTCCTTCTCCTCCTCCTCCTTCTCCTGCTCCTTCCAACTTCCCTTCCCTCAACCCTCCTTGTTTCATGGTTAATTAAACAACTGACAATCTGACCGCGCGGTAGTACCAGCGGCCAGGAGGTCCCTGTTCTTCGATATGGTACGTCTGTACCGTTCGTATTATTATACCTATAACATTATAAACCACCGTGGGGATCGAATCGGGTGATGCGGAGAACGGGGGGGGGGGGGGGGGGGGGAGGATTTTTTGGACCATGAATGAACGAGGAGACAACCGGCTCCTATATGTATATACGTATTAAAAATAAAAGAAAATTGAAAAAAAAAAAAAAAAAAAAAACGTACCCCGAACTACACACGCACCACAGTTTCTGGGGATTTTTCGAAAAGATCGGAGATCGGATCGGATCGTCATAAATATATCGCTTACCAAGATTTTCCAACGATAATATTAACCTACTGACGTGTTCAACGATATATATATATATATCTATAGATAAAAAAAAACAACAACAACAAAAAAAATAGAAGCAGGGCGTACAATTCTTTCTTCCATAGATCTAATGCCGTATATATTGTATAACGCTGGGACCTTTTTTATCATTTCGTTTTTTTTTTCTCTTTTCTTTTTTCGTTTTCTCTTTCTTCTCCCTTTTGACATTCACTCCAATGATCTCCTACCTGAACGATCAATTTCAGTGTTTAACCTATACGCTCTATTAATAATATCTCTTTGTTCTCGCGATAGAAGAAAAAAAGAAAAATCGTTCCAAATTCGTTCGATGTCCTTTTTTTTTTTTTCTTCTTTTCTTTTTCCTATTTCTTACTTGCGGGGGGGGGGGGGGGGGATGGGAGTTTTGTTAAGTCGTGAGGCAAAAGGGGTAAGATAATAGATAATAGATGAATGTAATGAAGGGTATTTACGACCACCATCATCATCATCATCATCATCATCATCATCATTTACTGGCTGTTGTTACACCCGTTAGCGTCTGAACTATACGGACGTCTAAATCTGAGTAATTAGCAATTGTACATCTCAGATAATCGATTATACTATAATGGGGTAGTGTCGAGTTATATTCGAATGGACATGAGGATCTCTACCATTAACGATTACAATTACAATTACAATCACGATCATCGCAATCAAACTGATCACCAGTTATTACAATTATATTATTAGTATAGGTGTATACTGTGTTCTTCGAGTACATTATATGTATAATATGGACTCATTCATTTCGCTGTTAATTCCTTTCATCTTTTAGATTTTTTCGAAACTCCTCGATTCTTTTGTTTCGACTATTAATATACGGTAGACAAATTACTATTGAACTTTTTTGTTTTATTTATTTTTTTATTTTTTTTTATCGAAAACTTTCGACCCCATGTTACGTATATATATGGTTGAAGAATAAAAGATATGAAATGAAGAGAAACTTGAGGAAAAAAAAAATGAACAAGAAAAAGAAAAAACAAAATTGGACAGAGAAAAAGAAACAGAAGATTCGTCTCCTAGGCGGTCTCGTGCGACGGAGCGTGATTAATATGGAAGGTTCTTAATATACGAAAGCAAAACGCCTTGCGCGTTGAGGGGCCTTTTCTTTTCGGTCTTATAACCTAACCACCGTATTATACCCTTATACTTCTCCTACTTCTTCTTCTTCTTCTTCTACTTCTTATTTCTCTCGGTGTGTACGACGATATTTCATTCTTATTATGTTCTAAGAACAATAACTCGATCGAATTATGAAGCGAAAAGGAGCGAGAGCGTTGCCGAAGAAGAAGAAGAAGAGGAAGAAGAAGAATAAGAAAGTGGTGGGCAGTTAGGTAGGTGGGTATCGGTTACCTTATGACCCCTTTCATAAGCTGAATATACCGAATCGCTCCTTTCAACGCCTCGTAAAAAAAAAATTCTTTTCTCATCCGCGTCCCGTAGGTTACATGGAGCTGAACTCTGCACCACTTCATATTATATACTTCCCCTTATACGTTTATTCCCGACGTGCAGTATATCTGCGGCTTTATTTTATCTTTATCCGATCCCTTCTTTTGTTTTACAAATATCCAATATACTTCGCCGCACGATACGCGTCTCTCTGTCTTTCTCTTTGACCTCTATAAATAAAAAAATACAATGACAAGAATAATGATGATAAAAAATACTTCCTCCTTCGACTTCATCATTTATCTATTTATTCACATATTTATTTGTTTCGTTAATCAACGCCACGTTCTAACATCCCCCCCCTCAGCCCCCTGCCACCCCACGTACACTAATGAGCGACGATTATCGTTACAATCATCATCGCGGTCATTATAATCCGAAAGCGATGAACAGAAGATATTGCAGGACGTGTGTGAAGAAAGATCTTCGAAGATGGGGGTGATCTTCTTGTGATGGAGAAGAAAAAAAAACGAATTGAAGTGAAATGTATTTTGCCGATTGATATAATAATGATAATCGGATGCGATATTATTGCGTTCGGTTTGGAAAAATATTGCGAGGATAGTCGAGTGAACAAAAGCAGGTTCAACGATCTCCCGACAAAGGTGGTGGTGTTGGTAAAGTGATAGTTATTCGAATTACGATTGAAATTGAATAGAAATTGTTAGCAGTGGTATATATAATGTAGGTGTTGATACGAAAATAGAATTGCCAAATGCACGCCAAGCACGCCCCTGCACTACTTCCATACCATCGAATAGTTGGTAACGTTGAAAGCCCGAGAAACCCAAATCGATATTATATATATTATATACGAGACAAATTAGTTACTTGTGGTCCAATATCTGGGGTTCCCTGATATTTCAACCCCCATCATCGCACGTATGGTGGGTATGCACATTCAGGCTGCTGCTGCCACGTCGAGATGTGGATCGTATAAAACCGAAGCGTCGTCTATGTGGCGTTAGAATTGGCGTGCCATAAGCGGGGCGCGGGGGGAGGGGGGAAAAAACCACCCCAACTCTCTTTCACTGTATTATAGGGTCAGCGTGAAAACAAGCCGCAGCACGCATTCAATAATCGAGACAAAAAGCGCGACTGGTACAAGACATCGAACGCCGCATGTGAAAAACAAAGGAGAAAGAAGGGAAAGAAAGAAAGAGAAAATCGACTAATGCTCCGAAAACGTCATTACACGTGTGAAACTTCCGACACGAAATTATGTGAGATCATTTATATGATGGAACGAGTGGGGCGTATTCGTGACCCAATATATACACTGTTGCGACGTTCGAAGTCAGTCAGTCCGATACACTGGTAATATAAGGCAGGAATTTGGAAATCGAAATCATTTACGATAATAATTCCAATAAGTAACGACTGCACGTAACTCGTATACTATACTCCTGTGTACGTTAGATAAACAGAAGAAATGAGCGATAGCGAGTGTGTTTTATGTGTACAACGTCTGACTATTGACGGTCTATATAATGTAATCCATCATAAATGTAACCGCGTTGAGTAGACAGGTTGATATTAATTCAGTACTTTATGCTATGTATTCGTATTACCTATTAGGTATATGTATTTTTTTTTTTTCCTCCTCTCTGTCTTTCACTCCGTTCCTCCTCATCCTACATATATTTTACCGCTGCTCCTGCTGCTGCTGTTCCGTTTCAATCGATAAACCATCAGAGTTCCCTGCACCGGATAAGCGCGGCGACGAGAATTCCCTTAGTGTTTCTTTTTTTTTTTTCTTTTTTTTATGTAGATATATTCCGTCTACACGGTGTTCCGATATCACCTGATACGGGGGGGGGGGGGGGAACGAACGAGAGAAAATAAACGCGAAGGTACCCACCAAGTGTACGTGTAATAGATTGATAAATAATTAGCAACGTTTCACAGCCACTAACGAGCGATTAGCAAGACCTCGAGGATCAGGAAATGGGGTGATAGACAAACAAGTAATTACTATCGTCGGTTGGAAGAGGGTTTGTGTGTTCGATGGACAAAAGAAACACGCGTTTGCGAACTACGCGACGATCATGTACGACCGGTTGGTTTGATTCTGAATCGCTTCTTCGCGGCCAACCGCTCGTTTGGACAAATTTTCCTAGCCGGCCCAGCTGTACGGGAAAAATTTGTCCAAACGCGCGCTTGGCCGCGAAGCGACTCACGATCAACCTGACCGAGTGTACATTATGTGGCGTCGTTACATAACTTTGATCGCGCAGAGTTCGATGTCGCTGATTTTGTTTCGTTTATTTCTCCTTTCTTTTTTTCCCCAGTTCTTCTTGTACTTTGTGTTTCTTTCTTTCTTTCTTTCTTTCGACTCTGGCTAAGTTCCACGTAAGAAAAGAATTGCGTTACATCGTGTATCGTATTATATATATTATACATGGAAGGACCAGCTATCGCGGTGAAAGTGGGGAGGATTATAATTAATATAAAAAATAATGGAAAACCTTATTTCTCGGTGTAGCCGCTAGATGCTACGGAGGGTAATTTATCACGCGCGCGGAGCGCAGGTGTCATGGGGTCTTGTGTGCAGGAGATGATCGTTAATGACTTTGTATATAACGGTGGACACGTAGGTACGATACATACGCACATGTATATAACGTACACGTGTACATTACACGTGTACATGTAATGTGTACCGTAAATATACATCTACGTACAGCGACAGTGTTGGACGGTGAATTTCTTTTCGTCCAAATTAATCCCGAAGCTCGCGAACTCTTCGTCTTCTTCTTTTTTTTTTTCTATCTTCGCCCTTTCATTTCTACACTGTTTTCATCGCTTACTTTGTACACCAGTTTTCGATCGCTATCCACGCACCTACATTACACCGATTTCTATTTGTTAAAACAAAAGGCAAACGGGGTTGAAGGTCTTTCGATACACCTGGGAGTTTATCAAAATCTGATGCGATGCCCTCAGGGTTAACTCTGTTTCTCTCTATGTATAGTATGCGGTATGTGGTACAAGGTCCTCCTTCAACCCTAAGCTACTCCCAGGCTTCTTACGTCTTACGGTCAAAACTCATCCCCAGGAAATCCAGAACCCGGGTGCTACCCCCTCCTTCCCCCTCCTTCCCTAAAGCCCGGACGAAACTAGGGGCTGGAAGGAGATGAAGAGAGAGTAGAGAGAAAGAGAATAAGGGGAGTTAACCAACCCGATGCACAACACTCGACGAACAACCTGACCGAGGTCGGATAACTTCGTGTTCTCTCATCTCCTCCATGCATATATATGTGTATGTATATTGATGTGTACGGCGCACATGGTATATAGAGCATGTTTCCAAAGCTCTTCTTCTTCCGTCGAAGTGTGTTGTGTGTGAGTAGAACCCTACGATGGTTGGTGGCTGTCGGCTGTTGCCTTGCTTTGCTTCATGCTCGGAGATTGCTTCGGGGGCTTTTTGGGTTCGGGGTTTATATTGAATAACTCGCTCGCTGGACCGCGAAAATATATACGATGAATCCCAAAGAGATATCGTATATGAAACAACAAAACCATGGTGGAAATGGCGATGGCAATGATATATAACTGCGTAACGCGTCTACCGGCCTATACGGAAATTTTGATGAAGTCTTTCTTTTTTACAAACCATCTTTTAATCGCGTTCTTCTTTGTCCCGTTTTTCTTCATGTGAAATTCTATTGTTTTTTTCATCTAAATTTGTTTTATTCATTTATTTTTCGGTTTTAGTATAATGTCGGGTCGTTCATACCAAAGTAATATATAGATAAAATTTTATTCGGTCGTTCGATTTTGTCGTAGAAAAGTGTGATCAATGCGCACCGCTTATGGGGCTTATTCCGTGTTCCATTTTTAGCGATTTTCTATTTTCTATATTTATATCCACACGTATGTTGTATCTGTACGCGTATATTTATATAAATATATTTATAAAGTTTCGTTTTGAGTTTCGCAAGAATAACTGTTACACCGATTATAATATTAACGATACATTAGTGATTCGTGGAGCGACTCATCACGGGGTTTCCTAACATTTAAAAACTTCTCGTAAGCAATACCGAGAAACGATTAATAATATAAATATATACTTCTTTCACACCTATATCGTAACAACGATTTTAAATATAGTTTAAAAGATATATATATTAATTTGTTAATTCCGGTATGATTATCGTTATAACGCACGTATCGTACATACCTACGTATAATGTCAAACAGGATTCGATGCATGTTTTTAAAATATTCATTACGTACGGTAAAATTTACTGTAGTGTTGTTCTCGTATAATAGAAGAAATTTTCATGGAAAGATATAAACTGAAAATTACACACGTGTTCGAGAATGAAAATATTTTTCTTGTATATACCGATGAAGGTAGCTATATTATTGGCAATTCTGAATTTTCGAGCAGGTTTTTCCAAAATTATAAATCTCTTCTTATTATTCCCTACACAAGGACATTTGGAAATTCCCAAAGTCATATATATTATAGCATATTATATTATTTATTAAGTGTATTATACGGTGTGTCGAAAACTATGGTATATAACGGGTAGGAAAAGAAAAAAAGAAAGAGAAAAAGAAAAAAGAAGAAGAAAAGTAAACCCCATCATTTAAACCAAACGCGCGTGGTGCGGGTATTGTACTACCGGTATTATAATAGGTATATAGATATAGTATGGTACATACAATAAATATTACCACAATGAATAAACCACCAGTGAAAAATCTATGTAAAGACTGTTGCAACAGCCATTAGCTACGTTTATTACAAGGTTTGTAGGGTTGAATTTTCGGTAAGAAACCAAGTGGATGGGTCGACAGGTGGTAATCTTCCGGAGCCACACTCTAGGTATATATATAATACCACCCGCTCTTTAATTCCATTCTATTGCGCTGAGGAATTGGGGATATTTTCAACCCTTGGGGAATACCGAATACCTTACATTTCAGGTGTGAAAAAGGAAGCCGCTTATATGGTCGATTTTCTTTCCTTCCATTTTTTGTTGTTCTTTTTTTTTTTCTTCCAGAGATACGTGCAATCGCATGTTACTTATATATCTACATTGAGAATTTGGAAATCGTAGACTGCATATAATGGGGAATAAAATAGGCACGTGATTTTTGAAACGTCAGCTATGTGTATCGTATGATGTAGTTATACGTGGGATGGATATAGCTAATTTGAAAACGACGAGGATAAACCAACCGCCCGACGGGACGTCGTCGTCGTCGTAGTCGTCGTCGTCGTAGCGGATGAAACACACGGGCGCGTGGTTTATAATTTCGCTCCCGGCGGCGAATGTTGAAAATGAAATTACGCAACCCCTCGGCTTTTGTGCAGATTGTCGTCGGGGACTAAAACGCGATAGCTGAGCACGTAGTTTAGAAACGATTCCGCTGCTGCCGGTGGGCTGCTCTTGCCTTTGCTTTTGCTTTTGCTTTTGCTTTGATTCCCGTTGCAGTTCGCAGTCCGCCGTCAGCTCGTTCTCTTGTACGTCTCGACTGTACAATATCGATAACCGACGTCATCCTATTCTACGACGATCTGAAATTATACGGGACACCCCCGAAGCTTGCACAAAGGGAAATTATCAACCACCCCTCTCGCGTTATTGTATCCCTAACCGATTTATGATATACGCTTTCGACTAATGTAACGTAATCGTAGAAAATAGGCGATTGGCGAAACGTTATAATTGACGTAGGAATTTCGGATATACGCAACCTCGTTGTATTGAAAATTCGGAAGATCGATGAAATTCTTACGGATCGTTTCTACTTACCGATTTTTCGCTGCCGCCGCCCTGTCACGTTGCCTACGATTTTTGAACCAATTTCCAACTTGGGTAGGTGTAAGTCCCGTGGCGGCTGCAAGTTCCCTTTTTTTTCCGGGATTCGGATAAGGATCCTGGAGATACCATTCCCTCAGTAACGATCGTGTTCTTTCTTTGAAGCAATGCGTTTTTTGTTCACCGTCCCAAATAGTCCTTGGCAATGGAAATTTTTTCCTTACTCTGTACTTGTCGACCGGTCCCAGAGGTCGTCCTCTCAATTTTTCCGCCTCTTGATAGTGGGCCTCTAACCACATAGCTTGCAATTTACCGTGCGAATCTTTCGTGAATTTATGACGTTCCAATATCGCGTACAATTCACGAAAATGACCGGAATGATACGCCACTATCGCTCTGGCTCTCAGTACAGCTTCGCTTTGATTCAATTCTTGTATATTTGGATGCGCTACGGGTAAACTCCATAAAAATCTAGCCAATCTTTCGATATCACCACTTTCTTCGAGCGTTTCACAAACCGTCGCTACTTGTCCAACGGTGAATGATAATGTTGGCAATGCAAAAACCGGCGCTGGTACAGCTATTGGACCGTTATTATTCGAACCTGCTGCGCTTCCAGTTCCAGCTGGTGCGACGGCCGACATCTCGAATTATTTTTCTATTTTTTTTTTCCTTCCTTCTATTGTTTCTTATTTAAATTTAATTTTTTTTATCTTCAGTATATTATTTTTCGAATCAATGCACCAAATGTTTTTTTTTTTTCCTTAATTGTTCCTTCTTTTCGCTATAATATTATAATATATAATATATAATACACAACGAGCCGTATAATACGTATACTTTTCGCATCATTAGGTAATAATTCAATTTATACACCAACGATAGTTATTAATATAGTTCGCTAATGAGGATATAATTGATATATTTAATATATATATTTATATATATAATAATTAGTACGTTTCTTTTTGCTTTTTTTTATATTCTATCGAATACAATATTTATATTGTTAATTAATTTTAGTTTATTTTATTTCTTTGAATTTTTCTTTCGTTTTGTTTTTTTTTTCTATAACTCAACGATTCGTCCGTTTTTCACATCACTTGAAATATGAAAAATATTATTATGGAGAATAGGAAAAAAAAACAAAAAAAAATTAACAAAAATCGTGTCGAATAAATTTTCATTTGGACCGTCCGACGCTTTTGTTATTCACTCGCGTTAAAGTCACTGCGGTTATGTGATAGATGTCTACCTATATTATTCCACATATGCCACGATTCGCATTGTTTCACATTTTGTTTTTTATGCTCTCTCTTGTTCATTTGTTTTTTTTTTACCCTTTATCGTTGGATATAGTTTTTGAAAAATCCTTCAATTTTGTATATCGATACTGAGATTTGGTGGTCCGGGTCCAAGGCGGCGCGACCCGCGACCGGCGTTTTTTCCGCGATCCGTCAAGTCCTTGTGATCGCCCGGTTTCCAACCATCGCAACACACTTTTTTTAATTCAGGATATCCACACCATGAATTTTTCAATGTATTATATTGCAGAAAAAAAGAACAACGATCACATTCACGAAAATTATGAACCGCACTCACTCGATCTCGATCCAGTTTTTCTCACCTTCTTCTTTTTATGTTTCTTCTTTTTCTTTTGGCGCGTCTTTTTTTCAATTTATTTTTTTCTCAGGCGTTCACTCGACACGCGGATATTCGAGCGGGTCGATTAATTAATAGTTTTAGATGCGGAAGAAATTTATCGTACTGATGGAAAGATTTGAAATAAAAATCAACGAATATAAATTCGTTCTTAATAGCACGTGGTTCTTTTTTCCCCTTCTTCTGTTTGTATTTTTGTTGTGTATAGAAAAAAGAAAGAGTAAAAAATAAACAAAAACTATAAAAAAAATACAAAACTATAACTTGCTACATCGAAAATCGGTACGACGTATCATGACGATGAGATGAGGATGGTATTTAAAAACAATCTTGATGTCACGTATGAAAATTGTTTAAAACTTCACTTTTATAAAACAATGAACTTTCGTAGATCCGGACGACACACGCCATAAATTCCGATTAAATGTATAATGTATGTACAATATGATATACACACATATATCATAGGTATAGAATATTAACGAAGTGGGGGGTAAAATTTATCTTATTATTTTCTTTATTTGTTTTAATTATTTCTTCAACTTGTTTGTTTTATTTGTTTCTAATTATTTTTCATTTTCTTTATGTAACAGAAAATTTCGATTATATACATATAAATGTATAGATAAATTTTTAACGTATTATACAGCGATAATATTTTGTACCGCGTATTTTTGAATTTGTATTGAAAAAAAAAAAAAGAAAAAACAATCACAATAGAAAAAAGATAGCGATAAAAATTGTTTGCAACAGTAAAAAAAAAAGAAGAAAAAAATCAAAAAAACAAACAATTGTTTTAATACCGATCTTTGAATATAATATAGATCGTAGAGTCCACTTTTTGGGCTGTTGCTTCGGTCGGATCAGATAGCAAACTGGTTTCGTTTACAAGCCGTCGTCCCTACCCCGGGTCTACCCTGCATGATACGTTTGTCCGTCGACCAGAAGCAGAGGCAGAGGCTAAGGTGAGGTGTAGGTATCGGAGAGGCGGCGGCGGTGGCGGCGGCGGCGGCGGCAGCGGCAGCGGCATCAGCAGCAGCAGCAGCACCAGCAGCCAGCAGCAGCAGCAGCAGCGGCGGCGCCCGGAGAAATCGGTAATACCTTGGAAAGCCTCCTCCTTCACCCCCACCATTCGTCGAAAAACGTTGTCCAATTTTAAGCCACGCCTGTTGGAAGTTACGCGATTGGCCGGATCCGGTCCCCGTTACCATAGCGACCTTCCCATGCCCTTCCCGTTATCCCTTCCACCGTGGTTACTGTTCTTCAATCCATCCTATACGGGGCATCAGATACACGGAGAGTCCTTTATGTTAGTTTAATTATCCCCTCCACAAACTCCACCCCCTTTCGTTGAAACTCCCACCCCACCTACGCCCCACTCTTCCCAAAGCACCCCTAACGAAATTTTCTTCTCCCACCCTTCGGCCAACAATTTCCACCCCCCCCACCCCAAAGGACTCCAGATCTCGTATATACTTCGCTCCTTTCCTACGTTTCCTTCCAAAAGCTCACAGACTACAATTGTACCTTATACCGAGCTTACACTACCCGTAACAGTGTTGTTATATTTTATCGAGAAATGCACTACTTGGCGGAAAACAAAACAAAACCAAACAACAAAAAAACTATATATATATATATAATATTCCGTTCGATTTTATTGACAAAATTTTTATCGTCCTTCGTATATTTGTCTAGTTTATTTTTCGTTTCTTCCTATCGTTTATATGTTATAGAATATGAAAATTTTCATTTTCTATATAACACTGTGCAGCATATAATACAACGATTCAACGAAATCTGCAGATTATCAACGTAATTCATGATCTGATTGTGAGAATGTTTTTTTTTTTTTTTTTCCTTTTTTTCCGTTCGTCCCTCACTTTTTATATATGACCTTATCTACACATAGGATGCGACGGCGCGAACGATTCACACTGTACATTATTAACTATCTGCACGGTGTCTCGTAAGTTATACCGTGTGAGTCTTATCAAAGGTTCAGAATTATGGGTTGGTCTTCGTTGCGTGGTCAAATTATGGGCGTATTTTTCCAACGACTAAGATCCACCCTTTCTGAAGCTTTGACAAGACTCACCCTGTACATTCGCGAGTGTACAGATTATTGGCCGTAGCTGTTGGCGAGAGCGCGAAAAATCGCATATCCAGATTTCGGATTCGGCGTCGTGACGCTTTAAAATAATGCCTCCTTTTCCTCTCTCTCTCTCCCTCATCTCGCGGCTACTGTATAATGTATATATATGTATAACGGAGTGAGTTTATTGAACGCCGCCGGGAACAGCAGCAGCAGCAGCCAGCGCGTATATATCCAACGCATTTTATACAACATCTCGCGCTTCGGATTTTTCATACCGCTATATGTTATGTAATAAATAACATCCGACTATACGCAGCGATCCTACATACAAATACCATAAAAAATGAATTCAGGAATCCCTGCGGTTGCTTTTTATAAAATACGCAGGAAATTACGAATTCACATTCTATATACGCGTGTAGCAAAAAAGAAGAAGTAAAAAAAGAACTATGTGCCTAATTAAAAAATGGTCGCTTTCCTATTCGCGATTACATGCGAATCGGAATAATATATGTTTTCTGAATTTTCCAGAACTGTGCAGTCAATTTTTCGCTTGCAGTCAATAACTTGCAATCCCCAAATTCCGTCAAGTTGTAGGTATTACAGCTATAAACTTATTTTATATACGTATATTATAGTTTATCCTTTAAAGCCATACTATATTCTATACACGGAGAGACTGTTTTAGTAATGACTACTATTCCAACTTAGTAATTTTGAGAAATTCCAAGAAATCTGTTGGAATTCTCAGAAAATTATACATTTTGAAAACTATTCCAAAAAAATATAGAGATCATTCCCAAACTACGTAGTAACAGTTCATGAAAAAAAAAATTTGGAATCAATTCCCCGCGAGTACAGCAATCCCACAAATAGTGTATAGTAGCCGTTTCTAACAATATGCATACTACCAGTTGTAATATTCGCGCAAGCGTTTCGCACCATATCACGTTGAGTTTCATTCCTATACAAGTATGAAATAGTGATCCTATGTACAGCAATGCTTTCTTGCAAATGCATAGTTTTTATTTCAAACTAATACATGAAAATCATTCGTGTACTCGTAAGGAATCTGTTACACGCGTGTAGTAACAGTTACAAACAATCAGTGTTTGAACCTTCACGTGCATAGTAACCACTAGCCACCTGTGTAGTAAAGGTTCCTAATGTCGCGGTGTCGGCTCGGGCGTTTTGCATGTTGAGACAAGTCGAGAGCATGATTTTCTTTTCAGTTCTCACAGTGCTTTCAATAAGTGAAGTTCTACGTACAAATTTTATGCGAAGTAAGTTTCAAACTTCTATATAATATAATTGTGTAGAGAATTTTATACGTAACACAATCTCGAAGATGGTAAAACTAAATTATTAACATTTAAGGTACTTACATTATGTGTCCCCACTTTCATTGTCAGATTGCCGACTGGCAAATATTACATAGCAAAAAAATGGATATGAAATAAATGTGTATAAAGGAAGAAACGAATAACCTATAATATATAAAGTTGAAATATTTAATCTACACAATTGTGCAATTATTTTGGTGCGCACTTTTTCCACATCAGAAAAATTATTACAATACGTTCATCATAAATAATGATTGCTACTTGCATATCTAGGTATCACTGTTACACAATTTCTGATAACAGTTCACAAGCTGTATTTGGACTGGTTCCCCAAATGCACTAGAAAGATTTCGGAGTTGTTACCAATATGAAAACTAGTGGGCATTCACATGCAAAAGACTGATTCGTATGAAAGGTGTAGTAATAGTTTCTAGCTTCAGTAGTCGTTTGAGTACTATATTCGGCATTAATGTTTTCTGAATATATTCTGACTGATTCCGAAATGTTATCTCAATGTCGGTGATCATTCACAGCTCACGCTGGTAATAGTTCCCAACTTAAGTAGCGATGAATACCAACAATGTTCTCAGCAGTCACACAGTTTTTCTGCCAGACTGGTAATCATTTGCAAGCGTCGCTAAAAGCTATTACTAGAAAATCAGTATTGTCACTACTTTACTAAATTTTTTAGGAATGAGCATCTATTTTTGATTAATCATCACTAAAACGGTCTCTCCGTGTAACGACGTGCAAAATGTTGAATACTTTAGATATATTATGGGGATTCCCTAGGACATTATGTACAGTTGCTTACGGGGATTTTAACAGGGTGCTAACTGGTATGTGCGTCGCGATCAAGACAATGGGGGTACCAGCAAGACACTGCGGGGTTGTTGTAAAGCTATGAAATATATAGTAAACTTACAAAATAAGTATACATATACTTAGCTATATATATAGGTATCTATCTATATAGACTTATACCAAAAACGCGTTTTGCACTATTATATACATATATATATACTTACGCAGGGTAGTTGTATCAATAGTCATTATTTCAGCTATATACATTCATACCTATATATACATAGGTCCAATTAGACCTTTGACTGGTGGTTGCATTCATGACATCTATTCGTATTATGTATGTACAGTCTGCGCTATTATTATATATCCGCTTTACCTGGTATAACAAGAATATATTATACATACCTATACGGATTTTATATATATAACTTATGTACTCCGGAAGATTATAGTCCGCATGGGAAAATCCTGCAGAGGACAAATATAATTTAGCAACACCCGAATATATGCGGTATAATATTTGTTGTGGTACATATTTTATATAAAACGTTTCCGAGTGCAAATATGCATGCATAAAAAATTCACGGAACGACTGCGGTAATTTTTTTTTCCTTTAGTTTATTCCACTCATCATCATATACACCGCGTATAAAAATAACTGCAGCGTATATAGGATGTATATATATATATAATTTTATATTACATATCTACAAGATTTCTGTACATCAATTTCCAATAATACCTGCGTTCAAATCAGGTGTCTATATAATATCAGATGACGTATATATTTACTATATAGATTTTTATATGTATACCTATGATGAACTCTCGAGCAATTCGATACGTCAACACTTTTATGTACTGTACCTATATATATACCTATATATAATCGCGGTGACAGGTAAATCCCGACGTGCATATGGTATAAAGAGATCATCCTTAATAGCCGTACATATAAACTGATCATCGCTCATATATATATGATTCCATGCATGTGTGTATAGAAACGTTACGACGATGAGCTTCGAATCTATAATATAACGATTTATTTAATCTATGTATATAATATGCACGCAGATCGCGGAATTTCGGTGTATATAATATAACATTTTGTTAAACGTCCAGAAAAAAAAAGAGGAGAGAGAATATTTTTTGTAACATATTCCAATTTTTTGTTTTTTGAATTCTCGCGTGAATTGACTGTGCAGATGACTGAAAAAAATCAAATCGTAATTTAAAGACATGACAAATTATAATGTCGCGTATTATTACATACATGTATCGGGTATGTGGGTACATGTGTACATATGCAATAGAGTGCACCTTTTTCCCTTCTTTAGTTTTCTTTTCTCTCATTTCGTTTTTCTTCTTCTTCTTGTTTTTTGTTTCTGTTTTTTTTGTTTTCCATATTTTTTCTATTATTTTCACAGTCTCCTAGCCCACAGACGCGTGAACCACGTATATACAGTCGTGTAGTACATGGAATAAAGCAGTCGGTGTATATGAGGAGTATATTAAGGCTGGAAAACTATGGAATAAAATACAAGGGGTGATATTGTGGCGGTTGTGGTGGTTGTGGTGGTGGTTCACCGCTGCTGTTAGTAGAAAACTAAAACAAACAAATCGAGATGGCGCCATCCCAGATGCGCCTCGTCATCCCCGTAGAGCAGAGGAAAGAGGAAGAAGATCCAGCGCTGCTGCTGATGCTGATGTTGCCTCTGCGCCAACTAGAGGGGCGGAAAGATTTCTTCCTCCTCCTCCTCCTTTTTTCAATTCTTTCTTTTTCTCGTTTTCTTTTCTCTCTTCTTGTTTTTTTTTTTTTTCTTTCTTCCACGTCTTTTACTTCTTCGTTAGATGTATACCTATAGTATAACTATACATACACATAGGTATATAACCTACGGTTAGCTCTTCGCGTCGTATAGCAATTTAGTAGTATGTATACCGTCCTCACCTCAAACCCCGTACACCATTCGACGATGCTATAGCTGCTGTTTCTTTGGAGGCTCCGGTAACGGGACCAACCTCAAATTTCACCCCGTGATGCTCTCCTCTCCTCTCTCCTCGTCTCCGGCTCATCCCTTCTTTTTTCTTTTTTTTGCTTCCTTTGACTTTGTATCTTCGTCTTCTTCTACTAGCTGCCTCGTCGTCGTCTTCTTCTTCTTATATTCGTCTCCGAGTAGTCGAAAACTTCGGCTACTCAACCCCCTAGGTAAACACCTATACGGGTCGCAAAAGAAGGACTACACTTCCTTGGCGCCACTATAACTCCACTAATATGCGCGCTTCTTCTTCACCAACACAAATTTTTCTATCTTTTACACCCCAAAAGTTAATGTCGTATAAACCGCAAACTTTAACGAAAATGAAAAGCACGTCAACGCCTTGCATTACTTCTTAATATATTCTTCTGTATTTTATTCTTCTTTTTTTTTTTTTTTCTCACTTCAAACTCAGAGTTAGAAAAGTCAAAAAATTATGAGAAGATAAAAAAGGATTTTCAAATAATTAGAAGAAAAAAAAAGCAATAATAATAACAATGTTCCAGATAGTATCTATTTTCTCGGGAATTTTTTTCGCGACGTGCATAGTAATTCTTTGATATTATATAGTATAGTGAAAATATCGTATCGATAAAAATGTGAAATGAATAAACCGCAGCGAGTATAAAATATGTATATACATATATCTAGTTATATTAAATGTGGTATCTACACATACCCTATGTATATAGTATATGTATAGATATATATGGAACTGTATAAACGGGATCACACCCCATTAGTACGCCGTTAAATAATAATGGCAGCAGGATTACCGGCACTAGCTATATATACCGTATATGTACATGGTATATAGGACTATATAATGTATATAGTTTCCTGCTTATATACATATATACAATACATATAATGCTGATGCTGTTGCTGTTGCTACTGTATGTACATATAATATAATGGTTCGTAATAGGGTGCGTAATGTCAGCATTCGATGGAGGTGTGATGCGGTGCGAAGGGAAGCGAGGAAACCGGAAAGCAAAAAATTCGAAACAAAAAAAAGAATCATCCATAGAATGAAAAAAAAAATAAAAAAAGAATCAAAATGAAAAACGGAGAGAAGAGGAGAGAGGATTACAACACCACGTTGTATTACATACGGTTATGTAATGTATGTAACGTAGCGATGCGCAGTGTAGAGAAATTCACCCCATGAAAATAAAAATTCCTTTAGCGGTGTAAATTTGAAGAAACAAAAAAAAAAATTTTGTGTTAAAAAATAATAAGGAACGTATGTTACAAATATTATATAGTTTTTTCAAATCGTGAACAGTTTTGTCTGTAGGAAAACCGAAAATAAATCACGTTTTTGATTCGAGTGCGGATTGAAAATCCCCGTATTATACTATACATGTAACGATCTATTTTCTTTTTTTTGTTTTCGTTTCATCCGTTAAATTGGATTTTTGATTTCGGAATTTCTGCACTGCGGTATACGTAGTATTGTACGTATACCTATAATATGTGCGCTGCACATACGCAGCTGGTCGAAGGGTGAAATTTTGTATTCAGCGATATAACGTAATTTAAAACGGATCGTTAGCCAATTATCGAGTCATCGGCATTTATACGAACTGTGGGTGTTACATGGTAGTTGAATTTTCGAAAATTATTCCATGCTACTGGAACTGCAAGTGCAACTGTGTACAGCCGTTCGGTTAAACGTATTTCACGATCTCGCGAATTTCCTCTACAATACGACTATTAGTATATACGTAAATACCTGTGCGCTATGTGCATTCGTACACGCGTATATACAGCGAACTATACGTATAGATCAAATCCGCATAAGCCAAACAGGTTACCAGATTCTCCACACACAAAAACACCTCCATATCCTCCACTCGCCTCTCCGCTCTATTTTATCTATAAAAATATTTAATATTCCCCGCATTTCGCTACAATTTCAAAATATATTCCGCGCATTCGATCGTATATTTTACCACCACGTATATATACGACGTCATATTTTACTGCAATGCATCGTATACGTAAAATTTATTATCGATCTGCACATTTAGCCATCTTTAAAAACTATCGAATTCAACTGTTTTGCATATTTGATATTTTTTATACATATACTGGCGCCTCGTACCAGAACCGAAGAGAATTTGTTTCCATTCTTATCTTTTTTTTTTGTTCTTCTCATTTTTCAAAACCAAAGCAAACAAAAATTGGAAGATACAAAATGAGGAGAAAAAAAAGAACGAGAGAGAGAAAGAAAAAAACAAGAAGAAGAAAGAACCGACTGCACTCTCCGCAGAGTACTGTAACGCTCATCAGTTTAGCGGGAAGGAGAAGGAGGAGATGGTGTTATTATTGCTGTCTGACATATCAGCTAGGGACGTCAAAAGGCGTCAGTTCGAAGAGAATAACGGCGCAGGTCGCGACGCCAGGGAAAATTGTGCAGCTTTTGCCGCTGCTGTTGCTGCATACGTTGCGACCGGCCTGCAGCAGGAAGTTGCAGTACCAGCGGTATGGATATAGAAACGAATGCGAGGGTGGCGAGGGGGGGAAATTGGAAACTCGATATCTTCGGAAACGGAGGACCTCAAACCGCCACCACCGTCACCCCCTAGTTTCAAGATGTTTGTTGTTACGACTTCTTCTGACGGCAATTTCAGAGTCTGTACGGGTGAAACACAAGAGTCACATATAGTACTTTACATGTCTTTTGCCACACGATTCTCGAATAGCGATAGAAATGCGAAAAAAGATCCAAGGTGTATATTTACACCAGCTCTAGATTTTTCCAAATATTTTTCGATAAAAATAAAAATTAGAAAAATCGAATTGTGTCACGAAAATAGGAAAAAACAAATCAAAGGCGCTCGAATTTCCGTATAAATTTGATGTAATAAAATTTTACGACACATTATAATATTTCGCCTAATATGCGATACGATGACAGGTATACCTGTATAATATAACAGTGCTTTCCAACAGGTATTATTATACAGCGTATAACAGGTGACTGGATATAATATAAATATAATAATAATAAATAATAAAATATGTAAATTTACTGCAGTTCAGAATATATATATAGATATATGTATGTGAATATATTTTGAGGATGCGGATCGCCAACTATATCGCTTGTATTATATTTTCTTCCTTAAACATCTGGAAGTAATTACGGGCTCGTTTGTGAACTTGAAGAGGGAATTGGGTGTGTATATAGGTATACTACATAACTTGTACTTTGGGACATAGGTAGGGTACCTCTTACTCAGGTGTAAAATTTGCAAAAACCCTATTAAGGATATAGCGCGTATATAGCAAACGGAAAACCAAATGTACGTGACTAGATTTGAGGGTCAAGGATTAAGAGAGTCCTCTTTGCCAGCAGCAGCAGCAGCTCGCTCCGCACACCGTTGCACTCCTTTAGTGTATAACGTATACCTATATTTGCACGCTGTTAACGTACGATCTTTGTAGAAAATGACCACGGGCTTTACCGCTTGAATTTTAGAATATTCTTTTTTTTCTGTTTTTTTTTCAGGTACTCCTTTTTCGAAGACATAACTCAAGAGTATTTCTCAATTAAAATTTAATCGTCTACTCTGTTATTTTAATTAAAAAAAATTATTATAAACGTATATTTGATAATTATATACACGTGCACACGCGTTGATATGATAAGATTGATTATTATTATTTATTTGTTTTTTTTTTTTGCCCAATTTTACTTTCTTAATTTGAATTTAAAATTCTGTTAGTTCTTATCGATTTGATAATTGTTTTATGACCTGTGTGTGTCTGAGAGATTTTGATATTGTTATAATATGCGGTATTTAAGGTATAGTAGCCTGCGGCGAACCGCAACCATTAAAGGTATATTTTCCAGAGCATTGGCTCTCGCCAAATTGGCTCCAATGAAATATCAAATTACAGACATCCAATATCCAGCTATCCTATAAGGTTTTGGCCTCTCGGGAGCCTCCAGATAATATAAGCTCCAAATGCAGTTCACAAGAGGAGCGTATACACGATACACATATATACGTATACATGAATTTTCTATTCACCGCACACCGATCGCTATAATAAAGATACTATGCGTTATATGTATGGGGGTTTCTGACCAACTCTGCTGTGGTACGTATATAATATCCCATTTGTTCAATGGGGGCACATGTTAACCGACGCTTTTCGGCTCCTAAACTCCATCCCGCTAGTATATAGTTGAAAATTATTTCTTCACATACAACGTACACTGCAACGAACTCTATATAACGGGGTAATCCGATACACCAGATAGAAAGATCATGGTCACCATATACATATATACACATAGTTATATAATATATTATATACAGAAAAACTGATCGGTACATCAGATTCGATCAGCCAGGATGTCAGAAATGTGAAATAATTCTTTGTAGAGAAGAGAGAAAAATTGAAGAAAAGAAACAAAAAACATAACAATAATCATGTCTACAAATATAATAATATGCATAAGTAAATATATTTTTCTTTTCTTTTTCTGCAGAGATATAAGATTAATATACATTGTTTGAATGACGAGAGAATTGAAAGAAAGAAAAAATAAATAAAATATAAGAAATTCCACATCTCGCGTCACAATAATCTGGCCGAATGTTGAAAATAACATGTATATAAATTAATTACCAAATTATCAATTATCTGTCGACACCGAGCGATAAATAGGGGGGGAAAAAAATAATAATTTAACCTTGACCTGCGCAAGCAATAACTGATCCTACGAATTTTCGATTCAACTTTTATTATTATTGATAATAATAATAATAATAGGTTTACGATTAATGATTTTTCATTTTAAGGGTAGTCCGTTATGTCGCAGTGTTCGAGCATTTTTTCACCTTCACTTGATGTGGCGATTATATTGGTGTAAGTTACGGTGTCTCGTCTCCCTAATTGTAACCTCCATTGTTTTAAAGGTCCTCTGAGAACGAAAATTATACTTCCGATAACCAAACCGAGTGTTAATAATCCAAGGCATAACCATAAGATTATATAAATAGAATATGAATTGCAGTTGAATTCTTCGGTGGGAATGTCGTACAAACGTTTTCCATGATATTTTGAAGGCGATTCACACCTGAAAAAAGAATGAAAAAAGATAAATGAGACGAAGATCTAATTATTGGGAGAATGGAATTAATAATTGGAAAAGGTGCTAATACTCGCCTTAAATTTTCGCGATGATTTCGCGTGGAGTCTAAATCGAGAATCCAAATTATATCGCAATCACATATCAAGGGGTTGTTTTCTATATTGACTTCTGCAGTTCTGTTCATGACCGGCAGTAGTTGGTTACCGTCTATTTTACCGATGGAGCAATTTTTGAGGGAGAGTAATTTCAAACTAGGTAACAATTGACGATCGTGGTCAGAGTCGGTTGTGTTAGCGAAAACGTTTTTCAATTTCGGACAATTATCTGCGCGTATTATTGCGAGTTTAGTCAGCCCTTTGAGATCATTTCCAAGATCAAATGCTTCCAAATACGGCATTTCGTTCATAGTAAGAACCTGGAGTTTCGGGACGTCGGTTAGTTGCCGTAAAATCAGGATACCTGTGCCCGATATATCCAGCGTTTGGAGTCCCGTTGGCAGGGGAGGAATCTCTTGTAGAGGATTCAAAGCAAGATTCAATCGCTGCAGGTTTTTTAAGGGCGTAAGTAATCCCGAGGGAAGTTTTTTTGACGATATATTTCCCAAGTCTAATTCAATCAAGGAATTCAAATGAGCGAATGAATCTTCGTGTAGATTGTCACCGATCGGATTTGCGCGCATTGAAAGTATCTGAAGATTCTGTGAACAAAAATTCGACAGATGTTCTCGAATTTCTTGAAAATAAATAAATAAATAAAATATGAAAATTCCATGCGATCGCTACAAACCTTCATGTGCTGTAGGGTATGTTTCGGAAAAACTTCTATAAGGTTGAAAGAAAGGTCGAGAATTTCCAGTTTTGATATCCTTTCTGTCAACGCTGTGTCGTTCAGAAATGGTAAACGGTTGTGACTGACATTTAACGATATCAAATTGTCCTCGTTTTTGCAGAGGAAAAAAAATCGCTGTAATATATTTTGGGACAAATCCAGCCTCTGTAATTTGTCGAGATTTGCTGAACAGTCCAAAAAACTATCGAATAAATTTCCGCGCAAGTTCAATTCAGTTGCATTTTCCACTTTATCCGAAACTACACCGTCGTGTTGAAAAAATTTCTCCTTCGTTAAATTCTGCCACGAAAGATCGAGCTGCAGAAAAAAAATCCAAGTTAGAACGAGAAACGGAAACACAAATGAAAAATTGCAAACCTTAGTCGCAGTGCAGACCGTGGAGAAAATCGAAAGAACGAAAATCACTTTTTTTTTCATATCCCACATGATACTTTTTTTTCTTAAACTTCTTTGACCAAAAATAATAATTTAAGTGAAGCTCTATTAAGCTCCAGACGCGCACAGTTTGTGCGTCTCAAATCAAAAGCGAAAATTTGCTGCTGTGCAATTCTTGTTGCCGTGTCAGCGAGTGCATAAGGTCGCAGGGTTGATTATGACGAAAGGTTGACGTGCCGTTTTTCTAGATAATATAATATTCAATGGTAAATATAGTATGTTTATCAGATAGTTTATTATCTAATTATTTTTCTTACTTAAATTGGAATGTTTTTTTCGCATGCTAATCTAGCGACGAATACATGGTGTTATAATGTATATAACATGAATAATTTATTTATCGTCTTTCACCTTTTCGTCTTCTTTTATTGTTTACAGTTTTAATTGAATTTTGTTTCATTTAAAAAATTAATAAAGATTCGGAACAGAAACAGTTAATAATTGATATATTAATTGGGACGATGCACCGATATCCAGTGTTGGCATCCGTAGTGTGGAGAGAACTGCAGTTTATTAGATAGTATGTTCGTAAAGAGTGAAACGGAAGAAAAAGAGAAATAATAATATCACCCCGCCACTGGTGATAAGCTCCCTAACGGTCTTTTATCACCTTTATAAACTGACAAAGAGTAACAGACTGACCGAAGCTGATTCTAATAGCTATCGTCTCCGTGGTACTTATACTACTGCAAAGTATAGGGCATTTCTTAGATCGTTTTCTTTGTATTTAAATTTTTTTTTATTCGTTTATTTACATGGTGATTGAAAAATAGTAGAAAAAGATTTATTTCTTAGGTGTCTGGGGGGTCCCCGTTGCTTTAAATACGAGAGGGTTTGATACTCTGAAAATACTTGGTAGCATTGTGGCAAGTGTTCCAAAAACCTCTTCGGACATCCCCTAGAAATTACAAGAATCGTTATTTTCTGAAATCATTCGATTAGAAAGCGGTTCAATTTTAAATATTTCTCACTTTAGGGACTAAAAATTGGAGATTCTTTAACTCTGCTCCTCCCCAAGATGCCATTTCGATCATGAATCCTTTTACACATTTGAATACCAACTCGGCTCTCTTCGTACACCAAGCGACAGTCATGTCCTATAAAAACGAAAATAAACAAACCATGAAAATTAGAGAAAACGTGTTTTGAGTAGCTTTTGTTATGACTTACTTCGGACATTTCGTGTACCAGAAGCACAGGTATAGTTAGAGTAGTAACGTCATTGCTGCAAGCTGTTTTCAAAATATTTCTTAGACCCAAAATTGCTGGGTGACGAGAATTTATTTCACCTGAAAAAAGTCAATGTTCAAAGATCGTTCACTTATTCCTATTTGTGTTTTCTTTTTTTCATTTTTCAGACCTGATCTCAAAGAATCTTGAACCACCATGTGAAATACGATGTGAACTTGAGCGAGATTCGAGTGACGAGTGATGAATACGTCTCCGATTTGCAGACTTTTACTTCCAGTCGATTTTTTTGCCTGCAATGTAAGTAAGAAAACATTTAAAAAGAAACAATTGCGATTTTGGAGCCAGTTTTTGTTTACCTGTGGGTCACTTCCTTCCCGGTGGTGAGCCTGTCGCCATGCTACCACGTCTTTAACATCATCCCTCAGCTTTTCAAGCTGCTCGTCTATCGGTGGAAAATGGAATTCGGTTGTTAGCTGACAGATCGAACAAAGTTCTTTAGTTACCCCAGAAAAACTTCCCACGTGGTTGTCGCTCAGTAAAACTAATCCACATAGATCATTCGAGTAGAGCCCTAGAGCCGTTTGAAGTCTCTGTGGTGTTGGGTCCATCCTGAAAGTCATGGGATCCTTAGAGAAGTAAATGGAAATGCTTTCTCATTGAATTTTATTTTTTCATACCCAGAGTCTCCGTGTCTTGTTTTGCAAAAGTCGAATACGTCCCCCGTCATTATTCGTATGTTATGCATTTGTTTCATCTGTGATCCTAGATGTATTGTAAAGCTCTCTTCAAGTTGTGGGAAATCTGTGCTTGAACCTTTGTTGTCTTTTCGCCCGGAGTTATTGGAATTCGATGAGTAATTATCACGATGCAGTCCAGGGGGTGGCATTTGAATCATCGGAGAGCTCCTGTGGAAACAAAAATAAATTTTTGTCTCATTTGGACTTGATATTCATGTTTCTAGCTATTATAACCCGATAAACTTACACCGGAGAGGGTAGCATATTAGTTTGTTGTTCTTCTAAAAGTCTCATTATCCAATTTCGATACTGACGACGTTGTTCAAGTTTCAATGCATCCACTCTGGAACCCCACTGACCTTGAAGGAGACTTTGCTCCTCAAAATGACGACCCAACATAGCATTGATAGACCTTTCCGTAGATCCTGCTTCCAAAGTTTCAACTGCCATGCGAACTTCTTCAGTTTGTCTAGAAATTGATTTTGTAACTAATTAATTTCTTAATAAGCTACAGAAAAAAAATCTTGAGGGGAATATCAGAAAAACATTAACTTTTGAGTCAATTTTTCAAACTCGGTATCCCTCTGCTGGACAATATCAGTTACAGCTCTACCAAATTCATGTTCGGCTTGTAGAATAGTTTCCAATGACGGTGAATGTACAAGTCTATGATATGCTGCTGCAAATAATTCCTCATCGGTTGTTCCAACAGGTTCGGCATAGGCAATTGTTTTTTCTTTATAAATCTTTTCCCAGTTCTTTATTATCTCTTCGACGTCGAGATTGCCATTTTTTGCTGCCTTTATGAGACTTTCTGCTTTATTATCGTGGAATTCTAGCGTCCACTGTTTCACAGCGGCTTCGAGTTCTTGGTGTAACTCGTCCTCAACATAACAGGGGAGTTTGAAAGCTCCCATTACTCGGTGGGTTAATTCCTTTACCGATCCACTGTGAGGGATTTTGAGAGGGATTTCCAACTCGTATTCCTGGCCAGTTGTACATGTAGGGAATTTGAACTTGAACAAATGTTCAACATGTTCTTGTTCGGACATTTCTTTCATTTGAATATCTCGGCTAGAAAAAGTCATTACCATTTAGCGTGAGAAGAATATAATTGGAATAACAATAACAATGATAATCCTACTGTTAATAATAATTATTAAATATATCTCACTGATTATATTTACTGTCAATATGTATTATATTGCATTGTTGAGCTGTCAGATGCCGAAAGACTGCTGAAAAAACGACTTTGTTTAGATGGTTGACAGGTGTAGTTTTCGTAGGGTAGCGAATATATTTTGCTCTGTTGATTTGGACGAATGTCTTCCAGATTGTATTGTAAGATTGTTTAAAACGATTTTGAAGTTTGTTTGACAACTATTTGCTGAGCTGTCAAAAACTTAACGCACTTCTGGATTGTCAAGCTACATTGAGATTATTTTTACGCCCTCTGTCGAAGCCCAGAATCGATGCTATTGCTGTCGTGGTCGACCAGCGTACGCTTCGAGGGCGATTTTATTCATCATCGAACAAGTTATAAAACTGAGACACCGGCCGGCAACATCCGGCAATAATAAATATTTCAACTTTTTGAATTAACGTATTAATTGTGAACGTGAATATTATCACAATGAGCGCAGAGCTTGATAACGTAATTGAGCTCACCGATGCCGAGGCAGAACTTTATGACCGACAAATTCGACTTTGGGGGTTAGATTCTCAAAAGCGGTAAGTAGAAATTGGAGCATAACCTAATATTCGATTTGTACCTCACCTAACAGACAAGACATCTACATTGTAATCAATAACAATGGCTAATTAGCTCGTCTGAATATTTTTCTTTTTTTTCAGCTTAAGAGCGGCTAGAATTTTGATCATTGGGGTTAATGGATTTGGTGCAGAAGTTGCCAAGAACGTGATACTTGCTGGTGTTAAATCTATGACCCTTTTAGATGACAAAGATGTAACGAAACTTGATATTAGCTCGCAATTTCTAGCACCAAAAGATGCTATTGGTAAAAACGTAAGCATGTTTCATGATGTTATCTCCAAGGTCTACTTTCGTTTTATTTTCCTTTAAATAGTCGATACATTTCAGCGTGCCGAGGTATCACTTGAAAGAGCGCAGAGTTTAAATCCCATGGTAGATGTTGTGGCCGACACTGAGGGTGTTGATAAAAAAGAAGATTCATATTTTTCAAATTTTGATGTTGTCTGTGCCTCACAATGTTCGATTACACAATTAAAACGTATTAATTCGTTATGTCGTAAATACAGTGTGAAATTCTTTGCTGGCGATGTTTGGGGAATGTTTGGTTATACATTTGCCGATCTTGGGACTCATGAATTTGTGGAGTACGTGAAATATAAAATTCATATTCTGCTCAGTTTTTAGATGTCAGAACATAAAGTAACTTACTTTTC
This sequence comes from Athalia circularis, assembly GCA_963978495.1. NCBI lineage: Eukaryota > Metazoa > Arthropoda > Insecta > Hymenoptera > Athaliidae > Athalia > Athalia circularis. Next base: position 37,013,430 of record OZ021698.1, on the reverse strand, counting down.
CTCTACAGAGATATCGTCCAGTCACAGAAAATCAACTCATCCGAAGGTGGTGACGTATCTTCGTCTAAAGAAAAATACGAAAATGTAACAACTACAGTTAAAAGAACTTTCAATTTTGTACCGTTTGAAAATATCTTAGATGTTAATCAATTGCCTAAAGAAGGGGAGCCTTATTACCTGATGAGGAGTACGTACCATATCGATAAGTTTGGATAGAAAAAACTCATTCTATGAACTCTTCTTCATTTAATAATTGTTAAATTATTTTATTTAGTACTTCTAAATTATCGTGAAAAACATGGACACGACCCTCTGCCCAGCGATCGTGATGGGGATCCTTTGAAGGAAGAATCCGCTGCTATAATCAAGAAATATAATTTAGGGAACAAGCTCGATAATTTAATAAGGTGAGAAAAATAAAATGAAAACAAACTATAACTAACGAATAAATCCATCGAACCGACTGAATCCTCTTTTATTTTTTATGTCCAGTGAGAATCTTTACGCTCAAATAAGTCCGGTGTGCGCAATTGTTGGTGGCGTAATGGGACAGGAAATAATAAAAACGGTATCCCAGAAACAGGCGCCGCACAACAATCTTTTTATATTTAATCCGGATACCATGTGTGGAAAAATATTGTGCCTGGGACAAAAGCAGGAATGAATGTGCCAAAAACTGAACTGGTCGATCGGAACGCGAAAGAGAAGAGAAGCATCTGTTTTCCATTGTAATTTCTGTATTTGTAATTTTTAATTTCACTCCATTTTAATAATATCGATAATACTAATTGTACTGCCAATTCTTCACACGTGTAAATATCGTCTTTTCTTCTTACTAGGTAGTTTTTTTTTCGATGTTCATTTTACCTATCAAAGAAAACTCCAGTGAATCACTGATATTTTCATTATCCGGTTATAGATCTTACATTCCTGAAGGTACGCGTGTCGCATCGATTTGCGTTGGAATTATGCATGTTATATACCTCAGTCTATATACCTACGGGTTTTACCTTAGCACGCGAAACTCGTTCTAGATATAATACTTCTATCTGTGCACCTGAATTCTTTATTACCTCTATTATGACTCACCGCCAGGGAAATACCTAAGCGTTCGTCGATCTCGTCAAATTACCAGAATATGAGTTTATACTCAGGTTTATATTTTCTTCAATTCGTAATTGCGTACCTGGTATTCATTATTATTACTTTTATCATCATGGTTGCAGTTGGTAAAATTAAAAAAAAAAAAAATACTTTATTTCGGATTTCCGGAGTCTGGGAAACCAAAATTTGTTTCGGATCACTAAATCGTAAGTGCGTAGCGGGAGGGAAATATTGAATAGAATGGAAAGCGGAAATTTGATAAAAGGGTAACCCCCATGGTAAACGACGTGTGGAGGGGTTTAGATTTGCCATTTTTCAATTTTTCAATTCCTCGAGTTTGCCAACATACATTACCTATCTACGCGAATACACATAAAGAGGAGACAGGAGAATAATGGAAAGGGAGAAATTTCACGCTCTACGAAACACGAAATGACTTCTTTTTTTTTTTTTTCTTTCTATTTTTGCTCTTCACAAAGAGAGTTTCAAATTACTCTCGATTCCTTATATCCATACATAGGTATAATATGTACGACACGTACCACGAGCGCCGGTGACTCACGATGTCAACCCCAACATTTTTATACATGCGGTAAAGAGAGAAGTGGAAAGACGAATAAAAAAAAGAAAAATGCTGGTGCAGCAAACAAAATGTAATATGAACAATATACACACATACATATATTTTGTAAATTGTTTACCTAATATTTCTGACCTAATTCGTACGTTTCGTGACATATTTAATGATCTCTACAATCATTGCGGTCACTCGCACCCTCGTATAAAAGAAATTACATACGTTGAAAATACCTTTACATAAGTATATTTATATACACATAAACCTATGTACGATATAAACGCGTATATAATGGATATTTATTATTTATATTATGATCGCGAGCACGTTTCTTCCGTTCGGAAATAATTTCACCCTTATTTTCTCCGTTTCTTAAGTTTCTTGTTTTACTATTTTTTTTTCTTTTCGGTTTCTATTTTTTTGTCGATTTTTTCATATCAAACGCGAGTAACTCTGGTCAGCACGCATTGCACGTTTTCTATACCATCGTTCTGTTCTTTTTCATTTTTTTTCTTCTCTTATTTCACCCCAATAACTAGTGATTTTTTTTTTTATTCTCACTCCGGTATTATTCATGAAAAAAGGTGAAGGAGCAGAGAATAATAATAATTCGGTTTCGAATGGGTATGTTATTATAGTTGAAAAATCATGATGTAAATTTTGTAAAATAAATCGTATCGAGTAGGGTATTAAATTACTTCTAGTTGGCTAGAGGAGGAAATAGTTTTGCGTTTATGAGCTCAATATTTTACACGCGAATTCCGCGCTGCTGCAGAGCTGAGCAGCTAGTTTTATTTACATAGGTATATAGATATGTATACATACGTACGTATATATGTATATTACAGAGTTACTGGGGAGAATATAGGTGCAATTCTTGAATTGTGCATTCTTTACGGGTTCGCTCGGGTTCACCATCTACTTCACATACGAATTTACCTATTTCTCTCTCTCTCTCTCTCTCTCTCTCTCTATTTTCCATACCTATCTAACTACGTGTAGATATACGTTGCAATGTTTTATACGTACGTAGGCGTGTGTATCGTAAGGGTGGTTATATATCTCTTTTTTCGTATGTATGAACTCCATAAGTACGCGAAGCTCGCAGTGAAAATCCTAGGTAAATAGACTACTGGATATCCATACATATATAGGTATAAATATATAGGTATACTTAAGTACCTACCCGTCGTCGGTTATTCACTCACGTGCAAACATTGTAGTTGCACACATACCCATGCGTACTGTACTAGGTAGGTACTTTACGAGTTTTCGGTCTCAGCTAGCAGCTATCTTAGCTTATATTTCTCATACCCAAAGTCACTCGCCTATTATATATCTTAGCTACAAATACATGAAGTATTTTATTACCTTATTTTGTTAATGCAACTGCACAGAGTCGCACTGTTTTTATTATACGAAACACTATTTCGCTAGCGCGAACTTGACAAAATATAATTTATCATTATCTCGTTTTTCTTTTATTATCACGGTTTTTACTAGAGAAATTCAAAATATCTCGACGTCAATTCCTCGCTGCAGCGCGGCATATGATTCAGGTTAGCTGTAATGTAGTATAACTTTAAAGAGTAGAAAGGGTCAACAGCCAGACGCATGTGACGACGGGTTAAAAATCGATCGACGTAACGACGACGACGACGACGACGACGGCGGCGTCGACGAAAAAAAAGTGTCTTTAAGTCCTCCGAATGATGCAAATATTATTATTATTGTAATTATTATCATCATTATTGCTCTTGTTATTAGCGCTAACTGCTACTTCGAATCGCGTTAGTCACAAGTTTGCGGTAGAAGCTCATCAATAAATTCTAAGATTTTACTCGGAAGCGCGGCTGCTTTTATATCTGGTGGACGTTGTTGTACAACCTTGAGGACGCAATTTGTGGGTTACGCCTGTTTGGTTCCCAATAATTTGACGTGGGATGGTTATCAGGTTTACGGTACATATAGGGTGAGTTTCTCGCCGAAAGCTTCTTCAGCTGAATTCATGCTCTTCAGTATTTTCCTCGGGGCTAGAATATGTATAATCCATCCATATATCGAGAGAAGAGAAGTTCATGTGAATATGAATTCGGAATTTTGAATAAATCGCCTCAGGGATCAAAATACTCGAAAGTTCTCATGATCGCGTGAGTTATTATTTCTATACACGTTATGTATATACGTAATACGCGGTTACATAGAATTCGTTTTTTACTCTATTCTGTTACGCAACATTTTCTTCTTTTCTACGTTCTGTCCTATTTTTTATTATCGCGTCGAAAAAGAGTTGGAGGAGGAGAAAATGGGGTCGGGGGGTAGGTAATATGTCATATGAGTAACCGAATGAGAGAGAATTATATACGTGCGGTTCGGTGTGCAGCATATATTCGTGATTTTCCGGTTTTTTTTCTTTTCTTTCTCCTTTTATTTTCTCTCTGCCCCATGGGTTGTAATAATTCAAGCTTTTGTTCGATTCCGAATAACCGGAGGAGAAATAAGTGGGAAGGAAGGGAGGAAAGAAGAAAAACGTGGTAGGGGCGGAGAGAGGAGAGAGAGGCATTATTTTAGGTCATGTCTTCGAAATGCTTTTTGAATTGTGTGCGACTTGGATGTCTCCGGATCGCTTGCTTGTGCTGTATTACACGATTCCGCCGCGCCGTCGCGGTTTCAGAATCTGTTTTTTCTCTTTTATTTTTCTTCTTTTTTTCATTTCATTTCATCTCATCTTTCTCTCAGTCTTTCTTCGCCCCTTTCATCTTTTATATGAGAAAACTGTATACATATGTAGTTATCTATAGGTATATAGTATACAACGTATACATCTATATGTACGAAAAGAAAATATGTCTTTTACTTCCTTCTGCACAGAAGTGAAAAAAAAAAAAATAAAAAAAATATCTATGAAGGGAGGAAAAAATAGGGAATGATAAAAAAATTCACAATTTAAACTGTATAGGGAAAAATTTTGATTTTTCTTCAAATAATAGTGTGGACACAATGATGAAAGGTGAATGATGATAATTGCTAAATACGGGGTGAGAGAAAATCGATTTTCAAAATTTGATTTATTATCGTTCGATCGATTGATCGATCGTTTTCTATCGGCGGTGATGAGAAAAAACCTAGAAAAATACACAACTCGTGGATTCTGTAAGAAGAGAAGTGAAAGAGGAGGAGTCGAACGGGTGTGGGGGTGGTAATAAAATATGAAGGAGAAGGCAAAATCGTACGTCGTTCTCAGGGTGTACGGTTATAAATATAACGTACAGTATAAAGTATATCGGTGAAAAACTTAAGAGCTAGCTGCTAAAACGTTCGCCTTTATAGGTGACTTACCTCCCTACCACTGAGTGCCACTTTAAAGTATTTTTTGGTAATATACGCGCGATTTCTACACACAAATAAAATAAAATACACGTACATTTATCGGTATGCTGTGTGTGTGAAATATACGTATAACCGGAGTTTCAGCAGCAGAAGCAAAAGTAGAAATAAGTAGAGTAGCGGAAAGCTGTGGAAATATAGTATGGAGAAGCGAGAAGCAAAATTCGTAGTGACTTATGGGTTTCGCGATTCCCTTGCACGCACACACGTATACTTATACCTCATACGTGAAACATACCTTATTCCAGAAAAGTGGGAGTAGAAAAGGGGGAGGAAAATCGAGGAGACTGCAGTGAGAGAGCGTCAGAGTCCCGTTTTCCCGTTTTTCTTTCTTTTCTTTTCCCTTCCTTCTTCCTATCTGTCCTTCTCCTTCCTTCTGTAGCTTCGTTTCGTTCCAGGATATCGTATTGTGTTTTCATTCGTTCCTTTGGTTCAAGTGATTTACGTCCCAACGGGTTCCCGGGTTTCCCATATATGCGCCTGTATGTGTGTATTCTTTTGCTACCCCATTTTGAATATAGCCGCGAGCTTTCGCGACGTACGTATAACCTTAACGTGACGTAACCTAACGCAAAGCAACGCGCGTTACATATTTATGGGATTTTTCTGTTAGGCCTTTTATTTTTCAATTTTTTTTTTTTGCCTTATTTTCCATTTTTTCCCCTCCTCGTTCCTATTACATACGAAACAAATTTTGAGGAGAAAATCTGAATGTGAAATAGAACGTGAGTAACGTCATATTGAAATATGAAAAATAAAAAATCTCATAATACATACACATCTAGATACGTTTGTTTCGCTGCAAGCTGTTACTGTACCGCCGCAACTTTTGACGTCCATTTTTTTTTTTTCATTTCATTCGTTACTTTTTTTTTCATTTATGATCGTTTTTTTTTTTCATCTCCGGGTCAACGTCCCGTGCACCTTGGCGTAAAAAAATAATCTCGAACAAATCGGAGAAAAAAAATGATCAAGAAAAATTGCAAAAATTACAATTTCAACTCGTGCTCGCGAAAAACTTTATGGACAATCTAGTTATTGAATATTTTTTCGATTGTTTTCGCCAAATACTTATATTTTAGCCCTCCACCGACCCCATCCCTTGTGAAGCATTAACATGATTCGTGTAATTTGAATCGATCGATGTGTAATCGCTGTATCGAAACTACTCTCTATACATGGTCATGTGCGTATAATGCGTTACATGCGCGCAAGGTGATTGTATAATACTATATATGTACGTACATGCACTATATCTATGTACAATATATATATATATATATATGCCGCATATATACATATGTACATGTGCACCTATGAGAATTACCGCGATATACATAAGCTTCTGATGTGCTTCAACCTGCAGCATCTCCTACTCTGTCAATATCTCCTGTTATATATACGTGTATATAGCGAATATATATATACACTAAATATATATGTATATATATTATATACACACACAATACAGGGAGATCGGGAGCTGCTTCCTCCGGTTGCCTACAATTACCAGAGTTACTCGTCGTGGTATCACGTGTCCAATTAGGTTTGACCCTTGACACACCCTCGACCCCCCCTTGCCACCCCCTTCCTTAACCTCCTCATCACGCCCACCCCTAAACCCCCAACTATTATTTTCCCCCATACGTGTATTATACGTACCTATGTTCATACGTGTGTAATAATAATTAAATATCCTTATACAGTCGTTCGTTTTGAACGCGATTATTATTTCTCGACTTTGATAGATTATTTTTTGCTCGTACGATATTACGGAGGATATTATATAGACTGTGAATAATTTGAGGTGATTTTCGTTTCTGTTCTTTCTCTTTTCTCTCTCCTTTTATTCATCAATTCTTAAACACCACTTATGTGGGAATAATCGCTTACATCAGGCATACGTATACACGTAAGTGTATAAATAACGTAATCATTTATATTTTACATGTAATCGATTTATAAGTATGTCAATAATTTTTCATCGTCGACGGATAATTATATTTATCGATATAATTGATTGTACACTTTTCTACGTATAATTGAAATTAAATTTTTTTTTTTTTTTTTTCAGGTGAAAAAATTCAAAAATCGGAAGCCAATTGAAAGACGGTTACAACTGCAGCTTCGACTATGTGCACATTGGTATGTACTTATACGTATATAGTATATATATATACTATATTACACATGGGGGCGACGATGATGATTTGTGCGAAACCGGAAAAGCTTAACCTCGATTTAGGCCTCGAATAACTTACGACAGTTGCTTCCGATTTGATACGGTAATATTTTATTCAGTTTCTTTCCTTAATATTTTCTTTGGGGTAAGAATATGTACACATATATGTAGTTATATCCACTGTCCACTATAGCCACCCCATATTATGTAGAGAAATAGGGGAATTATTACGAAACGCATCCCTATGTACGATATATTTGTGGTCAGTTATTTCCCGGACGCGCTCCATCACGTACATATATACCTCATATTTATATATAATATATTATATACACCCGATCTTATATGCAGATAATAGAATATTTAACATCGTCTTTCGTTGCTTTTTTCTTCTTTCTTTTGACTTTTTCTAAAAAGTATGATATTTCCTACGGTGGTTGTATAACGTATACTGAATTTTTATTTTTTGAATTTACCGGCAAACGACGGTAAGGAAAAATCTTCCATGTTGATTTACAGATGTTCAAAGTTTTGAAAAAAGAATAAGGAAAATCGTAGGAACTTCGAATGGCCCGATTTTTGATTTTTCAAAAAATCAGGAGAGAATGTGACGTACACCCGGTTAAGTTGATCGTGAATTGCTTCGCGGCCAAGCGCGCGTTTGGACAAATTTTACGAGAATTTGTCCAAACGAGATTGGCCGCGAGACGATTCGGAATCAACCTAACCGGTTGTACATATGCGTGTACTATATGATATGTAAATTGTGACATGTGAATGGGAAAGCTAGCTTTATACGTAAAGGGTAAACGGGGCAGGGGGTCGGGGGTCGGGGGTGATAAAGGGTCGAATAGAAATTTCTGTATTTGACATATTGCGGGTATCACACTTCCAACTTCTGCACGAAAAGCGTAAAGCGATATGCCCTCGTGACATCATCGTCAACGGCGCGGCGACCCGACCTTCCTTCCTTCTTCTTACGACCGACCCCTGCACGCGTGTAATACACGGGATATAATACACCCACACATGCATATTATTTTCGAGATTCGAAGACACCCGTTATACGTGTATATGTATGAATTTTCTCCTTCGGTTGAAAGACCGGGAACCATTTCGCGCTCAGTAATACATACATATATAGAAATAGGGAAGAGCTGGAAGAGTGGAAACGGTGAAAACGGAGAAATGGGCAAAGAGAATCCCGATGACAGCCTCTTCAAGGAAAATCGTCTCCATTCGGATTCAAATGAGGCGCCCATATTCAGCTCTCCCTCTCTCTCTCTCTCTTTCCCACCCTCTCTATATCCTTCTCCTTCTCTCCATCTTTTTACTCTCTTCTCATCAACCCTCGCCTCACTGACTGACTGACTGACTTACTTATTATACTTTACTCCCATATACCGCTCGCTGCACGCGTCATAGAATTCAGAATCTATTTTCTTCTAGCTGATACGCAGAATATTTTTCCTCTTATTGTTATTATCATTATTATTATTATCGGTTTATGAAATCGTTTATTGCTCCAAACGCGACGTGAAATACGAATTTCTTATTGCACGGAACGGTTTTCAGAATTTTAGATTCGGATATAGAATCTGATTTTGTCAAGAGTATAGAAAATTTTTCAATGGTCATCAAAATGTGTTGGTGATGAAAGATTTTTTTTTTTACACCTTCATAGCTTCGATTATCATGCATATATCTTCTTTAGCTAATTGGAGATTAATATTTATGTATGTGTATATAATGTACATAGATTTTGCAGCTGTTGTGTAAACCCTGAGGCGTCTTAATTACCTAATTGGTTGAGAAATTCCAAAAGGTATATATGTATACGTGCCGCACTTACTCTCCCTGTAATACACAAAGAGGGATCCCAGATCTAACAAGTGCAGAAGCCGGGTAGCTGCCGTCCCTAAATTCAAAGTCCCCCCGCCCCTCATCCCTCATCCCCCACAGCGTCAATATCTCCTTATTTATTCATTTCCGCGTTTCATCTCGTGTAGCTTATACAGCAATTGAAAATTACTCGGATATTTAGCGACGTTTCAAACGAGGGCGGATAAGAAGCGGATAAAAGGCTTTTTAGAATCGAATTTGAATCGGATCGTCGGTTACTCCGTTACCGACTGAGCTGTGACCGCAAAAAAAAATTTAGCGGAGCGATGAAAATTTATTAGACATATAAGATCTTTGATAATGATTTCGTCGAATTTTCCCATCGATGATCTAAATTATTCATGCAGTACAGGTAAATAAATTCGTACATGGATGAGCAGACGACGAGACATGAGTTTGTTGTTTCTGTTTTCCATATCATAATACCGATGCCCCGTGGGTGAGCTTCCGGTATTCTCCTTTCCATTCCTCCTGAGGGATCTATTCTCGTCGGAAAACGGGTATTATCCTCAGATTCGGTATGGGTACGGTAAACGCGAGGTACCAACGTTGGTTTTGTCGTATTTAGCGCGGGGGTGGTAATGGCGGTGGCCGCTTCTCTGACGTTGCTAAGTTCATACCACTCGCTCGACTTTAGATCACACTCCATTAAAGTAATGAAGATGCTGATGGTGAGGCTGAGGCTGAGCTCCTACGGCTCTTCCTTCTTATCGATGTGTATGTATTCATGTATCTCATATATACTTGCGTATATATGTATATATAAGAGATTTTGCCACGCCGCGAGCACTGTATTATGCATGTATTGTATTCCTGTGTATCTACATAGGATAGCGCGTTGAAATTCAGGAGGATTTTCTTACGAGAAATCTTCTTCATCCCTACTGTGGTAGCTTTGTCTCCCTTCAATTTTGAATCTTTTGCCATCGACCCCCAGCTTCCTACCCCACCCTTTGGCGTCGTAAGTACTCGAAGAGAGAGAGAGAGAGAGAGAGAGAGATATGGTTGTTAAACTTTAAACAAACCGTCCTTGAAACTCACCCTTATAGTACCAACCGGTTCTTCGCGCTAATATCCATCTCACGGTTTCTCCCTCTCTCTCTCTCTTTCTTTCTTATTGTCACCGAAATCCCGAGGGATTTTATTATTCATCTCCTTTTGCCGTATTATAGAAATATGTATTATATACCTAGGTATGTATTATGGATGTACTCCGCTAATGTGCATAAAGTCACGCCTGTTGATCTTGAGAAAGCTTTCATTAGGGTGACGATATTTAGAGTTCGATTATTGTTCTTTTTTCTTTTTTCTTTTTTTTTATCTCCAAATGTTGGATCTTATTTTGGAAAATTTATACTCGCAGCGCCAGAGGCGACCATGATGAGAAAGAAAAGGAAAGAATTTCGAAAAAAAAACTTTCACAATTTTTTCCCACGCGTCTTCGTCCCATTTGCTATTCATGAAATTCGAAGTGACATTACGTCGTCGTTGTTTTCGAGTACATTGCGCGTGTGACAGAAATTTGTTTTTTTATTTCAATTCTTTCCTTTTACATTCGATACTTTTCTATTTTATTCTATTATTTTCGACTTTATTCTTGTTCTATCTTCTTTTGTTTTTTTTTTTGCAAGAAGCGCGCGATCATAAAAAATTCAAGTGTCCAGTTAGGGCCTCCTTTTTTTTGTTCGTTTTTTTTTTTTTTTTTTTTGTCATAATAGGACATTCGTCATTATATATAACAGATGTCACGTCAGTCGCCGCGTGCCTTCATGAGAGGGCTTTTATGCAGAGTCGAAAATCAGGGAGTATAGGGGGAGTATAAGTTCGTAGGTATATATTTTTTATTATTTATTTATTTTTACTTTTTGTTTCCTATAATTATGTCATCGACGCGACCCGTTTCGGTGCGTCGTAAAATACACTTCTAACCGTTTGTTAGTTGTCCTCCTTCACTTCACTTCACTTCACTTCACTTCGCTTCTCTTCGCTCTTGTCCATCACGTGCATAGTTCTAATTTACTGTATACACTATAATGGAACCACTAATATACATTGTCCCGTCAACAATCCTGCTGCACTTATTGACTTTTTCATTCTATTTGTTTTTGTACGATACGCACTATATGTATACCGATGTACGCAACCAACTACCTATACATTATCATATTACCCGGCTAATTGTGCACACATTTGCGTTGCACCTAGATGCATTTTTTTTCCCTCCCTCTTCCCATCGGCCCTGACCGCCGCTGCGATTCGTATGCATTCTCTGGGTATTCGAGTCCGTCGTCTTTTTGTTCTTTTTTCGTTTTCTTTTCATTTTTCTTTGTACTCGATAACCAATTAACGTTTAATTCACATGCTCGATATGGTGATTCGACTTTGAAAAAATTACGTACCGTTATAATCAACGCGAACACGAACATTTAGAGGTTAGTCCAGAATCGACTCCGCCAAGTGTACATGTAGATATTATATATTTTGGAGATTTTTTTTGTTTTTTTTTAATCCAAAAAAGGCTCTTTGGACGCAAAAAGTTCGAGAAAAAAAAAAAAAAAAAAACACTTTGTCTCCGTTTTATCGTCGTACGTTGTTTTTTTCATAGATTGCCGATTCGTCGATAAAAAAAATGTATTCGATTATTAATTCAGGTGCAGAATTAATTCTTCTCTCAAAGCGTATAGAGGCAGAGTTACGATAGGATAGAAAATTCGCAGACCCATTTCGCCGAGTATATTTAACTCTTTGAATTTCATCTTCATGTATTTATTTATCATGTTGGAAAGTGAATGGCATTAATGGGTGGGTAGTACGAAACCAGTGGAGAAGAATTAACGGTCGACTGTGCCTGACATGTTTACTCGAGCTCTTTCGAATTTCTGCACCCTGTACCACCGACCATTGCAGAAAACAACCCCTCCATCTAGTTAGACGATTGAATTCTTTTAGAGTGTACACGGGTTTTTACATTGGAGGGAGAGGGATGGGTACGAAATCCTTATTTGAAACACACCGTGTAACTGAGAAAAAAGAAGTAGCTACTTGAAACAGTGTAAATACCCACCATAGGTACACGGGGATACGTATGTAACGCACAAAGCCAATTATCTTTGACTAAAAAATTTACCCCATCCCGAAGGTCTCCCCTTCGCTCTTCGATGTTGATTCTTTTTTCTGTTTTTCATTTTTTAAAATTTTTGTACACACTTCTCCTCATTTTCAAATTCATTTTTTTTTCAAGTTTTGATCAAACACAAGATCGAAAAAGGTAGAAGAAAAGGAAGGATGTAGGTAATTAATACAAAGCTGCTAATTGACGTACGCAACGTAGGACCATTTTTTTTTTTTTTTTTTCTCTTTTTCAGTAATCTTATTTGGAAAGGGTCGAAGGGTGAATTTCGTAAGTGTAGCTTAAATTCTTATCGTAATATTACGTTACTAGGGTGTAATTGAAATCCTTAAACAAATTCGATTTTCAGATAAATACTACGCACAGTAGTAGATATGCGTGTAATTTACAGATATACATTGCATATAATGTACACTGAAGATTTTCTATTATGCAGACAGAGTAAATATAAGTGTAGATACGTCAACTTTGGTATACTATAAGGGCTCTGGGTAAATAGCCTCCGGTTAATACTACGCTGGCTCGAGGGTTGGATTTATTTCTCTTTCTCTATTTTGTCTCTTTCTCTCTCTCTTTAACCGTAGGTATTCCATGAGTTGTTTCATTCGAACATATATATATATACACCCATATCTACATGTGCGTGTATTCGTATAATTGATTACAACATCAAACTGACTTGTAGTTATGGATCCTTGCGCAAAGTGCTGCCTGAGGCGCGTGTATACAGAATATTGATTATGGACACCATGCTAGGTATATAATAGTAGATATGTACTAACCTTATGTAGAAGCAAATTGTGCAGAGTAAGTAATGCATGTGAGTGTATTTTATACATTGGGGATGGGTGATTGTTGCTATTCTTATTTAACGTTATATTAGAATTTTAATACACGCGTAAAAAATATCCTATGGAAATTTCTTGTTCATGAGGAAAAGTCAAAGTTCGGATCAACTTGGCGCGCAATTTATAGGCTTACTAGCTTCAGCCCGTGACCTGTGATCTTCGATTTTTGGCGATTTTAGGGCCAAAAATGAAGTATTTTTGAAATCGATCGTAGGACGCTTTTCTGACGTGTTTTGACCCAAGGAACACGAATCTGCGAGCCAAATTGATCTATCTGTTGAAGTGATCCAGTTATCGTCAAATTATAACATTAGTCATAGGATTAGGATTATATTATATACGTTTCAAAGATGGAAAAAAGAAATTTAACATTAGAATAGAAATTGTCTTTTTCTTTTTTTCTACAAATTTTTTGGTTGTGAAGTTTACTGCGGTCAAGCGGCAATAGAATCGAATTGAATACCTTGTAGAATGGAATTCACCGCCAACTTTTAGATACTCAATTCCATTGTCCGGGTCAATCTGACCGTGCGATATTGCTCTATGCTAGTTTATGGGGCGGGATGAGAAGGCAAAATGAAGAGAAGGGGGAGGTCGTAGTTTTTCTATAAAAAATGTAGCGTACGGATATAAGGATACTACACACATCGTGTACATATTTTCCCCCGTGAAAAATGTAATAAATAGGAATGGAAGAAATAAAAAGTAAGAAATAAAGCAAAATAAAAAAGAATCAAAAATGGAGAAAAGAAAAATACAATAAAACGAAAAGAGACTATAGTGTACGAGGTAGTCAAGGGTGATCCAAAATCGTCGCGATAAATTTCGTCCTAGTGTGTAGTAGAAAATGCACGTATATCCTCAATGGTCGAAATGGTTTTCTTCGGATGGTTTTAATGCTGCAATTTGGTCGAACGGAATTGATAGGGTGCGCAATAACGGCTGAAGCAAAGACCTTCTACATTATGTACGCCGCACTAATATGTACATATGTATATACGTGTTTTCACATGTGCGAATGTGGGAGCTCCGGTTAATTTAGTTTTGCGATCGAAGAAACAACCCCCTCGCAAAGTCCCGGCGTCCACCGACGCGCGACAATTCTTGACCAGTCCAATGTCTAGACCTATGGAGATTGCCATCCCGCAATTATTTCAAAATCCAATCCCACGCGAACCTTTCTCTCCGTCTTTCTCAGGTCCGAGCGATTTTTTTCCCCCCATTTTTCACTACACTCTTCTCACCCTGAAACAATTACTCCATGGGTTAAAAAAAGGAAACAGAATATAGAGAAATCGGTGACAGAGTTTTCATGGAAAAAACTTCGACTGCACGGTCAGGCGGGTCCGTAAGCGATGTGTACCTGGCTACTCCGACTATCAATTGATGACGGGTATAGAGGAACTGCAGCAGTTGCATTGCATCAGCAGAAACCAATCAGGCGATTTATATCGATCTGATCGTGAGCTCATGTCCGAACCCACCACGTACCATCGCTGCTGCGAGCCACCATCCGGTAATACCTCGATTATAACGCATCGGTTGTTGAAACCCCACCAAAATCTCACTCGCCCTTCGCCCTTTCACCATACCATAATATACAGATATACATAACTTGTCCCTTATCGCGATAGGACTCGGAGTCGGACTCCGGTCAACGTCATAGATCATTTCCTTTTCTTCTTCTCTTTCTGTTTTTGTCTCTCCGGTCAATCACGCGTTCCATACACCGATGGAAAATTTCACTCCGGAATACTTTGCCGATCCAAAAAAAAAAGAAGAAAAAGAACGATATCGGTCGGAATCGCTTCCACTCGGATCCAAATCAACCTACATTCGTGTTCCGGAGTTTCCACGGAACTCTCATCGCCTCGCTTGTTCTTAATGTTAATCAAGGTAGAGGACTCCACATGTGGATGTACGGAGCAATGCTCGCATGTGTTTAGTATTTCGGTGGTTTCCTAAGGGGGCGATGTTCCCAAGTTGAAGGGAACGGGGGAGTGGGAAGGGAATGGAAGGAAGAGAATGGGGAACGTAACTTGGCACAGTAATTGCCGTAGCCGGTGCAGCTCCAGATGCTTCCCAATCAGCGGGTATCCGTCCGAATGAGGTAGTGATCGCAGTATAGGTACACACTATATATATATATATATATATATGTACAACTATATGCACATAGCATGGCGCGTACGTATCTACGTATTATATGCCCGTCTCCGTTCCTCTTCTCTTACCTACACCGAAACACCTTGCTCGGTGTTTCGCGATTCGCTGCTGCTGCCGCCGTTGCTCACAGTGGTTCGTTCGATTGTGTCGGTGACGTTGTACCGACGTGTACGCATGAAGGGATCGTTTAATTGGCACCGAAACACAATGGATTATTATGATGTCCACGGCGGAGATTCGTCGTGAAAATTTCGACCGTGTCTCCTTCGCGTATGACCGATGGTCACGTGGTGTGTATTTAATATGGAATGGGAACGCGCGGGGGTTGACCCGAATGACCAACCGACATCCACTCTAATAAGGATATCATTGACAATAAGACGACGCCTTCGGGAACGATAATTCTCACGCATCGTTTCATCAAAATCCTCCCCTCCATCGCTCCTCCGGGATATTTCTATTCACTTTATCAAGCTAATCTCGTCGAATTAGGGATGCGCGCGACAAACATTTGTCTCATTTCTTTTTTCACAAGGCAATGCTCGGGATTGTCCGGTCGGAAGGTACCGCTGATGGTTATTCGAGGCTGACCTCTGGAGAAATCAAATTTCCGGACGACCGACCACCGGGCACTTCATTCCTGAACATAAAATGAGGTATGTGCAGTACTTTGCGAAATTGAAGATGAAAAAGTTGGATAGAAACAACCGGAATAGATTCTTCAGCCACTGGATCTTCTTCGTTTCTTTTCTCACGTTTTTTCTTTTCGACATTTTTTTTTTTATTTCTTCCAAGGTCAAGTGTCGCTTGTTCTCGTGGGTGTTCAGAAAAAAAAATTTTTTTTCATCGAACCTTCCGCAAAAAAAAATGAAAAAAAAAATTTCACGAACGAATCAGTTTTCGTGGCTTAAACTTCTGTGTCTTAGGTCAGTAAGGAAAATATATGACGTCGGACATGGTTATAAAGTGCTGACCAACTGGTTCATGTGTGACGTGAAATTGTATTAAAAACTTTTACATGCGTACTACGGTATAAGAGAGTGAAGCAGCGCGTGATGATTACTGACCATGATAAAATCTAACGGCTGTTGTAGTCGACGATTTTTTTTTTCTTCCCTCTTTTTTGTTTTTTTTTTTTCTTTACCTACTGTCACGGTAGACAGTCTCGTGCACTGCGGTAATATGTATCAGTAAAAATCTGCATGAAAACACGTGCCGCGTAACGTCTCGCATCGCGTAACACTAAATTTTCCGTTTTATGTTCGTTATGTGTTTGAAATAATGAAAATGAACAGTAATCTTTTGATATTTGGTATTTTCATTTTCATCGATACTTCCGTATGATTCGATTTCTTTGGATTTTTATGTGAAAAAATTTTATGCGATCGGACGACGAATTCGAAGACCCGAAAATAATTTTCATCGTCGGACTATACCTGACCCGGTATAGTTTTTACGTAACTACACGACCACCTCCGTTGCGTCGAGCGATACGTACATAAATCTAAACTTTACAAATCACCCGCTTGACCGTAGCCCGACCGCACCATGGAAATAAAAAAGTTGAAGTCGAATAAAGCAAAAAAAAAGAAAAGAGAATGGAAAAAAATAATGAAGAATGGTTCTCACCACGTGAATCCGATCATTCCCATGGCATTATAACATAGTTTGATGGGGTTCACCGTAATACACGCCTCCGGAAGGCTAATAGCCACTCTTTGATAAACTCTCCCCTATTCCATACCTCATAATCTAATAATCACGTCACTCAGCTCAGGTATAATACGCTGCACGTATTGCATTTCTATTCCGACTTCCTCTCCACGCCGCGCCGCTCGCGAGCTCTCGATCCGAAAAATCGATCCCCATGTATTTAGGTATATTACAATGCACAAGCACTGGGGTGGAAACATTTCGAACCTCAAATTTTAAGGGTTTTCCATTTTTTTTTCCCTTTCTAATTTCCCGATTCCGCGTTTCACGAATCGACGAGTAGGTTGCTCAGGTAGAAAGTTTTGCAAAAATTTCTATCATTTCGTACTCGGCAAAAAAAATGCCTGAAAAAAAAAAAAACAACAACAATCCCGTTCTCACGTATGTGCGTAGCCGGCGATAAATTCAATGCGAAAAACGAAAACTGAAAAACAGAGAAAAAAAAAATCACGAGCACGAGAAAGGCGGACGTGGGCGTGGACCTTACGTACATATTATATTTTCGTTTGCTGCAAGGAGTTAAAATGCAGGGATTCTGATAACTGGTATATACATATATATATATATATTGAACATGGTATATATGTATGTATAGAGGACAATATAATGACGGTGGTATTATTAACTCGCTGACTACGAGGGGGTGGTTGTGGGTAATATGGTGGAGTCGAGAGTAGTGCCTTCGATAATGGTCGGTTTTTAACACTGGTGGCACGTGACCCAGACAAAAGTTAATCATCGGTTCGCGGCTTTTTTTTTTTTCTTCGATCTTTCTCTCTCTCTCTATAAATATATGTAATATACATGTATAATACGCAGATATACTCACGCATGTAATTTTTAATACCTGGTAGTTTGTTTTGTTTTTTTATTACTTTTTTGTTTTACTCTCTCTTTCTCTCGATCATTTCTTCTACTCCTTTTTTTTTTCTACAAGTAATATTTTTTATTCCGCTCTTTGTTACACGTGCATCACGTGTGCATTATTATTGCATTATAACAACCCTTGTGCGGAGCATAATAACATATACGTAAAATATATCCCATATATCTGTAATGAATACGTTTGTCCTTCACCTTATTTACCCCTTTTCTATATTTGTAATAAATTCTTGTTTCCTTCTTTTTTTTTTCATGAATTTCCGTTATATTCGATTCCCAAGCGAGAATGTTGAATTTTTGGAATGAAACGTATGAGCTGAAAAAAAAAAAATGGAAATGTAAAATTTTCGAAAAAATTAGAAAGAAAGAAAAAAGAAATGAAATGATAAACTATGTGAGGTGGAAAAGAAAAAATCGCACGGTACGCGTAATGTGATTATACAATGCGATGATTTCGACGGATAAACGAACGGCCGCAACTAGGCGAGATTCAATTAGGCGTTGGATAATTCAAGGTTGAATAATTAGAGTTTTAATTGACTGATAAGAGGCCGGGGTTGTTCTATTGATATAAACGGAAGATACGCGAATATAGATGCGTGGCATGCTTGCACGCACTTGCTTATTTCGTACACCTATGCGTACACGACGCATTGCGTGCAATTCTTCGGCGAACGAGAAGAAAAAAAAAAAAAAGAGTAAATGTGCAACGTGCGTTCGTTAATCAGGCTAAGTGCAATTTTAATGTTGCCTTCGAAAAAGAGAAAAAAAGAAACTTTGAGAGCGAAAGAAAGAAGAAAATTGAATTTTTATTAGCTCACGAAAAACAGAATAGCAGATTCTGACAGAAGCTTTCTTTTTTGTTTCCTTTATTTCCTTTTTTTTTTCTTTTTTTTTGTTCCTTTTATGCATCGTATGAGATGAATTATTACAGAAAGAGAGGGGGGGGGGGGAGGGGGGGTGCGGTAGAGAGATTAATATTATTCGAGTTATATCGTAATTCAGGATCGTAAATTGCTGCGTCGGAGTCTCTACGTATACGCATGTCCATATACAGAGGATTTTGGGAAATTGATCCGACTACCCACCTATTTCTGCACCCTCTTAAACCCTTCCAAAAGTTGAGCACATTCGTACTAATCTGTTGGCTGCTCGTAAACCGTTTAATTTCGTTCGAACGATATATGCAACATACCTATGTATGCAAATACGTCGGCAGTATATAACCCCATGTACCATATAACGTATAAACTTCGTAACGCTCCGTATTAACTGTAGGAATAACAAATTCTTCCTCTCTTTTTTTTCTCACATTTTTTTTTCTTTTATTTCGAACACGGGCAAAAGTTTCATCCACTCACCTGATTTTTCAAAATATTCTTATTTTCTCTCCGTGCAGATAAAATCATCGTTTGCTTCCTTAATAGCCGATGGGCGTGTCGACTCGATTTCATTAATGGACTGGTATATATGTATATTTATTTTTCTTCTTTCAATTTTCGAGAGAGCTGGAATAATAGAAATTTTTTATGTCTTTACAATCTATCGAATACTTTTAATTGTTGAGATTTCAGTCGCGTTTTTGATTATTGCACGAGCACATGCATAGGAATAGGTAGGTAGGTAGGTAGGTCGTTAGGTGTGTAGGAAGGAAGGTAGATACGATTTATATGGCTTGGCAATTAAACTTCGACCACTGGAAATATATCTAGGTACAGATATACATATAAGTGTATTACGTACGTATGAGGCATTCCACCAAAAATCGATCGATAATTGAATTTTCAATTGGATTTGTTTGTTCATTATTTTTTTTACTTAATTTTCTAACGTTAATAAGTCAGAAATCAAATCGTAATTTTTTTTTTTTGCAACCAAGAAGTTTTCAGATTTTTTTTCCCCGAGTTCGATAAAAATTGAAAATTTTCACGTCCGATTTTAAATATTTGAATAATTTTTCTCATCATTGATACTGGCAAAAAAAAAGAAAAAATTGTGAATCTGGTCGGAAAAATTGCGTTATACAAGGAAAATGATCGGTCGATTTGACGCGGAATGCCTTGTATATTAAATGATGCACGGTGTTTTTGGAGGAGCTGTGGATATAGGTGTACAGAATTATAGATATATGGGGAGAAGTGAAGGCAGCAAATATGAAATGGGTTAGATGCATAAATGTGTATAGATATAGCCATATATCTACAAATATTACATAGTATATGGTGTAATCTGGGCGAGGTTTCACATTTGACTGATATACTGTACGGTATATATGTACATATATATATGTATTCGGAGTTTTAATGATGATCCCTGGCAATAACTCCGAGATTAACTTGCGACGCATTCATTCGCCGAGCGATAGTTTATAGTGGCTACATGGGGTTTGATGCCACCGGCGGCTATATAATATATGTGCACACATATACATACACACACACATATATACGTACGTGGAACGGTGGCGGTACGCCTGATCACCAATCACCTATTCTAATTAAACTCGTGTCATTTCTTCAACGGATTCAGGCTAAATGTCCAACGGTATCCCCCATATATTATACAGCTTTAGACCATTTCGTTCATCTCAATTACCTTTTATATAACCAAAAATAGAGAGAAAAGAAAAGAAAAAAAAAACAAACATTCAACGATCGTAAAACGAACAAAGTGTACTGCAGAGATAGCTGAAATAGTTGAATTATAATACAGAGTTGATAAGGCAGAGAGAAAAAAATTTAATGAATTTTTTTTTTGTTTTTTTTTTCTCGAAAAGTCACACGTTATTTGTTAGAAAAATTATGGATAAAACAAAGAGGCGAAACAGAAGGAAGAAAAAAATAGAAAATGACAAAATTTGTCGATTAATTCGTAGATTGGGAGAGTTCAACGATCGAGTCGAGCTTGCATACAGGCGATCCCTAATTATTGTGTATCTACCTCGATATTAAATAAAAAAAAATACACAACAATCATGGTTGTGCAATAGAATAACGTGCAATAGAGAATCGTTGGAATTGCAGGCGAAGCGACAAGGATCGGAATATAGGTATAATATTATCTACATACACACACATAGGTATTTCCGTTTATCGTGTACACACACATAGATTTTATGCAAAATAGATTATTGCGTAAGAGAAAAAAAAAAAAAAAGGACTAGAGAAGAAAACCACTCCGGCAAATTACCACAGTATCTAATGTGTTGATATGTTTCAATTATAAGGTGCAGAGAAATATACACCTTCACATATATATACCTGCTTAGTAAAATATTCATCGAGTTATACAAACAATATATTTTTTTTTTTAAATTGAACAATCACAACCTCAGAATGGAAGAATATAAAGAAAAAAGACTAAAATTTGAATAAAATAGAATCGAAATTACCTGAAAAAAATTCGGCCTTATAACGGAGGAAAAAAAGCAGGAAGGAAAACAGAATCAATTTGTACAACGAAAAGTTTAACGACTTTTAATCACACGTAATCATAGGCATTTGCAGTATTGCATGGCGAAAGGTTAGCGGAGAGGAAGGGGCGGGTTGGGGGCCGGGGGGCAAGGTGGAGGCGAGGGGGAGGGGGAGGTGAAGTTCATTTGCGCTAATGAAATCAGTGTTATCTTCTCTACAAGGCTATATATTTTATGCCATGATACCAAAGTCCGTGCGCGGTAATAGTAGGTGAAATGCAGAACTTTTACCTATATGGTATATCTGTACCTATTACACAGGTATCTATGAAAGAGAAATAGAAAAGAAGAATAGAGAATAGGAGAAATAAAAGAAAAATTCGAAAAAAAAAAGAACGAAAAAATACTCGCATGGCTTTTATTTGTCATCCAGCTAGTATGCATTTTCGTGTCGGATCCCATTATCTTCACCTTTTCCTACTATCATTATTATTATCATTATTATCATACGTATTTTTAGTACTACTGTAATCATCAGTTTTCTTCCGTACCAAGAATTACGTCTAGGAAATTTAATTTTTTTAATTAATTAATAATTATTGTTATAACAGAGAAACTATATAAATCATGTACTATGTGATAGTCCGTGCACGATAATTAGCTTATGGACAACGTTCTTTTTTTTTTCTTCTTTTTTTTTTCCAAGTCAAGGGTTGTTCAGTTTCACTGTCATTTCCCTGAACATTTGATTGCACATCGCAGCGTAAGGGTTGATCTCCGTCATTTGACTTTTGGCGAATTTTGAACCGAGTTTAGCAGCTTTTGAAAAATCATCCCTAGCCGCATCCAAGTTACCATTAATTTTCAATAATATTCCACGCTGACACAATGCCCGGATGAAAATTCGATCATTTTTTGATTTTTCTATCGCCAAATTCAAGTCACGCATCGCAGCTGGAAGAATGATAACATTAATCGATAATGATAGATAGATCGGAATTGTCATGAAATAAAAAATTTTAGTAATTTGCAAATTTTAACCAACCTTCGTTTTGACCAGCTAATCTCAAACATTGGGCACGATCGTTTAAAATTGTAGCGGAATGCCCAGATTTTTCTAACGCTTTTTCGAAAAGCTTTAATGCTCTGTCGAAATTTTTCGATTCACTTTCAAGAATTGCCAGTTTTTGTATCTCTTTTATTTCTGGTTCGAGAATCTCGACGTTCTCGAGATCTTCTTCTGCAGAAGAAAAATAGAAAAAAAAAATTCTATGATGTACGTAATTCTTTTTTTTTCTTGTTTGTTTTTTCTCCGGTTCCGAGCTTCTTATACTCACGTGACACCCGATCGTTTTCAGATTCCTCGTAAAATTCGGATTCACCGATGGGTGAAGGGGAAAGAGGGTTGAAAATGCTGTTTAGAACAGCTTTGTCGTGTTCACTTAGCCGATTCATTTTATCGAAATATCCGACGGGCCATGCAGAAGTAAAACCGTTCGCCAGACTTTGTTTTCTACAACTGCACCTCAATTCCAGTTCCACAGCCTCCGAGTTGGCGATATCGAGACATCGAAGCTTAGGTAAGCGAAAAATAAATTAAATAAATATTTCTCAAACTGGTTTTCTCGCGGCCGATATTTTCACATAAACGCTGCGAACAAACACGCATCGCATCATCATCATCGTCGTTGTCGTCGTCTCCTCGTATGCAAATGTCAATGTTTCGTATTATACATATATCTACACCAGACTGACGACTATACTTTTTTTTTTTTTTCTCACCAAGACCTACAGGGTGATTTTCTTTTTTTTGTTTCTAATATAGCGCATAACCTGATCACATATGTTCAGGAATATTGGTAATGGTGATGAAAAAAAAAACTATTACAGTGCAGATGTCTGCGAACTGTGTGTATAGTCGATGGAACAAAAGCGGGTATCTCGACGATTTCGGATGAATTTCGATAGAAATTTTCGTTGCAAAAATCTTGGATAATTCCGATACAAATCCAATGCAACCAGGAATGCAATTTTCATTTTTATCCTTCTCCGCGTACGTGAATTTGGAAATTTCTATGGAGACACTAAGGTTCTAACACGTTGATAACATTGACACGTATTCAAAAGCGCGTTTGGGGATTTAATCGATCCAATAGTTTTGGCGCCCGAAGGCTTTGAATCGGTAGCGTTTGCGGGAATAGTTGAATCCCCCGATGGGAAACGGTGATATAGGAGAACTCCCGCACCCTCCTGTGCCAGAACCTTCGAAGCAATGCCTTTGGCTTTGATGTAACACGCATGATGGACCGATCGCTCCTCTCTCTCTCTCTCTCCTTTCTCTTCTCTCGTCTCTACGGTATCTCTGTAAGGGTTAAGCCTTATGCCGGCTCAGTTCCCGCATATAGATCGCTTTCCCATACGCCAAACCGGCGCGCGCGAACCCCCGCAGAATTTCCCCATAGATAGCGTGCGCTCGTTTGTATGGGTTTACCTCCGTGTACTCGTATGTACGGCGAGATGGCCCATAATATCTCGAAATGCAATTACCATTTTGGATTATATAGTCCTCGTGATCGTCTCCTGTTCACCTGACAGGTGTCCACCTCCTCCTTCTACTACATCGTTTCGTGTTATATCCCATAGCTAAAGGGTTTATGTTCTATATCGACATGTATCTACATATACGCGCATGGTCATTTCATATACGAAATTACCTGTACCATGTACATGGTAATTAGACGTCGGGTTATGGGTTTTGTCTTTTAATGCACGATTAATATGGGTCACATTTACATTCCATCTCCTCCCCGATGCCAAATCACCCGTCGAATGGTGTCCTGACATTTTGTATGAAGTCTAATTTCATTCGGATCGGACGATTCTTTTAAAATTTTTTTCAAATTCATTTGGGTCGCTCCGTACGTAGATTATAGGGAGATAGCTGGTACATATAGTTGACGGCTAACGGCGAGGCATTTACCAAAGCATGACGTATCTCACCGATCATAATTACGCGTCATGATGCACTATGCACACAATATATGCGAGCATGTATGTCTATACCTACTATAGTAACACATTTCGAGATATTTCTGATCTGCAATGCTAGGGTTATGTATACAGAGTGTATACACATGTGTGTATCTGTATTATACAGGTTGATTCAGCAGAGGTGTCCAGAATAGGCGGAGACTAGTCGACGTCGTGCCTGGCTCTATAGCCAATGAACAGCGAGGGAATCCACGGACGAAAATAGCAATACGTCGTTTAGTCTCCGCCTATTCGGACACCTCTGGTGAATCACCCTGTATATCTACATGTAGAACGTCATGACGTGATCCTGCAGAATCCTTCCCCCCTTTCCCGGATCGGATCTCCTCTAACCCGATATACATGTACGCGAAGCCTCCAGAAATACGTCAATCAAATGATTTATCGATGTGAAACAATCCAGCTATATCACAGCAGTGTCTCCTGTCCCAACCTTATCTGAGCCTAGCCTAATCTGATCTCGTTCAGAGAACATCATTGCGAAGTCGTCACGGATCAATGGGCACAGGTGCATCGGTACCTGTAGTTAGAAGAGTGATGAAGAGAAAAAATCAAAAAAATAGAAAACTTTCACAACCGGTAAAAACTAAACCGAAAAAAAGGAAGGGAGGAAACCAAAACCGCGATCCTAATTTAGAAAAACTTTAGTTCAACTCTTCTGGATCTGATCGAGATCGGGAGTGGAATAAATAAAATTCTTATTCTCACCCTCGTATCTTTGTGGGGGGAAAAAAACAAACGGACGAAAGAGAAGGAGAGAAAAAAGAGGAGAAAACAAATGAGCAAAAAAAAGATACTCTCAACCGGCGTATCTAGTCGGTTGGAAAAATCAAAATGCGGAGTCACAGATATAGAAAAAAAGTTGAAGGGGACTGGGTCTATTAGTTTAAATACGGTTATAATAATACAGGCGGCAAGGGTTAAAGGGATATAAACACTAAACTAAACAGCTACTAAATCAAGGGCCACGTATTGTATATGGGGAAGTTTTTCGGACCCATCAACCTGCGGAGCAGGGGTCATGGGGTATGAAAAACTCCGTTGTCATCGCTCAAAGAGAGTAGAAAAAGAAATATAAATAAAAACAAATTTATACGAAACAAAATAATGGTGCGATAAAATTAAAATTTGCGATCATATGGTTACACTTTATCGGTTGTCGGTAAGTCCATAATATTTATTGTATCTTCAGTTTTTTTTCATAGATTATGTAATTTTTCGAGACGGTTTTTAATTTGAGGAAACGAATAGATTTATCAAAAGATTAACGGTTCGGATTAATATTGACGAATTTGAAAATTTTCAAGATCGCCAAATAACCATTCGCGTCTTTGATTTTTTTCATGCGATGGAAAATATTTAATAAACGAATTTTTAACGGCGCCATATTGTGACCGACATCACATGTGAATGAGTATTCAAGTTCATCATCTGCACGGATGGCGAAAATTTTTGTTGATTAATTTTCTCCAGTTGACCGGATTTGAGGAGGTCAAATATGTATGAAGAAAAATGAAGAGAAAAAGAAAAAAAAAAAGGTCGAAGGAAAAATAAGGGGCTGGTGTACCAACATAATACGATATGCATTAATCTCGCATTAATTCAATCGCGCGTTTCTCGTTGAAGCGAAAAGTGACCGAGTGTTGACTTTTAAACAAGATTTGACAATTTTATAAATGACCATTGTCCGTTTTTGGACGAGTAAACGTGTCGTTATATGGGAGATACGTTGCAGTATAATACCTCACCATGTATGCATACCCCTTCGCAGCCAGGAACAAAAAAAAAAGAAGAAAAAGGACGCGGCCCTGTAACGCCTAGTGATTAATTTTACTCCTATATATACGCCGTACCTTATACTGCCGTTCTACTGCAATGCAAGGGTCAAAATCACCTCGATTTATCAAATTAGGGGATGGACAAAATAAAAACTATACAATACATGCATAGATGAATATGTGAAATGAAAAAAAAAAAGAAAAAAGGACAAAATAGGAGATAAGGTTTTCTACAAAGTTCTAGGTATAGCTAACCTCGTATAGCTTGGTGATTTGGCATGGAATGCCCCATACATCTTGAATTTATCTGAATATTGAAAAATAAAGCGGAAATAAAAAAAGGAAAGAAGACGCGTTTTGTTCGCATATATCCGACGAATCTGGTTTTGCTTTTGAAAGATCGTTTCAATTGTTTGTTTTTTTTTCCTTTTTTCTTCTTACTTCCAAATCTCCGTTGAGACGAATTAATCATAATGTATCTAAACTTCGTGATCTATAGATCATTCATAGGTGTATAAAAATTTTGTCCATTATACACGCGCTTCTGTAACATCATGAATTCTCCCATTCATAATATACTCGTATTATGATCACAAATAATATGGGGCGTGTATGTATAAATAATGTAGGTATATATATACGTGTTTTACATAGAATACATATATGACTAGATTGGTATTTGCGAGCACGTGTGCAAAATTCAATGGGAATAACCATCGGCTATTCATCTCCCGTTCGTTCTTTTTTTTTTCTCTTTTCTTTTTTCTTTATCTTCTCCTCGTACCTTACGTTTTCATCTCGTTCTATCCTATCTGATATTATTTTATCGCATGCGCGCGATATAATGTATAATTGAGCACCTTGTCGCGTCGCGGCATCCCGTTCACCCCGTTAAAACGCTTGAAAAGCACATATTATAAACAGCCCTTTTCACATGTCCGTGTGTACATCAGGTACCCGAACATACCGTCGCATACCTTTTGGTATTTAGCTTCAGCGCCGTCGCTCTTATGCAAATAGAGATTTTCGAAAATGATAAATTACACTCCTTGTCGTCGTCGTCGTCGTCAAGTAGTCAAAGATCACGCACACCCGGCATTTCGCACGAGTCAGTTATTACGTTACCTCTATATCTATATAAATACGTACGCACGATATCCCTGCAAAACCTGTTTTCGGAAAAAAAAAACAAAACAAAGCAAAAAGTTTTAAAAAATCAGGATCAAAATATTTTCTGTAAATGCACATATAATCGCGAATCGATTGAGAAAATCTAATTCCTCGTTGAAAAATTGGAAAGGAGAAAAAAAAATAAAATAAAATAATAATAAACAAATGGAGAGATATAAGATCGTTCGTTGGTTGAGATAATTTATCCTCGACCAGTTTCTAAAATTTCCCTCGATGCAAATGAAGTTGACGACGACGGTTGGCGATGAGGCGCGACCCCCCACGAATTTTGGTAATGAGACAATTTAGTTACGAAATCGGTAGTAAAACTATCATCTCTTCGACGAAAGGAGGATGATGTTTTCGTGTGTGTGCGCGTCCGTGTATAAGAATCTCAGGGTTTATATACATACATATATATATATATATGAGAGTGGTGTGCACGGTGACCTAGTGGTGCAAGGCGGCGCAGCGTCCGCATCCCTTGAAAAAGGGGAAAACGAGGCGGCGAATGTTCCCTTAAGAAAACGTTATAGGTATACGTGTATATTATTTGCATACGGATAGCGTTGAAGTTTGTGAAAAGTTATCTTATATACGTACACACTACGGTGGAAGGATCATGAGGTACTTTAGAATAAATGTTAAATGACGCCAGCTAGCTCCGGAGTCATTTGTACCCAACAAATGTGCAGTAAGACGAAGCTGCGAGGAAAATCCAGAGGCGTGATGTTGTGAATAGTTTGACAAAAGATGAAACGAGATATATAAAGAAAATAATAAAGAACAAACTTAGTGGGACAATAAAATTGTAGTAAAATTCAAAAACTACCCTATAGTCAAATATCAGGGGGTACGGTACGCGGATACCTACAATATACACATTATTTATTACGTACAATAGAGAGACGAGATAAAATATCCTGCAGGTTCTTTTTTTTTACCTTTTATTTTTCTCTTCGTCTCGTTTCGTTCGCCTCTTAATTCTTTTTTTTTTCCCGATCCTTATTTAACGCCGGTTTCAGAATGGCGGACACTCGACACATGTATATTTTCGCGACATCTGATGCATTGCTGATGGAAAAAAAAAAAGAAAAAAGTCACGGAAAAACGCGATTCGAATTCCAAGAAATTTGATATTACACCGTACGCAGATATCGCGGATACGAAAAATATGGGGTGAGTTTTGCAGGAGACGTCGTCACAACTGTACACGTATATTTGATGATTGTGCGCGTTTGTTGATGCACAGTAAAACGTGCAGCACCTTTCTTCTTTTTTTTTTCTTTTGTTTTCTGTTCCTCTTGCTCTTCTTCTACCTCCCCCGTCAATTTCTCTCTTTTTTCCCCTTTCCTGGAACGCGAATCCTCCTGCAGCAATTTTCTATGGGACGCTTCGTCGTCTGTAACGTATATATGTACAGTGAAGCAGGACGTTGACCTGACCTGGTGAAACACATACGGTATTATATATCAGAGGCTGCAGCCTGCATCGCTGTACCATATCGGGAGTTTTTTTCTCTCCCCTGCATATATTCTGCTTCTGCATCAGCAGCGGCAGCAGCAATCCTTAGCTTTTTACCTCTTCACTCTCCGCAGAGCTAAGCTCCCTTCTTCACATTCCGCACACACCCCTTTTCACCTCCATCCCTTGTATACGCATACTTCTGCATATTCCGTATCCCACATCTCCGCATATGTGGGACTCGTATGTAAATCCCCTATGTATATGTTCCTCTTCATTCGCGAGCGTGTCACACGTATGTACAATTTTAGTACCTAATACATACCTGCGGTGTACATATATGTACATATATAAAGTAATACCGACATGTAGAGTACCTACCTACCTTTGTGCGTCTTTCACGTATTATACTTGGCTTTACCTTTACCTTTACCTTTACCTTTATTTTAACGCGGGGAATCCTGCGACGTACCTTTTAAAGTAAAGCAGAACACAAATTTCTTTTTTCGTTTGCTTTTTTCTTTTTTTTTTCCTTTTTTTTTTCTTCTCTCCGATCGAAAGAAGCGACGCGTGATATGGAAGGGTAGAAGAATTAAAGAAAAAAACACAAAATAAAAGAAAGAAAAGGAATAATATAAATAGGGGTAGTAAAATATACGGGGAAACGTGTATAAATGTGTATATTTTTACGTAGATTTGATTTGTTGGGTTTTTTTTTTGTTTTCTTTATTTTGGCTGAAATAAAAAATTGAAAACGGAACGGCAACTTTAATATAACCTAACGGGAGGTTTTCATAAATTTAATACACATGTAGATATTATTATATATTCCTAACGGTTCGTGAACACCGTGACAAAATCAGTCGCGCCTGCATTTGTTGTATGTAGTTTGTTTGAAAAATAAAATATAAATTTTCTTCTCCTTTTTTTTTTCTTTCTACTTTGATATTTTACATTGGTTTATAGTTACAGTTTTCCGTACACGTGGATACATTATACCTATAATATTGTCACGTCGTCTGTAGTTGACAATCGAATATTAAAAAATTTATTAAAAAATTAATATATTTTTGCCATTTCTCTCTCACTATCCTTCGCTTTTTTTTTTCTTTTTCTCTGTGCACAGATATCCATGTAAATTATTATTTCAAGCGTTCATCGTACCGTTATTATTTTTGTGACGATCGAATTGACATTTTTTTATTTTCCTCTCTATTCTTGAATTTCTTTAATTTTTTTTTCCTTTACACGGTGGAACGGTACGCGAAAGCACATATTACACGCATTTTATCTATACGTATGAACCGTAAAATGTGGCGCTGAGTTTCGTTTGTTAATATTTTTGTTGTCTCATTTAATTTATAGAAATGAAATGAAATAATCCGTGCAAATGTGTAAAGAAAAGAATTGAAATGAAAAAAATTCTTACGGTTCGAGGGGGTTCGAAATAAGAGAGAATTTAAAAAGTAGTGAAAACTGGTGGGAAAAACAAGATGAGATGTGCAGAAATTTTGATCGAAATCTGATGTAGGATTTTTCTTTTTTATTTTCTATTTTTTTTTTTTTCTTTTTTTTTTTCCTATAATATATGCTGTGGTGTATAAAGTGTGAACGTGTTACACGTGATAAAAATGTAAATAGATTAACGAATTTTTTTCAACGTATATTTAATAACTTTGTTTTTTCCCCCCGAAAACGAAATTCATGACGCCGTCTATAGTACGTTGCGCCGTGAGCTTTTTTATCCGATTTTAAAGATGGCGAGAGAGAGAAACGAGGGGAAAGGGAGGAGAGAAGAGAAATTTGCGAGAAGATGCTTTTCATCCACATATATATGTATATATGTTTTAAGTCGTATCGTACAAGGAGGGGGTCTTCGTCTCGTCTTATTTTCTCTGTGTAACCCGGAGCACCTTAATTATCTAATTAATTAACCTCAATCGAAACGATGAGTAATTTCTCGCTCCGGTAAACGTCACGACAAGGGAGATTTCCGCTCGACTTCCTGCCGAATCGATTACACAAGCTATACCTCATATACTATAGGTATATAACGTCTCTGTATATATATATATATATATATATATATTTAATTCCCACACAATTATTTTACATCTCCGTGATCCGTACGACCAGCAGCTCATCCTGAAAATTTTCGTCCAACAGTCACGAATCGAGACGCAACGTTCTACCTGTAATATCAAAAATCTGAGTAAAATCGTAGGGGGAAAAAGAAAAAAAGTCTTTCAAAATTCTAGTCGACAAGTGCAGCTTGCGGGGTATGGAACCTAAGGGTAACGACGGGCGAAACCCCGACGTAACAAAGGGTTGCGAAAGAAAAATGGATAAAATTAATATACGAAAGCTCACAGGTTTTTTTTTTTATTTTTTTTTTTGTGTACATCGCTGTGTAGATATATACGGTGTTCTGTTAGGGGTGGAATAAATCGAGAAAGGGATGGTGAAAATATGTGGAGAGTAGAAATTGGTGTTTTGGAAGTTGAAGAGTGTGTTCGGTGTGTAAGTAAAGGTGGGTGCGGCCATTCGGCATTCGGCATTCGGGATGATCGGGCATTGGTGGTCGTTCTTCAAGGGGGTGCAGTAAGAATCGTTGCAGTGGATATATTATATGATGGGATTTGAGGGGTGCGTGGAAGGTGTCAGTCAAAGGTTAACCAACCATAAGAGGACCATTGTACCGGGGAAAAACGAAATTGAAGATAGAAATACAGAAACTGTTGCTATAACCGAAATCCGCAGTGTCGAGGGGGCCGTCGTCGCGCACACCCCATAAGGTTCCTTCGGCAAATTTCTGCACACGGATTCGCACAAACTTAAGATAAATGTATAGGTTAGTGTACAGATACGAGGGTGAAAACGGGCAACATGGAAACTTCGTCGCGGTGCAGGCATGACGAACGGCAATGGGGTGTTCTGATTGCATGTCAACTTTCGACGGATATAAGTAGAATGAGAGTAGAAAAGGAGATGGAGATCATGCTCCCTCGGATGAACTGAAATTAATTTGAGTGGTTTTTCGTATAATTGATTCCAACGTTCAACATTCGGCAAATCGGGACGAAGGAATTTAGAGTAGCGAAACAAAAAAGAAATCACAGAATTTCATGTACACTGTTTTTTTTATTTCTTCAAAAGTAATCACGATAATTTCTATGATTAGATAAATTTCGGATCAACTTATCCATTTCATTTTGATTCGTTTATTTATTAGGAAAAACAAAAAAAAAAAACTCTAATAGAATTCTCTTGGTTTTTTCTTGTTTTTTTTTTTTATGGCTTTCTACGTAATTCTTTGCCACATTAGACGAATAAGGTCCGATAAATGAATAATTGATTTTTGTGCATACATATAAATGACCTCACGAGCTCACGATTGTCGAATTAAAGGAAATTATATGGGGTATTATTGTTAGGGAAAATATAAACGCAGGTAAACAGCTATCAAACTACCGTAAACAGTTGAATTACACCGCTAGTAGTAAAAACGAAAAGAAAATAGAAAACCGCGCGTTTTTACGTCTCGATAAATTATTAATAATAGGAGAGAATGATCGGTGAAGTAATGACCAAGGTAAATATAAAGAAGAATAATTCGGGGTAAAGAAAAAAAATTCAATCCACATGTTGTACAATCTACATTCAATATATGGGTTACGTATATCATAAGAAAACAAAAGAATAATCAGTTTAATGAGGTTGTAACTTTTCGAATTTTAGTTTTTCAATTTTGAATCCAAAAACAAAACGTAATTTTTCTTTACGTAAAATTTTCCACCCCCAGGGATCACCATACAGTTGAATAAAACATCATAAACTTGAATATCCAGATACCCATTTTAGGGGTAGTTTAAATCCGTGAAATAGTTTAGATTGTAAATCGAAACATTGTCTGGAGAAAATGGTTCTAGACCGTACAGTGAATACGATGGATCGGAAATGCCGTTTTTCTATCATCTCGTTTCCGCCGATATATTTTGCTTACATACAAGAGTCGTCGATTGTAAATATCCACACATATTCTCGGTACGAATAAACGAAGGAAAAAAAAATCATAATAAAAAATGAACTCGATCGTTTTTCCACCCTGAAGATTTTCCTCAGACTCTAGCGCGCGGTATGAGAGATGAGGCATAAAAATGTCGCGTTCTTACTTCGCTTGTTTAAATGGAGATCGCCTATTCGTCGATGTAAAGTGGAAAATGGGAAGTGGGAAGCCCTAATAACATTTTTACGGTCAAACTTCCGAAGGGCGCGCGTTTCTCTTCGTACTCGAGCACCATAGATATAATAAAAGACATTATAATTGCCGTGACGGACGTAAATCTTAAATATCAGACAGCTGCTTTTACGACCAACCACCATAACTTCCCTCCTCTTCTATACTCTTCAAAGCGAAATTGGCTCCAGATTAAGCTCGACTCAAATTTCATCGAACGCTTACTTTTGTTCACGTTTATTCGCCCCCTTATTACACCCCTTCGTTCGACAGACAGAGAAGAAGGAGAACAAATAAAGAAACAATTTTTTTACTTTCAGTTTCGAAATTTTTTTGTTCAATTGTTTTATTTTTTCAATTTCTATTCATTACACAATTTTTCTTCTTTCTTTTCAAGTGTTTAAAAGAAATTTTATACACAAGAATAGGTGATTTTGTCTCCCCTGCAATAAACAATAAAGATGCAGAGTCATAACTTGAACGTATCACATTTTATTTAATTGCCCCTGAGGGTAGGGAGATTTTATTTTTTGTCTTTTTCTTTAGCATTCTTCTTTCTTTTTTTTTCTTTTTTAGACTATAGGCTGGGTACCGTCCGTGTGCATAATATTATTTATAGTCGAAGAAGCTGTTAAAGTTTAACGCGCTCTTCTCTCTTTTACATGTACATATATCTACATATATACGTGTATACCTATATTCATATATAGCTTCGGTTATAAGCTGTTCGTTTATACAGTTAACTTTGTGAAAATTAAACTCAATAAAATGTTTGTTATCCAATCAAGTTTCGTGGGGTTTAATGTCTTTGAATTTGTAGAAAGCGATCTTAGGAAGTTCCCTTTCGCTTTTCATCGTTCATTCAACAAAACGGGCCCTTTAACCCCACCCTGCAGTCGTATCATCTAAGGGATGAGGCTATAATATGGGTTTCCATTGCAACATTTATACCTGTCGAGTCGCCCTTCTCTCCTTTCTTTCTCTCCTTCTTATATGTGCAGCCTAGGCTATATACCTTTTATAACTTCAAGGGCTCTAAATTAGTTATGCCCTATCGTAATTTTCATCCCTGCAGCCCTTACGTACGTACAAACTAAAAACGAATTGCACACACGCATACAACCCCCCTTGATTCTTTTTTTTTTTTTTTTTCAAATTCAAAACCATCGCTATAAAACGACTTTTATATATGCATACAACAAACGATCTATAATATTTATTCACACACCTTGATGGTTTTTAAAAATTTTATCGCCAAAATAATTTTTTTATTTTTTTTGTTCAGTTTTCTCATAATTAAGTCAAATTGTCTACTGCAGAGAAGGTAACAAAACCAAAAAAAAAAATAATAATAATGATGATAAAACGCAGATTTTGAAACGGATGGATCAAAGCTAAACGATTTTGTGTTATATGGTGAACTTTTCTTTTTTTTTTGTGTTCTTTTTTTCCAATTTATACTTTTTCTTTTTTTTCAAATTTTCTTAACGATCCAAGTCTGCGAATAAACCAAGAGAAGATCGTGTGCAGGGTGAAGATATAAGATACGACGTTTAAATTTAAATTGAGAAAGTATTTTACGATCAACCCATAGGATTTCAAGATTTTTATGGGGTTGTTGTCACATCTTGATTAAACTAACTAACTTTTTGAAGAAGGCTATTAGATGGGGTTAGTTAATGATGCTGATATTACCAAAACGAAAAAAAAATAAATAAAAACTATATTTTTCTTGCTTTTCATTAGTGGAAGAGAAAAAAAACAATCAATTTTTCTCACCCACCCTTTGCATGGGGTTTTGATCCCATGATTTTTTTCCACGTACAATTAAAGAGCGTTAATTGTGGATAAGGTGAAACAAATCACATCCGAAAGTGAAAGGAAGAAAAAAAAAAGTTATGAACTTGAAGGTCCCACCGAGATTTGAACTCGGATCGCTGGATTCAAAGTCCAGAGTGCTAACCATTACACCATGGGACCCGATATTCATTTGTCAGAATGTGTTGTATATCAATCAAACGAATCGATATTCTTATCATCTAATGGTTCATTTTTTTTTTCTATTAATAGGATAACGATATTAACAGTAATTTGTTTACGCTGAAGAAAGATGGATTTCGCTGAATCTATGTTCATGATTTATTGCATTCCAATTTATGCCTGATGACTTTTATTAGATAATAATTTTTTTATACATACCCATACACATACATATGTATCAATTTTCTTCACAATCTATATTTATTCATGAGTCAACGAATGTTTATTCTCTTATCTTAATTTTTTTTTTTTCTAATTTTTTCTACTGATTTTCGTTTCATTCAATATTATAGAGATCAAACTGTATAATCATCGCCTTTTTTGTTCATAATTTTGTTTATCGGAGATACAAATTTACCATTTCATTTATTTTTCTTTTCAATTCTCCTTTTCAAACTTTCGGTAATAACTACAATCGAACAAATGCGATTCGATTAGTTCGATAACTTTTTTTTCTCGCTTCTAATTTGTTGTTAATTTATAAAATTCAATGTAAACGGTATTTCAACACCCTTGTATAATACGTGTATCAAATATCGCGCGATATCTGTTACACCCTCGTCGTACACATGTATATATATATATATATATGTATATATGTATACTGTAAAGATTTATTTGCTTTCTACGCGCGTGAATCGCGCTGGATCAAATAGCCCCCTAATTGAACGTATGTCGTTGCGATAAATCAACTAGTGTGCATAAAACATATATATATGTATAGTATATGGGTGATGCTTCATAACCATTTCCCGTCAAATTGAAACCGCGTAAAATCATCGAGCCGATGAAATAAAAGTAAAGAGAAGAAGAAAGAAAAAAAAAAAAAACCATCAATGTGGGGGGAAAGGGAGGATGTCATTTTACAATGATTCCTGCAGTCCACACGGTGTACGTATAGATCGTATATAAATATTGCGCTGCATTCACACCGGTATCAAACATAATAAAAAATATAGAGAGTTATATATGTATTATACGCGAACAAATGAACGGATGTTACTACATAGGTATATATATGCTATTCATAATTATACAATTGAAACGTGCCTCCCACCACCCCCTCCGTCACCTCAAAGAAGGGTAAAACACATAAATTATCATTTATATTATCGTTATCCTCGTACAATTATTATTATCACTATTATTATACCATAGTTGGCGCCTATGTACTGCAACTATACCGTATGTATTATATACCGGAAACGGAAGGATACGCGGAACTCGGCGCCCCGGGGTTGGTACGTTGAAAATTAGGATCTTGTGATTTGAAGAGAGAAAAAAAAAAAAGAAAGAATAATAATTTCTTCAATGTTTTAGCAATTAATTAATTAATTTTTTTTTCATTCTTTCATTTCGTATAAAAACGATGATAAATACATTTTTTTTTTTTCGTTAAAATCACGTGGCCACGTATGTGTAGAGAATTATTTAATTGAGATCATGGTAAAGTGGAGTGCAGAATCTCATTAGTTCCGCTTTTGCGACGATATTTTACCTTCACTCCGCGATGCGAAACCGCATCGTGCTGCTGCAGTTTACTTGCATATAGTTTCATATTATAATGCATTTTATTCATATCTGAAAAATATACCGAAAAATCAATGGGCAATCGATTTTATTTCATTAAATTCTTTTTTTTTCTATTCATTTACGTGCAAAAAATTTTTGCAAAAATATCCTACACAGGTACGTATTCTCTTCAAAATTGTAATGTAAAAGTAAACGACGCGACGTGAAGGGAACCGCGAGTCGCCTCGGGCCACATATACCTATTAAAGCGAAGTCAAGTTGCACGATTTATAAATAGTCATGCTAGATAATTTATAGGTAACTTCGTGCCAAATCTACCGTCGTGTGAACCAGCAGGTGTTCAAAACTTTTGCTTTTCGCGAATTTTTTTCTTCTTTTTTCTTCTCCTTCAAAAAGTTTAAGTGGAAATAAGAATCGAGTTTTTTGATTTTTGTGTGTCGGCTATTTTTTTTTGTTCCAATTTTTTTTTCTCTCCCTGTACAAGAAATTTTGGAATCGATATTGTTTTTTTTTTTTTTTTACCTGATGCGCGGATGCGGTGATTCGAGTGTATATAGGAAGAATATAATATAATAGATATAATATACGTTGAGGGGTTTTATATTCTCATATGTCAAAGTGTTCAAGTTGAACAATGCGACAATGAATGCATTAGGTCTCAGGGTGAAACTGCGATGGAAGGAGAAGAAGAGCGAAGCGGGGGGGGGAATAGGGGGAAGAAAATAAAAAATAAAGGGGACGGGGGCCCCTATGTGGCCACGTGACCATCAACCATCAGCCATCAAACGTACGTCGACGTCCTACAGTAACGTTGCATGTGTCACCGGCCATTTTGTATTTATTTTAAAACGCGCGGGAAAATAGGGGCCGGTAACACGTAGATGCACGTATATCTATTATACATACATGGCCATGTGCTCGTATGTATATAAAAGTCAGGGAGTCACATACGAATGCACCGCGTGCATATATGTATATATGTAGCGGGCTTTTACATAAGCGCGAAGATTCTCCGTGAACAGAAATCGGGAGGGGAAGGAAACGGAGGGAAGAGGAAGGGGGCCGGAGGGAAATGGGGGGGGGGGAGGGGGGCTGATGATGGGATCGTTGAATTAACGATCGCAAAAAGTAAAAGAGAGAAAATATGGTATACGCGGCGTAACCTAAAGGAAGGGAGAGGGAAAGAGAAAGGGAAAGGAATATAATCGGGATACCCGCGCGAGCGATGAACGTATTATATACGTATATATACTACGTCACGCCTGGTGGCAAAATTGTGTGTGACTAATACGACGGCGTTCTTATTTTCAACCCCATGCAGCAGGGCGATGGACGGAGAAGAAGAATAAAAAAGAAGAGAAAGAAAATCAAAAAATGTAATAAATTAGCGGGGGGCCAAAATGATCTTTTGCTTCAGATTCCATCCAACAAGCCCATCACGATTTTCTCATTCATTTACAAATAATTGATTTATTTGTTTTCAAACATGTTGATATATATTCGTACGCATACATATGGGGTACCGTAAGACCACGTGGTCGGAATTATATTGAGGCAGGTCGAGTACACGTAAGCGCGTTCGATAATTTGGGTAATGTTTCAAGGGGAATTAGGTGCGATACGCGAGGGGTGAATCGGTCCGAAAAATACCCGTAAATAAAGCGACTTCAAAGACTTCGTGGGAATTCGCGGGACTTCATAAAACTTCGATGGGGCTTCGCGTGTATTAGGAGTTCGCAAGTTTACGTGGAATTTTTTTTTGTTTTTTTTTTTTTTTTACCCCCAAATTCTCTCGTCACGGAATTTTTCTACAGACTCGATCGCCGCACACTTCATAGGACTCTGCGTCGGACTTCGTAGGAATTCCGAAAGAATCCAACGAATCTCGTCAGTAATTTCGAGGCACGGATTTTATAATTCTTCGTACGAAAATGAAAAAAAATCTGATTGTGAGGCTATCGCATAAAATATAATCGTATATGCACCGGAACTGCACTGCAGATTACGCAACGCGATGCCCACCGCGATTCACCTGACCCACATAAATTTTGTGAACGAAAAAAAGAAACAAAAAAAGATTTCAAAGCAAATGAAACGAGTGTCGTGTACACATATTTCACGTATATAAAAATATATGTATAATACAAAGTCGCTTATCTTGAAATCTTCAACTACATAACGTATTATATGACCTCGGGCAGTGCAGGGCGCGCGCTACTCCCTGTGGGATTTAAATACTGCTGAACTACTCAGTTTTCTCCACACACATAATATGCAAGCGGAATTCTTCCTTATTTTTTTAATTTTTTTTTTTCTTTCTACTTTTTTTCTCCACTTTCATACACACGTGTCCACGTGCTGTCGTACGTACCTGTGTATTTTACGTGTGTAAGGAAAATTGTTACAGTTGTATATGTATGTATGTGCAGATAAATTTGAATATATATATATAGTATATATATATGTATACGTAATTAAACGATGCGCGCGCGCCCTCTCGCTCTATATAAGGTGTTTGATGCGTGTTTTATACGCGTATGCGTACCGTGTGTACAGTCCTGTTTATGGGGTGCACCAGATGCTAGAAATGCGGGTTTTATCCTGGAATGAAATCTTCGCGCCTCGGCGGCAGTACTCGTTTTCTAGATTATTATTAACCCGTTGCAAGAGCAACAGCGACAGCAGCAGCAGCAGCAACGGTACAATGAGCGAACCGTTCGTGTATTTTATTATCATTTCGGTTTAACCATCGCTGCTAGTTAGAATCCGGTGCAGGAGATCGATCGCGATAACGTGTAATAGTCAAGGGTTATACTTCTCATAATATAATATAAAGGGTTGGGCTTCGCTCCGATCATCACGCCCTGTATAATATTCTAATTCTACAAGGACTCCCGCGGCGACTCTTCGGCGCCCCGGGCGCGAAAAAAGTGAACCAAAAAAAATGGAAAACAAAAACGAATGATGAAAAAATCGTTTGAAAAAATATCAGATCGTCATCTAAAAAATGTACACGTATTATATGTAACATAGCCTTGCATTTAGTTTTATTTGTTTCTGAAATTCTTGTCTACTATTTTTTTTCAATTTCATGTCATTACATTTCAGACTCATCACATGTCCATATCAAAATCAAAAGTGGATATTTGACCCTGAAATCGAAAAATATCTGAGATATACTTCTTTCAATTTTTTCGATTTTGGGGTAAAAAATGAAGTATTTCCAAAATCGATTGTAGGACACTTTTCTTACGTATTTTGACCTCAAGAACACGAATCTGCAAGTTAAATTGATCTATCTAGAAAAATCGATCGAGTTATCGCCAATTTATCGGTACACGCTCATTTTGCAACGCGAATTCAGAAACACGAGGCTCATCTCGTTAGAATAGGATATCCTAGTTTTGAACCGGTTGACGAAAAAAAAAAGAAGAAAATGAAAAAAAAGTCGGGGCAAAAAATTTTCTTCTTTTCGCGTCTCATCGTTTCGTCAAAACCTATGATTCTATAAGTACCGTGCGTGTAAAAATTATCGAATAATGAGGATTTTGTTGAAAGTTTCGTCCGTTGGATAGGGTCATTCTCGTTGATCGGTGAACTGCAGCGTGCAGAAAAAAAAAAGAAGAAATTAGAGGGTCGATTAGACGCGCCTGCACGTCGAACGGTGCAGGTATCCCGAAGCTACGTGTCCCCTCTCCTCTCTTCTCCTCTCCTCTCTCTGTCTCTCTATGTGTCCAGTGCGAGTCCAACTCTGGCGATCTGCTCTCCGGGTGTATTTATTGACCAGGATACCTCAGTGTGGCGTTTCTCGGTGAATTACGGGACTGTGGACAGTGTGATGCATTGCCGGAGAACTGGAGGACCCGACCAACACCCTGGGGAACTAAACGCAACCCCTTGCAGCCCCGGTACCGATGACTGACTGCCTACGTGTGTATGTGCAATGCACTATATATTTTAGATATACCACACGCGACTCCACATATATTATATACACGAATTGTTCGAATACATGCCGACCCATGTACGTCGTACCCTGCACAGTGCTTACTCAAAGTGGACCAATTATATCGGCAATTATTGTTATACTAATCACTCTCGCCGTTATCGAAATTATACACGTATTATATATAAGACGGTCCGATTACGGGTGGCCGGTTATCAAAAAAAAAAAAAATATGTGGCTTACCAAATTCAAAATGCCGATGAAAGAATTTTCAATTTTCTCTACCGTGCAGTATGATTTCAAGTAATCCTATATACCTGTAAATTTGATCGTTAGGTTTCTTGGTGAATCAAAAAATTCCAGCACCACGCCAGTGTTTGCTTTTTGTTTCGTATTTTTCAGGGCCATTTAATAAATTCTCTACATTTGAACGAATGAGATAAACGATTTTTTAATATCGTTATATTTTATAAAACTGCGGGAATTATCCGTCATAATTCGGTTACAGTTTTATACGCAATTTTAGAACGAAGCGAGCGCGATCCCCGAGCTCGTGCAGCGAGTGGTGGTGGAAAAAAAGGGAATAAATAAAAAACAAAAAAAAAGAAGAAGGATTTAGTTTGAATGAAAATAAAGCGATAGATACGCGGATACAGCGTCGCATTCGCTTGATCGAATACGGATCTTTTTTTCTTTTTTTTTTTCGTCCGTCCGTCCGTCCGTCGGTCGGTCGTTGCAGGTTTAATTCATCGCGTCGATGTGCATTATGGGCTTTCTAACCACCGCGTACTACGACTAAAACCTATATACCTACCGACGAAACTGTACGTTGTACAACGATCGATTACTACGATTAAAATAAAATTCAAATAGGATTCCTCTCTTCCTCAGCTTTTATCGATATACCATTTCACGAAACGAACTCGTCGAAACTCCTCTAAACTCTGTGTGGTGGTAGTAATATGCTAATTTATCCTGCAACCGGTAATCATTGAGTGGAAGCCGATGTCTTCCTTCCAGTTATAGTATACGCACGCTCCTGCAGGATGTATACCTACAGATCTCATCTCATTTAATTCCGATTCCTTTTATTTTTCAGCTAATTTTTTTTTTTTTTTTATTTATTTCCATTTTCTTTTTTTACCATCTACCAATCTCTCCGGAACGTCATTTCGATCACCCTCGTCTAATTATTGTTTCGATTTTATTCAACGACTTGTTTTTGTTTTTTTTTCTACAATTTTTGGTTTTTCTATTCATTTATTTATCGAGGGTGGGCGGTTTCAGATCGGAATCTCGAACCGCCGGCGATTTGACGGAGATAAAACGTGATCAACGTCTGAATAAATGAATGGGAGAAAAATTGGAAGAAAGGAATAAAACAAAAGAAAGAAAATGAGCCAGTAGAACTCGGACGATGTGTAGGTAGGTACCTCTATACAGTTTTGGAGAACGGTGAAGAATACGGTGTCGAAAAGCACATATACATGTATAAATAAAGTAATGGCCGCCGTTCCAACGAAATAGTAAATCCCCACGGGGACAATCGGTATCAATAGTTTATTGGAAATAGGAATTCTCTTCCCCCCTGCCCTTCGCTAAATAAAAATACACCGTATCAACGCCGAACTTGCGGAAGCTGAGAGAAATCGAAGAAAAACCAAAAAGGAATGTGAAATAAAGGATAGA
Organism: Athalia circularis; assembly: GCA_963978495.1. Lineage (NCBI taxonomy): Eukaryota > Metazoa > Arthropoda > Insecta > Hymenoptera > Athaliidae > Athalia > Athalia circularis. The sequence continues at coordinate 36,971,219 of OZ021698.1, read as the reverse complement.
AAAAAAAACAAAAAAAAATTTCTAATTCAAGTTAAACGACGTGTTCGCATCTCATTCTTCCGCGAGGACCTCGGCGCTGCGAACGATTGGCAAAAAAAAAGTAAAAAAAAATAAACAAATAGCGTCGAACAAAAAAAAGAGAGACCAAAAAAAAGGAAGGAAGAAAGAAACGAAAAAGATTCTCCAGATCCGCGTCGTATGCAGTATACGATATTTGTTATCAGTCGCGCTAAATGCGTTCGAGGGAGGATATTGTCGGAGGAACGGGGGGGGGGGGGGGGGGGGCGATCGGGTCATCTATACCGTATACTATATACCTGTGTGAATCCCTATCTATGCAAACAATGCGTCCATACACTATAGATATATATATGTATATATATCATATATATGTAAACCTATATATTGTGCCTTTGCCTCTACCCTTGGGTAGCACGTATTTAGTTTGAGCGTAGTGATTAATTGGTTGTCGTCGGTCGAAGCGCGTTGCATGTCACCGTGTCACACTTGTCAGGGCTTTGTCACTTCGTACAAACACTATACGTTCTACTGGCCCCCCCCCCCCCCCCCCCCCCCCCAGTCCCTCTATCCACCCCCTCGCCACCCTTTTACTATCCCGTATACATCCGTGTCTCTCGTCTCTACGAATTTTCGGTTCATGTGCATGTGCATGTGCATGTGCATGTGCATGTGCATGCGCATGTGCATCGTACGTAAAGCAAATTGCATTGTTACCAAACTGCAACAGGCGTGTCATTAATCAATGCCTAAAATGTGTATACCCGCGATGACCAATGCCAATCTCTAACCAATATCACTACCATTCAACCTGGTACAATGCATAATACATAGCTGCGTATAGTTTTTGTCCATTTGTATATGTTGCGTCTGTTTTCCATCTATCTATTAGAAAAATATTCCATGTCGGATACACCGGTAACGTGGTACACCTGACCGTCGTACATTTTGAAAAATTTATTTCGATTCAACAAAAAAAGAAAAATAAAGACAGACTCAATTTTCAATCATCGATTTGACGAAATAGCGATAATGTGTTTTGGAAACAAAAAAAAAAAACAAAAAAAAAAATCACCTGGTGTTGTACGGTTCGTAATTTGATTTGCAGTAACTTAACGACTTGACTGCAAAGTGCAAAAGTCAAGTCTGAATCACATTTTACCTTAATATTCGAATATCGTGTGAGAAATTTTTTTTTCTATGGAATAATTATTATTTGTTTTTTTTTTCTTCTCTCTCTCTTTGCAAGGTGTATAATTTTGTACCGCATATTTCTCGGTATTAAATCATTGGATTAGTTTTCTTTTCTTCGTAAGAAAAATTATATTCTCTCTCGCGTCATATACGACAAGGAATTGCCAGGTGGAGGACGAAGAAATTGAAAAAATGAAATGAAAAGAAAAAAGAAAAGAAATATTGACCGAGTAAATAACGTACAGTTATAATAATCAATCTAAAAGTTATAGATCGAACTGTGTTTCCTATTTAAATAAAGCAGGTGTTGATATTCGTCTGTTTTTACATTACATCCATTTGTATTATTTCTCATATATACTAAATTTTCTATCAAATGTTAATGGTAAAATTATATGGGGTGAAATTTGATATTAGTTATGGTTTTCGTATCGCATCCTATGGGGGGCGGGGGTGAGGTTATAAACGCCATATGTCGGTGTAACGATTGTTCGTTGAATGAAATTGAAATTTTCAATACCAATCGACTGTGAACCAGAGAAATTGAAAATCCGATCCAATCCGATTCGACTCGAAGAGTGTCGGCTCGATCGTCGGTTGACTCTGAAAACTCTTCCGCCGGAATTTCTACGGATTGAAAAAAATGAGAAAAATTTTCAGGAGAGAAAAAAAACAAAACACATCACACACTCGGGTTTACGAGGGTATCTAGGTCTCTGACATTTCTAAATGCATCTCTCGTCTTTAAGGGAGGACATTGCACCCTGAAATTCCGTATCACCAACCAGCAGCGGCGGTGCAACTGCAAGCAAAGCAGCGGCGGTTGTTGGAGAGCTCGGAGAGAAGAAGCGAGAGGAGAGGAGAGGAGAGAAAGAGAGAATGCGTCGAGGGGTTTGATACCACTGGCATAGATGCTGGAATTGCACCACCATTACAACCACCATTGAAAACGCACACTTACCGCCGCTACCCCTGCGAGTTGTGAGGATATAAGGTAGGAGGCACACGAGGTATAAGGTACCCATGCGATTTACCCTTTCCATTTACACCACCTGGCACCCCTTGGAAGACGCACATTGCACCGCGGAAACACTGGGCCTCGCCTTTCGTTCGCCATATTACTACTCGCTACGGATCCCCCGTAAGCCTTGTCCACAATATCCACATCACACTCCGACGAATGGTATATACCTGCCTCTATACCACATCTATATATATTTGCGTGATAATCCATGTGTGTTTTGCCTCATATACACCCATATATACACATATATGTACAGACATGTGTTGTACATAAGTATATGTATGCATGACATATATAGGTATCCATATGTGCACCCTACAGGGTGCAACAATGGGCTCTTAGAGATCACCATGGCAACCCCATCATAATCATCATCATCATCCTCATCATCATCATCATCATCAATGCCTTGGAAACGGGAAACAGGTATCGTACATACTATAGATATGCCATAAGGATCTTCAAATAGATCTTCTGCATTTATTGGAACAATTATTCCACATTCAAATTTACACTTCACATGCAATACGTGTACAAAATGTCACCGTGACACATTTTCACCCGTGGAATGTAGAATTTTATCTAATAAAATTTTTCAAAAACTCGATCAATGTTTTTTATTTTTGGTTTGGAAATTTTTCTCCGACACCGATTATCTCTCTAATTTTCTTCTGTTTTTTCTTTCCTTTATTTCCGGTCTGACAATTTCTGCGTTCGTGTCACAAGCACAAAGTGATCATTTATACCCCCCTGCTGCACGGAGGGACGCAAAGTAGAGCGAGGGAATTATAAAGAAGAATCTAGGGATGAAAGGGATCGTCGGTGAGAGCTGTGCGTGGGTGGATAAGAGGAAGAGGAGGAAGATGAGGAGGAGAAGGAAAAAAGGTAAACGGAATAGTCGAAGTCGAAGAAGAATATAAAATGAAAAAACCGAATGAGAACAAAAAAGAAATGGTATGCGGAGTATAGAAACTGAATATGTGCGCAAATATCTCGATATGTGGAAGGATATAATCACGCGTACCTTGTAAGGATCAGAAATAACACGCACGTTATCATCCCGCCTGCACGGTTTGTAATTAAAAAACTACGTCCTCGTTCTCTTCGTCGTCGTCCTCCTTTCTGCAGCGGTAATATTTATAGGGGATGATGTTCGGTACCCAGCCTCCCTTTTTCCTCTTGCCCCTCAGTCCATATACTCTACGCATAATTATGTGTCCCTCTTAAACAAAACAAAAACGTACGAGAAGAAGGAAGGAAAAAAAAGAATTAAAAAAAACAACTGCATAAGGGATGTCGCGACGAGTGGTGGTGGTATGTGATATCGCATGCGGATTCTACTTGCATCCATTGGTTGTAATTGTAACGGGACATAACGTTTGGCTGCACTGCATTATCTCGTCTTTTTCTCTCTTTCTTTCGTTCATTTTTTGTCTTTTGCTTTTTTCATTTGTTTTCTTGTTTTTTTTTTTAACGAGTAATAACACGGATAGATATACACGAAAGAAGAAGATACGAGGCAATAATTTCTTCTTTGTTAACCTGTAGATACGAACGTCATAATTAGGCGGGGTATAGAGAAAGAATAAAAAATAATAAAAAAACAACTAGCAACCAACTCCGACCGACTCCATGATTTTTGTCATTTTTTTCCGCGTCGATTTTACATCGGAAATTGGAATTTCATCCCTCAGATATACGTTTTTTTTTTCTTTTTTTTTTTTGCTTCCGATTTACCAGACAAGAGAACATCGACTTATTTGTATTCGGAACTAACCGTAACCACATCAAAATATTTTGCTATCGAATTTAGAATTTCTCGTGAGTTGAAGAATTTCAGTCTTACATATAGACACGAATCAAATTTATTGTAAAAAAAAAGAATCGTAAAGATAAAAAGAGCTTTTAATTGCGGAATTAAAATTAGAACGAAACGTGGAATAAGAGAGAGTATGCGTTATGGGGAGTGTGTATAGCGGCGATGAAACGATTAATATTTTAATGCTCCGGGAAAGTAGACCGGTTTAATTCTCGACACGATGGTTGATCGTTTGGAGCAGTGAACGGGGTGGAAGGGGATGGGAAAGGGGGTGGTGAATTAACAACCGAATAATGAAGTCAGTGTTTCATGCCCTGTGAAATTGGTGTCTCCAGTTTCTATACCATTCATGGAGTTTGCCAGATATAGGTATTGCACGTAGTACGTATACGCCGATTTTGATTCTGATTCTGATTCTGATTCTGGTGATTTCGATTCTCTGATACTCATCTACTTGATTGCACCACCACGACCATAAACTGCCACCATTCAATCGACAATCAGCCATAGATACACGCTCATCTAGATACGCGTAGAAAATTCTCCCCCTCTTTACCCCTCGACGTCACGTATACGCCTCCCCATCATCGAAATAAACCGAATAATATAACCACATTCGTTCGACCACTCGAATACCATGTGCCGGTGGATTTAATCGCTCAACTATACGCGTGTACCGAAACCCATTCAAATTTTTCAAATTCATATCGTTCTATTTCATTTATACATTCATTTTCCGATTTTCCATTCATTTTCCGATTTTCCAAAACTTCACAATCACACCCTCTCTACGTAAATTTTGATTTCTATGGGGTTTGTTAACGATGATCGTTCTCCGCAGGTTTCGCTTCGTCGCTCACTGTTGCGAAAATTATGAAATGGTTTCATTCGTTCGTTAATTAATTAAGTTCGTTAAGACTCGTAGTACATTTGGAATATCACATCAGCATCGGTAGGAAACCCACGTACACCGGGTCAAATTGATCGTGAATCGTTTCGCGGCCAAGTTCGCGTTTGGACAAATTTTCGCAAAAGTTGTCCAAACGCGCGCTTGGCCGCGGAGCGATCCACAATCAACTCAACCGGGTGTACAACGCGCGCCGTTCAATCGATCGCGGATCGTGAACGGTCCGGACGGGCGGTGGGTCGTTGGAAACGAAGGATTTAGATTTTGTATATCTCTGTAGATTATCGCGGTGTCCGAACATGGCAGCGGCTATTGCACCGCGGCTACCTGCACCGTAAATACCTTCACCCATACGGCCAATATGCGTCACATACGACGGAGCGAATGATGAACTAGGAGGATTGAAAGCAATCGTGGGTGTTAACAGCGTTATAACGCACGAAACACGGTGATGCTGTTGCCCTTCCGTACAGATATTCGTATCCGCGACACACACGCTTATCCATATGCGCACGTATACATCGAAGGATAAAATCCTGTTCCCTACACGTGATTACGTGAGTTGTCAGGATTTTACACATTGCACCGCATATAAAACATCAACCGCTGTGCGTCTCTACTTGCACCGAACTACGCATATATACTGTATACGTTGACGATGCGGATATATCGGTAGAATACGTACACGTCCATGTTTGAAAAAAAAACAAAAACAAAAAAAAACGCACGATGATACGCGTGAGGATATGGCTCTCGTATTGCATCCTGGGAAAATTCAGTTAAAACCTTCGCACTCGTTCGTTCGTCCATTCGTTCACTTTTTTTTCTCTTTTTTCTGTTTTTCTATTTTTCAACCCTTTACGTAAACCAAAAACCCTCTGGATTGATGGGTTCACGATCAATTTAACACAACTGCACGGTGACGGGTTGTTTCCATTTTCCTTTCCCATCTTCTTCTTTTTTTTTCTTGTTTTCATCTTTTTCTCATCACTCTGAGCTTTCGCGAGAACCCTTCTTTTTTTTTCGCAATCTATGATGCGAATTCCGTTGATTTTACGACGCGCACGGCGCGGTGCGGAGAGACATTGAAAATTGAAAAATCAAAATCAAAAAGTATTCTCTCGCATACCGTGTACGGTATATGTATTTATGTTCCGCGTCGCATACATCCACTTTCCTATACTTTCTCTTCTTCCTTCTTTCTTTCTTTTTCGTTCTCTTTCATTTTCTCTTTTCGACTTAATGCTAGTGTCGTTATCATTATTATTATCGTGGCACTATGGCGGATGGAGGGATGGTTCGTTGATGATGTTTGTCCAGTAGATATGACTAGGATGTCGATTGCCGTGTGCGATATAGAGAAACGAGTAAAAATTTTCGCATATCACCCTCCGGTTCGTATTCTATACGAGCAATATATCTATGGCGTTCGTCGGATGAATGTATATGATAGAAATGTGTTTACTGCGTATCCACATTCGCATGTATACTTCGAGCAATGATATTACATGTGTAGTGAACGTGGGGGTGGTTCGAGGAAGAAGGGAAGGGGGCGGGGGGTAAGGGGGAGGGGCGCGATACCTGTGTTTAGTACTTGTTATACTATCGTTTCTCCATGGATCCTACGCACCCGCGCGATTCCCCATGAAACCTCGTTAACGTCTATGTACTTTAAATGTAATTTCCAACGTTTATATTGCACCAGAACTTATTATGGGGAGAGAAAGGCGATTCTCCGACTACTGTAACGTGGTATGGAATTAGTGGAATATTGTCGGGATCAGAAAAAAAAAGAAAGAAAGAAAGAAAAAAAAATAAACGATCATTTTCACATGCACATTATTATATATACCCAGCTCGACAATCTCCTATAATTGGTGTAAAGTAGTGGGATAAAAAATCAAATAAAATACATTTTCGCATTATTTTTGAAAATCTATATGAGGTTGAAAAATTGAATAAAAGATTTGGGGTAACTTACAGCGTATTCGATTGAAATTCATAGGGACTTGATTGCAATATCGAAGTGAATTAAACGAAAAGAGAAAAAAAGAAGGATGTGAAAAAGTGGAAAACGAAACAAAACGACGAAAAAAAAGCACGTCGAACGCGGGTGCATTTAAATTCGTGGCTGCTGCTGCTGCTGCTGCTGCTCTTGTTGTGTACATATGAGAGATAGGGGCGGTCCCTTTACGAGCAATATCTAATGGATTGCATCGAGCAAACATGAAATTTCACGTTCACGATTATTGCAGTTATGCCTCATACCTTCTCTACGTGTGGGCAGACAATATCTACTCCGCAGGGGGTGGTTTCTCATTTTTTTTGTCTCTCATGGTTTGTATTTTTTCTTTTTTTTTCTGTATCCTTATTTGATTTTTAGGCCTCTCGCTGCGCACGGTTAATTTCATAATCCGAGGACGAATTTAATAACGTAATATCGCGAAGACAAAAGATCTGTGAATCGGAAGAATTTAAAAGTCAATGAGGTGCACTTTGGTAATTTTGAAAATTCATGAAGTTCGGTGACGTTCTTCTCATAATTTGTTATTTAAGAATATCTGCAGCGGTGGCAGTCGGCCAGATGTTTTTTAACCGTAGTAATATTCGTTATATAATAATAATAATATTACACCGAGACCGTAAAACCGAAAGGGTTGATGAGTATAAGGGTAAGTGACAATATAATTTTAACACACATATATAACGTCTGTGTAGAAAATATATATTCATATAAACAAGAGAAAAGCGCGATATTCTCGGCTGAATTTATATGTCAAGACTCTAAAATTGAGTTAACGAACTTAACCGCAGGTTTTACGATCGCGTCGTCAACTTGCTGAGATAATAAAGTAAACTGAGAACAGCGATCGTTTAGTTAATTATCGTCACGGGATGCGACGTGGTTATTATATAATATTTATTTAAGAACTAAACAACAATATCCAAGCAATTTTATTATCATTATAATAACGCATGAAATACATTCGAATAAATTAGCATTATATTTTATTTACTTGGTTTGTGGCGTAGACTTACCACCGCAAGATAACGGGTAATTGCCATAGTTTTTACAAGTCGATCTTGCGGTCTTACTTTTAGGGTGAAGAAATTATTCAGCGAATAAATTCAACCGACGAATATAATATGTGCTCGTACGCACGCAGGGTGAACAAATTATTAAAACGTTCCAACCTCAGACTGAGTTATTTATATTTTTCCTTTTCTTTTTTTTTCTTCTTTTTCAGGTTAGCTTCCTCGATCCCTTATTTATCATTTGACGTTTTTATCGCGCGATTCTGTGCGATGATAATAATATAATAAATTCAATGAAAACAATTATTGTCGCATTGGCGTTTGATTGAATCAATATAGATTAGCACATGAAAGGGAAATTCTCTCCAAATTCTAGATCTCACCCCAAAGTTTATCTCTTGGATCTCTGATCTCCGCGACACACGTTATTATATAGAAGCACGGGCACTTGCCAGCTCCCATGATGCCCCGAGGGCAGGGTTGACTAACTAAATACCGAGTTATTCCCAAACCAAAACCCAAACCCAAACCTAAACCTCAACCAAAACCACCCCTGGAACCAAATCCAAGCTTAAATCTAGATTCGAATCCTCCTACGGTTCTAACGCTCCCGTTGAGCTCTCCAGTAACGCATCCGGAGTCGAGTCAACTGTCTAAACACTAGAAATTCGGTATAAACGTGACACTCGGAATAATTATCGCTTTGTAAAGGGCCCAACTTCAGAGGGGGAATGGAAAAAGCAAAAAAACAAAACGTCTCGCTGCGCAATCGAATCTCGAATATTTTTCGCATCGCGAGTAATTTCGGACCTAACGAGTCTTTTTCTAAAAACGCGTTGAATTTTTAACGGGGACGTCAATTTTCGCAATCGATTTTTTCGCCGCGTAAAGAGAAAAATTAAAATTAGGGGGACAAAAAAAAACACCAAACAAAATGGCCGATGAAATGATACGGAAAAAAATTATCGCCTGGATATTTTGAAAAGTCGTTCGTCCGGTCGGTTCTGTCGCTTTTTTTCTTTTATTTATAATTGTTTTTTTTTTCTTACCAAATAAAATGTTCTACAGAAGACAAGACTATTTTTACAGACTCACGAAATCATTTCCGTTGCTCAGATTCTTTGATCTCTACGATCCTCAGGTAATTATTGAAACAAAACGAAAAAAGGTCCTTTTTTCCTTCTGTCATGCAATTAATTGATTAAAAATTTCGTTTCTTTTAACCTTCACCAGTCATTCATCCGCGAATATGTTTTGGACAATCTGGTCGTCTGCATGCTTGTTTATTGCCTGTTTTATTTCGGGATCTGGTACGCGGACAGGGTAATATTATTATTCCACGTAACTTGTTTTCTATTTTATCTCGATACGATTTTTTTTTTATTACACTTTTTATACGTGAACAAATTTCCGTTCATCAGGTTATCAAACGGATCGTGAAAATTAACGAAGAAATGTCTTCCGCCATGGTGGCCAATAAAGCTGTGAGTGTCTTTGGATCGAATGGAATTTGTGAAATGAAAATGAAAATTTTTATTATTTTATTCACTTGAATTAATGATCATTAACTCAATTTAGAAACTGGAGGACTTGATTACACTCAAGAAAAAACGTGTCGAGTATGAGGAAGTCGTTATAAAAACTGTAAGTAAATGATCGGCATAAAAAACGAAAAAAAACGTGTTGAAATAAATTTTAGAAAAATGGGGAAAAAAATTATTTACAGAAAGGAGTTCAACGTCAGACGGAAAAATATTTGGTGAACGAAGTGAGTTGACGGATAAAAATAAGAGAAGTGAAACTTTGAATTTTATTATTAATTTTTATTTTTTGTCTCAACTTTGTTTTTTACTAGTTGGATAAATTGGGGATAGCGTTGACGACAACCGAGAAAAAAATCAGCGAGCTTGAGAAGGTGTTCAAAAAAGTGAGTATCCTGCAATTCGAGTACGTGACTTTTTATATTCTTAACAGTTTTTCGAAATTTCGTGTTCGCCATTTATACGCCTCAGTTTATTTTCAGTGTAAATCCGGTTCACCAAACGCAGGAATCGTTCCTGCAGCGAATTCCGCTCCTGATGGTGGAGAATTATTTATCGAAGGTGGGGAAATGCGGGCGGAAGAAAAACCGGAAGACGTTAAGGTTACTTGATTTCTTGAAGTTTTGCTGGGGGGAAAAACAAGAATAGAAAAACTTTCTTTTCCCTACAAACTAGAAATTTGATTTGAAAAATAAAAAATCGTTTATAATATATCCAGATCCTCGAGCCTTCGTTCCCTCCGCCATTACCGCCGGAACCTCCGCCACGGAAGTACGGAATCTTCGTCGCCAGGCCACCCGGACATCGAGTCACACCAGGATGCCCACTTCCGCCTCCCCCCGCCCCTCCAAAAATCGGATTCAAGTTATCAAGCGTCGGCTGACTGCAGTGAAATTTCCGATCGCATCGTCATTAACGACATCAAAATTCGGAATCGGATCGACTCTCGTCACAAATTTCACGATTTTCAAAATCTCTCAACATTCACTAAAGCTCTCTTAAACATCGCGCCGATTTTTCTCGCGGAAGATTAATTATCGAGATATTTTTCACGAAACGAAGGATTCTGTTTTTCTCTCCTCGTCACAATTCCAAAAATAAAAACTATGAAGAAAATTTGAAAACTCAATTTTTCCTGGGTCAGTTACGGCTGCGTTATGTATGCGTACGGTATATACGTGTGTACATACCTTTGCACATAAGCGTACCTACTCTAATATAGGTTTGCGTTACCGTTTGGTTTTAAAACTTTCACTGTCTACTCTTATATTTATTCGCCTCTGATCGGCATGGCGCATACCGATCGCGGTGCCTTCGTATTATACGTCTTACCAACACACATAAGTGAGTGTACAACTATGTATACATGTCTAAAGCAATACATAAACATTATGTATTTGTGTGTTTGGTTCGCAAAGCGAGAGAAGGCGAACTGGTGTTTTCAGCTCATTCATTTCACATCCCAGTCATTCTCTGCCTCCGAGACTCGCCGGTTGTTCCCGCGTTTGGCTATAAATTCCACAAAAATTTAATCCCCCCATTATCCAAAAAAACTTTTATTCCTCCCCCCCGGCTCCCCGTCGACCCCCCTGGGTGATCAAAACCGAAAGTGTACGTAGCAACGCATGTTCCGTGCGTTCTAATAATTTTTTTCACGCGGTGTGCCTTATAAAGAAAAATAGAAAAACAAATCAGCGAACTTAATTTTTCGTTACCGAATAAAATTCATAATATAAAATTATTACGTTTACCGATAAACGACGAAAAATAAATAAATAAATAAATAAAATAGTTGAATAATTTTTTATCGTAAGAAAAAGAAAAAATATGGATACGGGGACAGTGAGACTTGTAATATTTGTTGGTATGTTTCTCGTATTTGCCGGCGATTACACATCTCTGATGTCAACAATTTTTGGGACCAATGCGGATAAAAATGGTACCACGGCATTGAAACGACGTCAATTATCCGGACCCGGAGTTGGTCCCCAGAAGGACCACGATTCGTCGGAAGACGAAGTTCCTCCAACCGATGAGATAATCGCCGATCAATTTTTCAAGGAAAATGGTAAAGAAAAAAATATCTATACATAACTCGCGTCGATATTTTATTTATAGATCTAAAAATTGACCATTGAAACAAATGGGGAAAAAAAACGAAAAGAAAATTTTCAAGGAAGAAATATAATACCTGAGTGCCGCGTCATTGTAAGTTTAATTGTTTGTAGTGATTTTTTTTTCGTTGATTTTATCGTTTTTCCTTTTTTCATGCAATGAAAAACTTATTATTGCCGTTTTTGAATAATGAAAATCGTGTTCGACGTAACACAGAATCTACATAACACACGCGATGATCGAAGTGATTAAAATTTATGGCAATGAATAATAAAACGAACTAAAAAAAGAGGAGAAAAAAAAAGGAAGTGAACAAAATAAAAAGGTAACCAATCCGTCGTATGGCTAAGTTCAAGGTAACGACACGGGTATAATTTTGTCTTAATTACATTTACAATATATACGGAAGGATATTATATATTATACGATGCGAATCTTGATCTTGAGCACAAGGTAAGAAAGAAGAGAATAAAAAGCAAAAGAAACGGCCAATAAAACGACATCACGATAAAAGTCTTCGAACTTTGTGGTTATGTATTAACATATTTTACGTACGTTTTGAAAATATCGTGAGAATAATTTTGATTTATCTTTTAGATGTTCCAAAAAAAGTCGAAAATTATGTATGTAATTTGAAATTCGTAGAAAATTCCATCTTCCTGGATGCTTTTTGAGTTTTAAATTATTTAAAAAGAGAGAAGAATGAAAAAAAGAAGTAGATTCCGTCATGAATATCTTTTATCACGATCTTAGATTTTTGGATTCCCTTGAGTAAAATTTTTTTTTTCAATGGCCCACGCTCGTCATCTCCTCGGAATCGTGAGTGAATAAATTGAGAAAAAATGGGAACGTATTTTTTGTTTTATTTATTTATTTTTTTTCCATACAATAAACTAAATTGAGATTTTTTTTATACGTACCTTCGCATAGTTTTCAGACGTTTTGGCATTGAAAGACACCAGTTTAAAAAAAGAAAAATCAAAAAAAAATAAAAAGCCCGTGACCCATATAAATACGTAATAATAAAAACAATGACGTACAGTTACATGGATATTATATACGTGTATATATGTATTTATTTATTTATGTACAATGTGTATGTAACATATATACAGCAGATATATGTTTACAACGTGTTTATTTGTACGTGATTCGAACGTTACTGACGTAATTTTCTGCCTAACTATACGCTGCTTACTTTTGAATAATGTAATATGTACATAAATTTATGTACTTGCATATACATACATACATATCAAATACATATATATAAACCTACGTACTTACATAAAATGGTCTTAGCGCGCATGCGAATTATTTCCAATATACCTACATCTTTGGTATAACGTGTACCGCAGCATATTATTCGAGCGTGCAAATTTTGTTATTTTGAGTCAGGGGGAAAAAAATGTTTTAAAAATTCAGAAACGATATAATAATACATCCAGCGTATTCAAATCGTTAGGATTTAGTGACTTATCTAATTTTTCCTTTTTTTTTTTTTTTTTTTCTTGTTTTTCAGGAATTTCGGCTAAGGCTAAGCTAATGTCTACGATAAAAACGGCTTGTCTTCCAAAATTAATTTGCGAGTTAACGGCGTCAACGAATCAAGATCAGCTAAGTGAAACGGAAAGGTCGTTACTGAATCTTATCAGGTAAGGATCTCTAACATTATCATAAATTTACAACCTCACTTCGCACCATTTGAAGAAAATCAAAAATTCATTTTTAACATTCGAAGATTCATGAATCCGCTGATATTCATCCGCGATCGTTCTCATTGCGGTTACTCCTGTAGTACTGTGAAAAAATGGGGGAAAAATATCAAAAAATAAATCACCATACGGAGGTTGAAACAGCAAGGATGAAACACCTGACTATATTTTTCACATGTACATACACTGTAGTGCATTTCACACACATCGATCTGGCGAGGACAAAATGAACAAATACGGTCTTCGTTATATTTCCTTTTTTTTTAATTTTTTTCTGTTGTCCAAACTAGCTTGGCCGCGAAGCGATTCAGAATCAACCTAACTGAGTGTACAATAGATCCACGATCTCGCGATCGTATTGGTTATTGACCTTCGCGACGAATTTAAAAATTTCATGGCTGCCTCGTCATGTTAACAATATTCATAATAATAATAATAACCTATAACCACATCGATATATTAATATTATACGTTTTGCGAAATGTTATAGTTTCAAGGTATTTCCGGTGATATTATAGATATAATAATTATAGATCGGGTGACTGATCTAGAAAAGTGCAAAATAATTATTGAAACTAAAATTGCTCACTGACACGAAATAATAATAATATTACACGATTGTGTAATAAATGCGAAAAACCCGGACGTTGTGTGAAAGGTAAAATGTGTGTGCAGTAATTTACAGTCGAATATTGTAATATCCCCATCATATACATGTATATTTACATACATATATAACGCTAATTGAAGAAATGCTTTCGCCAAGTTTTCAACACTAAGTAATTTCCATTTCACCTTCCTTCCTCCCTTCCCTTTCCCTTTCCCTTTCCCTTTCCCTTTCTTCTCTTTCACTTTCCTCTTTCAAAGTCTGTAATAAAAATCGTTGGTTAAATGTCTGTACATAATATATATCCGCGTGTACGTTTAATACATAAGACGAAAACTTTCACTGAACAACTTTCATTCGCGCCTTTTGAACGCTATGTGAATCTACACAGTAGTATTGCACTTTATATACTTATAGCTATGTGAATAAATAATTGCAGTGTCGCGCGACGCGGTTTTTCAACAGAAACTGTAGCTGATTACTTCACTGTATACATAAATTAATGTATTTTGGATAAAGAATTTTCTAATTAGGGTAATCAATTTTATAGTACATAATGTGGAGGTATTACATGTCTGGGTTGTATAGGTATTTTAAATGAGCAAGGCGGTGCAGGGGGCTAATTAATTACAACTCAAGATAAAAAGGAAACGTGTTTTACATTTCGAGTTTTTTTTTTTCTCTTTTCTTCTCGCAGTTTTCAAATATTCTTACACTTATTTCTTTCGGAATATCTGCGCTCGTTTAATTCTTCGAGTATTTATTAATCGAATTAATTTTTTCCTCTCAATATTCACGACTAATTATATATCGTTGGATATTATTCGAAAATATATGTATGCAGAATTGCAGGTGTTACGTTGATAAATTATACGTAAAAATAGCTTTCATTTTCGTCTGAAAATTATGTTACGTAATATCGTTATTATACGTACACTTTCTCCACCACATATATACATACAAATATATATATAGTACATCACGTTATTCGTCGATACGTATTTTCTCGTCAGACAGAAAAAGAAGGAAATAGCGGTTTGCTACGTATGTGGGTTACGTCGCCTTTCACAATTCATGAACACCTAACCGCATGACAATAATAAATTTTAATAACAATTATGACTAACTTCATCACTGACCTATTTTTTTTCTCTCTTATATTTTGCGATGTAATTTTCATTCGATTTTTTTCCCCCGCCCACTCATTTTCGTGGGATACATCCTTCTTACCCTTATCTTCATCCATCGATGTATAAACGCGAATAGAATATATATACCTTCCATTTATTTAAGAGGTACATATGTATCAACATAAGGACGTCCGCATATCACGTACGCGTGTTACGCGAAATGTTGTAATAAAACAGCAGGTATATATGTACTGTGTAAAGATACATGGGTATGTACCTGGGATAGCTATCTGATTTTGCAGTAGTTTCTGCTACAACGCAGTTTTCTGTTCTATATGATAACAATAATAATGATAATAATAATAATAATACCGTTGCAGTGCAAACCTATAGAGTTAGAATTGAGCTGCACTAGCTATCAGATAACGGTTAGCACGAGATATAAATGTAGGTGCGGACTTTACTCTCTTACCATTCGCCTGCCTCGAGTATAAAATATATATATATAGATATAGTACGTGTGGTATATTTATATACACACACATTTGTACAGCTTTACGTATACTTGTATCCTTGCTGCTTGCGCTACTTTAAATCCTATCCGGTTTTAAAGTAAACTTGGGATAAGATAAGCCGTTAACTGTCATCCTTAAAATTCGGAAGCTTATGTCCTTTTATACCGTCATATAGTCTTTGGAGAAAAACTCTGTGGTATTTTAATGTCATATTTTTTCATTGACAAAATGAAATAAAAATTTCATCAAGGACGAGCTTATTATAGATCGCATGAATATTCAATTAATTAATTGCGATTCACACGACGTCGGTTGGGTTGAATTCGGATGAAGATTGATTTCGGTTTTAATTTGTAAATTTCTCTTTTCTTTCAATTTGCAGTGGCTGATATTATTTTTATTATACATAGAATGTCGATAGAGAATAAGAAAAGAAAACAAGAAAAAATAAAGAAACAACAGTGCGAGTTACTGAAAATAAGCTTTCTTGGTATAGCTTTTTTTTTTGGACTTATCGATTGACCCGTATTTTAGATTTATCCTGGAAACGGGACTCGTAGTAGTCGAACAAGAGATAAAAATGAGGGGGAAAAAAAAATTTGGAAAATAAAAAGAACGATGATATACTGTGAGGAGAAGAGTTTCGGAGCGTTATCTTCTTCCCGTATATAAGTTCGGTGTTTGTTTTCCACTTTTTGAATTTTTCCCCGATTCTTTTTCTTGTACACACTTGAGCAATTGCTGAATCGTATTCACCTACATCTCCTATATACTTTGTACGTACGTTTGCAAACTCGGTCGCGATGCATCGGAATATAAGCGGATTATGGGGAAAATCCATAGAACCTTAATACCCACTTTTACTATGTGGAACTGTACAAAACTCGGTACAAAAGAACCCCATACATAGATTCCTCAGTATAGTTTTCATTTTTTTCATTTTTTTTCTTGGGTTTCTTTTCCCAGTTCAGTCTCCTTGTCATTAACTTCGTTTTTGATATAATTTTCTCCTTTCTATTTGCAAAATTTTGATTTTTTCTTCCTTTTCGTTCCACAGGGATACCAGTCTCAGTACAACGGCGGAAGTAGCGTCGAGATACCATTTCGCTGCACATATGGGACAGCTAATTTCCGGTCTCGAAGGACAAGGATGTCACAATTTTTATCCCACTTGCCCATTTCCAGGTTCCAGCGTATTAAGTATGATGAAAAAAGTTCGACTGCGTTAAATGTCAACGGCCAATTTTATACCCGTACCATTTATTTTTACTTTTTTTTTTCGTTCGTATCGATATTTTAATATTTCCCTATGTTAGTGATATTTCAATGTGAAGCTAGTCTAATTAAAAAAGAAAATCTATCGACGCGCTAATCGGACGCGACAAAATCAAATCTCCGATTACGGAGAAGAGGAGCGAATAAAAATATAAAACAAGAAAAAACACGAACAACGAGAACTTTGAAAAAAGGAAGATTTTGAATAATTTTCTAATTTTCATGTATATTTTGTATAGTAAATTTTTAATAATTTATTAGAATGTAGTGTAGCCGTATTATTCATTAAAAAAAGCAGAAAAACAAAAAAATAAAAAGAAGTAGAGAAAATCTACGACATGTATAATATAAAAATTTTGTAATTTAAGTATCAATTTTTATCGATCTAACTATATAGTTACATATAATTCACAAATGTATAAATAATTGTATTATGATCAAGAAAAAATGATTATCAAATCTTCATGTCGCGAAAATGGAGAGAAAAAAAGAACAACGAAATATGTTGAACAAATACAACATACATGTACATACTATATATAAAAATTTGAATTCGTCTTTTCTTTTTTCGATGCATAGATGACGTTTACTTATTGTTACATACCGTCCAGCAGATTCTATGCGTCGTCTTATGGTTTACCTAATAAAATGTTAATGGTAAAAATTTCGATTTCATTTCAATACGTGGGAAGTATGTTAACTGTATGTTATGAAGAGTGAAGTTGGTCGGTCAGTATGTGTGTTATATTGCGACACTGCGTGAACGTGTCGAGCGACACAATTATTTTGCCTCCCGGGTTTTCTTTGAGGTGGTGATTAGGCTGGGTCGGATCGCTGCCGCTGCAGCAAAGCAAGCGATGGTTATGGCCTGCCATCGGTTGTGATGGGGTAGGGGGGAATTTACTTTCTCTTATTAAAACCACGTAGCAGTTGTGGACGAAGAGTTTCGACTCTCAGCTTTGCACCGGCTTATTCCGCTCAGTATTCCGTATCTCTTCGTGGAAGTGTATTATTTGTGTTTTGTGTGAATGAAGAAAAAAAAAACGTCTCAATTAAAACCTTCCGTTGCGAAAACTAAAGAAGGTTCGATCAATTTTTAAAACCCACACGACCGGAGTTACCTGGTAAAAACGCCCACGATTTTTATCGTTCTGTGAATTAATAAGAAAAATATTTGGAACATCACTGTCAAGGCGATCGGGAGAGAATAGGAAAAAAATTCAATAGCCAAGTGAGTAGATCATCTCGTTGTATTTATTTGATTCTTTTTTTTTGTTTTTTTTATTTTCTACGATTCGTTAATTTTTTTCCGCACACGTAGATCGTTGATATATTTAGATCGACGTTTCGAGAATGGAGTTACTCAGGATTATTTTCACGCTGGAAATTTGTATCGTTATAATAATCGGCACGGTTTCCGGCGCACCGAGTCCTCAGGAGCCAGCTTTTGAAGTTCCGGTACAACTCATTGGATTTCCATTCATAATAGCTGCGGTCAGAGTGACAAATTTTGTGAAAAAATTAGCCTACTCGATAAATCCAGGTTAGTGAAATTTCGTTCGAATATTTTTGTAACTTTTTTTTTTTCTCATAAAGTACAATATATATTTCACACGTCGTTATGCACTGCAGAGACTTACGTCAGTCGATCCCGACGATCGACGTCTTTTGTCGGCGATTTATCGGACGGGGAACTCCCCCTAGACGTTGTCGAAGTAGAAAAACGTCTGGTTAAAGAATTTGGCAAAAATGTTTGCATCTACGAAAAAGTTTGCTCGAAACACGCGGCTAAGGCTCTCCAAAGACAGAGCGGGGAGAGAGTTTTGGATTGGGATGACGTTTTCAGGTGAGAAGAAAAATAACCAGATTAATTATCACCATTTTTTGCAGCGTTTCTTGTCTGGTTATTTCATTGAAAGTTTCTCTCTTTTTTCGCATGTAATTTTTTCTAATTATTTTTTTCTTTCTTTTCAATTTATTTCACACAGCCAGTACAAATCGTCGCCGGATCGTATGAAGGAAAATTATTTGCTCAGCGTTTTTATCGGCGATATTATAGCCAGTCCTAAATTATGTCATCAATTGTCTAAGCGAGGAAAAACTTGCGACGAAACTTTAATAACGGAATAAATTATACGTGCAACCGAATGGAAAAAAAGAAAAATCAAAGAAGAAGATGTAGAAAAAGAGAGACATACGCCAAATAAATATTATTTACCCATGTATATAATATGAAAAAATTTTGTACAGGACTGTCTATATACATTATGTATAAAAATTGATTATTATATTGTTGATTTGATTTTATAATCTTTGTTTTTCATTTTATTTTTTATTTTTTTTTCAATTTTATTCCTGTGCGAAAAATGTCATTTCGCATCGGTCATCGAACTCTCCTGCATATCTAGACGAATGATGTCTCCTGCGTAGATCTGTGAAAAAAAACTCACACAAAAAAAGAAAAAACCATTAAGAAATAAAAAAAAAAATAATAGAAAAATAGGAAAGAGAAAAAACTGGAATCGCAGAAATATTTAACGAGGGGTGTCGCTTGTAGAGAAGGTATATAATTTGTATGCACCTACGTACCCACTTCGTTTTAACAGGCGCGACGCGTCGATGATGGTAAAATCGATTCTTCTGCAAATTATAGGTACCTTACACATAGAATATGTGCCTCTGAATAATAAGTTTGCACAGGTAATTTTGTAACATCCAACATGGGCGGGAGAAAAGAAAAAATGTATACATCAGCTTTACGAATTCACAGCGACTCGAGTGACGCGCGATGACCAAATCTAGGTTTTCATACGGCTCAGCTGAGAGAGAGAGAGTTTTTAAACCTCGTGACGTGATGTTATACATATATATATATATATGTGTATGTATATATTCTGTCAACCTACGCTTATATGTACGCGGATAATTCGCAAAACAAGTCTCGAAACGAGTACAAGAGTTTATATTGAAACAGTCTGAAAGAATCCGGTGGACCGTTTGGATCGTTTGTCATTACCATCTAGCGACGAGATTAATTTCTGCTTTCCTTATTTTCTTTCGTTATTTTCTCTTCGTGTTTTCACTGTACATTCCGCACGGTCGGTAAAATGTGAAAAATATAGATATCGCTCGATCGATATGTATTAACGAATGACAGTGGAATTTTGAACAAAAAAAAGTTTCGTTTTATTGTCAAAAATTATTTGCAAAATTAATTTTTTCTGTATTAAAAAAAAAAAAAAAAAAACGCCGAAAATATTATGGAAGTATTTTCGAGCTTGCGATTATTTCCGAAGATAGTTTTTTTCATTTTAATTGTTTTCAAAATCGATCGATTAAAAATTGTTGAAACCGCCCCTGCAGCGGCGAATAAAAATCTTCACAGTGTCTCGGATCTCTTGAAGTAAGTTGATATATTTTTTTTTCTCTTTTTTACTACTTTATATTCAGAAACAAGAAGTTTTGTAAAAAAATTCTTTACGTGACTAATTTTCTTTTTTTTTTTCTTAGAGGGTTGGATGATCTCGCAACTAATAATTCGAAAATTTCTGCAAGCGGTTCTGAGGATCTTGAAAATCTTTTTAAAATAGTCGCCGAAAAATCTTTCACGAATTCTAAACCGAGACAACGACCTGCTGGATTTTACAATCCTGATAACTTTGGGACGTTTGGACAGGTGAAGATGATTAAAAAAAAAAAAAACGAATTTCTCAAAATCGAATGTAAATACAAATCTAGTAATTAATTACTTACGTTGTTTCTTTTGTTTTTATCTGGTTACTTAGAACCCGAATTTTGGTTATCCCGGAGGATTTTATCCCCCTCCAGCATTACCTCCCGGATATCAGCAGGGATTGGGCTCTGAAAATTCGGCTGGTTTCGGTCTAATCGACGCCCTAAATTCTATCAGTCAACACGATGATTTAAAATGCGTGTCGAGATTATTGTGCGAAATTGCAACGGGATCTAGGCCAGGGAATGGTGATTACAAAGCTTCGGGTTTTGGAGAGTTTGGAAAGAACACTTTACTAGGGTAAGTGTTTTCTGTATATTATATAGATATATATTTTTTTGAATAAGTAATTATATATTTCTATACATATTTGTACGTCGTACGTGGGCTAAATTATTTTTGATTGCTATGACTAATAACTGAATAACCCATACCTAGTTATGAGGTGAAAGTGAGAATTCAACCCATACGTAAATATATATCTACGTGGGATTTCACGTGTATTTTGTATTACATATGTATACATAAATTATAATATCTTTTCATTTGTTTAATTTCTTCTTTTTTTCCTCTCCTTTTGTCAAACAGACTTTTGACCGCTTATAACTTAGAGGCAGCTTCCCCGGTCTTGGGATTTGGAAAGGCGGCTCTATTGGGATATACGAACAGAGGTGATCCTTCGATTTGTTACAACGAATACGTTAGGTGTCCAAATGACCCGAGGGATCTCGTACATTATTTGAATAACCACAACGGAGGATTCTTCAGGTTTTTTAGAAATGGCTATGGGGCAGGGAGGAGACGGAAGTCGTTGGGTATGTAAAAATCTCCAAAAAATCGTAAATCTTATAGACACTAGTTTAGATAAACGTGGTGTTTGGAAAATCCAGCGTCCAAAATTTACTCACATTTTCAAAGAAGCATTCATTTATTTGATTCAGTTCACGCTAAGGGTATGAAGAGAATCAGTTACGTTGGAAAGCAACCAGCACCGCCTCCAGGTCTTTCTGGTCCAGAATCCGATCGGACCGGTACCGGAAAACTAAAATTTGACATCCCGGAAGAAGAGCAGGACATTCCTGCAGATCGAGATTCATTTTCCAAGGTCGTATTTCCAAAGGACGATGAAGACGTGGTCAAAGCTACGAGGGTATCGAAATCCCTGGAGCCTGATCCGCAGGATGTTAGGGTTCCAGGATTTTTTCCAGACGACTCCATTGCAACTTCGTCTTCGGGAAATCACAGGTTCCACTTTCCATCGGTATGTTGCTAAAAAAAAAAAAAAATAACTAGAGAATTCTTTAATTTTTCTACAGTTTCATATTTGTCACTGAAGTATCGATTTCACTGTACATTCATATTTTTATCACCTCTACAGAACCGCCAGCAGGAATATTACCACGATCAGGATACGGAAAAAGCCAACATTGTAATTTTCGAAAATTCATCGGGATCAAAAAAAGGACGTCTGCTGAACTTCGATAGTCAGGAAGAACCCTTCCCATCGTCATCCTCATTATATTCGACATCTGTCTTCAAATTTCCAGAATCAGGATATTCCGAAAACTTCGACGATGGTTTGTCAAAACTTCTTCCCAGATCTGTGCAGTATAAAAAATCCCTTCCTGTTGAAAATACATAAAATAAATTATACGATTTAATTAAATTCGCTTTTATGATAACCTATTTACGATCGTGAGGAAAAAAAGAAGAAGAAGATATCAAGTTATATAGTTTAATAACCCTTCCGATATAAATAATTACACCCCCTTCACATAGAACATTAGAAAAGAAAATTAAAAAAAAAAAAAAATGGTAAAAATAAGGTAAGAAAAAAAGTAAAGATCGTACAGATAACTGACAGCCAGGTATAAAAGGTGTGATTTAGCTGTCGTTTCTACCCTTCGGGCACGTGTTTAGTTCACAGGATCATCCGTTCCCTAATTGTCAGGTCACTTTTAGTTAGTTCTATCCGACTCGTATGGTGTTGAAAAAAGGGAAGAAAAGTGAAAAAAAAAAAAAGAAAAAAGAAACATATGATAGTAAGTAAAGAGACGTTGACCGGCCGAAGTTAACGATTAGATCGAATATCTACTGTAGATATAATAATAATCGAGTCTAGTGCAGCTATAAGTATGAGAGGTAAAAAGCAGTTACTATATATATGTGTAATTATTTCATCCATTCTGCCGTGTAATTCACCCCCTCCCCCCCATTTGCGATAGGTATATAATATTTTTTTTTCCTTCTCTCTCTCTCTCTCTCTCTATTTCTCTTTCCGTGTGTCTCTCTCTCCGTGTCGCGCGTGGGCTCTTTCTCTCGGGGGTTGCCGAAGGGCGTGTGGGTTGGACAGCGACAAGGGGTGTGTTTCTGACAGCAGGAGACAATTGGCCTTCCAATACACACCCCATACCATAATACCGAGTGAAACCAAACCAAACCAAACTAAACCACTGGGAATCACTTTCTATAAATAATTCGACTTCCTTCCACCCGACGAGATGAGAAAACAGAAATAATATCAGTCATTTTGTAGCTATTTATTTGGCTAGTTTGCAAGGTTTTTTGTTTTTTTTTGTTTTTTTTTTTCACTCGCTTTTATGGGGAATGCTAGAAGTGTTTCGTATATTTTATATCAATTATGATACAGTGTACTGAACTTTTGCACGTTACGTCCTTCTTGACGATCTTAGTTAGCGATTCGGAAATAAATTCTGATCGATAGATTTCTTATGCGACAATCTGAACTCGGGATTATTTTCTGAAAATTCTAGATAAATCTTATCGGGAATAAAATTTGTGAAAAGTTTTCGCGGTTGTCCCCGTGAAAATGGGTAGCAAAAAAAGTTGGAAATATGAGCGAGTCTCCGTTACGAGTTATATTGAGATAATCCCTTCCGGGTGGGGAAAGGATAATTAACTGAAAAAGTGCATCACGTGATATGATGAGGATGTCGCGCTTTCCGTCGGAGCGCGGGGGTGATGGGAAAACCTTGAATATGAATATAATCTTATTCCATTTAGGGTGGTTTTTGAATGCGTACGTTTTGTTGTGCAGACGACGTACATGCGGCCATCAAAGAGTAGGCTGGATATCGTATTACCGTAATAATTCCCTGTTATTAGGATCCTCTGACGGTTTCATGTCGGCTTACCACACCCCAAAGTGCTCCTGGGTAAAATCCTTTTCAATTGAATTCGCACCACCCGCGGGTAGTTATAGTTACGTGTATATAATATAGGCATACCTAGTATCATACATACACGCATACGATATCTATACGTACCCTACTTGCGGTGAACGAGAATAACTAGAAGAAAACGACCCGAATATTAATACATGATCCTCATCGTCACCGCAGTCTCAAATTTACCGACGATTCACGTTGTTCCTTACAAGTGAAAGATACGAAAAAAAAAATTTCCTCGATTTTGATTTTCATTGTGATTCTTTTTTTTACTTTGATTTTTTTCTCCCCTCTGATCCGGAAAGCACTTTACCTCCTTTATTTTCTTATTTCCGTCGATCATCCCGAACGTGTGGACCATGTAAAGCTTAGCGAGGTGGTTATGCACACAGATAGTATACAAATAATGTTTTTTTTTTTTCTTCTTTCTTTTTTTTCTATGGTTGAAAAAACTAATCTACTCTATATACCCGTTGATTTGAAAAATCGGCTATAAATATCGCGTTTGGTATCGTCGAATGCCCAATGGGACGTCACTCATCCGCGTTGATTGCAGCATTCAAGTCACGTGTCGGGGATCAGCGATAGTTCCGTAGTTACCGTCGCCGTACGCGTATGTACGACGACGACGGGTGCAGTCGCGTGTCCATATTTTCCTTCTACGCATATTCCCGTACCTACCCTCATACTTATATCTACATGTAAAACGTATACAGCCCGCGGGGATTTTTTACATTCACCGTGTACAATATATCCGCACATACATACCCACCCCATCAATTTATAGGTAAATCAAAAACTCCCACATACGGGCTACGTTTTCATTCGTATGTGTAATACGCTGTTATTGTTGTTGTTATTATTATTGATATTAAGGCGAAGATTATTTCAAAATATGCAAAGTCTTTCTCCCTTTGATTCTTCCATACGTTTTTTTTTTTTATTATTTCTTATCGGATATCGCGCGCGGGCGACGTGCGGACGGGATGTGTTAAATTCTCATCTTTCGAAATCGGATGAGCGAGAAATAGGGATGAAAAAAACAGGTATGTGAAATGAATCGAATGAAATGGGGGAAGAAAAATTTGATTTTGATTATTTGTACGCTGATGTCCTGGTATTTTTTTTCTTTTTTTTCTTTTCGTTACTTTTTTTTGCGGGGAGTAGCGAAAGGGTGGTTGGTTTGACGGGGGTGTGTCGTTCTTTGCGGGGAGTAATGGGGGATGTAATTAATATCACTTGAATCATACGACGACAAAACGGTGTTTGACATCTTGCATGGTATTAATTAATTATTATACCATAGCTCGTAATTTAACCCTTTTGACTCGGTAAATCATTTCTGCACGAATAGAAAGAGAGAATAATGCGCTGTACTATGTATGGTAATGGAATATTATTTAAGGCGTGACTCGCGGTTTTATGTTAATGTAAGAATATGCAAATTTTAGACCTAGCTGTTTTGATGACGGTGGTGTGGAAAACAGAGAAAAAACAAAATTATAACGATCACTAGCTTCTCGTTCCTCTCCTCAGAGGTTCTTGCTTGAAAAATATGTAATAGAATATCGAATGATGATATTTGGAGGAGGCAATATTTCACGATTGAATGGTCTTCTAGAAGTAGATTGGTGGTTGCGATCCACGGTGATAAAATGGAGTTGAAGTTTTAGTATAATACATTGCAGAATGCAGGCACGCGCACCCTATACTGTTATATGTACCTATAAGAATAAGTATCGCTCCGGCAGCGTGGCATTAGGTTCTTTGTGCCACTACCAGTTCATTGTTCTTTTACGCCGACATCTAATCAGGAATTTTATCAGTTTTACCCCAACAATCCCCGCTTTCTACTTTCTGTTATTGAGGCATGCATTGTACGAAGGAATGCTTGGGAGACACCTATACTCGTTGAGAATACAATAAACCCAATTAGGGAACGGAGGGATAATGAAATTTCGCGGGTTCAATTTCGTTAAAACTATTAGTGAAATGCGTTTTGGGAGTTTATCCTCCAGGTTGATGCTTGTAATATGTGGCGGAAAAAATCTCGAGAGCTTTACGTCAGGATTTCCGCGACCGAATTCAATATCATTAAATAGCGTTGTTAAAAACAGGATGAAAGCGAATACAATGTTGAGAGATATGAGGATAACTCATAAGTTGATGTTTGACTAAAATCAGGCAAGATCCAAGGCCATGAGCTTAGCGGTTTTTTGGAGCGAATTGTAAAGTATTTTTAAAATCAATTGCAGAATGCTTTTGAAACATATTTCGACCTAAGGAACGTGAATCCGTCGATTAAATTGAGCTAGGAATAAATTACATCTAGATATCCTCGATTATTTACTTTTTGAAGCGATAAATTGGCGATAACTTTTCCAATTTTATAGATAGATCGATTTGGCTTCCAGATTCGTGTTCCTGAGATCAAAATACGTAAGACTACCCTAGAAAACTCGATAAAATAAATGGTTGATTTTCGGCTCAAATTTTGAGAAAAAACGAAGGCTTAGGATTTTTGTGATTTTGAGGCCGAAAATGAAGTATTTCTAGAATCGATTGCAGGACACTTTTCCAACGTATTTTGACCTCCGGAACACGAATCCGTTGAGTGAATTATGCTAAGAGCAATATTCTTCGAGATAACTCAATTCTTCCCTAGCTGCAAAGGACGTTTATCATGTATACTCACCTCTGTTTGATTTTTTTTTCAGGAGACGAACTAGCAGCCCACGAAGCAGTTTGGTCTCTCATCGAGAATGAAGGACTATCCTCGGAGTATCTTCAAAGCCAATCATCATAATTTCGGACTGCATAATTTGTACAAAAAAGTCGTGATATATAAATACTTATGATCGTTCTGGATACATATTTTTTTTAAGAATTGTCAAATTGATAATCTAATGTTAATCGAAATAGGAGTATTGTATACACTATTGTAACTCATTATAATTATATAGGAATAAATGTCTGTGTAAAAATGAATCCATAATAGATATTCCGATGCCCTGACATGTATTTTTGACTGATTATTTGATAATAAACATTAACTATTATCAATACACGATTATTCACTTACTATCGATCACATCCCTGCATACCTCATTCACTAATATTCCTTGTTGGCAAAATACATGGATCATATCGTACATGATGGCATACATAATCACATACACGCATGCAGGCCTCATCATTAGCTCGGTACACGCTATCATACATGATGGCATACATCATCATACACACGCATGCTTGACATCATGCTCTGTTTCGGACTGGCTCCTCGCCTGTCCTGTTCTCCTGATACCAAACTCGATTTTCGAGCAAATTTGCCAAACCGGAAGTGATAAGGTAGATCCCTACAATACCGGCCCTGAAAATGCAAGGCAAATTTCTGTCAAAAATTTATTTTGGTATCAGGAGAACAGGACAGGCGAGGAGCCAGTTCGAAACATCAAGCCATCATGTGCATGCATGTGTATGCATGTGTATCGCATCATTCTCGTTTGCCGAATCGTTAATAGATCATAAGATCATATGCAGGCCTCATCATGTGCATGCGTGTGTATCGCATCATGCTCCATCAGAACCGGAAGTGATAAGGTAGAGCCCTAAAATACCGGCCCTAAAGCAAATTTTCGCTGAAAATTTATTTCGGTATCAGGAGAACAGGACAGGCGAGGAGCCAGTTCGAAACATCAAGCCATCATGTGCATGCATGTGTATGCATGTGTATCGAATCTTACATGGGTGCCGAATGATTGATAGATCATATGTGGATGAGTGCAGGCCTCATCATGTGCATGCGTGTGTATCGCATCATGCTTCATCAGAACCGGAAGTGATAAGGTAGAGCCCTAAAATACCGGCTCTAGAGCAAATTTCTGTCAAAAATTTATTTTGGTATCAGGAGAACAGGACAGGCGAGGAGCCAGTTCGAAACATCAAGCCATCATGTGCATGCATGTGTATGCATGTGTTTCGATTTATACTTGGGTGCCGAATGATTGATAGATCATATGCGGATGAGTGCAGGCCTCATCATGTGCATGCGTGTGTATCGCATCATGCTTCATCAGAACCGGAAGTGATAAGGTAGAGCCCTAAAATACCGGCCCTAAAGCAAATTTTCGCTGAAAATTTATTTTGGTATCAGGAGAACAGGACAGGCGAGGAGCCAGTTCGAAACATCAAGCCATCATGTGCATGCATGTGTATGCATGTGTATCGCATCATTCTCGTTTGCCGAATCGTTAATAGATCATAAGATCATATGCAGGCCTCATCATGTGCATGCGTGTGTATCGCATCATGCTTCATCAGAACCGGAAGTGATAAGGTAGAGCCCTACAATACCGGCCCTAAAGCAAATTTTCGCTGAAAATTTATTTTGGTATCAGGAGAACAGGACAGGCGAGGAGCCAGTTCGAAACATCAAGCCATCA
Source organism: Athalia circularis (assembly GCA_963978495.1). Lineage (NCBI taxonomy): Eukaryota > Metazoa > Arthropoda > Insecta > Hymenoptera > Athaliidae > Athalia > Athalia circularis. Next base: position 36,942,957 of record OZ021698.1, on the reverse strand, counting down.
TGTGCATGCATGTGTATGCATGTGTTTCGATTTATACTTGGGTGCCGAATGATTGATAGATCATATGCGGATGAGTGCAGGCCTCATCATGTGCATGCGTGTGTATCGCATCATGCTTCATCAGAACCGGAAGTGATAAGGTAGAGCCCTACAATACCGGCCCTAAAGCAAATTTCCGCTGAAAATTTATTTTGGTATCAGGAGAGCAGGACAGGCAAGGAGCCAGTTCGAATCATCAAGCCATCATGTGTATGCATGCATGCCTCATCATATGCATACGATGAGGCATTCCAAGTCAGGGTCTGATGTCGTTATGTGTTGCTTGTATAAAGGATGTTAATCAGAATTGGATGCAGGGGTGTAATCAATAAGAATCAAGTATTCAATTTGGGAATAGCCGTTTGTTTATTGATAAGTTGCGTAGGTGGGATACATTAAAAAATTGCGTCATTTTAATATTCATTACTATGTTGAAAAGGTTTCAGTATCATTCACAAGATGTATGTTAATGTCAATATTACAATATCACTCCAGTCATTCCAATGGTTACAAAATATGAGGACATAATTATTCATTTCACTTTAACAATTATTCGCTGTATATGCATGATAATTAATTTTTGAATTGAAAACTAGCGGATGTAAATACACTTCATGTTGAAGGTAAGGAGATGCTCGTCAGTGACTGCGACGTCATTTTTTCGGCACCGGTCCTCTTCAGCGAGTCCGTACGTCCTGCGGGTACTGAAAAAAAAAGAAGATATCTCGATCAGTATTGGCTCGTGTTTTTGAGGTCAAAATACGTTAGAAAAGTGTCCTGCAATTGATCTTAAATATACTCAATTTTTGGCGCAAAAATCGCATAACTCCCAAGTCTTTGATTATTCTCAAAATTGGGCCCGAATATCAAAAAGTTTTCCCATAGGTTTTTACGGGATATTCTTATATTTTTTGAGCCCAGAAATATAATTCAGTCAAACACGATACCTGCAAACAGGGCCTCTCTATCCTCGTGCGGCTGCTCAGCGACTGAGGGATGTGGCGCTCTGAAAAGCGAAGAACTAGCTGATATCCGATTATCGCGACAGATAGATCGATGTAGATTGCAGATTTCGATTTCGCAGTTCAAAACAGATCAGAAATTATTTCGGTTTATTTATTCGACGATTTCGTTTTGCCGTTTTCAACTTATTGCATCTCATAAATAAACTAAAATCATTTGCTTATGAACCCTTGTGCTCGTATTCCTCGAATCCTAATATCCCAGAAATTTTTTCGTGAGCAATGAAATATTCCGTCATACTGACCGATCTGTCGGTCCATATCCAAATCCACCAGTCGTTCCAGTATAGTATGCAAATAGAAACGTAATCTGGTGTCAGCGGTGGGACCAATAACGTCAATCAACCATGTGGCTGTTGGCGCTGGTGCATCGATGAAGGGATTGCAGCAGCAGTTTGCGGCAATTTTCAAACCCCTCAGAGGGTCAGCCAACGTCGATAGAAATGCACCGTACCGTAATACCCCAGTGCCACTGCACACCGTGCACGCACACAGATCACCATAGATTTTGTCAACGAAGAGTGCGGAGCTGGTATGGATTGTACATCATATCCACGCGTATACATTTCAACATCTACATGTATTATTGAAACCGAGAAACGTCTGCATTATAACTATGGAAATGTTGTCATATCCCATCGAAATATGCATATGGATGTTCGAGAGACACATGCACACGCCAAATATGTTAATTCACGGACGAGCAGAAGTAAACGATTGTACGTATAACATAAATCTCCATACAATACGTGCAACAGATCATTCCGTCAGATTTTCGATTCATTAGACTATTTTTCGTTTCCCCAATGTACAGTATTTTTCATTTCTCTGCTGCTCACGATTCTCGTCACGAGGATTAATAAGATCTAATTCATTCGCACAACACCTAGCAGTAATCATACGTATATAGCATGGGGAAAAAATGATAGGAAATGTGATGAGTAAATTTTTTCATTAATTCCATATATTTATGTATATAGTATATAAAAGACACGTATATTTTTCATATTTGTATGCAGGCAGTTTTTTTTTTTTCTTTTTTTTTCACATTCATTGTATATATAGTTCAATAATAATTATGATCATAATTATAATTATCATTATAATTACAATAATAACAACAACAATATAAAAATAATAAAAATGAAGTACATTCGTCGTCGTACATATAGTAGTAGTATTAATAGTAATATTAGTAATGTCAATTAGAATTAAAAAAAAAACTAATTATCAAAATAATTCACGAGATATACATGGAAAAATGATCGATTGATTTATTATATATCTATATATATATATGTACGTAACTAATATTTCTATGTACCCATTACATACACGTGCTGTGTATATGTCATGTATGTGGTATATAACCATTAAAATCACAATCAATTCACATAAAAATAATCTTATTACCGTATCAATTTTATCGTAATGTTATAACAAATGATATTACAATGAAATTATTTATCGTGTATGGTATGCAAATAAAAACACTGATAATAATAATAATATCAATACTAATAACAATAATCATGACACAATTGGAGAGAGTATACTGAGACATTTGTCAGACCGCAAATATTTTTATGACAAAGATCAAAGAAAGCCTCTCGTATCGTTAATTAATTATTCTCGGCAGAAAATCGCAGCGTTATTTTTACAATAATTATGATAATAACAATGATAATAATCGAACGACGGTATAAGAAAAAAAAAAAGAACAAAGTAAACTAGTAATAAAAATATAAAAGAAAAATAATAATTGTGGCAGTAACATAAAATAACAATACTATTAGTGAAATTAGTAATAATTATTTTAAATTCAATTAAAATTGGGTGATTGTATAAATTTGTTTTCTTCTCTTGTTTTCAAATATATTATATTTATTATTAATATTATACGTTATGTGTGAATATTTATACATATATATACATACTTCATGTAGATATATATGTGTACGTTATATAATAATATAAATTATTTATCACGTGACCGTATATGCGAGAATATTTTCTAATTTTTTTTTTAATAAACAATTAGTAAAAAAAAGAAGAGAAAATTGATCGTCAAAACCGATATTTGGTTGATTGAATAAATGAATAAAAGAAACAAAAAAAAAAAAAAAAACAGCAACGAAATTAGGTATTACGTGCAACGCAGTAGCTCTTGGATATAAAATATATTATTTCAATGTATAGTAATTATAAAAAATAAAGTGGTAAAATTGAAATAATTAATCGTTGTCTCTACTGTTCGTACATAAAATTTTTCTTTCTTTTTTTTCCTCCCGTTTTATATTTGGTCGTTTCTTTGGATTGGTCATCTGGACGAAATGTGATATTTATTTATTTAGGCAATACGCGTGTATTGCGATTATTTTTTGTGTTTTTTTCCTTCTTTCAATTTCTTTATACTTTTGCTAAAATATGTTTCAATTGTTGCGTCGCAAAAATTTTTTCTCCGTTAATTTCCATTTCTTATGTAATTTCCGACGAGGAAATACCAACATACATTTAATAGATACATTCGTAAGTAAATTAATTTTAATCTTCCCAAAATGGAAATCTAATTTATTTATCGAATAAAATCATGCAGTTGTTATTATTATTATAGGATTATTATTATCATAATTATTATTGTTATTATTATCATCATCGTTACTAGATATATCAATTTGGACTAACTTTTATGCAATATAAAGAATTATTCATGTATATTGAGTACATATGTGTGTGTATATATATATTGAGCACGAAACAGCATATAAAACGTAAGAATATAAAAAGAAAATATAATCTCATGGTATGTATAATTATTCATAAATATTTGTTAGAAACAAACAAAAAGAAAAATAGAAATACAATTGAAGAACATTCAAATCAACAAAATCGCGCATACTATACATTCACATAGGGTATTATGGTAAATCGTATAATTATAATAATATGCTTGGTCCATTATAAAAGACTAGTCGATTATCCTCATGTTTTATTATAATTAATAATTTCGTTATATCATTATCGTTAATACTTTTGATAATTTCAATTTATTATACATATATTGTGTTCTTTTTTTCGTTCACAATTTATTTTATTCATTTATTTATACTATCATTTTTATTATTATTATTTTTGTTTTGTTTTTCGTTTTTTTCCCGTCATTCTTTTGCTTAAAACTTTTTATAGTCGTCATAATCTGCGCTGCTACCATACGCTATTACTACGGTTACTGCTAGTACTACCACTACTGCTACTACCTATTACTAGTATTAACTATTGCCGCAACTATAACTAACGAAATGTATTTTTATATTATCTAGACATATATATTTATGCGTATGTATATAATTTTTATAATTAAAAAAAACCACAGGGCAAACTAATTCGATTGATTCAATCACAGTGTGAGTGAGATGAGGATGAACGAATAAATTATACCTAGTTTGCCACCGCGGAAGTTTTTTTCTTCTCTCTCTCTTTTTTTCTTTCTTTCATTTTGAGATCATCAGAAATACCTTCTTATGTTTTTTTCGTCTTCTATCCGAATAAAATATTTAGTCATAAATATAGATACTGATTAAAATCGATATCGATACTAATAAAAATAATAACAATGACAACAACGACAGCAATAATAATAATAATGATAATAATGGTAATTAACATTGACAACAATTACGATAACAATAGTAATGGTGATAATATTAATGATGAAAAAAACATACATCAACTGTAATGCGAACGATGATTTTTCTTGGGGTGGGTGTTAAGAAATGTCATGCGGAGAAGGAGAAAAATGTCGAATAATAAATTTGGAAAAAAAAAAAATAGAAAGAAAAAACAAAATCATGGCCCAATTTTCTGTCCGTATATATAATAAATATATCATGAGGGGAGGGAAAAACACAGCTGCAACTTTTTTGATGAATGTTTGTGAAGAATTATATAATGACAATAAATTTGCATGTTATTACAATTTATATAATAATATATAATTAATATACGATCACTAAGTCATAATTACAATTATTATTAATGCTATTAATATTATTATTATTGTTATTATTATTGTTATTATTATTATTATTATTACTACCAATGTAATCATAATTCTTATTGATATTAGGTGTTGTTTCTTCGTATTTATTAATTTTAATTTTTTTTTTCCATTTTCTGTTTTCCTTTTTCTTTTTTTTTCTTTTTTTTTTCTTTTTCTTTCCTTCAGTTGTTATCTAATTTATTTATACATATATATTTATACAATAATAATATATATAAAATTGTATGAGATCACAGTGACGCTTTGACGCGCGGGGATCTCGGGCGGGCGGGCTGTTTTATAAATTTTTGTCTTTCATTTTTTTTTTCAATTCATGGATACCCATTACTGTTTTTTTTTTTTTTTTTCATTTTCGAATCTACTTTGAATTTATTTATTATAATTTTGCTACTTTCATTTTCTAAATTTCATCTCATTGGAATAGTTTTTTTTTTTTTTGGTCTTCTCTATATCATCATCCGCACGGTGGAGTGTGGTGTTTTTTTTTGATTTCGCTTGTTTTTTTTTTTTTTTATTTTCTAATTCACTCTTCAAATTTTACAATAAAAGAAGAAAGGATTTAACGAAACAATAATTATTTACAGCCTGCCCCCCACGATCCACAATGTCACAGTTACAGCTTATACACCCTTGCACTTTTTTTCGTTTTCAAAATTTTTCCGCTCTTTCAATTTTTCAATTATCCATGTTTCCGATTATCTCCCCCTGCACTTTTACCTTCTCTGTTCTTCTCTTTTTTTTGCTCTCCCTTTTTTCTTCTCCCTCTTGAATTTATTTCCAATGATTTATTGATTCTTATTTTGCGCTTCGATTGAACAGTGATTTCTAAATATGAAATAAATTTACCTTTCACTTTCTTTTTTATCGTAATTTCATTCATTACCATCATCATATATAGTGACTATCAATAATATAATATACATATATCAATCGTTTTCTATAATATTTGTAATTAATAATTGGCTTGCGCAGTATATGCTAAGAAAAAACACATTTTTCTCTTGTTTGTTTGTTCAATTGTTTTTTTTTTTTTTTGATCAAAAAATTTAAAAAATAATTTTAGAAACAACCGCCCTTCAACTCTCCTCCGAACTTTCCTTAGTTAGCTCGAATCGATTTCAATATCCATGTAGTACTACTGCACAGATACATGAATCATCTTTTCAACGATTAATCGATCGATCGATGAATCAATCGACCAATTAATCGGTATGTAATTATTATATACATACCAAATACCACCTAATTACATCAACATTATACAATCGCCAAAATAATATTCACGCCATTCGATTTCTTTTTTTTTCCTTTTTTTCTCTCCTTTCATTTTTGCCTCGACCTTTTTTAATTTCGTTAATTTTTTTTTTCAAACGCCACACCCTCTCTTTTTTTAATTTTTTTCTCACGTGTATACACTTAAAAATATATATATATATAATATTTATATTTTATTATTATATATATTGTTAATAATATTATTACTTGCGTCATATTATTATTATTATTGTTATTACACTACTGCTGTTTCTACCACTTCTACTGTACCATTACTAGAATGTTATTATTATTATTATTATTCGATTACAATGAGAGATACATTTTCAATATGGCTGACTAACGTCTATAATGCTTCAACTACGTATTAAAATTATTATTGTTGTTATTATTATTATTTTCATTATCATTATCATTAATATTGTAAGTATATTAATTTTACATAATTGGTTAAATCTATATATATCTATATATGTGGTTGTACGTGAAAAAGAAAAGAAATAGAAAAAAATTATTCTGTATATGAGAATTCATTGAAAGCAAAAAACAAAAACGGAATTGGAAAAAAAAAAAAACAATAAACGAACACGTCAGATAATATGATTATTTTATACTTATTGTTAGTATACAGCGACTATTGCCGTTGATATTATTATTATGGATATTATTACTATCATCATTATCATTAGCTTTCTTGTTAGTATTATTATTGAGTAAATCTACGAGCACATATTTTATATCTATCGAAATATTTTCAAATTAGGCCTACTAGTACTCGTATATAATTAGCTGGTTCACGATTATTTATTTAAAATTCAAATATTATTCATTTATTTATTATTAATATCATATTATTTTTTTTTTTTCTCCGTCTCATATTACTAAAAATTATATATTGGAATCATTATTATTTTGTTCGTGTTGTACTTTGATTTTTTTTTTTCTCTCTTTGCCTTCTATTTTGTTATTTTATTTTATATTTTATTTTATTTTTATTTTATTTTCTTTCTCTCTGGTTGCAAGTGTATAATTATGAAAATATATATAAGATGAATAAAAAAATTATTCCTTCATTCGTATATATAGTAGTATCATTTAGTTATGGCGTTTTTTTTTTTGTTTCGTAAAATAAGTTTTTTTTGTAGTTCTATTTTTTGTGTTTCATTTATTAGTTTTTTCCCGTTAGTTTGTTTTCCACCTGATAATTGAAAAATGAAAATTTTGTAAGAAAAGAAAAAATAATCAAAACGAATCGAAATCATTATATCGTCACGATGCGATTCATCGTAAAATCATTATCGTTGTTATCAATAGTTTCAATAATTATAATTATCATCGTTATATTATTATGTCATGTATAGTTCAATTATTAATGCTGTTATTATCATTATTTTTATTATATGCAAATATATTTATGGTTTTTTTCTTTTTAATTATATTATATTCAATGGTTACTAATACCAAAGAAATGAGCGATTTTCTAAAATTTCCAACCAAAAAAAAAAAACAAAAAAAGGTAATGCGAGAAAATACTTGATAACTATAAATGCCTTGGTGTTACAAGGGTGTAATTAAATTTATGATGACAAAGAAAAGAACCTCACAAATTTTTGCACGAGCATATCGCAATACCTGTGAGATATCGTGTGAGAAAATGACAAGTCAAAACCGTGTAAAATGAAAATCTAACCAGAGATCATGATAGAAAAGAAAAAAGGAAAAAAAAAGAATGACACAAAACGAAATCAAATCTGAGGATACTGTTATCATAACTATTACTGTTATTATTACTGTTATCATTACTACTATCGATCAATTTTCAATAAGTTTTCTTAATTGATTTCTTAATTCAATATTCAACGAGGATTTTGAATGCTAGGCAATTTTTATAGAGAATCTTGTGACAATATTTTCGTAGAAATCTTCTTTGTTTTCCACTTCGTTTTCTCAATTTCTCTCACAATACCGTGCCTCAATATTTAGTTTGATTCTCTCGACTCCGTCATTGGTTAATTTATTAATTATTACAATAATTTCTTGATTCGTTTTTTTTTATTTGCTTCGCTTTGCTTTCTACTTTTTTTTCATTTACTTTTTTCTTTTTACCGCGACTTTTGAACGCTGATTGTCGCGTAGTGAACACAGTCATTTTGAATTGCTTCCAATTATTTTATTTATTTATTCATTTGTATTCATTTTTTTTTTATAATAACATTAATCAGTATCGGTATATTTTTATATACATATATGTGAAAAGAAAATTTCGTTCTTTTTCTTCCCAGAAAACCGCCGATGATACATAAAGAAATTAGAAGAAAAAAGAAAAATCGATTTTATTCGCTTTCGCTTTTGCTTCCTTTTCCCTACTTCTCCCTATTTTCCGATCACACATAAAAAATTTTCAAGTATGTAAAAAATAAGAAATTTCAATATATTTATAAATGTAATATATGAAAAAAAAAACGCACACGCACGCATATCGATAAAAATCATTACGAATAAATTATTTTGCCAAACGTTTTTCACGTTTCTTCTTCTCCTTTTTGTCTTTTTTTTTGTTTTCATTTTTTCTTCTATCATCGTCAACTAGTTTTGTTCGTAAAATTTACTCGTTAGGTATATATATTTACTATGTATAGTCATTATGTATATTTACACATATATTTATAGGTACAGAATCACAGCTGCAGCAAAATGAGAGAAATGATTTTTTAATTTCATAATCTTAAAATATTACTATTCAATAATTTTTTCTTTTTCTTTCTTTCTTTTGTTTCCTTTAAAATATACCATCACAGTCAATCGACGTTCTGGAATAATAAAATAATAGTCTTTTTTTATTCTAAGGGTTCGCAGTTTGAAGAAAACAAAAACCAATAAAATTGTTGTGCAAAATAATAAAAAAATAAATACATAAAAAAAAAAAATAATAATTACGTCGTACGACAAAAGAAATCATTTCCCTCATTGGAAATATATAGTCAGACTTGTTACTTAACAAATTATACAATCATAATTTATAAAATAGGCACATATAAAAAAAAAAGATCATGAAAACATCACACTGACATGAGAACAAAATTTAAAAAAAGCAATATAATAATAATAATAACAATAATAATGATAATAATAATAATAATAGCCTGCAACGAATGACGTAATGATATTGTAAAAAAATACAAAAATTGTTGCGTTATGTATATTTGTAATATGTGATTATATGTATATTTTTTTTTTTATTTGAATGGTATGTTGGTTGTTTTTTTTTTGTTTTTTCAAAATCTTAAAAATTACTTGTATTTTACAAATTATAGATATAGGTATCATAAAACGGAGAGACAATAATCTCCTAATAATCGAGAGTAGAAATTCTGCTTTTTTTTCAATTTTTTTTTTCTCTCATCTCAAAATATTCTATTAATAAAAATGAAGTATGATGAAGGAGAAAAAAAAAAAAAAAAAAAACGAAAAAGAAGAATTCAAACGTTGATTCGAAATCAACGTTTTACGTAAAAATTACATGACATTATGTAATTTTTTTTGTTTTTTAATATATATGTACGTATAATATAGCTAATCTACCGGAGATCATTTGAAAACTGTCCACGGGACTCGCAGCTAGCCAATCAGAGATGCTGCGATCCTCGGTTCTATATATCTTTACATAAATCAATTATCTATCCATTTTATTTTTATTTTTTATTTAATTTTAAATGCTTTCTCTCTATCTCTCATTTTCTCTCACTCTCTCTCCCTGTCCTCTCCATTCATTCTAAAACTCTCGCCCCCATTCTTTTAATTAAATTTATCTTTTTACTATTTATTATTTACTGCTACTAGGTATATGTATATATATACATATATATTTAGGTGTGTATGTATCACGAGTATGTATTTGAAATCACGTGTAGTGTGTAATAATATTAGCTTTAAAATTATCGGTTAAATTATTTAGTGAAAAATTAATTTTCATTCCAAGAAAATTTCATCATAATCACAAAACAATTATCATACTTAATCATAACACGTAAAATTATTAATTAATGTCGATTGAAAAGAAATAAAAATAAATAAAAAACAATAAAAAAAAAAGATTAGAAAAAAGAATCATCAACACGAATGCGTATCGACTCAATATCAAATAGGCTCTTTAATAATGTCATCTTCATTGCAATAATAATAATAATAATAATAATAATAATAATAATAATAATAATAATAATAATAATAATAATAGAAAAATTTCAATACTTTAATTATACTATATGTTTATATCTATTTATTTTATGAATAATATATTGAGATATTCATAATGAGATCATCGTTTGATTATTAGCTTAGTCCTCTTTGGATCTTGCCATTATTGTTATTAATGTATAAATGTTATTATAATTATGATTTTAATAAACGAATTTAAGAAATTTTTTTTTTATTTTTCTTCAAATTTCAAATAATTTACTTCGTTTTTTTTCTCTAACATATTTTCTATTTTCGTTTTATCTTTTGAAATTCATAGCGAGATACATAGGAGATACACAAAGATGGAGGTGATGAATATTAATTGTATTATTAATTGTGAAAAACGTTGAAGAAAAATGAAATCAAAGTATAAAAAAGAAACAGCGATGAAGAGAAGGAGAGAACGATGAGAACGAGGAAGTAAGAGAAAGATGAGCTTCATCTCTCGAGTTAAATGAAATATTATCTCGACTAACTTTTATCGATGTTCCCTAATTCGTTTATTAAATATTATACAATACGCCTATACATATATATGTATATATGTTCAATACCTATGTATTAATTTATTTATTCATTCGTTTACTCGTTTATATTTATGTAGACGAGTAAGAATGATAATGTAAAAAAAAGGAATTCAAAAAGAGAATGAGTTTATGAGAAATCACAAAAAAGAAAATTGTAAAATGGCAAATAATACGCGATTGTGCCCTTATATCTATCAAATGTAAATCAATTATATAAATGACCTTTCTAATGATATCATAATCATTATGTTCGTCATTTTAAATCCAATATACATAATTTATAGCAGCACAAAACTTTCCGAAGCACACCGTGAAAAATTAGCGTGCAACTGACCTGCAAGGCTGGCGCTACTATATTACGATTAAATTATTTATTATTATTTATTGTGTATATATATATATATTTTTTTCTCGTCGTTGTTTTGTTTTATTCAACTCCTCTTCTCCCCTCTTCTTCTTCTGCTTCTTCTTATTCATCGTTTTCGTCGATTCCCGAAGAACCTCAAGGACGAGAAATCAGCTGCTGATAACGATTCCACAAAAACGTGCACGTATTTTTCTCTAACTACGCGCGGCTAGAAAATCGGTGAAAATCTGACGTCGCAGTTTTTCGGTTGCTTTCGTTTCTAGCTTCTCCTCTGCCATTTCTAAATTCCTCTCGTCATCCTCGTCTGGTTTTATTTTCCTCGTTTCGACAAATCGCAGTACGCTGCAGCAGTCCGGATACCGAACGACGTTTTGACACAAAAAATAATATTTCCGCGTTTCGTCGCAGGTTTCGTTTAGGGTTTTATTTATTTATTTTCTCTTTCTCTCTCTCTCTCTCTCTCGGTTCTGTATTCTCTTTATCTTTACCTGATTCTTTCAGTTTCGTTCTTTCTATCGAAGGTGGGAAACCAACCGCCAGCCAAGGTACAACGCTACCGTAGTCCACAGAGTTTCACGTACTGGAGCGTCGATCAACAACGACAGAAAACTATCCGCCGGTGAATCTCCCGTACCAATTACCGGAAGACTCGATTTCTCTGCGTCCGAATCGTCCTGAAACAAAGAAACGAAAGGAACGAAAAAAAATTAAATAATCAAAAACCAAATTAAAAAAATTATTCTATATTACCACAGGCTATGTATTTATAGGATTTAATTTATCTTCGAGTAATTAAACGGGCCCTTAGATTTTATTGCGATAATAATAATAATGATAATAATTTCTTCAAGATATTCTATTCTTTTGCGGTATATTTCTTTGTCATTTTCCTCAGCGCGACTATATATATATGTATTTTATTCCACCCCCTTGACCCCATTCTTAGTTTCCGATGTCCATTCTAGCGGGCATCTCTTAATCTATACGAGTATGAGGGATAATAAATACAGAAACAAGGAAGAATCGTGAGGAAAAAAGGTAAGGAATAAAAGAAGCGTGTGGGGAGGAATTAAGGGAGAAAACTGCGAGCGAGAATTACACGAGTTGATATATATATACATATACATGGGAGGATACGTGGGAAGTGGAAGAAAAAATAAATAAATAAATAAATAAGAAAGACCAATCTCCGGTGGTGAGATTTTATGGGGTAACCATATAATATCTGGTATGGTGTTTCTCATCGCGGGATAAGAAAACTTTCCGATCACCGCCGATGAGCGTGACTATTTTTTTTTTTTTCCTTCTTTCTTCTTCTTTTTTTCCCGCCTAGCCAAAAGATTGCCTAGAAAACGAACAATCTCGCGAACGACGACACCTCGAGAAAAGATTATCTCATACGTTCCGTAATTTGCGATTCCCATTAACAGAGAATTATGGCATATAACATCCCCTATACGTACCTTGCGTGAAAAGCTCACGTCACACGTTCGAGATAAAAGTATAATCGCGAATATATTGTTAATAAAGCTTTTCGACGCGATGCTGACCGGCATGTCAGTCTTTTAGTTTGAGTTCATTTTTCAGAAAATTAAGAGACATGAAGAAAATTAATTAAGAGCGTTGGAAAATTAAATACTTTTCCGAGAAAGCATACATCACTCGACAACGACACAACGCGATTAAAATTTAATTCAATCAGTATGAGATCTCGGATTCCCCGCTTTGGTACAGTTCAATTAATTACAATCAATTAAAATTCTAACTAACTAAGTAGTTAGGCTGTTAGATCGATCGATCTTTTAATTAAAAAATTTTAATTTTCGATTGTAAGTAAATTATCTGCACACAGCGATCGGGGAATTCCGCAACCCTCCTCGTAAGAGTGTAAAATTAAGTTCAAATGGAATAAAGTTCAATACAAAATGACGTCAGTGTATAACACAGCTGAGCGAGTAGGAATTAGAAGATGAGATTGGCAATCGAAAAACTCTTCGTTTTATAATTCGCGTAAAATTGTTCACTGGGCGATTGAAAACGATTGAAATTTTCACCACGCGGAATATCCAAAGGCGAAGGATGCGAGAGGAGATAAGATGAAAAAAGAAATAGGAGAGGCAGCGATTCATTAGTAATTCTTGTTTGCCGGGGATGAAGCGGATGTAAACCGCAGACGACTGTTTTATAATACGTGCGATCGCTGCTCGCCAAACCTCCGGAGCATCCCGTTTATTCCAAAGGAAAGTCGAAGTTTTTTGATCAACAGACGCCCCGCGCTCATCGTCGCGACGCGAAACAAACAAGGGAGAAATGAATGAGAAAAAAGGGAACGAAGGAGACGACGAACGACGTCTTGTATACGTATGTATATATGCACAGAGACACGTATATACGGTTAGGTCGGGGGTGTAAGCGGCGATACATATTTGATCAGGATATAGACTATATATTGGTGGAAAATGAAGAACTTGTTTGACGAACTCTGGGATTTCGGGATAAAATCCTCGTCGTCGTCTCGGTCTTCCTTTTTCTCATTCTTCTCTGTCCAGTTACTAGTGTATGAGGTTATAACGTACGTATATAACCACCGTCGATATTTATTGCGCCCTTGGGATCAGGGGGGTGATAACTAAATTCCCATTTATGGTATCCACTTCACGCCCTCCCTCCCTCACTCGCTCGCTAACTCACTCATTTCTCTCCCTTCTTCTCGATTCTATTTCACCGGGAGAGCGAAAGAAAAAAAAAACAAATGAAAGAAAGAAAACCGAGAAGAGAGAGATTACGGGAACGAGGATATTATGGCGACAACGCGTTTTTTTCAACAAGATCCATGGATTTTATTTTATTGGTTTGATTTTCACCAGATAGATACTTATGATAAGAAAATTGATGAATGAAAAAAAAAAAGAAGAAACTTTGCTCACCTTATTTTTGGATGCGTGAAAATCGTCGGCGATGTTTCTGAGATTAGCGCCAACGCTGGCCCATTCGTTTTCCTCGTTCGAAGTAGAGCTGCAGCAATTGTGTGAACTATGATGTATCGCGGAGTAGCTGGTACCGGGTTGTTCTTTTTTTAAGGCTGAATTTTCAGAGACGAGTCGTCGTCTTCGCGGACGCGGTCTTGGACTCGGGGTCGGTACCTGGGGGTTGAATTCCGGGAATTGAAAAGCGACGTCTCGCGTCGGACTGCTGGGTGCCGACGCTGTAACTTGAGGCATCGGTGGAGGAAGTTGTTCGATGGCGGAAGAAACCAAATCCGGAAGTGGCAAACGGGACAGATCTGAATCAACCAAGACCAACGGATGATCTCGTGATATCGGAGCGTCTCCGGAGCGACGGTGAACTCGATCTGAAACACAAGAATTGGGAAAAAAAAAATTTTCATCATCAGTTTCGTCCACTTTTTGATTTTTTACAATTACCTATATAGTTCTAGATTTCTCAAATCGAACGAATCAAAAACCTCATAACCGATCTATCGGGGCAATTTTATATCCAATCGTCGAATTATTTTTCAAAAAAAAACGTGAACCAAAAGAAAAAACTACTATTCATTCCCAGATTTCCAAATATCAATTTTTTGCGATATTAAATTTAACTAAAAATTTATACGTATGTGAAATGACATGTACACAGCCGTTGCATAATCGTTATTACAAAGCTATTGTCTGCACAATGTGCAGCAAGAGTAACAGCATATGGTAAATGCATCCTTGACATTTAGAGAGTATGAGCTGAGGATAGAGAAGAAAAAACAACAGGAAAAAAAAGAAAAGAAGAAAAATAGATAGAGAGAGTGAAAAAAAAAACAGTTGAGAACTGCATCGACGTTAAACAACGTGTTTTACTACACTCCGTACGTATCTGCAGGTATCAGTATTAGACTAGTGGTATTGTAAAATGGTAAAACTTGGAGGCTGTGGCCTCTGAACGTACGGACGACGACGTCTTTCACCATTGCGCCTGCACCACATGTATGTATAATAGAATAGGTATATACGCATAAATGTATAGAATATGTTGTATTGAAACATTGTGCAATTTATAAACAAATCACTGTCGTTGCATTTTCTGTCTCTCTACATTGTATTTCATTATTTTTTTTCTCATTTATTCACAATGCTATCGCTGCGCGCAAAAATTTTACTTACAGATATTTCAATTCGCTATATGAAATTTATATTTTCAAACACCAATAATTTTTTTTTTTTTTTAATTTTTATTATTTCGTCATTTGTTACAGTTCTCCCTCTCGCTCTCTTCTTTGTGATTTTTTCATTATCGGAACCTACGAGTTGACCGCAAAAAAAAAAGAAAGAAAAAGAAGAAGAAAAAAAGGCAAGCAACCGCGGTATATATGTATAATACGTAGTAGATACACATACATAATATGTATATGTAAAGTACGTGAACATAGTAAAGGCAAATCGAGCAAAAAAGTGCAGCAACGGCAGCAACGCAACGCAACGCACGTGGCAGGCACCCGCATGCACTTTGCTTTTATATGCACAATACATATATATATACATAAACGCACATATGAGGTTATAAGTAAATGGATTAGGGGAACGGGGTAGTGAGTCACGTGTGCGCGGCCCTTTGTATGTATTTAATATATACGTATAAACACATATTAACACTTCGTAAAAGAAAAAAAAATGCGAAAAAAACCCCCCCAAAAAAAGCAAAGTTTTTCAAAATTTAACGAATTACACAACCTGTCTTCTGTACCGAAACATTTATCGATTTGTCCATATGCTGCTTTTTACCCACATTGACTTTTCTATTTTTTTTTTTTTTTTAATTTTTTTTTCGTAAAATCATAAAATTGCAGTGTGCGATTTGATCGATTGCGAGTGAAAGTGTTGCCTGTGCAGCGACAAAATGGACGACGATAGGGCAGCAGGGGTGATGGATCGAACAACTAATCTCTGCACAGAGATAAAAATTTGAAAAAGAAAAAGAAAAAAGACGAAAAATGAGGGGTGAGAGTAAGTCGAAAGTATTTTACATGATTCGTTTGTACTTTTTAACTGTAGCATATAAACGGGCGCATATAATGTGACAATTATATGCTGCAGTGATGAGAAAGCGAAAGAGGCAAGAAGATGAAAAATAAATGTATGCACGTATTTGGTACATCAATGCGTATAAACGTATATGTACAAATTGAATAAAAAAAAGTGTAGAAAAAAAAAAAAAAATGAAATGAAATGAAGGAGAAGAAAAAAACGGGAAAAGAGGAAGGAGGAGAGAGTATATACGGTGGATATAAAAGAGCGCAGTAAACTACTGACTGCACAAAGAACAAACTTCAAGGCCATTTAGAAGCCATGCAACTCAACTCGGAGAACTCGAGTCGACTCGACTTTACTAAATACGTCATCAGATTATAAACGTATTATCATTATTATCATCGCAATATATGTGTACACGTATATAGTAAATTATATACACCGCAGTCAATACATACTGTGCCAAATTTATATATTTTTCATGTACGTATATCACTCTGCCGGTGTAGAAATTTTCGAAAAATGAACGAGTCCGCGTCAATGACGTAAGAAAAAGAAAAAAAAAAATATATGAAATATACATCAGGAAAAAAAAATTGAATACGGTGTAAAAAAAACATAGTGTGTGCCTTAATTTGAGTCATTAAACAATTAAACTATTAGGTGCTGCACGGGTGACTTTTACGTGTGGACATGCATTATATATATATGCGTAGGAAAGTTGGAAGTGGTTTTGGTACTTGGTGTGCGTGAAGAACTATTTTTTTTTATATATAATAGAGGATCGTGTATACATATGTGATTCAGATCTTATACACAAATATATGTGTACATAAATTGCGTGACATATAAATATTATATATATATCTACATATGTATAATACGATATGTGATTAAACGGAACGCGATGATTAAATGTAAAAGCGTGCGAGACTCGCGCGTTTCGTATTTCCTGCTTCTATATAATAATATTATTATCACAGTTGTGTGTGTACAAATATTCACACACATACATATATACCGTACCTACTGATATATATATTTATCCATACACAGACCTATTGTTTATTTATTTTCATTTGTTTCAATTTATTTTGTTTGATGAAATTATACATTACCTAATTTTACCGCGCGTGTATAACATCACATCATACGATATATTACTCATTCAAATTTCCTATGCATGCGCCACATATGTGTAATTCGTAAGAATATAATGAGAAGACGCGAATCAAAATCGGAGATATGAAAAAAAAAAAAAATAAGAATTGGTGAGAGAATAAGGTGCACCATAAGTTCCGTTAATGCACGCATATATATACGCAAATATTATGCACTTGTGTAAATTTGATCATATATAAATATTATGCGCAAGTGATTTTCTACGTTATGTACATGCACGATGTGATAAAAGAAGACGGATGAAAAAAAAGAAAACAATAAAATGAAATAAAAGTGAAAAAAGAAGAAGAAAACTCGGTTTGATTCTGCTGCAGTGTATAATATGTCGCGTTCTGGCACAGCTGTTTCTATAAATATAAATCATCGCGTACGGATGCACGTGTGTAACTTGTACATACGTGAAGATATCAGTATAGAGTTTTGCGGTGACGATGAACTAATTTTACTATACTGCGTGTAACGTCCTACAATGTACACGACTACGACGACGACGATGATGATAACGATGATGCACCGCAAACGGAAGCGCGCGAAACCTTAAAACCTGCGCATTTGAAACATCGCTAACGTTTATTAATAAAAAAAAAATAAAATAATAAAAATACCCACGTATGTGTCACACGTATGCGCGTAAGAAAAACAATAAAATAAAAAAAATAGAAATCATTGTCCGTGTAACATACATAACATAACAATTACGCTGCAGCGTGGCGCGTGAAACAAAACGCGCGGGAAAATATATAGATAGCGTGGTAGTGGCGGGTGTGTACTGTACATGTAACGTATGATCGGAAAGAAGTTTTTCTCTCTTTTTTTTTGTTTTCTTGAAATACGCAGATGCGGTATCGACGGTATTTATATTATTTGTTTGTTTATTTATTTATTTTGTTGTTGTTGTTTTTTTTTTTTTTTTTTTCAATCATTTAAACGGTATAGATACTCGCGGCAATCTTCGTCCGTTTTTGCACCATTTCTTGCGTCTTTTTTGTTCAATTCTTTTCTTTTTTTCTTTTTTTTTCTCAAATTTGTTTGACACACGGGTGTCCGTATGCGTGCACGTATTATTACGCGTCATTGCATTTTGCGGAGTAAGAGGTCAGTGACCTTTGAAGGTCGCGGTATGAGGTATATTATAGCTCGTTCTTCATCAGATATAGTACAAGCAGAGTAACTTAACAGTCTCTCTCTCTTGTCCTACCAACCGACGGCGACCAACTTTCATTTCTTTCATTTTTTCTCTCCCGCTCCGTCCCTCTCTCTCTCGTTTTTTATGGTTTTTGTTTTTTATTTTTGTTACTTTAGTGAAACGAAAAAAGAAAAAGAGAGAAAGAGAAAGGGAGGGAAGTTAAGAGAGACAGAGAAAAAGAGAGAGAGAGAGACCAGAGCGAGGGTCATGGTCGGACAACGTCTGCTGCCGCTGCAAAGCGGTTCATACGACCGACGACGGTTCTCCAGTTTCGGCTGTAATACGCCCACATTTAATATACAAATCCCATGAATACCCCTTTACTCGTATCTTAATTTTTCTTTCAATTCTTCACATTTTTGTACATTGTTTTCTTTTTTTTTTTCACTCCCTTCATTTCTTGTTACAGTCGTCGTCGTCCGCGACACATCGTTATCATCTGTATACGTATGCACGTATGCAGCGGGGCGAGAAAATTTAAACTGCGGTAATAGCAGCTAATTAATCATCGTTCGATTTTAATTAATTACTACGTGTTATCTTATCTAAGTATTTTCTTGTATATTGATTCGACCGGCGGAATGTATCTCGGCGTTTTGATATCTGTGACTATCGAATCGAATCAAAGTGTCATAAAATGAAAAGTATGTGAAGTGAGGAAAAAAAAAAAATTTCGCAGGTGATTCAGAATCGAGAAATTGCACGATCTTATCCAATTTTTGATCCTTATACGTTGGATTCGATGGGCCACGTGGTCGTAGACTTAACGGTTTTTTCAAAGAATGATGCAACAATGACGTTAATCTCAAATAGTTCTTTAAAGATGAGTATAGATATTATTTTTAATCAATGATTCAAGGATAAATGCGTCATCATCCGATGATACCGTTAGCCCGTCGTCCACTCTCGCTCAACCTATTTGCTTTATTTTTTTTCATACACCTATTCGATTTTGCTTTCATTTATTTATTTCTCTCAACCGAAACTTCATTTTTTCATAAATTGTTATTATTTCGTTTTTTTCACGCTAATATTCGATGTTTTTGTTTGTTTTTTTTGTTCTAACTTTATCGACGACGATCGTTGTAATCAATGAACGAAAATGTAATGCGCTGAATTTTTTTGTCCTTTTCCAAAAATTTTTAAAACAAACGAGGAGCGATCGAACGACATGTACCATGGGGATGATCGGATAAATGATTGAAAATTGTTTTGAATTTTTATAACGAACTCACGATTTTGAGATGGATTTTGGTAGCTTCTCATCCTGATGACCTGTTGCAGGATACCGTAAACGTCCAAGAGGAGACCCTGAAGGCGTCTTTCTTGCGCCTCTGCTTCGTCTTCGGTAGGAAGAGCGAAAGGTATCGCCATCTTCGACGACGTTGAAGACGTTATCGTCTTTTCTTTTTTTTTCTTTTCGTTTTGTTTTGGAGAAAAAGAAAACTTTCTTCTGTCTTTTTTTTGGAATTATTTTTCACGCGTTGCTGGTTACCGAGTCTATTTTCTTCTGTTCAGAATAGAAAAACCAACAACAATATCACGTGCAGAAAACCCGCCAAATAATTCGCGTACGAATGAGAAAAAAATAGTCTTTTTTTCTACCGCCCGCACTTGGTTTTAGATCTTCGGTTCTTTTTGTTTAATCGTTGTACAGATGTTCAGAATTATAAAATCACTTTTTTTGTTATTTATGGTTTTCTTTTATTATTTTAATGGTAATAGTTTTATTCGGCGCACTGTTTTATCAATTACTTATCATTCGATGGAGAAAAAAATCGTAAAAATTTTTTTTCTCTCATAATCGCCTCTCGGAGATTATTACGAATAGATTAATCTTATCAAAATTGTTATGTATATATTATTTTATTTAATTCTTCTTATTTTTTGGACTAAATCACAGCTTCTTCAATGATCTTCTCTTCGGTCTAGCGTAAGGTGGATCTTCGAACGGTGATCTGTCCATAGATGCAAATAAGCTTTCTTTGCAGGATTTTCGCGCGCAAAATCTGTCGAGTCAAAAAATATATTTCAATCTTCTTCTTCTTCTTTTCTTTTTTTCACTCCTTTTTCTTCAAAAGTATTAATTATCTTCCGTCAATTGGTTTTTTATCGGACAGATCGTAAATTTTATTCGAAAAACAAATTTTCTCTCTCTTCTTACCGATGACGTATTTTACAAATTAATATATTTCAATTTGAACGAAACAATCAAAAATAAAAGAAAAACCTTTTGATTTTTATTCACAAATTTTGTCTCTTTGTCGTCTCTTTCGTTGTTGACGATTTTCTTTTTATTTTTCTTCGATCAATGTTATCGTGAAAAGTTCATACGATAACGCAATTCGTCGCACAATAAAGTTTGCTTTTTTTTTTAATCAGCACAGTTCAATTGTTTATAACAAGATACATATATTGGTACAAAATAATATCTTCGTGTCTTCGATGAACCGGACCAAACAATTATTTATGTAATGAAATTTTTTAGGTTGGTTTTTAAATTTCTTTTAAAACACAGTACAATTCAGAAATCCGAACTCAGATTTACGACTTCTTATGTTCTCGTGATTAATCTGTTGCTTTTGGCGCCAAACTTTTTCGAAACACAAATTCGATCGGTGATCGCAGTTTTTTTTTGTTTTTTCAAATCTGTTGTTTATCAGCACGCGTAGCACGATTTTTCAATTGTTTTTATTTCACGAAATTTCAATTCTCAGTTTATTCAATCACGAAGCACATGCGTCAAAATACATGAAATTTGATATTTGTTTATCGTGAAAATAAAAATAAAAATAAAAACGATAATCACGAATTATGAGGAAAATTTTTTTTATTTTTTATTTTTGATATTTTCAAAAACAACGAACGAAATAAGATTTCAAATAGTTTTCATACGCAGTTTATTTGGATAATTGATATATTTTTTATAAAATAGAATTAATATTTATACGCTGCATAAGATTGCGAAATTATATTTTACGCGCGTATAAATTTGATTTTTATTTAATTTTTTCTTCAATTATTAATTTTACAATATTTCTTTGATTATATATTCAATACAATTGTGTTTATATACTTTTATATAATAATCTCGACTGAGTTTAGTAAGTTGTGTGTCAAACGAAAAACAGGACTATCCTCCTCGAGGTCTGGTGTGGCAATGATTTTACTAGCTGTGCTTGGATCTCCGTCTCCTCACGCTGGGTTGCCTCGCACATGACCATGTCGTCCTATAACACGCCAGTGGTATAGGGAGGGGGTTTGAAAACGAACCTACTGGCACGTGATGGGGTGGGAGAGAGGAGAAAATGCGCGCGCATCCCGCGAACTGCAACCTAGTGGAGGAACTGGACGGGACTGCATGACCAGCCCGCTGCAACTGCAACTGCTGCTGTCGCCGCTGCTTTACGGCTGCTGCTGCGCTTCTCTCCTGCAAACTTTGACTTTTTATACGATCCGAACGCCGCGCTACATGCCATGTATTTTTTTCAGGATGCCTTTTCTCTACGGACAGCACGTGTGAGCGGCGCTCCGTTATCAACGTTTATCAGCATTATGTGCGATCGAATTCGCAGCTTCTTCCAACGATTTTTTCCCCTTCTTTTATTCAAATTTCGAACGATTTTATGTCGCACGACAAATTCAGAGAACCAGGAGATTTTGAAAAATGGCAAACGACGAAGTTAGTTTGTTGATGAGCAGAATCGGTGGGGAAGAAAAAACAAAAAACGTGCGAGAATTTGATCCGAACAATAGCACGACGATCGTATGAAGGAATTATTAAATTTTTTTGTCATTTGAAGTGTTAATTTTTAATTTTTTTATTTATTTATTTTTTTTTTTCGTATTTTGTTGTTATTTTATACGACTGACAACAGATAGGAGGTATCAGTTCTTTCGCTTATTAACATATAACGTCCATCCGTTTGTCCTGCATCCGTCGTGGAGAAAAAAAATAAAAAAAATATCAAGGATAAAAAAAGAAAACTATACACGTCCACACGTATGTGAATATTACGTGTAAACACATATACCTATGTATACAAATATATAGTTGCTCGTACATTGTATGTATGGGTACCATATACTTATGGACGTACACAAACGTAGAGCGAGAGAGTTTATGGCGATAAGAAATTCAGACACGGTTTATAAATGAAGTTTTTGATAAATATTGTATACGTTGCAGATAATTAAAACACAACTGAGAAAATTAAGATAAGATATTAACTCTATGGGGTATATAGTCTATACTATATTGTAGTATTATAATATAGGGTGTTGAATTACATTCGCGTATTAAATTGCACGATTGTACTATACGTATAGATAATAGGTCATTTATTGGTCATTTTTTGTTTCTCAAATCATCGTATTATTCCCCGTAGATTTGCGTCGCCATTTTTCTCGGTATTATTACCGTTTTGTAGTGGCTACTGATTTCAGTTGCAGTTTTTCAATTTTTTTCTTTCTTCTCATTTCTTCTCAAACTTTAATTTTCATCAAAAAAAGACAAAAGAAGAAAATCAAAAATAATTATCAAAAGACTGAGACAATAAATAAATTAATCAGTCGAAAAAAAAAGAAAATCGTTCGATGAAAATATTTTTCATTCACTCAGATGGGTAATGTAAACGAATAACGTGACGATAAAGAAACCAATATAATTTGTATACACATATATACCCCATTAATAAATAATATTTATATTTTGAATGAAAAAAAAACCTTCAACAATAATACATATCCGATTATAAATATGTCGATAGTTATTTTATTTTTCTTCTTTTTAAAATTTTATTATTTTTCCTACTTTTTTTTCATTTTGCGCAGTAAATTCTTGTAATATCGAACTGACTAATAGTGAACGACCAACGGCAGCTGTAAGTGGGGGGGGGGGGGGGGGCGAGGGTATGTACACGTGATATATGTATATATAAGTACCTTGGTGACCAAAGGTCAATCGATAACTTGATTAGGTCTCCCTTTTTTCTTTTTCTTTTTTTTTCTTTTTCATCAATTTTTTTTTTTTTAATGGTATTACGTTGTTTAAACTATTGTTTTGGTAAATGACCTCGGACAAGAGACCACGAAGAGAAAAAAAGCTTTGCGGGAACAGGTGACAACCGCAACGCTGACGAATGCTCGTCACACTATCGGAAACTGATAATTTCGATAAGATGAAACCATTCTTTATATTGTTTTCTAATTTCCTTGTTTTTTTTTTTTTTTTTTTTTTTTTTTTTCGTTGGGAAATCTTGCTTCGGGAAGCCCAGTCGACGAATGTTGAGATCGTGAAGTTGACTTTTCGTTGAGTTCCGAAAAGTTTTTTTTTTTTAATTTCTATTTCGCTCGTATATAGAATTTTCGCAATTATATTCGAACTCGAAAATGACAAATTTTCAATACTGAAAATTCCTGTGATAATTTCATATGCGTTTTTGCATTTTACATAAATCTTTTCCTTCCTATCCTCTTGCGCAATCTTCATAAAAGACATTTAAACAGGCAACGATCTTCGTCATCGCGTCGTAATATGTTTTTTTTTTTGTTTTTTTTTTGCTTTTTTGCGGTTCGTTTTTCTTGAATTTTTATTTTCTCTTCTCTTTTTGTCTTTCTCCTTACACGGTGTAATGCATCAGAATCAGATCAGAGACCTCTGCAGGAACTTCTAAATGTTGAATCACACCTGATCAGGTAAAGCTATGTAAGTATGCCGTTGCTGCTGCAGGGAATGATGAATCAGAGACAAACGTTAAAAATTACATACATAACATAGTTAATACACATACATCTACTAATAGCCTGTACAGTAGAAAAAAAATTAAAAAATAAAAATAAACAAAATAACTTGGGACACGTGTCTCTTTCTTCGCATTGCAATACCACACGTTAATAATAATGTACATCCGACGAAACGGAATTCCAAATTTTCATACGTTTCGATTCGTTTATTCAATTTTTTTTTTCGTATATCAAATCCATATACTGCAGGGAATGATTAAGAAAGAATGTAAAAATTATTGAGACGAAAAAATGAAAAACTTACTTCAGCACTTGTTAGTCAGAGCTTCGCGGGGATTCTATAAAACGACATACCTATACCTTATACTTGAGCGAGTGGTGCGAAGTGAGTCACTGTCTGTAAATTTTTTTAGAACAAGATTTTTATTTATTTATTCATTTTTTTTCCTATTCCATCATATGACGATACATGAATCGATCTAGCACGATCCAGGTTACGTTTATTTTGAATTTTTTGAAAAATTTCATCAGCAATTGTTTCGCTTGTTCGATTCTATATGTTGTTTCTTTCTTTCCTTCCTCATTATTTTTTTATTCTTTTATCTAACTAACTGTTCGAATGTGCGATAAAAAAAAAATCGTATGTACGATATAATAAATATATTTTTGCTCCTTAAACCGAGCGGAGGTCTACGGCCATGAAGGAATTCGACCTGCGTGTAAACCAATCATGAGTCATCGGTGATTCGGATCAAAGACAAACACTTTGTATTAGGTGTATATATGTAGATATTTATGTACATATGGGTTTGTACCTTACATAGTTGGAAGAGTTAGTTTAAAAAAAAAGAAATAATAAATCGTCGTCAAGAAGGAAAAGTTTTAACATCATATCGCGCGGTTTTCTGGGTGAGAAAAGTGCCGAAGGGAGAGAAGGTCGCCTCCTTGATTTTTATCGCAATAATTAATATCGCTGCATTCTTTGGTTTCTTTTTTTTCTCCTTCACTCTACAGTTACCCGCCCTACGCATAGGTGTGGAAAAGGAAAAGCTATTATATCAACAAACGCGTTGAGTGATGCAGTCTGGAAATGAAAATGGCGGGATGTGGATGACCGCGGAATTGCGACAAGCGAACCGAAGTGCGCGTCGCGACGCTCTGTGTAATATTACTATACACACACAACACAATATAATAAAAGCTTTCGTATAGGTATTCCGTCCGTTGCCTTGGTTTTCAATAATCGTCATATCGTATTATACAGAAATATATTCAAGCGTATGTAAAAGTCGCATATGCAGTATATACGCGTTCGTATCTGACGCGATAAGGAGTAGATACGTCGAATGAAACACACATATAAATATACGTATCAAAATTATCGATATCGATATGCACCGTATTATCCTGATTTGAGGAAAAACGATTTTACTTTTACATATTTGTGTGTGTAATTTACATGTAACGTTCGGTTAGAAGTACATATCTATATAACGTACAAATACACCTGAACGGACTTTCTCTCATCGTCAGCTGTGCGGATGCGTCACCGCGAAAACATGATTTATTTTTAAATATCATTTTCTAACATACGTAAAATCCTTGCTAGCTCTCTAATTACTCACCGTTACACAATATCGATGTAAAAATATCGGTAAATAATTTATGTCAATATTTCGTACACACATCCAGTTTAACAAAAACACTCTATATAACACACGTTATACCAACAATTTTCAAATTAAATCTATACTCGATCACGACAAACGTCAAAAACAAAAATATATTTATCGCATCCCGGAAAACGTAAATAATATCCCACGAGACCGTAAGTGTTAATTAAGGGTTTTAACTTTTTCCATCATTTGCCATTTTTTTTTTCATTTTCTTTTTTTTTCAAGCGTGATTTATACCCGAAATATTTACGTACCCGTATAGATATGCACGTAAAAGTCCGCAGGTAATTTGTCGGTGAGGAAAGTGAAGGAAAAAAAAGAGAAGAGAAAAAAAAATGATACGATCCGTTGTTGTGATTTTATTTTTCATTTTTCATCCGCCAAATATGTTACCGGAGTGCTGCACAGCGAGTGACGATGAACTTATATACTTAGCTACATATATACGCATATGTACTCCTCATAAAATACCTAATCTTTCCTGAAAATCTTTTATTGTTAACCAGCCCGCAATGCAGCGTGCTGATGCAGTATTCTCGTAAACGAGTACAAGCATTAAATTATATCTTATCTTACGGGAGAGGAAAACGAAAAAGAAAAAAAAAAACTAAATAAATTTAAAAAACAAATCATTATAATTATTAGTATAATTAACGTTGCGATATTCGTTACCTGTTACGGTGGATTTTTTTCATTTTTTTATATTTTTTAAACTTATTTGAATTTTTTTTTTACATCTTTCACCGTGCGCATGGGGGGAAGAACTTTACCGTCTAGCCAACCTGACGAGTGAGATGTGCACCTGTGTGCTTTTCGAAAAAAAAAAAAAAAGGGACTATATCAAACAGGTTAGAACAGATCCCCGCAGGTCAGAGACTCCGATCCCCATTTATAATATGCCTACATATACTGCTGGGGTCCCTTTTTGATTTTTTTCTTTTTCTTTTTTCCTGATTTTTATTCTTTCCCTTTTTTTTTCTACCCCTTACGGGAACCCTCCGCACAATACCCCCAGACGTATAGTTATTTCCCTCTCCTCCCCGTTCTCCGGTTTATATATTTTATTATTGTTAATATAACGTTTTTTTTTTTTTCTTTTTTATATAACATTTTACTGCATGTCGTATACGTTATACACAAAAACTTGCGTGCCCGACGGTCTTCGAGAGATGAAAAAGAAAAAAATCTATGTAAAAATCCAGGAGAACAGAAAGATCAGTTAATTTTAGCATAAATTTTGTTTCACGGTTATCACAAGAAATGAATTTTTGTAATTTTTTTGCTGGCTTTTTTTCTCTTCGTTTTTTGAAAACACGTATCTTGAAACATTTGGCTGACGGATCTTGTTGCGTTGCGGTGCAAAGTTTCGAAAGATCGACTTTTCATTTTTGGCATTGTGTAAAAAAAAGAGAAAACGAAAAAAAAGTAAAAATAAAACAGGAAAAAATGAAAACCAGCTGTCTGCCTGCAGCTCGGCAGTGACCACTGCGCCATAATAAACACACGGAGGGTCGCGACAGGTCAAAAACTGGAAGAGCAAAGTGAAAAAAAAAAAACTGAAAACTTGGAAAAAAAAGTAAAAGGAAAAACAGCCCCCTTTTCCTCTCCTCATCTCATGCTTCTTCACTTCTACTGCGCTGCACGGTCGCCACGTTTATCTTCTTTATGGGATCACACTGCAACCCTCTTGGAGTTGGACCTTTTTGGGTTTTTGGGTTTGGGACACAAAAGAGGGTTGCACACGTTTGGGTCCCGTAGCTTGGGTCCGGCCATCCCCTCGCCCTTGGCCTTTTTATTTTTCTTTTCTTTTATTTTTTTTTTTCTTCTTCCTCCTGTTTTTCCCCTCTCCGCCCTCTTTGGGGCAGAACGTTTCTTGGAACTTCCAAGACTTTTCTCAGATATTGGAAGACCCCGTTTCTGGAAGAGGGTCTTTCCCCAGGTCGCTGTATCTATTATACAGCAAACACGAAGTAAAAAAATAAAAGTACATCCCTATAGATACGTATAGTTGACCAAATTCAAAATTTCTTTTTTTTTCATAAATTATATCTTGATCAAAAATTAATCACGTATTTTTTTTCTATCTTGCGAAGATAATTGTTGTCCAAAAATCATGGTTTTACTGCAGCAAAACTAATTCACGCTGGAAAAAACATTGCGAAATGGGAAAAAACGAATTAGATTGTTCTAAACAAAAATGGCGTGGCGTGTGAAGAAGTTTGCGTCTCGTATCGGGGGGGAAGAGCGAAAAGTGGAGGTAAGGGTCGTAAAATTAGGGTATCGAGGTGAACTGTGGTGGTCGACGTGGGAGGATATGGAATATGGTATAGATACTGTATAGTAACGTCCACCTACTTCGCCGCGGCGTGAGTTAATCACAGTAATTCAGTTGCTGTGGGAGCCGAGGTTATGGGGCTTAGGCTTTAAGGGAGTCAGTTATAAAGGGGGCGTCGGTGGGCTGCCTACTACACAGCTTCCATTAGTATATGTCGAATTTTTCGTCGTTTATTTGCTCATTTTTGCTCACGGAGGTTTTTCTTTCGTTTTTTTTCTTTCCTTTTTCTTGCTTTCTTTGCTTTTTCTTTTATCTTCGTTTTTTGGGTCTTCCCTTGTTATTATATTGCAGGTAAATTGTATATACGAAGGGCAGAAAATCCGCACCCCGAATATGGTAGAGTATATGGGAAATAGCCTCGAGCGGTGACTAAAAATTTAATACGTCCTATACATAGGTATATAACCTATGCCTACTTTTATTCCATTATAATAGGTGGGCGTTAGCTGCAGAGATTATTTTATGGGGAAGCATCATCATATGGGGTTAATTATTCTTCTATTAAAAATCATATTGGAAAAACATGTGTACGAAAAAAACTAATTAATTATTTTTCGAAAAATTATTTGCGACGATTTAATTTTTACAAAAAAAAAAACAAATACTATTTTTCTATTCCCTCTTTTTTTTTGCTTTGTTAGAATTTTGTTAATTTTTAACAAAAAAAATTACACGGTCATGATTCCGGAGAGACGCGAAGTTGCAGAGGGGGAAAAAAAAATTGGAAAACCTTTTCGAAAATTTTTAGACACAGAAAAAAAAAAAAAAGAAAAAAATGAAAGATTGGAAGAATCGATCGGTCAGAGTGCAGTGCAGTTCGGAGAGCGTTCAAAAATACGTCTGTTACTCTCATCATGTGTGTTATCTGTAATACCTACTCGGAGGGCGCCGGGTAATTTTGTCGTCGCGGCGTCTCGACGCCCGCGGCGGTTATTGAGCTTCTCAAAAGAAGAGGAAATTTATCAGTAAACAGCACTTCGGCTGTTGTAATATAAAACGTGTATATTCTGGCGTGGGAATCGTGATTATAATTCCCACGAAGTAGTCCTGCAAAATTTATCTGAAGTGTCCCTATATAGAACACGTGGAGTAATTATACGTATCTTCATACGTTGCCACGATTCGACCGACTCAATCATCGCGAATATGACGACTAATAAAATAAAACACGAGACAACAGACGCCGTTCCCAATTTAAGAAGAAATGAAAAAAAAAAGAGATCGGTTTCTTATATTTTTTCCTCATCGTATGAAAGAATCATCGATCCTCCTCGACTCGACAATTCGAGCGAAAAGTTATTAAGCGAAAAAGTGAAATGCTGCGTAAGTGAAGAAAAATTGTGAAGATTCGTAAGAATCTCGTGGCCAGTGAGTCACTACTCTATAGTATCTTGAAGTGCGTGCGTATAAAACCGGCGCCTCTTAGCCTGAGGCCCAATTCTAGGGCCAGACTAGCTAACCTTGTTAGACCTCGCGTACGCCTTGCACCCCGGTGCTAATCGGTACGGGTAAATTGAGTTGAAACGACGCCGTACATAACGCGACGCCACCCCCTATCCCCCTCCCCCCTTCGCCCCCCTCACCCCGTGCCATAGGTAACCCAAAAAAAAAAAAAAAAAAAAAAAAAACCAACTCCAGGGTGTGGAATTATCCTCGGACAGAGGATACCGATGTAATCCGTAAAATTCGTCTTTCGATAATAATTTAATCTTTGAAATGAGAAATTTTTGATCAATCGTGTACAGAGACGCAAATGAATGAAATAAAATCATTTTGAACTCAGCTGACTGACGGTATATTTTTGTCCGATGCATATAGCTTTGTAGTTTCGGCTGAAAATCCGGAATGGATATGTATATGAGAAAATAAATGAAATGGATATAAATATTTCCATAGGGAAGGGTCGATATAGTTTGGTAGATACCTACTATTAATATCAATATGACAGGTTGACTAATGACGAGCAATAGGAGCGCCTGCAGCGGCGACATTACGAGATTAAAGCGCTCCCGAATACCCTGAAAACCTGCGCCACCAACATCGGGGCTGTAAGGGACGAATGGTATTCTTGCGCGGAGAAGAAAACGAAAAAAAAGCTCTTCAACTGTCTACTAATATGATTATCCTTACGGCGTGTCATTTGTTTTATTTAAATTCACGTGCAGAAAAAAAAGACGAGGAAAGAGGCGAAACGAAATAATATCAAGGGGCAGGCTTTATACGGGTAAAGATGCGATATTTTCCCTGGGGAGATGCGCGTCGAAAGCATCGAACTCCCCGACGGTGAAAAAAAAATGAACCCGCTTCCATTTTTCACGTTGAAAATTTTTTTTTTCCCATACTTTCTACTCTCATGATTATCGGATGAATTTGACGAAACCCAGTGGCTATGGGGTTAGGGTCGGTGAGGAAAAGAAAAAAAAAAAAAAATTAAGAGTGGAAATATACAAATCCAAATTGTGATTAATAATTTTTTTTGTTTTCATGCATTAATATCGCGACCGTCATTTTTTTTTAGAATGTATACAGAAAATCGGTAGCATCGTCATGATGCTAATTTCATGTACATATCTACATGGGGGATACGTACAGTTGCAGGGGGGTATAGGGTAATTAGTAAGGAAATCGCTAAATTAGCATGTGTAGAGGTAATTAGGCGAGGAAGGAGGGGAATTACGTTTAGAATGGTGTACTACCTGGGTTTAATTTCGGTACACTTTTACCGGCTCACTAACAAGCTCGCAATTCGCAATTCGTAATTCGCAATCTCTTTCTCGTTTTATACCGTGTGGTACATAGGTATACGGGCATTGCCGTATTCTGCTTCTACTTCTGCAGCGCGCTGCTCTTTACGACTACGTAATTAAGAGGGCTAATTTTAATAGCAATCTTCTCCACTATATAACACGCTATACACTTTATATCGAAACAAAGAGCGGATGAGCTTCAGATTCCCACAGTTAGATTAACCGCGATTCTTTTATTTTCAAATTTGACCAAGGAACTAAATACAAAAAAAAAAAAAAGAAGAAATTAAGCTTCTACATCGGTACATACATTTTTTTCTCTGCTTTCATTTTTTTTTTTTACAGGGTACCGGAAGTCGGTGCAGGGTATCAAAAAACCTGATCCGGCTAATGTCCAGTTTCTGGGGTAAAATTAATATAGTTTTCTTTCTTCGATTCCGTCCGGACGATGGGGACATAACCCTGAAGAGAATCGAAACACTTGGCGATTTTCGATGAGCCGATAGCCGCGGCTAATGGGCCACGTATTTCCAACATATTATCCGATCGTCATGATATACACTTCGAAAACGCTCGCATTAATACGAGTTTAAACTGTCCAGGACAGCCGATTATTTTTATCGCTAAAAATAATCCAAACGCGTCTATTAGAAAAAGGGGAAAAAAAATTACTACAAAATAAACAAAAGATATATACCCACGCATGATTGAATGTAAACGATGAACAAATGCACGAAGGGGTCACCGGTGCAATGCGTAACGTGTATCTACTAGTTGTGGAGAAAAAAAATTTCATTTTTGTTTTTGTTTTCCTTTTTTTTATGCATACCCAAATTTCGCGTCTGCATCCGAACGCGGTACGCTACCGCGCGATTATACCACCTAGTTGGGGGTAACTGATGCCGAATTATTTCCGGTCGGTGACCACAATCAACAACTATTCATGGCGCGGAGTGCTCTGAATTAGGGACTAACAATATAAACGGGAGATTTTCTCGTCGCGTCTCGTCTCGTCGCCCCTGCTATTCGATCTGCACTCATCCGGAGCAAAATTCGCGGTCCAAGTTCTGTTTGAAATCAAGTTTTCATACACCCGCCTGCGACGTCGTGCAGTTTAAACGCCGCCTCTTTCTTTCTTTGTTTTTCTTTTTTTTTCTTTTTTTTTACCGAGGTTACACACGTATGAAATGTATACGATATGTAAACGCGGCACGTGATCGCAATTACACTTTTGTTTGTCCTTAAACTCGAGAGATGCGGTTGTACTTTTTTTTTTTTGGTTTTCTCTCTCTTTTTGTTGCTGCAACGGATTGGAAATGAATTTTTTGCCATTAATTTTTTTTTTGCTATACTTTTTGCGAATAGTGTAAACTCGAGTTTGTCTTGTAAATCGTGGGGTTTTTGGCGAATGTATACCAATGGCGATGCGTGCATGGCGGGGAGGAGGGAGGGTAATTGGTGAACTGAATATTCATTTTACCTCCCTTTTTGCAGGAATTGAATTACGAATGATTGGCCAACAAGCTTTGAAAGTTGTAGGAGCAATTTCACTACCCTGCAAATAATGTATACAGTAAAATTGTTTGCCGAAGTTTATTAAGGGTAGGTGAAATAATCCGTGAAATTCATACAGAGAAAGAATCTTATTATTACAAGTTATGTGAACGAATTTTGGGTTATTTCGGAATTCAGATTTTTCAATTTTCAATTTAAAACAGACAGAAGATATGAATGAAAATTTGAAAACGAGTCGAAAAAAATATTATCACATTATTATACCGCTGCTGATATTTCTTTGATCGTTCTCGAGTTAGGCGCCTTTGGATTTTAACCGGTCATCCTGACCACATCCGGTCTACAGACAAAAGCATCTCAATTCTTAAAACACAGAATCGTCGGGCGGCTAGTCGGGAGAGCGCAAAAGGAGAAAAAGAAAAGGGAAAGAAAAAAAGATGGAATAAAATAAAATAAAATAAAGGGTCACTATGGCGGTTGCTGTTCGGTCGGCCGATTTTCGGGAGTCGTTCCAAGGTCAAGGACGAATTATACCTAGCCAAAACCTCAGAAAGATCCTACAGTCTTTTCTCCCAGCGCGACCCTAATACGCGCGACTAACGAGTCGCACAAAAATCGTTAGAGAGATCGTGAAAATCGGTTTGACTTTGAACCAATAAAAATCGGCACACTCGATTTACCGTGTCCATTAAAACTCAGCTTCCGCATATTCTGAAATATAGTTGATCGACGAGTAACCGATTTATCGATCGGTAAAGGGTGTAGATCATTTCTATTATCTTTTCCCTCACATCGTGACTTTGTGGCATATGACCTTTTTCACAAACGAATGAGAACAATCTCGATTTAAAAGATCGTTAAAAAATCGGCCACTCCACTTTACCTCCCAGGATTAAGCGCGGCTGCAGCGCATTATCCGAGAGTGAAATATATAAAATATCCCATGTATTTATATGGGTACCTATGTACGTATAGGCAGTTTAGACACATCTACCGGTCACACCTGTGTTCAACGATGCGTGACACCCTGTATATAAAACCAAAGATTGGCGAATTACGCCCTGCGCAATCGGATAAGTAGAAGCTAAAACTCCGCCATTGTTATATCTCATGCCATAATACCAGTTTTCATGGGCGGGGTGCCCAGATCGTTCGATCCGACTGTTGGACAAGAAAAAAAAAAATAAAAAAAAAAATCGGCAAACGGAGAAAAATCGGCAATGATAAATTTTCTCAAGACAAATATACCATGTGCATGTGTTGCATGTGTCCGACTGTTGGACAAGGAAGAAAAAAAATATCGGCAAACGGAGAAAAATCGGCAATGATAAATTTTCTCAAGACGAACATACTGTATGTGCATGTGTTACACAAAAGTTTACAAGTGTGTAAGCGGCTCTGTGCATAACGAGATAATTATTTGTATTACACGCCTCGGCTAACAAACTTCCGGGCTGACCACGACCGTTGATTGATGTAACGCATTAAGAAAGTAACTCGCGGTGGTGTATACGTCCCGCTTATAATTATGCTACTATGATATAGTAAGTATAGTAAAAGCGGCTTAATTACCACTCGGACGATTCAATAATTACACATATTCCGTTAGATAACTTTTGTTTTTTTTTCACTTCTTTACATTTTCGTTTTCTTCTGTATCGAATCGTTTCACACGAGTTAGCGTGTGTATGGTCGTGTTTTTTTTTTTGTTTCTTTTGGTTTTAGTACGTGGACATCATGACGATGATGACGATACGGATAGGAAGAGAAAGGGGGGGAGGGGATATAAACCTGGACATTCCCTAGGGAGTTACGGGACATAAAATCGAGCGTTTCTCCCTTTTTCTATAGTATCCATATAGTGGGTATATGGAATAGAAGAGACTGTGCAGACGACTGGCGTCGAAATGTCGCCGATTCCGACTTCCTCTTTCGACCTCTCTTCCCATTTTTCTTTTTTTTCTTTCTTTTTTTCTTTTTTGTCTTCATCCCTTTTTCGCCCTTATTCTACACGCTAGACTACCGCCGACCATTCGACGCGTCAATCTTGACAGCTGACCATCGTCTTTCTTCCTTCCTATCATCCCTTATTCGATCCAAACAACCCTTAAATGTTTTTCTATTTTTCTTTTGGATTCTCGTGTTCCTTTTTTTTTCTATTCCTCTCCCTCATTTTTATTCTCCATTACTCCTTGCCCCTCTCACGTCGAAATCTGTACATATAGGTATACATCTACTTTGATTACTACGCACAGTAAAAAGATGAGGGGTTGGAATTAGGGGAAATTTAAGGCAGGTAGGCGATCAACCGTTACATAAATATACCATACATATGTATATAGGTATAAGTAACGTATTATACATAACGTTGGATAGCCTTACCGTGCTGTTTTATATATGCGTGCAAAGAATATAATAGCCGACCATTTATGACTGTAACCCTCAACATATTATCCTCTCTATATTATAATAATCCTTCAGCTTTGATTTCTATTTTCTTTTTTTTTTCTTTTTTGGTTTCATGTATACCTCACGGTTCTTTACTGACTCAATGAACTCGCCTTATGTTATCCGAAAATTTTTCACCCTCGCGATACGAATCCACACAGACAATTTCCGACTTTGTATTATTAATGATTTTGTTGATCTTCCCGTTCGCGGGTTGATTTTTAAAATTAAACCCTCATAACGACGATTCACGCCGGAGGAAGGTTACAGGTTAGGTACGTCGAGGTGTATTTCAGACGGAGAGATACCTGAACTTTTCTACGAATTTTGTTTTTTTTTACTTAAAAATCAAATTTTATTGCCACGAAATTCGAGTACGTGTGATTTCATTCCCGTCTCTCCCTATATTTGATTTTCACACGTAAAAATTGTCGAACAAACAATCGAAGGTTAGTAATTTCGGTACGATTGCTACGGCAGTTTCTTCGAACTATAACGCGAATTAAACAAACTTATTAGACATATGCTCGATTTTCTTCTTTTTTTTGTTTCTTCGAGACACCCCAAATATAGACAGAGTAGAGGAGAGCAAAAAATAGAAAAAAAAATAAATAGGCATCACCCTGCAGCAGAGTCATAACAGCTCATAATCTGTCTAGTCAGGGTAAGGTATATATATGTATATGAATATGTACAGTGTGTTGTATAATTGGGGTTGGGGTTCAGAACGCTTTTCTGAGCCTGCAGAGTTCACCTTTCTAGTGGGTTGTCGTTTCGTTGCGGGGGAGAAAGAGAGACGTAGACAGGCCGAAAAAAAAGAAGTAAAAAAAAAAAAAAAACAGAAACGAGGGGGAAAAGGACTCGAGGGGTGCCTCTCTCCTTCCTCCCTTTCCGACTACCTACGCTTATTATATTCATTCCATGGTGCATGGTGACCGCCGACGGAATAGAAAAACGCCATATGGTCATGCAGGTGTACCACACAACGATTAGGAACTACTTGAATTCATTTACATTAATGCCCCCTGAACTCCGGGGATCCCCTGATTTTTTTTTTTTTTTTTCTTTTTTTGTTTTTTCTCATTTTACTTTTTTCTTCGAGATTTTTTTGTTTTTTACTCTCGTGCAACGCAGGGATAATTTTTTCTCGCGATTCTATCTTCACGCAGGTGTTGATGCGGGTACCGGGTAGTTTTTTTTTTTTTTTTTTTTTCTCAATTTTGTCGATGTATCGATGAAATAATGGATAAATTTTTTTATTTCCGAAGAAAAATTAGAGACAAATGGAAAGAAGAGGAGAAAAAAAAAAAAAACGGAAAAAAAAAAAAATTGGACCGGCAATTTGAAAATATGGTAAAAGCTGAGTGTTACCTGTATTAATTTGAAGCATGAATGCATATCGTGCGGTGTTGGTTTTTGTTGCAGCGAACAGCACCTGTGCTATAATATATATTGAATGTTAATTTCGATGCGGTTAGATTACAGAGCGATTAGGATTATTTCTGGGGATACGCATTAATGATTCAAAATTAGCATAGATCAATCTATTAGATTGAAATTTTCGATTATTCGAACATGTAGAGTGAGCAGAGCTTTTTCACCATATTACACACATGCGCATATATTGCATCGAATAATTACATATATATATAAATACCGGGGTAACATGTGGTTTCATTCTCATTGCCATTAATCGTCACGATTTCCGTCCATTTTTTCGTTCTTTAATTTCTTCAATTTTCGTTCGCTGCTATCATCGCCTTTTCGATTGTTCTTTTTTTTTTTACGCGTGGCACGACGCGACGGAGAAAGAAAAATAGAAAATAGAAAGAGAATGAGTTTGAAAAGAAGGAGGAGGAGGATCAAGGGGATTTCCTGGTGCCTACGCCGTTTAAGTGGTACGCGTAGCACAGTAGCAGCCAGTCCTCGAACCCACACCTGCATGGGTCAGTCTTACCTGTCGTTATCCGAGAATCTCATCTATAATATAAAAAAAAGAAAAAAAAAAAAAAGAAAAAGGAAAAAAAAAGTCTTATACCTGAGGGATTTTTCGGATTATTTATTACGACTTTTAAAACTCCACCGAATTCACCTCACGTGATACACCATCTAGGTTTCCAGAAATTTATCCCTATTTGAAGAAAAAAAACAGAAAAATTATTTTTCAAGGTTTTTTTTTATTTTTTTTATTTCTAATCTTGACCAAAGAAAAATCGAATAGCGTTTATGTTTTACCAAAAATATCCTTCTTATAGCGTTGCAGATCCTTGAAGCGTGGATTTATTCTCGATTCGAGAAAAGTTTTTTTTTAAAATAAATAAATAAAATATGAATAAAAAGAGATATGGATATAAGAGGCAGATATACAGATGGATGGATGGATGGATGGATGTTTTAGCTGTTTTTGAAACCTGAACTTCTAGCTGTGCATACGAGATTGTAAAACTGGAAGGTCTTCGCTCCGGGGCTTCGATATAGAAGTTATAGTATAAGATGTAAGAAACTACAAGACTACCTTATATACCTGAGCCACTTTAACAAGTTGCTTCCTAACAACCCCCACCTTTTACCTTCGAACGTCCTTTTTTTCTTACCCACCTATACCGATGTGACGCGAAGAGATACCTGTTGGGCGCCCTGAATGTATCCTTGATCATCCAACGTTGAGAAAACTGTAACTTTGATACTCTTCCATTTTTTTTTCTTTTCCCTCCTACTTTCCTTCTTTTTTTCTTTCTTCCTTTTTCCTTGTCGCAGTTGATCCCCACGACAAATCCGAGTTCCAATATTTTCGAACTAGCTCACGTGAATGTGAAGGACGGGAAACCGAAGCGTCCTGATAAAGGATATGAATGTAATTCCTGTGATAATGAAATTCTGGACATTCTCCACGTCTCTTAATATTATCTCTCCCAACTGTCCTTTACCTTCTTTCTTTCTCTCTTTCTTTCTTTTTTTTGTATTTTCTCTTCACCTCTTCGTTACATACTCGGTTCGATTTGCAGACTAAGAAAATTCCATTAATTAAATAATTTCAAAATTCATCCCATCGGAGATAATTTCACCGCTATCACCGTATACCGCAAGGTAGAAAAAAAAGAAAATCGACTCGACGAAAATAAATCCTTGCAGAAAATAGGGGGGTGGTAACAGATGCTGTTCTGACCGAGGCATCTAATATCCTTTCTATCTTTATTTCTCAACCCTTTGTTTTTTCTTTTTTTCAATTTTCGCTTCCCGAGGAGGGTGGGGGTGTATGGGGTAGGAAATAAATTTCGGTCTTTTCGTCCTGTGACCGACATACGATGTAAAGAATCGCGCGAGAGAGAAGAAAAAGGGAAAAAGTTTTATGTCCCACCTATACAATACCGTACGAGTTAATTGGAAGATTTTTTTCCTCCCTCCCCCCTTCCTTTCTTTCTCTATACGCAGGAAAATCCTCGTTAAGAAATTCTTCTTCTTTATTTTCTGTTTTTTTTTCTTCCCTACGCTTTTCCTATCCGCAATTCCGAGAGGATCCTCGTTTCGTTCCTCGTCCCCCGCGCCGCCTCTTTCTTTTTCCAAACCACTTTATTCACAACGTTTCGTTTCGGCGTGGACATTATATGTTACATATAGAAAGTAAAAGAGGATGGAATAGAATAAAATAGAATAGAATGGAATGAAATAGAATAGAACCAAGGGATTCTGCGGGAGGTCCACCGTTACGGCTGATTCCGCCGCTCCTCTTGCTGTTCGTTCCGTTCCCGCTGGTGTTGCAGCTACTACAAGAGCTGCTAGATACCATTCGCATCACATGACTGTACGGGATGAGGATAAATTCTCGGCAATTCCGCAGCTTCCACACTGAAACTGTACGTGTGCGGGAGGAGTAGGACGCCGCGGCGTTGCCCCGCGCGGAGTGGAGGTAGTAGCAAACACCAGATCGAGCTTAACGGAATGCAATTTGGAACCACCACCGCCCCCCCCCCCCCTCCCCCCCCGCTTCGCCCTGCTCGCGCCCTACAGTCAACTATCAACGTTATACAACAGTTTCTCCTCTGCAGTCGAGGTATCTCGCGTCATTTCGCTTTATTGGTTTCTCACCCCGCGACGCTCTGTTCTGCGCGTACGTGTGCGGGCGTAACACGCGGGCGCCGAAAAGAGGATATTTTTTTCATCTTCCTCTAGTCCGTTTTTCCGAAATTATTATTACACCTATTTAGTTCGTTGGATTCGTCGGTAACGCGAGGTAACGAAGTTCCGAAAATTCCCATAGAAAATCATACGACACACTACGACGTAGCGAGAAAACAGGCGCGGCCGGGCGATGAAAAATCGCGTGCGGAATCACGCCACCTTTTTATCGGTCCTCGTTTTTTTTTTTTCTTTCTTCTTCTTTTGCTCCAGTGACGGGAAAATTTTTTAGCGATACACATACAGGTGCACATGGCTCTGTATAATGAGTTCGGCAACGACCGGGATGCGGAGGCGATCCGACGGTGCGAAAGGCAAAATCGTGATCCGCGTGATCCCCGCGATGATGACTTTGCTTCGCAAACATGCGTCCTAATTTGCGGAGTAGTTAGGACGATGGATAGGCGTACACGTGAGCGTATGAAAATACATGTACCTATATTCACGTGCAGGATGCAATAGCAGCATCATGCCGAAGAACGGCTGACCGTGCATTAGCTGCATAAACAATGCATTATTAAGGGTACACAGAACGTCCGTTACTGTTGATCTATTTGCTTGAGTGATATATCTATAGTGCGGTACGTAGTATGTCTGTATCGAAACGTGGATAAATTGACGACGGTATACGGTTGAAATTATTGCGAGAAAAAAAAAAACAAAAAAAAAAAAAAACGAAGCCGAAAAGATCTGTGAAAATTTGTTATCATTTTTAAAAATGACGAAAAGAAAAAATTCTTCGCGATCGTCGGTGGGATAAAAATAAATTTTCGAAAATACCGCTCGATGGGTGACAAACGAGCCCTTTGGAGGTGAAAAAGAAAAAATAAATGAATAAAATAAGAGAAGAGAAGCTTGAAAGAAAACCTGAATCGTGTCTGCTTGCAGCAGGTCATCGAGCGTTTTATGCATTTCTTCTTCATCCTTTTCTTTCTCCTTACGTTTCATTCTTCCCTCTCTTTCTATGTTTACATTTTTTCTTTTTCGCTAATAGAGAGTATTTTGCACGTATAGGGTACGCGTATCCGTGACTAGCAGTCTAAGCGAAACCTCCTATTGTAAGTTATATTGTACGTCATTTCGCACGGTGTATTTCTCCTGTCCAGCTTAAAGCCGCAAACGCCACAAGTCGACGCATTTCCGCGTACATGCTTCGATTGATATCTACCAGCTATGGCCTATGCAAATTCGCACAGTATTTCAAATCATATATCTACACGCATTTCATGAGCATTTTTTATTCAAACTCGACATCGACTCGAACACACCCTAATCACCTGTACGATTTTATCGGTATTTGACTTGGTTTTTTTTTTTTTCATCTCATAATTTTTCCGCATTCAAATCCGATTTCCGTACATGTATACTTTTCACTCATTCATTTATTTCAATTGCTTTTTTGTTTCAATTTTTTTTTTGTAATAAAATTTGGAAAATATCGCTAGCTCGGAGTTTTACGGACATCGCGTCGTACTCGGTATAAAAATGTCGTTGATGATTTATCAAAAATTATTGCCACACAGTACGCGGCGGTATACAGTGCATAGCGTATGCAGTTCGTTCGTACTGCAGTGCGGTTTTAATTAATAAAGGTCTAGGTAATTACTGTAATTAGTTGGGTAGCGCACACATGTGTAGGTGTGCACACACATACACACGTATGTTTGCTCACCGTACGCAGAAGAGTCACGTCATCAAAACTGTGCAACACTGGTGAAACGGTATAGAGCAAGCAACAACAACAGCAACAATATAACGCGCGAAACACGGGATGCATTATATGTAAATGGGGGTACGATAACGTCAAATCGACGTCATCACTCGAGGATGCATGTCGGGGGCTGGAAACTGCAGTCGTCCTTTCTCTCTCTCTCTCTCTCTCTCTGTGGTATTGTTGTTCTCGTTTTCGTTGTTGTTATGTATTTGAAAGAGGGGTTATTCGAAATTGCGGGGCGATAATGAAACCGATGCAATACGTTCGAAAAACGTATAGAGAGAACGTTAGAAATATATGCAGTGCATACCCCATTGATATACACGGGGGCGGTGGGAGGCGGGGGGTCGGGGGCGGGGGCGGGGGATGGATTGCCGGCAATAATTAATCGCGAACTTCAATTCTCTATCACGTTGCCGCTGTTTCGATACAAATTATACGCACATCTATGCAGAGGCTGTTCACTGACAATGAGGTACGCTGCCGGTTTGGCTATACATGTACACTTGGCGAGATCATAAGTGATATAGAGTTAGACAGAACGCGATGAGATTCAGATTGGCATTAAATATCCTCAGTGAAAATTTACAGCAGTAAGGAACAGGTCAGTTCGACCCGCATCGGTCACGACCTCTGCTGTAAATTTTCACTAGGGATATTTAATGCCGACCTAAATCTCATCGCGTTTTGTCTAACTTTATATCACTTATGATCTCGCCAAGTGTACCTGACGCTCGTTTTTACTCTATACCTACCGTCCTACTACCCGATAATTACACCGTTATGTAAGTGCATTTAACAAAAAGAATTAGTCATCGATAATTCACTCGGGTCAAGGATCATCGTCATCTCCGTTATATTACAATTATCATCATCACCTGCGGCCGGTTTATGGGGTTGTAAAAATAAATCACGACACGCGTTTGCACTTTCTAATTCTATGAACGTAACATAATTTCGCAAGGGCAAATATGTAATTATCGAAACGGAATATGGTTTGTGAAAAGGACGAATTTGTTCGAATTCGGAGGTCATCGGTAGTTTTGGTATCGAGTTAAAGAAACGCTCGGAATTCCGGATAATCGTTGGTTTTTTCTCTTTCTCCTCGATCCCCTCGGTTTCTCCAAAGTATAATGAGGATGAATCGGCGGCATCAATTTCACGGGGTTCTTAGTAGTAGACAATCAGCAATTTCGCAGTTTATGAATACTAGCATTGCACGCGCGCGCCGCATTTAATTTCATTTGTTTTTTGAATTTTTGTCTACTATTTTTTTTCGATTTTGAGGTCAAAAATGAAGTATTGCCAAAATTGATTGCAGGACACTTTCCCAACGTATTTTGACCTCAGAAACACGAATCCGTTGATTAAATTGAGCTAGAAATAAATCTCAT
This sequence comes from Athalia circularis, assembly GCA_963978495.1. Taxonomy (NCBI): domain Eukaryota; kingdom Metazoa; phylum Arthropoda; class Insecta; order Hymenoptera; family Athaliidae; genus Athalia; species Athalia circularis. Next base: position 36,900,292 of record OZ021698.1, on the reverse strand, counting down.
CGAGATATCCTTATATTATTACTTTTTGGAGCAATAAATTGCCGACGTGTGTGTCATTTTGTAAATCAAATGTGAATTGATAATCTTGGTTATCGTCAACATCACATTCATATTTATTCGCTTTGTTATAACCAACTTCCAAGTTTTCCACGCAGCCAATCAGCAAACGAATAAAATGTCATCGTTCAGCGGCACAATTCATACATTTCGCAAAGTCTAATCGGCCCGCACGTAAAATGCAACGGCACGCTCATTTCTTAGCGCGAATTCAGAAACACGAGGTTCATCTCGTATTTCGATTTTCGATTGGTCATAATTTTTTTAGAATAGGAGACTCGAGATCTAGTTTAAATAACACTCCTTTATCGCGCAGTCCTGGTTCGACGGCGATTGCGACTGCATGACGGGGGTGGAAGAGAACGGAGAGAATATATGTTGAGTAAAAGAGTGATAGTGACGACTACGACGACGACTACCGCTACGTATTATTGCAGAGCGAACGTCGTAAAGTTAAGTAGTGCCCTCCGGGTGCGCAACTACTGTTCTCTTCTTTGCTTCAATGCTTAATATGCGGATAGGCTTGCAGCCGAGCTGCTGGCTGTATAGAACTCGAGTCCAAAGTATACGTGTACGAGAAAGAAAAGAGAAAGAGATAAGATAAAAAAAAAAAAAAAAGAAGAAAATCATCGCTAACGAAAGAAGCCGAGAGAGAGAGAGAGAGAAAGTAAAATAGAGATAAAAATTCGGAGGGGTCCACCGTTTCGTTTAGTGGCTTAGGCTGTGGATTTAAGGAGTTTTATACAACGCCGTTCAAAAGAATATAATCGTTGTACTAAAACGATGAGCCGCAGCAAACGTATATGTATATTAAACGTATGCATATATCCGTGTATATTTTCATAAATATATTACTAAGGGGGTGGCAAAGGGGTGGGTAAAAAAAATACGCGATGAGCCGAACATTTTCTTTTAGTTTTCAACCCTCCCGAATCTGCGCGGTGAAAAGATATGGCGCAAAAAATATACGAAAGAAATTTAAGAGAAACCCAGAAATACACTCATTGATTTTTCAATATCGAGTCTTCAAAAATTATGTGTTTTTTTTTTTTCAGTATTCGGAATGTAAATTTTTATCTACATTATTATTATTATTATTATTATTATGTAATTTTAATTTCATGCCGGTTTATATATTTTATAATCCGCGTTAGGAGAAAGAATATATATATATATATATATGTGAAGAAAGAAATAAAATTAAAAAGAAAGAAAAAAGATAAAGAAGATGAAGAAACAGGATTAGCCACGTGCGCATTCTGAGAGACGATTTATAGATTTATTACATGTTTTTCTCTATTAGGAGAAGAATATCGCGTCGACCAAAAATGCATTGAAGTAAAAAAAAAGCGAGAGACAAAAAAGAAATGTAATAATAAAATAGTACCGACTCGAGAAAGGTGGAAAAAATAAAATGGCGGACAGCTTATGGAGGGAGTCCGCGGTTGCGGGATGTATTTTTTCGTTAAATCAGTCTTCGACATCTAGCGCCTTTTGGTTTAAATGCCGTCATCTTGTTATCTCGAAAACCGTCGGTGGCGCACGACGGTCTGTAAGTTTATTGGCCTAATTTAAATAACAGGCTCGGTAGTTTCTTCTCTTTACAGGGATGTTATTTCCCTCTTTCTCATCCCCCTGCAATTTCGCATTCATTTCTCCCAATCTTCCCCCCTCCCGTCTTCTTATTCTTATTCTTATTTTTTTTTTTCTTCTTCTCTTTCACCGCATCTTGGTTGTATATCTCTAATCTTGACACCCCGAACTTGCGCACCTACGTATGCATACACATAGGTTTGCAGAAATACGCGGGCGTATTATATATCCTCGGCATTCTTGATGAGTTGAAGGATTTCCTGAAGAGTGTAAGATTTTTTTCTTTTTTTTTTTTCTTGTCTTATTTTATTTTTTATTACATTACCACCCCTCATAGAATTTATCTGACTGCTAACCCCTCCACACTTTCTATTTCCCTTCGTACGAACGAACGAACGGAACGAAAGTTTTTTACCTCCGGGTATGCATATAGCATCGTTCATCCTACGTCTGACGCCGGTTTTTACTCCTCTCAATGCAGATTGAGCTTAGAAAGAAGAATGAATATATATACCTATATATTACTCGGTTGCAAATTGGACTTGCAAATTTTTCACGTTATACGGATAGGTTATAGGTATAGGTGGATAGATACCTCATTCCCGACGAGGAGAAATGCGAAGAAACACACGCGTATGTAACGTATAACTGGATCAATCGGTCGAAGGGGTCGGTTGAAAAATGGAGGGGGGTGGGGGGGAAGGTAAAACAAGATAAAATTTGACGCGTGTCACGGGAAATACGATTGGTGAATCTGACTGATTTTCGATTGGCGCATAAATTATTTTCGGAAAATCTAATTCCGAACAATTTGATCCGATCGGATGGATTTCCAATACAGCGAATTTTGTAAGACGGACGAAATATCTTGGAAATTATTGATAATTTCGGGACAACGTTGAGAAGCGGTGAAAAATTCGACTACCCAATTCCTTTGGATTGAAGTGGAAAGTAAAAATTATTCTCTCTTTGGCAAATTCAGTAATAGAAAAGTTCCCCGTTTCAACATCGAAAGAGGGGTTGATGCGATCGAGTGACGCATGTGGGTGTTTTCCATCCTGAGTTGATAACCGGTTAAGTGGCATAGGATCGGCATTCGTTTGACGAGTTAATGGCAGTAGTATATTTATAGTAAAATTATTGCAGTCTCATTATCGCGGATACCATCCTACAGGGTAACGACGCCATATGACGATAATAACTATATTTAAATATTACACCGAAACGTGCAGAGCTAGTTATGCAATAAAATGTATATTTTGTTATTCTCTCTCCTCTTCATCATCCACGTTTACTCTCACCCCTCACCCTTTACATTTTCCTCCTCCAATTCTCTTTCCACCATAAGTGTGTCTTCCCGATCGTTATAATTTTAATTTAAACACCACGTTTAACAATTCCTTGAAAAAAAAAATAACGTTTTTTTTGTTAACATTTCTGTGCACATACACCGTGGCGAAAAAAAAATTTCCTCAACGCCATCGCGTATTTTTCCCCCTTACCCGAAGAATGACAAAATATAGAATTGTGGTGAGTGAGGTCATGGTAAAATTAAATGCAACTGTTGGTATAGAAAATAAGTAGACTCTGCAGCACGCTTCTAATTTGAAGAATTGCGGTGGTTTTACCCCCTTACAAATTATAGTGATGATGGTGGATGGATTTAGGGTTAAGAAATTAATTCGTTTATGGTGTATTCGTACCGTGTATAGCTGCGTCCATATGGACACCATCGGAATGAATCAGGTAATTAATTAATGAATTTTTTTTGCCGTCCAAAATGAGGGGTGCGGTATAAGTTCTGAAGAGAGAAAAAAAAGGAATGAAAAGAAGGAGTAAGTTTTCCATAAAAGGATATATTCATACCGTATATTTATCATGATCTGTCAACGCGAAGACGGATTACGGATCTTTCTGAAGTTTAGTATTATGTAGCAGAAAAGAGGGGTTATAATAATTAATATTTATCCCAAAGGAAAATTGAACTTGCTTCATAAACTCCTCGGCTTCCCTTATATAAGTATCCCTTACTCCTTCACCCCACCCACCACCCCCGTTGCATTACTTTTAGGGTGGTCGAAATCATGAAAGATTTATTTTACCCTACGTACGCTTCCTATTTCCGTTGAATTATTGAAAATTTTAAAATGTACACCGCAATGTTGTATCACACTGTTGTATAATAATAGGATGTGTATCGCATCTATGGTGTGTATATATATTTACATGATGACATGGTTTCTTATTATAGGGGATGAGAAAAGTCGAGGAAACAAACTTTGCTGCTGCTGCTGCTGCTGTACTTTAGATTGCAGGTAAGAGGTACGTTGGTAGGATGGTTATACGAATATAACTCTCTTATTTATGGTCTTCAATACGTTATATCACTTTCAAAACTAACCAACTTCATTACATTCATGACTACGAAGCGAAAAGGAGGAGAAGAAATATCGTCAAATATTCACCGCACGATCATCCCTTTTATCCACATAAGAAGTGGAGAGCTTGGGTTCAGTTTTTCTTCTTCTTTTCAAAATCGCCGTGGAATAAAAAGGTTCAAAATTAAAGATTGAACAAAAAAAAATGAAGAGAACAGAACAAAGTTGGGAGTAAAGTATCCCGGGGTCAAGACTCTGGGCTGTACCTACTGCATTTGATTATAGCACGGTATATAAAAAACAAAACGAAAAAAAGAAAAATAAAAAGAAAAGAAAAAGTCCTGACAAACCTCGTAGGCATGTCGGCATAGATTATATACGTAGATACATACCTATATATCCTTCGTATATATGTTCACAGATGTTACACATATGTGGGCAGATATAATGTCGTACGTATAATGTGAAGTAAAGGTAGGCGGGGTGTATCATTCCTTTGAAATTACAGCTAATATCATTTCACTCCCCCAAAGAAAAGTAGTAGACGCTCGTCTGAGAAGTTTTGCTCATTGTAACAGAGCTACCTGAATACAAGAAGAAAGACATTCTTTTCGCGTGAGTTTTATGTGTAGTCAGTCATCTTTCTTCCTTTTTCTATTTTGTTATTTTTTTTTATTCCAATTCGGCAAAAGAAGTTCTTACACGTGCACAAAAATGATGTGCGCGAATAATTGGTCACGAAATTCAGCGAAATGTGTAGAAAAAAAAAAAAGTTAATTAACCAAAAAAAACGAACAATCCCAAGTCGAAGAAGATGGGGACGTCAAAAAATGACTTTTCGCTAGGCGAAAAAATTGAAAGAAAATAAAAGAAAATAATCAAACCATTTGGAAAAGGAACATTGAAAATGTAGAGAGCCTGTACGATAAGTTAATGTAGTTAGTGCGACAATCGAAGCATGTCGAAAACTAGGTATGTTATATACATACGTATATACCTATATATCCTCATCCCCGTGTTCTGCAGCGCGTACGCTTTGACCGTGACCAGAAGAGCACCGGTTGACGTGCGTGTGTCACCGAGAATCGCCCTCCGCCCTCGCCTCATGGATGCATGCCGAGCGAACCGCCCTCACGACACGCGATCCTCCTCTCCGCACCCCTCTACTTTTTTCCCCCCCTCCGAGCCTGCTTCTTTTTTTTCATTTCAATATTTTTTTGTTTCCCCATTTTAATTTCGTATCTACCTCTCTTTCTCAGCACGCTTCTCGCGCGCAAGGGTTGAACGGAGAACTACGTGGCTCTTCGGTTGAGCGTGTTTTTTTTTTTTTTCTTGGGTGGAATCGAAGATCAATCTTCGATGATATTTGGCGAGATTTTGAAAACAGAAAAATCAAAATTATCACCAATAGAATAAAGAGATCTCGGTATACCTATCGATGGTTTTCGATTAATCGTTTCCTGAGAAAGTTTGCTCTGTGAAAAAGACACAGCGGAAAGTGAGATGGATAATAATTGTGGTGTCGGCGGTCATGGGGATAGTTTTTTCTACCGAAAATAGTTATATGCGTATACAACCGAGCTGCGGGTCGTATAGATCGTGGTATATTAATTTACAAAGAGCATGTAGAAAATCCGAGTCTTGTGAAACTCTGGATAGTAGGGTACCGATGATCGTAGGCGACCATGGTTTACGGTATCTACTAACCGTGTGATCGTGTGTCCATCCCAACCTTCCTCATATATATGTATGTGAATATGTATATCATGTATATAGGTATATATATTCCGTGTAGTGTATTCGTTGATATTGTGGCCAAAAAGGGAGTAGGTACAACGCGTCGTGTCACCCAACGCCTATGGAAACCCTAGACCTTGTCGTTAACCAGGAGAAACAGCAGCAACAGCTTCAACAGCGGCAGAATGAGATGGAAAAGTAAAAGCAACCATATAGAATCGTGAAGAGTGGTGTGCGAGCAGTGGTGGTTCTGGAACCTAAACCCATATGAACCATCATCCATGTACGACGATAATATTCTCTTCATATGGTACCATGAAGAGTAAGTAATTTGATACAAATTCAAGCCTAGACACTACACTTGTGGCATGTGCCTCCTCATTCGTCATCGTCAACCGATCTCAGGTATACCTATGTGTAAATACGAAAGAGATAAATATACTCTTCATCGTTATTTCGTATCGGTTGACAATTATTTTTAAAGAAATGGATAGCGAAATGGTCAATTACAATGCAATGTAGGTGAATGGATACGTTAGTGTCGTTGCATCGATGTCAAGTGGCGATGTTGATGACGATGATGATGATGAAGATGAAGAAGAAGATGAAGATGATGATGACGGTGGTGGTAAACCGAATGTGGTGGAGGTTGTTAAGCCTAGTTGAGGAGAGAATTGGACGTTGAATGTGGCGCGTGCTTCTGGTACTCGGTCACGTACAACTAAATAAGCCTTTGCTCTTTTATTATATTATCTGTTATTACGTACTTATTGGCTTATTGTAACTAATAGGGGTTGCTGAGGTGACGACGATGCACCGAGTCCACCGTCATGTGCGTTGCAAAGAACCACAAAAGCGTCTGAAAATGGTTAACGTCAAATTAATTTAGTCCAGTTTTTTTTCTTTTCTGCGTGTCCAGTTTTTTTTCTCTTCGTTTCCGAGGTAAGGAAGGTGGAGAAGTGCAGGATGCAATTATTCCAGAGGTATGATCCTGTTGGCGTACCGGTGCATCGAGTAACGGAAAACAAACCAATCTGACCTCGTGGAGAAGGAAGAAGAATAAGAATAAGAAGATGAAGAAACGGGTAGCTCGCGCGCGCGTCTTGAGAAGAGAGATAAATATATTACCATATAATAGTGCCTCGCGGGTACTGCGGAGCGTGAGCTACGTCGCGGTTTTCCAACTGGCTACCATACCTCGTCGTTTCTTTGTCTATTACGATCGACTTATCATTACCAAGGATGAAAACTCTAGGCACTGGTCTCCGGAGCCCTGATAAATGTTTCATTTGAATATATCATCCGAGAGATCTCGCTGGATGACAAGAGATTTCGATGGGTTTTCAATTTGATAATCAGAACGAGTAGTTCTCTCTTCATCCATCTCTTACCGATCACAGTAACTACTTTCTCATTCGATCGTTTCTGATCCGAGTAGCACGTGACCGTAGTAGAGTGTTTACAGAGGCGAATAACCAGCACCAGCAGCGGCAGCAGAGACAACAGCTAAGCTGAATCCCTCGTCCAGCTGGGGTCCCGGGGTCCCCGGGGTTCCGAACACTACTCCTAAGAACAGTCGACACCACCACCACCTTCTCTCTTTTTCCCAACACATGGGGAGATGAATATAAGCCAACCCGTGGACTCGGACATGGACACGCACATGTCAAGCTGTTAGCTGCTGGTGGCTGGCTTGGCTGGCTCGCTGGAAGTCAGGCAGGCAGCAGCTCGACTGGGCGCGCGGTTAATACGCGTATAAACATTAAGATCGCATACGTATGGGCGGTGCGTGCCCGACGACCCCGTCGTGCGTACGGTTGCGGGTCGCCCGCCGTTGCCTGCTCTACGGTAGAGTCCCGCGAGGAGCCAATGAACTTCACCTCGCGAAGCAAACTCCAAGTAAACCCGAGTACAGTCGAGTCGAGTCGAGTCTCGAGTCTTGACTCTTTCCCACATGGACACGCTCACTGACTTTCGATCTTCGCTCACTGTTTTACAATTCTTCGGTATGGAAGTTACACCACTGCACCTTATCCTCGTCCTCTTCTCACTCTCAGCCATTACTCTCTCCGTCCAACGTCTACGACTCTGTGTACATGATGCGTATAATCGTACGCTAAGTTTACGGTTTACGATATCTCCCTCTCTTCGCCCTTCCACTCCTCAACTGCACCCGCCGCAGCACCCGCCACTCTTTCACCATCGTAATAGTAGGAGTGTACGATGTGATTGCAAAAGTGGTCAGTGACACGAACGCGTACAGCCATTCCACTCTTCCAGGATAATAGACGAAAAAATTATGCACACCGTGGGCTACCGACGATTTCAATGATCGAGCGTCGAACCGCGATTGGAACTTGGACCAAGAAATGCGAAACATCATCATCATCATCATCATCATCATCATCATCATCATCATCATCATCATCATCATCGCTTGACCACCACCTCAGCTGATAGCGACCAGTCTCGAGTGCGGTCGCCGGTCTGGTTTCGCGATTTTCTGCGTTTGCCGTATCACCGGCTCAGGAGCTCACTTTCATCGGATCGTGTTCACGTTTACGTTCTACGTTTTACGCTACGCTGCTCTTACGATTGTGTTTACATAATCTCGGGACACATAGGATACGCATACATACGAAGAGAGATAGGTTGCACCTCCGATGTACCTTGTAGTTAACTTCTGGTCTGCTACAAAACACCGTACAGTACAGTGGAGCATGCATACAGGTGCGCCCTCATTTTTAAGACTGGACTGAGGTCTACGAGCGTTGTATGTAAAGTTGGAAGTAACCGACCACCGCCTTTTCAACACTACCAGGAGTCGCGGTGTAGTAGCTACTGTTGAGTACCTAGCATTTGTTTTTTTGTGTGAGTCTTCCAGAGTATGGTTAGTTTTTGCGTTTCGCCGTTTATTTTTTCATTGGTTTATCTCTTCATTTTTTGCTCCAACAATGATTCTTCTTTCTTTCTTTCCATATTTTCTATCAGAGAAAATTACTTTACGAGCTGAGTCAAAAGAGTTGAAGTCACACAGTCAGGACTCTGTCATTATCTGTGCTCTGACCCTTGCAGACGACAACCTGCGCCCCGAGTTCTTCACTAATACCGATGCGGTTTAAGAAATGTAATCATCCGATATCATTTGTAGTCTAAAAACTTGAAGACCACTTTTCTTTCCATCATAGGCTTAGGAAAACGAACTCAAACGCATCTGGGCTTATCTATGCACTACCAGCAAATACGAAGAGAAAAACATGTGTTATTTGAATTTGTACGTATATGTGTGAATACGTATACGTACGTTAAGCGTTGCTACGTATGTCAGACTCGTCACTTCAACTTCAGTTCTACGACGGACTGACAGTACCGATAACGCCCTCAACACAAGACGGGCGGGTTCCAGTTGATCCGAATCTACTTTTACTATTTCATCTATTTTCTTCTTCTGCTTCGTTTCTCTTCTTTTTTTCTCCAGAGCTTCGATACCCTGTTCTTCAGGAGTAGCTCAGGGAGTTGAGTACATATTTTTAGTTTCCCTTAATCTGAAGCAGAAGTAAAGGGAAAAAAAAAAATCGCAGATAAGATGATGAAGATGATATTGGAAGGCATAGGTTAGTTTCCCGGGGCAGATTTGATACTACAACTCTTGATGGTTGTGACCTCGATGATCGGCTGGGTGGATGGAAGTAAAAGTAAAAGAAAAAAGACTAAGAAGAAGAAGAAAAAGAAAAGAATCAATTTATTACGGACTACGCTGGTTCCCCACATCCACATGACCAACAGTATTCGGACCTGTAAGGCCTGCAAACAACAGAACAGATCGGAGAGCGCGAGAGGGGAGAGGGTTGAGTAAAAAAACAAAAAAAAAAACAAAGAGCGACGAAGAGAGAAGCGTGACGAACTGTGGTGTCCCTTTCTTAAAAGAAGGGAGGGTAGGGGGGGCCACGTGGACCCCTCAGAAGAGCAGCCCAGCCAGGCTGGCAGCCGCCCGCGATCGCTGTGCGTTGTAACGCATGCGGCTTCGAAAAACCCCCGAAGAAGAAGTGAGAGATGAGGATAAGAAGAAGGGAGGAGAAAGGGAAAGAGGAAAGAGGGACCAGCTTTACTGGTCTAAATATAGCGTCACGTTTGCAGACTGAAAAGCGTTGGATAGAGAGAGAAGAGTAGAAAAGAGATGAAGAAGAAAAAGAAGGAGGAGGAGGAGGAGATGGAGGAGGACAAAAAGACCAGCGTTACTGGTCTCTCCTACATGAACACAATACTCGGTACCTCGTGTATATTATAACCCAACGTGGTATGGTCGGCAACATTTGCGCTTGCGATGGAAACAGTAAATGAGAGAAAGAGAACGAAGAGAAGAGGGACCAGCGTGACTGGTCCGTGAATGTAGCGTCACATTTGCAGCACGAAGAGGAGTGCAAAGGATAATGATCACGATGATGATGGTGATTGGGGGAAAAGACGAGCACTGTTACAAGTAGTCTTCCTAGTTCAGTCGTTGGATTTGCAAATTATTTGTTTTACTTCAACAATTTCTGCGTGGACTCGTTGGCTCGGGTTCACAAATTTCCACGTCTCCCCGTCAACCCCTTTTTTTTTGTTCGCCTCATGGTGCCGGGAGTTTGGTAGTTAAAAATCCAAAACGATGATCACGAGGAGGCTATAGTCGTCCAATTAAAAGCAGCGCGTAGCTACAGCAGCAACAGAAGCAGTAAAGAAGATGGAGGACGAAAAGAAGAAGAAGAAGAATGAGAGTAGGGGGGGATCAGAAGCTGAAGAAAAGAGAAGAGAAGCTGCTGCTGCTGCTGCTGCTGGTCGAGTAACGAGAAAATAAGAGGAACATGAAATAATAAAGATGGGCGTCCGAGATGGCTTAAGAATACGGTAGCAAACCTAAGTTATATTTGATGGGATGATAATTAGTTTTCGAGAGGGGAAAAAAGAGAAGGAGAATGAGAAGTTAAAAAGGAAGAAAGAAAATAGGGACCACAACTGACTGAGAGGCCCCACCAGCCTCCGTCGTATAGCTGTCAGCTGTTCGGTCCACCAAGTTACGCAATCCATAAAGTTTCTTCTGTTTGAAGGTCGCTAACATCTCCGCAAGCCCGATCCTAATTATTTCACTCCGTACAAAGCCTTCTTTCTTTTCATTATCGCATAATAATAATAATAATCATCATTATCGTCACTATCATTCTCAATTCGATATATCAAAAATCTTATCTAGATACACGATCGTTTTTTTATTCCTTTTACGGAGCACCCCAGAGTCGGGCCTTTAAATTTTTTTTCATTTCTGTTTTACGATTTTGTTTTTTTTATCCTTTCAATTTTTTTTTACAAACTCAGTACGCACTGGTTACCCAAAATAGTCATGCGGGTGACGATATAAAAAAAAATGAAAGAAAACAACATTAGTACTGTATACCTTGTTGAAAAAAAAAACCCTAGAAGTTTCTTAACCCTTCGTATGAAAAAAGGGGATCATTGGGCCACCGAAACTTTTTTCTACCTCCCCCTCCTCCGTTTTTTTCCCCCTTCTTTTCCTCACTCCATTTTTCTTGGGCACGAAGCGTAAGACAAACCATCGGTAAAACACACGTTTACAAAAAACGAAAAAAAAAATAATTTTTTTTTATCCACCGCACATACTATACGGTGTATAAACAATATACATACCTAGATGACTATAAATACCGTTACAGAAAAAAGAAAAAAAAAAAAAAATAACCATGTGCGAGAAAATAATTATTTTTTATAAAAATTTGGGATAAATAGGAAATGGGGTAAAAAATCTGAAAAGGGGTTTGATTGTTCGTTCGTTTTGTTTCGTTCTCCTTTTTTGTATGGTAAATTTTTCCATTCTTTCCTTTCTGTTTGAAAGGAGTTTCGGGTAATAATCCCCTTGATTCTGGTTTTATTTACGAATCCTCTATATCTGGAGCTATATAAAGTGCAGATCGAGACACGGGCACCCTTTTCTACTCTTGGCTTCGCTTATGCCTGCAGCCAGTAGTAGCGGTAGCTGGTTTTTAACCGGGACTGAATTTTCCGGTACCCAGGGGCGATTTCCGCGAACCGCCCGGTAGTAAAAAACTTCTCTCGCATAATTTAACGCTCTATAGGGTAATACTTGGTTTATAAGGGCAGCTCTCACCCCCTTCCATCCTTTTCTCTTTCTCTCTTTTTTTTTCTCGTCTCTTCATCCGCGTTATTCTCATTTCTATTTCTTTTATTTTTTTTCGATTCTTTCCAGATCATTTTCTACCGCTTCCTCCTAATTCTTTTTCCACTTTTTTACTTTTAATATGTATATAGTTTTTTTTTTTCGTTTTTTCTCAAAGTCGCTACCCAACGGAGAGACTGTCACTTATATTCCGTGTCGTGTTGCGGTGCACCGCCACTGTCAGTAGGAGAAGAGTTTCTATGAAAAGTGCGAGCGACTCCCGCTGCACTAAAAATGCTGCAGATAAATGCCAACTCAGCTCTCTGGATCTCTGCCAGAGGCAAGATCATAATTCTAGGCGCGTGTCTCAAACTCTATCCAGATAGGGGTATATCTACGTCCCAATGTAAATAGATTTATACTACGACGTATATAAACTTGAGTAAACCGCGGATAAGAAATTCGTCAGTTTTCTTTTCTCCTTGCTCTCATATTTTCTTGTCTTGTTCCTTTTTTTTTTTTTCGATTTTTTTTTCTTTCTTCTCAAACTTTGAAAACGATCGGAATTCGCATACGCAAGAGCAGATGTCCAAAGAAGCGCAAAAAAAAAGAAAAAGAAAGCGAGTTGCGAATTGATGCGTGTGACGCAACTAAAGATCGCAATATAATATACGTAAGACGGATTTGCAGTTTTTTATGTAAACGCGTTTAATTCGCGAATTTCAAGGTAAGATCCGATGTAGCATATATCGGCAATCGCGGCCTTGAAATCATTCCAAAATATTTTTTCCCCCTTCACTTAAACACACCACGTACAGTACCGGCCATAAGTTCGTGGACACTTCCGAATTTTTTCGCTCGCAACAAAAAGTCGGATTTTTCTGCCAAAAAAAATCGTAAATGAATGAACAAAAGAGCATATTAAAGAAGAAGAATCCAGCTTCATTTTGGACTTTGTCAACTATTTTTGCAATTTTTTTTGCCAGAGTAATCCGACTTTTTGTTTGCGAGCGAAATATTCGGAAGTGTCCATGAACTTATGGCCGGTACTGTATTTATATTATATATTTGTAATTTTTTAGCGATGTTTTTCGCAATTCGGGAATTAATTTTTCACACACATGAATCTGTATCACATACATAATACGCGTATACAAATTATTATATACCTATTCTGATAATCAAAACACACTACACGATGAAAGAATTAAAAAAACTTTTATGAAAAAAAAAAAAAAATAAAATCGGTATATCGATAAACTGCGCGTCGCGCATCATCATCATCAGCAGCAGCAGGTGGAGAGATTTTGATGTGTGTATGAGAAAAAAAGAAATGAAAATAGAAGCAAAAAAAAAGAACTGTGAGAAAAAAAAGAATGAGATTAATATATATTATATTGTTTAATTAAACTTTGGGTGTATACATAGCGATATCGTAATTTGTTACAATTTGTCCGCCGTACAAACCTTTTTCACTAATTGGCATTAAATCGGTTAGCGATTGGATCGGATCTGATCTGATCTTTGTTGAATTACGTTAGTTTCCCATTGGACACAAAAGCAGCTATGGTATGTGGTATATAATAGGTCGTTCCAAATTACCTGCACGATACTTGATACTTGATACCGTCAACCCCTACGTTAGGCGCAATTATATCCCCGATATACACATGCCTACTATCTGTGGCAACGAATCTCACCGTAGAAAAAAACCAAAAATTACGAAAAATAAAATAAAGTAAAATAAAATAAGAGAAGAAAAAAGAAATTGAACATTAAATCGCCAAAACTCTATATATCTGATTCACCCGTCAGTTTAGATGTGAAACGATACAAGCGCATAGAATACCTGTAATAATACCATCATTGTGTTCCCTTAAAAAATTATTTTTGACAATCATTTTTTTATTATATTTTGTTTTCTTTTTTTTCATATCGCTTTATTATTTTTAATACTTCCTTTCCTTTCACCGAGTTTTCAACCCCTTTTCATCCATTTTATTCTATCCCGTGATATTTTCGTTCGTTAATGTAGTTTTTCTTTTTTTTTTTAATTCAGCTTTCTTTTTTTACCCACTTTTTTACTTTTCGTTGACGATTCAATCGATACACGCCCATCGCATCCAGCGCGCGATCGTACAGTTGCATATTACGATATCATATTCAATTCGTTAGCCGGAAATTGCGTGTTTCAGTTCTCCGCGTTATGCTATTCTTGCTTCTTTATTTTATTTTCTGCTTTTATTGTAATATTATTATTATCATTATTTTTTTTTTATTTCAGCCGCTCGCGCGGAGTACAGAGCGAATTGACCACCCTAAGCTTTTCGTTTTTCGTTTATATGGCACAGAGAACACAAGTAGCGCGTTGTCACGTCACGCAATGCGCGCATCCCAGGTGTCCGCAGGTTCTGAATTTATACTTATTCTACTTTGTTTCATTTAAGTAATATTTTTTTCCTTTTTTTCAAATATGTTGTAAAACAGCATATTTTAAGTTCCTCTTCGATCAGATACGTATACGTGTGTCCCACAACCCGATGTAATAATTAAACGAAACGAAAGTGAGGGGGACGAAAATTCAGCAGAGAGAATGGAAAGAAAAAAAAGGAAAAAAAATTATTCCAAATAATCGTGCGAGAGACACAAATAGGTTTTTTTTTTTTTTTTTTTCATATTTCGCGATTCATTTCGTTGCGATGAAGATTCGAAAGAGAGAGAGAAAAAAAAATGGCGGCAATATCACGGAATCTCTATATAACTAAGATACTTGTTTTCTATGAAATTTCGTAATGTCCCATAATTCCAATAAATATATACGTACGTTTGTTTCACTTTAGATACGAGCGCGGTGTATAATATGTGTCTGTGTACGTGTACATATATATTTTCTGTATCTACAGTAATTGCCGTTGCTTGTATAATTGGGTAATAATTACTTTTGCGCGTAATTTCGTTCACGCTCGAATGAACGAACGATCGTTACTAAGAAGTATAGCGTAGCTGGATATATTCCGAACTATAAACTAAAACAAAGTGAAATCAGTTCAAGATTGATTATCCTCACGTACGAATATGGATGTGTAGCACGAATTTTCCTTTTCTCTTTTTTATTTCTCTCTTACAATGAGACACCTTTACATACCATCCGCATTAAATGAAATATATTCGAAGTCGAAAAGAAAGAAAAAAGTACAAAACCAAAAGAGAAAGAAGAACGGCGAGACTCCAAAGAATTATGAAGTGTTCGTTTCTTTTATTTTTATTATTATTGTTATTTTTTTTATTTCAAAAATCTCTCAGCTAATGCACATATACATATAGTATATAATATATACTATACCTATACACGTGTCTAAAAGCATTTAGTCAAAAAAATGCGGCTTAAATAATAATAATTTAGTTTCTTATCGTTCGACGAAGGAGAAAAGAGCAAAAAAAAAAAGAAAAAGAAAAAGAAAAAATTCTTAAACGGCTCATCGTCGCCACCGTATCTATTTGAACTCTCTTACACGTAATAGTCAAAGCTTTAAACTAAGTCTCGACACGTCGATTTGGTTTCTCGTCGTCGTCGCGTTGTCTAAACGCTAATTATACCCGCGTAATATTATATATACCTCTCGCTCGGAAGATGCGGTGTAATATTTTTCTATTCATTTTGAAAAATGAAATTTCTCTTCCTTTTTGTTTTCCGTCGAAACCGAAAACTTGGATGATAAAAATTGAAATTGTGCGGGGGGGGGGGGATTATAATTGCTCGTGACAAAAAAAAAGTATGTAATTCTCATTTTTTCGTTTTTTTCGGAGCCTCGGGTATATTACGCCGTAGTAAATATATATATATGTATGTGCAGCATTTACCTGTGTGTATATATATATGTATATATTTTGCGGTATACTTACCGGTGGTACAGGTATAATATATTTGTCGAGTTTAATATTTGGCGGTTCACCCTGGTTAATGATCCGCTGCTGCGAAGGACCTGGCTGAGTGTGGCTGAGGAGGTCCTTGTTCAGTTCCTTGCCAACAAAGTTCTCCACCTCGACTTTAAAGCTCAAGTACTCACCACCACCACCGCTGCCACCTGGTATACACAATATGTATACACATATATAATATACCTATATATCCGCAGCGGTCGTTCATTCAACAGGGTCAACGACACAAAACTACCGACTATATACCTCGCAATTTGATTTTTTTCCACCTGAAAACCGACTATTTCTCTAGCTCTTTTTCTTCATTCTTTTATTTCCAATAATTTTTGTGTTTTTTTCTTCCACCATTCGTTTTCGTTTTTTTTTTTTTTTTTTTTTTCAAAAATCTCTAATTCTGATGATACATATCGATGAAATTTTTTCGATTCAAAATCAAAAAAAAAAACGAAATCGAATAACAAAAAAAAATCGTTATGATCGCGGGACGAGTGGATACAAATCGTTCACAAAGTGTAAATTTTTCTTCGCAAAATATTTCCATTTTTTTTTTTTTTCTTCCTCTGTTTTTAACGGAGTACATAATTTGTGTGATAATAATTTCTAATAATAAAATAAAAGTAATAAGTTCTTTCGTTTTTTTTTTCTAGACCCACACGAATACCATACGTGATACCGTAGAAGAGTTGCCAGAGAGATTCGTAAAAATAATCAGATGGAGTGAAAAAGTAAGAAATTAAAAAAGGAAAAAAAAAAAAATTAAAGAACAAATGCAAGGGAAGGTTTTTTTTTTCTTTTTTTTTTTTCTTTTCTTCTCTTCAGGCGTAATAATTGCGGGATGAGGCGCTTCAGATTGAGTATAATACGCGTAAGCAGCTGAGCTGCAGAAGCTGTAAGGCAAGTGTAGTAGTGGAGGCGTCGTTTTAAGCGTCTTCATCTTTCCCCCTTCTTTTTTTCCTCTCTCTTTCTTTCCCTCTGTCTTGTTTTTGATTTTTTTTTTTCCGATACTTTTTTATACACTCTGCAGTACAGGTCGGCGGGGTGTTGGGTAGGCACGTTGAACGACGACTACTACTACTTACGACTACTACTCGCGATTCGCGGCTCGCGACTCACGACGACGACGACGACGACGACGACGCTTCCACTCAACGTGAGACGAAGCTTTGTTGTCATCTCGTATCACCTTGATCTGATCCTCCGCAACGAGTTCTACGCCCGCTGATCAAACTGCGCCGAATCATATACTCGTAAGAAGGACCCCCACATATACGTGTCTCTTCGCCGGCTCTTCCTTCGTCCCGATAAACGATAAAGAGAAACAAAAAAATTCCAAAGAAAAGTAAATTCAAACAAAATGTGAAGATGAAACAAAAGATTCGATATCTGTAAATTTGTCAATCCGATTCGCTGCCGTATACATCGTAGCTCGATCGATCGATCGGCGAGTAATTAAAGCGTACTTCATTTTTCTTTTCGTCTTATTTTTTCCAGTTTTGATTTTGACCTCGTTTCGAGTTTCAATTTTTTTTTTCTTCTACTCTTCAAATTTTGATTTGCTTGATTTTCTTTGGCTATCGCGACTTCACCCGTTATAATTACTTTATCGACACATATTCGCGCCTATAAATCGGTGTTCAAAGATTATATATACACATATGCACCATAAGACGTATAGTACATGCATTAATTTAATATATACGGATACCTTATGTATCTACGCGTCATAATCCGCGATGACGAAATCAAACGAGCGTATCGAGCGACTGCAGTTGGTGTGTTGCAGCTATGCGAAACTCTGGGATACCTTGATTCAGTATTATTTGTATTGGTAATAAGCGGTGCAACTTGACATTTATAAAAATATATCGAACAGTCGAATTAAATCATCGTTATTTTTTATTTAATTTTAAGTTTGTTTTTTTGTTTTTTCCAAATTTTCCATATTATTATACGCACCACGCCATCAGATGTGTGTTAATTCGTATCGTGAAAAGATTTTCTAAATTTTTCACACTCCTTTTTTACTCCACATCGCACTTCTCTTTCAAATTTTTTAGTTTCTCTTTTTTTTTTAATTTTTCAAGAACGTGTCGGGCGAATGAAGGATAAGAGATGAAATATATAGATCTTCGATTAGCGAAACTACGAGGATGGTATGAAAATTTGAAATTTCAGTTTTGTCTGCGGAACAAAAATTAATACCGATGACGAAAAAACCAAAACAATTAAATTAAATAAACCGAAAGAATGGAGAAAAAGCATGTCATAAAAAACGATATACGATAAAAAGGCCGTGGAGAGTTGGATCGAAAAATGAATAAATGAAAATAAATTGAAACGAAAAAAAGACAAAAAACAAAATAAAAAATAATACGTGTACGTATAAATATATAGAGAAGGAAAAGAGATGAAAAAGGGGAAGCAAGAGGGAGGCGGGGGATAAAACTGGAGGAGAGAGAGACAAAGAGACGAGATATCCCGTCGACTGGCGTCATGCTGTCGGACACACCGGTTTCACCTTGTCCTCCGGGTCGATCCACGCTGGCTTCACGTATGTATATAATATATACGTATATATAAAATGCATTTACACATGTATATGCATAAATCTATGTATTATACGTTACATATATATGTATGTATATACCCAAACACCACATGTGTGCATGTAAATCCAGAACACGTATAGAGAGAAAGAGACGGAACCACACGATGCAGGCTTAGATTTAGTATATATGTACATGCATCTATGTACCTATACCCTATGTACATCTATATGTACATAACTACTGTGCACCTGATAATTGTATGTAATCGGTGGCTAGGGTAATTAGTGATCAACAGTATGAGCTCATCTGTTTCTGTCTTGCTCTCTCTCTTCCCCTCTCTCTCTCTCTCTCTCTCTTTCATCTCTCTTCCTCTTCCCGTGTGGATCCGAAAGCCGCGGAAGCGCACTTGCGATTCGATTCGTGGTGTACTACCCATGTACCTACATATCCATATACTGTGTCTATTTACTTACCAATTATATACGATTGATTTATTTTATGTTCATCGCGATATGATACAGTTGATGTATAAGGTATACGTGAACTTTATTAATAATCCATACGAAATCGAAGACAAACAAAATCGATAGAAGCGAAAGAAAAGAAAAAGAAGAAAATCAACAGCTTCGATGAATGAATGGAATGAATGAAAGAATAAATAAATAATGAGATAAAATTATTACAGTACATATAATACCGGTGTGAACGGTCGTTAATTTATACATCGCATATATACAGATCGTAAAAACTATCTGTATATACAAAATATGATTTTAGTCGATGATCGAAAGATCGTTAAATTTTTAATTCTTCGTACGAATTTTTGTTAATAAAATTATATTGGTATATGTTAATTGATACGAACACGCACGTAATTTTTTCACTTAGTGAGTATGTGGATCGTATTTTAACTAGATTTTAAATGATCGAAGATGAAGGAAGAGAAGAGAAGAGAAAAATAGTTGTGGGTGAACGAAGAGATGCGTGGAAAAGATAGATGAATAAAATATTCACGATAATTCAATTGAAATTTCGCAATAGAATGGATATTATAATATCGGTGTAGTACGCAGTTACAATGTGAAAATATACTTATAATGGTTATAACAATTACGTATAATATACACAACACACGTCATTATTTGACGCAGGTGCAGAATACGAGTGAAGTAAGAGGTGGAAAATGGCAATCGCCTAATTATCTGAACAGTCAGTCAGCGGCTACAGATAAAAGCGGTAGATAAAATAAACAGATGAATAGATTCGAAGATAAATTCGAATAAATGTGATACATGGATGATGAACTATCTATGAGTTTTACACGGTTCGTAACGTACCTGAATATACGTTCAGATCATTGGCTGAAACTGCACAGGCTTTGTGGCCTGAAGTTTTTCACATTTATAATATAATCGTGACGCATACGTGTGCCGCGAACAAATGGACAATCAAATTCTGAGGGGTATGAAATAGAGCGGAATCGAAAATTCTACATCACTTTTTCCCGATCGGTCAAAATTTACGTCGTAAAAAATGAGGATGATGATCGAATCGTTTTTTTCTAAAATGCAAAATCAATAAAATACCGAAATACGTAAATCTGTAGGTATATACCGTATACACGATGATATCAGCGTCCCGTTCTATGTAAAAAGAAAAAGAAAAGAAAAAAAAGAGGAACGCTGTAAAAAAAAGCTCTTCAAAAAAATCGGTACAGGGTGAAAGGGTGTACAGGGCATACGCTGTATGTGGCGGGGGTCAAAATCCTTGCGTAGAAAAGGTCCGGAGGTAACCCGGCGCGAGTATGAAGAAGAAGATGAAGAAGAAGACGAAGAAGAAGTATAAAAGGAGCAAGAGTTGGAGCATCATGAGGCAGAGTGGACGACGAAGAAGAAGAAGAAGAAGAAGAAGATGAAGAAGTAGGGGGAGAGGGTGGCGGACAACGGGGCAAGGGGGAAAAAGGGGGGCAAAACCAGCTACTGCGCGTTAGCTGTGCCTGTAGTACTCTCGTGCCCGGTGCCAGGTCGCTTAAGCTTCCCTACGTCTGCTTGTTCGTTGGTCGTTGGGTCGGTTGGGTTGGCGTTGCTTTTGCTTTTGCTTTTGCTTTTGCTTTGCTTCACCTTGCCTTACCTTGCGTTGCATTGCATTGCATCGCCTTGCCTTGCCTTTAAGTTGGTTAGCTTCGAACGGAGCCACAACACCGGACTGACTGCCTTTTTCCCTCCCCCCTTGCCTACGCTCCCCCGATTCTTCCCTCTCCATCCAACTGCCCTCTTTTCCCTCCCCCTCCCCCTTCACCACGACCGGACCAGCTCACCTGAAGACAAGTTACCCTGCAATAAAAACACCGAGAAAATTATATGCCTTCGGCTCTGTGCAGCGGCAAAAGAACGAACGTTTTCCAACTAACTCAACCGACCGAACGAACCAACCGACTCTATACATATACGATAGATACGTACATATGTATATATATATATATATATATTACCATACGACGAGAGAAAGGCTTATATTGGCAGATAGCCACGGATAGATGAATTTCTTGTCATTTTTTTTAGTTTTCAGTTTTTTTTTTCTTATATTCACAGTAATCCAATCAAAAGATTGATTTTACTATTTTCTTACGTACCAAATGGTCGAATAGTTGAAAATTTCACAATCGGTACACGTAATCCGTACTACCTATAAAATTGTTGAAAAACAAATTTTGCACGATATATGACGTTATAATATTTTACGTGGTTGAGGAGAAAAAAAAAGGACGATCACGGGCAAAAGGTACCTACTTGTAAAATATACGAAAAGAGAAAATAAATTGAAAAAAAAAAGAAAAGGAGGAATCAAGTAAGGTGGGACAAATTGTAGAGGGTCAGAAGCGTCGGACGAATATTATAATAAATAAAAAATCGAGGAAGAAGAAGCAGAGGAAAGCGACGAGTAGATGAAAAAAAAAGAAAAAAAAAAATCGAATATACATATTCGGGTAGTGAAAAATAATAAAAATAAAAATATAGTAATTGTAGAATATTATATCGATCGCACGTGTGTCTTCTCGGGAGAGTCGTAACATTTTTTTTTCCCCCCCCCCCCTTCTCACTGCCTCACCCCCTTCGATATTAAATTCGAGTTCTGTATAGGAGGGAAAAAAATAGAAGGAAGAAGAAGAAGATGAAGAAGAACTAGAAGATGAAGAAGAGGAAGATATGGGTGTAGGTAGGTGTTCTTATATCGGCTGTATATAAGCCATACGACAAGTGAGAGTCGGGTATAAATATAACCAGAGTTTCGAACCTGCGAGCCGAAGAAGAGAGAAGAAAAACGACGTCGTCGAATACGAATACGAAGACCGAGACGAGGACGAAGGCTTCGTATACCCGGAGGGTAACTCGAAGGGAAAAGAGTAAGAGAAAGAAGATCGAAGAATAAGAAGAATAAGAAGAAGAACAACTGAAGCTGGAGCTACGGCGACCAATGAGAGAAAAAAATTAATAAAAAACAAAGAGAAAAAAAAACAAAAAAAATAACGCCATTTGAAAGAAGAAAAAAAAATGACGAAGAGAAAAAAAAACGAAAGAGAGAAAGAAAGAGAGTTATAAAAAAAAAAAAGAAAAAAAAGAAAAATAAAATAAAACTACCAAGTTAGCAAATAAGATAAAACGAAACCGGTTCTGCCAGAACTTGTTTTACTGAGGCCCTTTTCCTATATATATCTATATATACTGTAATGTAGATGTATATATGTACGTATACATTATACATATATGTAGACTTTGAAGAAGAAGAAAAAAAAAAAAGAAAAAATTCTCCTCTTCTTCTATCAAGTTTAAACTTTCCCTCGTCTCTTCTTTGTTTATTATTATCATCACGGGAGAAGATCTGCTGCCTTACTCTGTAGATTTGTATATATAGGGTGGTAGTAATACCAACACTACGGTAATATTAATACCTACCACCATTATAATTCTCATATTTATGGGCGTAAAAGTACTGTGCACCGGGAGCGGTACGGTACACCCTATGGATATTACACGAAATATTGTTTCTGCCCTGAATTTGTTCGGTAGAAAATATATTTATGTATACATAGGGACGTAAATATTCATCTCGATACGTGTGCTGCGGCAATAATATACACGCTCACGAATCATCATCATCATCATCATCGTCGTCATCATCTCGCTACGCACGAACGCATATGGTATACGGTATGAGGAGTCCATAGAAAGATATCACGATCTTCTTCTTCATTTCTCTTTTTATTTTCTTCGGTCATCCTCGTGCCTTTTTTTTTTTTGTTGTTTTTGTTTTCTATACCGTACACACCGTATTCATTATAATGTATATCAAATTTTTTTTCACATTTTTTTTTCTCATTTTCTGGATCGACGGACACACCTGATCGGCGAACGATCGCGAATCGGATGAGAGATTGACGATCGATCGCGGATAAAATGAGAATTATGAATAAAATTAGAAAGAGAGAAAATTAATTTCTAATGGATGATGATTTTTTTTGCTACCCCGCAATCATCCACGCATTATCTAACGATGAGTTTTGTCTTACGGAGTTTCAATCGCGTTTTACAGCAGATACTTTAGCGTTGTAGGGCCTTGATTCGAGCTTTGTTCTCGCCTGATGTAAAAAAAAGAAGCTTTGTTGCGCGCGAATAACGTAATAAGTTTGATGTCTATATAGGTGGCCATTTTGTTTGTGTGCGAAAATGTGCGGATTGCAATATAGGTAATATTCGTAAGCATGCACATACGCGCGGTTATAAAGCAAAGACTGGACATCGGAGATGTAGATTCTAGATTCTAGATCCTAGATCTTGAGATCCGAGGGGCATTAGCAGTGAGATCATTGCTTTGAATAATACTAGACTAGTCGCACGCGCGCGCGCGCCTCGCTAGAACGTTGAAACTTTGTGATTTTATTTTACCCCACACACCAGAGGTGCACGGTACATAAGTTTATGTACGATATGAATACGTATATAATATACTGCAACTGAAACTGCAACTTCAACTACGAATGCAACTGCAACTGCAACTGGAACTACAGCCTCGCGGCGAACGTCATTACGCAATTATGCGCGGTGTGCAGAGATCTATGCATTTTACGTATAGCAAACTATGTATATGTGGTTATCTATATAATACATAACATACGTATATATGTATTTTATTTACCTGTATACGGGGGGACTGGAGTATTTACCGATACTTTTTCAATGATTTGCGCAGAGATAATACATCGTTTCAAACTGCAGTAAGGAGTTTTTAAACCGATCGTGCAGAATTAATGTACAGGACTATTCCGCGCGGTGGAGGTAAAGAAAGGGGGAATATGTATACATGGTAAACTATACATAGATAAGTATGTACATCTATATAGGTAGATAAGTAAATAACCAAGGAACTCCAGAACCAACAGCGTAGTACAACTGGCCTTGACTGCGACTGCAGTATCTGGAAACCATAATGCACATGCAATCACGATGATAATGATCATCGTGGATCCTGGAAGACAGCCGTTATTTCGAAAAATTTCGATCCATCGAAAAGAGGCTTCTTTTTTTTTTTTTTATTACTCTCAATTTTCCTGCTCGGAAAAGCACAAAATTGGCGAGAACTCGTTCGTTTCCTTAAACGGCAGATTTCGATTTCCGAGCTCAAAATGCGTCTAGATACAGCAAAAAATGAGACATCCTATTTTTCGCCCCGAAATTGCAAGAAATCAAAGTCTACAGTCTGGTATAAAAATCGAAATTTTTTAACGATTGAAAAGTTTCGATTTTTGGGTAGAAATTAAAATTCTTTGTTTCGCAGTATAACATCATTCCTGTTTTTTTTTCCTTTCGTGTTCTTCGTTGTTTGAAAAATGTTATTTTCCGTTTTGTGCTGATTTTTTTTTTTTTTGTTGTAACTCGTGAGAACCACTGCATCTAGTGAACGGTTCCGTTTCTGCTAGTGATGCACCTTCGTGGTCATGACTCATCAGAGCCCTCCGAGTCTCCACTAAACTCCCTCTGATCTTCGGTCAATGTGGAGGGTTAAAAGAGAAAAAAAAAAAGAAAAAAGAAATAAGAAAAAAGAGAAGAAGACAAAACCAGCAAAAAAATATTCAACCATAGGTGCCTATTATCCATGAATCCACGAGAATTAACAGCGCAACAAGTATAGGTACCTCTGATGCAGATGCAGATACGCTGGAACGAATGTTTTTCGCTCGCTCGTTGTTTTTTCGCCATTATTTTGTTTGATTTTATTTTATTCTCTTTTTTCTCCTCATATTGTCACACTGACTTCACTCAACGTGTGAGTAACTTTGCTTTTCATGGCGCAGCTGCATCTGACGAAGACTTTAACTACGAGACGACGGATTCTCCGATCCATATGAATCCTTATGGAAGACGCTATGTCGTACGTGCAACGTAATCATCGTCGTAATATTTTTCTCTTTACTTCCGTGAGAACTCAGCTCCTTGATCTCGTGACGGGTATCGCGCACAATACACACCGTCGTCGCTATTATCACCATTGTTATTGTTATTATTATTCATAAATAAATATGCCTTCGTTTCCGAGGCTCTTGTTAATTGTTCAGAAATACCGTAGTGGAAGATCCTGGATCGTACATGGAGCGATCGAAAGAAACAGCTGACAATTTATCGCTATTCATTTTTCTTCTCTCTCTCTTTTCATCTCGTTCTTCAAAATGACAGTTTATAACATAACTCTCTGTAACACCATAAACAGCAAAGTATATGGAATTCTTCCGCACCTAACCCTTAGAAAAAAAAAAGAAAGAAACTCAAATTCATTTCATATCTTTCATCTGTTTTATAACGCGTACACATAAATTCCTGAAGATCTTTTTACTGTGAAGAAATTAAAACATAAAAAGAAAAAAAAAAAAAAATCCCTTCGGCACGTGACACGATTCAAGTGAATTTTGTTTTTTCCTCTCCTTTCCATTTCTGGGACTGAGATCCTTGAGAAAAAAATAAAATAAAACAAAAGGACTTTGAAAATATTTATGACTGTTTTTTTTTTTTTTTTTTTGTTAATATGTTATCATTATTTGGTTTGCCCTAGTGAAACTGGTGACGATGGCGTATGAAGACTTGAAGAGTAGGAGTGGCTGGTGATGTTATAAGGTATACCCCACCAGCTTACTACGTATGCCGAGTGCAGTAATTTATTTTCTTTAGCACCCAAGACACGTGTTGCGACCAGCCCAACAACACGTGGTCATGCTTACGTTTGGGGTCGCGTGTAGCGCGCATGGCCAACGTAATACACGTGCTCCTCTTCTCTTTCTCTTCTTTTCTTATCCCTTCCTTTCTCTACTCTCATCTCTCATTTCTTTCCTCTACTTCTCGAAGCATAACCAAAACTCTCACTCACTTACTTACTTACTCACTTACTTACTTACTTACTTGGTTGTGGCCTCAACACGTAGCTTCTATTTAACAGTCGTACTGCACATGGACACGAGTTTAGAAAAAGAAATTATATACAATGGGGGTCGGTGGTCCGAAAAAGAGAGGAAAAAGTAGAAGAAAAGTTGAAGAAAAAAAAGAAGGAAAACGGTTGATGGTCGTCATTCTAATATTGGACGCCGAATGGAATGGTCCTATCTTAAAAAGTTGATGACCGATCGAAAATCGAAATACGAGATGAAAAATCGAAATTCGAGATGAGCCTCATGTTTCTGAATTCGCGATTCATAAAATTGATCGAGGTATCGCCAATTTATTGCTCCAAAAAGTAATAAAATAATAATATCTCGATGAGATTTATTTCTAGCTTGATTTACTCGACGGTTTCGTGTTCCTGAGGTCAAAATACGTTAGAAAAGTGTGCAGCGATCGATTTTAAAAATCCTTCATTTTTGGCCCAAAAATCGACAAAAATCGCGCAAAGCGCGCGCGTGCAATACTAAATAAATATCCATCGAACGCGACGATGATTAATTGTGGTTGATTGATAATCGCAGGGGTATCGATTCCCCCGTGATCGATTACTCGAGGAAAAAAACCATGTGCACTGTTAAGCATAATCTAAATGCGTTCTTGATCCACTTAAACTCTTGTAACTATAATCAGACGTTTAATAACGCGGGTGATTAAAAGATTATTAACATAAACAAGCGGTAGTGAACTTCTTTTTTTCTCTTCCAATTTCTTATCGTCAACTTTCAACTCGACACACGTTCAGTTTTCAATGAGTTATAATATCTCGTTACTTTTACACGCTGTCATTATACAGTTAACCGCAATACCGCGGTTGTTGCAATAATGTTGCACTTGTTATGTGGGTTTTTGCATGTATAATTTATAACCAACTCATACGTGTTACTGAAACTTTATCCTCATAGTATCTGGAATAGTTTTAAATATCTTTGAATCTATTTACAATAATCCACTTGACACTTCCTAGTCGTGTCAAGGTCCTTTCAAGTGTTTGAAACCGCTGATATCAACCTCTTTGAGGAAAAAAAAAATTCAGACGCCATTTCTAACCTCCCATTAAAAAAAAAAACAGAAAAAAGAAAGTTTCTTCCCTTGATCGCACATTTAATCAGATCCAATGATTTTAGATGCTGGTATAGAGATTTGGACCGTTCTTCGAGTGGTCCGAGGTCTCTAACCCCGTGCGTTGAGATACGGTGGAAAAGAGAAAGAGATGAGGTAAAATAAAGATTAAAATCGAATAGAAGAAGCAAGCCGATGGGTAAGGGAGTGAGAGAGAAGGGCGAGAGGGGAAAGGGGTTAGTTGAAAAAACCAGAGTTCAGTCAGAACCGAAGAGGGTTTGTGTGGGCAGAGACTGTGCAGTCTGCATCAGCAGCAGCAGCAGCAGCATCATCATTGTCGAAGCCTGCAGTACCACCAGAAGCAGCGGCAGCAGGTCAGGTTAGTCAACAGGTGGCTAACCTGCGGATCGTAGGTGAGGGTAGGGGAGAGAGACAGCCAGGAGAAGTAGAAGTAGAAGAGGAAGAAAGAAAAAAAAGAAGAGGAGGAGTGGATTGAGAAGGAGAAAAGACGAAGAAGTAGGGTAAAAGGAGGAGGTGAAACATCGAAGGGAGCCAAACCCACACGAACAATAAAAATATAGAAGGGATAGAAGATCCGTGATGCACAAATACAAATCCCTGAACATCACATCACATCCCATCCCATCCCCCTTTTTCTCTTTTTCCGTGGTCTTCTATTTTTCTTCATCATCCCCCCCTCTCCCCCTCCCCTTCCTCTTTACCTCTTCTTATTTTATTTCCAGGTTATAACTTAGGGAGTCCGTCGTCTGGTACCAGGGACTCCCTCCAGAAGTAGAAGCAAAGGAGTCCTCTCCCTTTCCCCCACCAGAGCCTTTAAGGCAGACTCTTCTCCTGTATCCGGAATCTTACGACAGACAAAAACACAAACTATGTATAGTTACAGGGAGGAAGGGAGAAACGGAGGGGGGAGGGGGGAGGGAGAGGCCCAAAACCCCCAAGACCAACACAAAACCGTTCGAACCAAAGAGAACTGTGGGGACTCACTTCCAACGCTCTCTAGGGACTCTCTTTGCACGTGTTCCTGACGTAGCCTCCACCTCAAACCCCAAACCCCAGGGCCCTGGTTCTCAATTCGAATGTGATAAAACATTATCCAGACTTATCGATGCCAAAAATTATACCACGGATTGAAATTAATTTTTTCTTCGCCTTAAGACCCCGAAGAACCGATCGCGCTGTACGGTTTTTGTCGTATATTTGTTCAAACGAATTTATCAGAGGATAGTTTTATTGAGGAAATCCGACATTTTGAATGAGAACCACCTTCTTCGCCATGAGGCATAGTCCGTGACTCATCGGGCCCCCGATTCCCTCTCGGTTTGTAGGTATACTTGCACGGGAGCTGTGCCCAAAAACGAAGTAGAAAACCACATCATCCCGAACTCTATCGAGAAGAGACGTTTGCTGTTCCGTTAAAGTTCTATTCCCCGTATTATTCAGACTCTGGTCTATTTCCAACGAATCGTCCGTATTTGTCAATCCTTTTCTTCTTCATTTGTTTCGAATCTTTTGGTTTATGGTAAAATTTATGGTCAAGATTTATGATAGGAGAAAAAGGAAAAAAAATTAAAATACACCGCCCTCTCCACCACCCCTCAGATTGTCTATCAGAACTCGCATGTCGGAAAGGTTATACAGTCGTTTTCACCCCATGAGTATGAACACCTGCGAGATTCCCATAGAACAAACATGGTTGCACGGCAAAGCAGTATATAAGCAAAAAAATAAAAAGAGGGAGTTAAGAGGGGAAAATGGGACCCCTTGATCCGAGTTCCCCGTTGGAATAAGAGGGGACGCTTACAGATACCCCGTCAGGATCAGAGGTCTGTATAGTAATGCTTCCGACAAAAAAGAGAAAGAAAAGGAAAATAAAATAACATGGTCATTGGTTACGACGGTGGATAACCGTCTATCTGAACTGACAATGAGAGTAACGCAACAACCGAAAGCACACTTGTCTCTGAGCGATGTATTCTAAGTTATGGGGTTACTCGGTGTTACAACAGCATTTGTATAAACGGTGTGAATGGGCGATGGGGGATGGGGGATGGAAAAAGGTGTACGGTGTACACCTGCGAACTCGTATGGGGTCGCACTGTACACCCCGTATTGAAATGTAGATATAGAGTCGGTGGTGATGGAGGTTTAAGTTTCACAGACACCACCAGTTGCTGCATGACTACCGTAAACCGCCGCTCGGGTCGTAGGAATTTAAAGGGGGATGAAGATGATGATGAACGGTGTTTCTCATTCGCATGATTTTTTTCAGGAGGTTTGGGCTTCGGAATGATGAGCAACAAATTCCAAAAGTGACGATGATCGTAATCGATTATAAGGTACTGTACGACGAGCAAAAAAGCAGAGAGAACGGGGGGGCAATAGTCGAGCAAAAAGAAAGTGATGAATGAGTCAGGTGCGGTAACCTCTGTCTGGCTGGTGGGTAATTATGTCACACTACGGTCGATGAGTCGACGTCGTCGTCGTCGTCGTCACTTCGTATACTCTACAACTGAATGTATGAGAGAAACAGAGAGAAAGCATAACATGGTCTGGGTTACTCAGTTCATGGATGGAAAAAGGGAAAGGGGAAAGAGGACAAACTAGACTCCCTCTTCCTCTTCCTCTTCCTCTTCCTACTCTCTGCCTCCTCTCCGTCTTTATTTCTCGCACACTTTTTTTCTCTCTCCTCTCTGCAAATACGAGGATGAATCACACATCGGAAACCTGTGTATTTTTTCTTCCTTTTCATGATCATGATCATCCTCGTCGACGTTCCAAATCGCTTCACACGGAACGCACTCTGCTCCTCCTACTTCTACCTCCAACCTTTTTTTCAATATCTTTTTTCTCTTCTTTTCTACATGCGAGAGAACGTTGCGTGGTTCGTAAGCCCATAGAATACTGTTAAACGACGTAATAAGCCACGTGCACCCCAACAACCCCCTACTCTCCACCTTGGCTTGGAGCAAAAATGGGTCATTTTTAATTTAAACAAACCCCTCGATAATCCCTCCACTCTATGTCCGGTCACGGAGAGTTACATGAGTCCAGAGTTCAGAAGAGAAAAGAC
Organism: Athalia circularis; assembly: GCA_963978495.1. Taxonomy (NCBI): domain Eukaryota; kingdom Metazoa; phylum Arthropoda; class Insecta; order Hymenoptera; family Athaliidae; genus Athalia; species Athalia circularis. The sequence continues at coordinate 36,870,236 of OZ021698.1, read as the reverse complement.
CTGCGACGGTTCCACATGCGGAGCTGAAATCAATCCACAATTTTATTTTTTTACTCGTATTATTCCACGTAAAACCGACGAGAATCCACGGATCTGGTACGGCCTGAATTTCTTAGATGGCTTTTATGAATTCACGAAAAAGTTCGAACGGTACAGAAATGATATTTGTCATCCGATGTACCAAAGAAAGACTTGCTAAATTTACAACGGGTTCTGGATCTCCAGCTCACAATCAGGGGATATCAACGTCCACGTTGTTGATGTACGGATGAGACTACGACGAAAACTCTCCAACTCCTACCAATGAAGTGATCATGATGAATATGATGATCATCTTTCTTTCAGTTGGTAAGAGTCAGCGTTTGGATTTGTTGCGGTTGTAGCTAGTGCTTCGAAGAGTATAGTAGCGTAGTTCCCCGTCAGCCAAGTAATTATCAGCCACTTTATAACTGGGTCACGTACGTTTTACTCCGCTAATGATTACCCGCGGTTCAAAATACGTAACAACGCGTACCATCATCATCAACAAGTGCGCACTTCAAGTACCCAGTGGACGTCAATCTTTGATATACACATAAAGAGAGAAAGAGAGACGGATAGAAAGAAAGAATTGAGATTCGAGAGTTTATGGTTAGTCGTAACATCAACGATTCAAAGTCCAAAAAGATTGGCAAAATTCATCGAAGAAAGAATTCTGTATGGATTGAAAACGAAAACGTGCTTCTTCGATAAAATGTTGAACCATGAAACGCGGAATCTGGCGTCACTCCATTAGCAGTGTCGTGATGTTTTATACGTTTTAACAGTATATCTGGTCGAGTGAGTCATTGGACTCGGGGAGACAATGGTGCAGAAGCCCTTCGCGTAGCATGGTCGTTGGTAAGAGAACGCTGCCAGCAAAGCTAACTAACGAACGAACGACGCACGCAGTTTCCCGTACGCCGGCTATGGTACCTTCATACCTACACCATGAACACTATCAGCAACACCCAGAGGTTTCGTGTACCACGTAGATACTTTACTCGTGTACTCGTGTACCTGTTGAACACATTTACACCAGTGCAAGTGTTGATATTGAACGCATACGAGTGGCGGGCGGACGGGAGGAAGAGAGGCGAGGTAGAATGGAAGGGTTTAGGTGTGTTTGACATACGAGTTACAGGAGATGATGGTGGGATGATGATGATAATGATGATAATGATGATTCACGTCAAACAAAAGGCCGAACATTGTGTAACCCTGGTTAGTACACGTGTTGAAGAATTTTAGTTATGTAGTTTCTATAGTTCTGTGAAGATTGTATGTGCGTAAGGTACGGACGACGACTGACTGCAGGATGACGTATTTGAATTTGAATTATCACGATAAATATATATATATACTTATCTACCTGTATGACTACGGATTAAATAGCCCTTTTTGCGGTTTTCCGACCACGTCTCCGCGCATCGTGTAAAAGGGGGTTGGAAGGACAGAAAATAAAAGCAACAAAATGACAAGATCCTTTTTTCTTCTTCATCTTCGTCTTCCCTAATTCATTTCTTGATTTCTATCGAGCTCCGGGCGTTTCATTACAAGTAATTGCCATGGTCTGTGGTCAGCTGTCGTCCCCGAAGAGGGACTGGGCAGGTAGATAGATATAATACCCACATACGGTATCATTTTCATAATTACGCTTCTCTCCTCCGGTTCTCTCGGGAGACCAGGAGAGTTTTAAAAAATAAAGGGGATTTGAAAAACGAAGAAGCTAAGTTAAGCTCTTCAGGGGCAGCCCGTCAAAAACAAAAAGAGTGAAGAGAAGAAAAAGTAACCGGACAACGGGGGAGGGGAGAAGGTGGTTAGGTACAGGCGCAGGACGTCTCGACACCGAAGGAACTGTCTGACAAAAAACACAATTCAAACCAGCTCACAGTGACCCAGTTTCCCCCCTTGCCTCCGCTCGTCCTTTCTAAATCTTTCTTCTCCTCTTCACCTTCTTTGGTGATCCCATATGATCGGAACTGTCTCCATTACCGTATGAAAGTATGAAATTTCAATTCCCTCCAGATTTGATTCTCAATATTTTTGGCTTCATTCTACTTCGTTGAAAGATTTTTAAATAGAAATATAATTCGCTCCTACGTCCCTGTGGTTAACTTTGCGAACATCAGCAAGTCTCGAGGTCCCCTCGACAACTTAATTTTTTTTTTTCTTCGATTTTATACTATATTTTATTTTTATTATTTTATTTTCTCTTCTCTTCTCTTCCCCCTCATTTTATCCCCTACCTCCTTCTAGTTCAATTTTTTCTTGAAAACTTTTATTTTAAATCTCGCTTATAGGTTCGGGGAGGTTCGTTAAACTCCGTCTACGAAGATACCCCGGGGCCTTTTGGACCCTGGGCCCAACAAGTCCCGAGATCCCGGTGCAGTTGCCGAGTGCGTACTCCGTGTCTTCCCCTTTCAGGCCCTCGGGGTACGTCGTATCGCGCGTCACTCGTGTTTACACGAACTTGCCCGAAGAGCGTGGGGTAGGCGTACGACGGGGGCACGGGAGAAGTTGTGAGGGAAGTAAAGAGGGCAAGGCGAAGAAGAAGGAGAAGAAAAAAAGAGATTACACAAAACGATGGAAACAAGCAAAACGAATAAAATGACTAAACCGAGAACATTGCAGCCAACTGGTGGGCACAGAGAGACCCAGACGAAAGACGCCTCAGACCCTCGCACACAGAGACTTGAAAGATTTGTCAAAACAAAACCCCTTTCTTCTCTTCAGGTTCTCGACGTCACGCTCGGAATCGCCGAACCATTTTCATCATTACTCTCCTCAAGCTTTGCTGCTGCCCCTTGACCGGAATATCGCTGCTGTCGAGATTCGTCATATTCTCATCATGTTTTTTGTGTTCCTAGATACGTACTTCAGAGAAAGAAGATCATTTCAGAAATTGAATTTAAATTTGAATTTGAGATTCGAAATCAAATCTCTGTGATTGAAAAACAACTGCACGATGAAAATGATGATTTGCCAAGTTATGAAGCCAACCTATAATCGAATTTGATAGAAAAAAAAAAGAAATTATCGGAAAGTGTTGATGATGGTGTTGGTATAGCGCGCGGAACGTACGGTTGTCACGCATATCTTTTTACCACTTTACGTTGCGTCGTGGTTGAATAGGGATACCCACCGGATAACGCACTAGGCTCTGAACTCACGCATAAGAGTATCTCTTCAAGGTAGTGAACCAAAACAAACCCACCAACACTTACCCATGAGTAAACTCGCCACTCTCCCAGGTTTCCCCACTTCAACTCCTCCTCACCCTTCTCTCGATCGACGGACGAAGAAAAGAAGAAGATGAAGACGGAGACGAAGAAAGAGAGTATGAAAAAAGAGGAATAAGTAGAAACTCGAAAAACGAATAGGAACACTTCTTCGAGAATCAAATGCATGCATATGCTGGTTGGTGTACACAATCATGACAAGGTATCCTCTCTTTTCTCTTCTCTTCTCTTCTTCTCTACTGCAACAACCTTCGCGCTGCAGCTCACAATCAGCTAGACACGTCCGGACGTGCCGAGTGGTGTAAGTGTGTGCATCTTTGCATCGCCTCCTTCAATTTTTATCTTATTTTCCATACATGTATAATTTTCTGTATATCTATACACGACGCCGAAGAGGGAAAGGGGAGATGGAGAGGGTGGGCATTTGTGTAAGTATGTTGGAAGCACGGACACACCGTGATACGAACCAGTCTGACCACCTCATCACGAACAATCTCTCCTACTTCTTCTCATCTCTCTTTTTCTATCTTTCTCTCATTCTCTCTTTATTCCTCGTCGTCGAGGGCCACGGTGGACTTCTTTGTCGAACGTTCAGTCAGCCAGCCAGGGAACGAGCGATAACGGAGCTTGGCTAGTCTCCTCTGTCGTAACCAAAGACTTATATACACACAGACACATCATCGTGATCATAACCATAACCGCATCTAGGGACACATATACCGGTATAAATGTAGGTATACGTAGTACAGTGTATAAGAATACGAGATGAACAGCCGAATGAAAAATGATGATAAAAAAAAACGAAGGATTTGGTAGAAAAGAGACAGTGAAAATCACCAACGAAACGGACGACCATCTAGAATCTCCAGACTTCGATGAACATTCTGCGCGATACTATTTCTGCATAAGTATAATGCATCCAGTTCGCAAAACGTGAATTTCAATTTCTGCGAATCCCGAAGAGAGATTGAAAGAATCTAATTTTGTACTCAGAAAATTGTTCTTTGAAATAGGATTCTGGAAATCGTTTTCAGCAAACACAACTTCGCCTCTATGTATACGTCGATTGAATAATCGAAATCTCGTATAATATACTTCCCGATAAAATGTCGATGCGAACAAACCTTGAAGATGATATACGAGAGTGTCCCGTAATAATGTGTCGAAACTGTCTAAGAATCACATCGGCGCGTTTCGGGTGTCGCCCCGTAATTTTCTTACGGGGTTCGGTTAAGTTACTACGGGTTCGTAGTAACCTAGAAACGGGTTTTGCCTCGGTCTCCTCTCAGTAGCAGTTAACTCTCGGTACCTCCGTCCGTGTAGTACGTGAGTCCATGACCAGTACTGGTAGTTGTTGTTTGTTGCTCGGTGGTTAGGTGGATACGTAGTAGCTAACCATCGACTATAGAGACAACGCATGGCGAGCACAACTATCCCGTAGTAGTACGTAGAAGAGATTAGCGTTTACTACACTACGTATCCACTCCGATACATAGGCGCACATGGACACGTCGACATTGCCGTCGGTTGGGTTGCGTTACTTTCGCTGGTATAAAGCCGGGGCGTGCGTCGTCGAGTCCAATGCCACCACCGCCACCACCACCACTACCACCACTTAGCATCATAACAGAGTTGAAGTAGTAAATGCAACAGCAAAAGCGGCAGTAGCGGCGGTGGTACGATCAGCAGCTCGATCCGAATGCAGCTGAGCGCCGCGCAGACTAACGATCAGTTAAAGATAAGGAACTGGTCAACCAGAACGAACGTCCCGCAAGACCTATACAACGGCTCGCAATCAGCTACGCCCGAGAGTATCCTCGACCCGTAGGTAGGTTTGTTGGCTCGGTTGTAGGTTGGGTAGTTGGTTGTACCGAACTGAGCAAAAGCGTTATTCGGAAGCGGTGCACTGCACTTCGGAGGCGTGGGTTTTAAACGAACAGCTGGAGGCGCTCGAGAGTTGACGAGGCCCACGCACGCATCGATGGAATGGTAGTTAGTAGAAGTGAACGACATCTCGTACCGAAGTTGAGAACGTGGGCGAAAGAAAATGTGAGGAGATCAGAGAGCAGAAATTGATAAAAAACAAACAAAAAAACACATGTTTTTCTTTCACCTAGGTTCGCAGGTTACGGAATGCAGATTATAACACCGCGTAGGTTGCACAAATTATCTTCTCCAATAAAGAAACTCTCAAATTTTGCGAGTACTCACATTTCTCTTTTCTCTTCTTATTCATTTCTGGAGTCTCCCCTGAAGAGTCCTCCGTCTTATTTTTCTGTATCACGTAGTACTTATAATCGATCTTTTCATGTTGGGATGTAAAGGGGTCTCTCTGGAAATAAAGTCTCGCTCATGTTTTTGTTTGTATTGGTGGTGGAAGGATTGGATGCAGGTGTTAGCCTTGGACTCCTAAGAACCAATACACCTCAACGGTACGCCAGGCCACACCACGTTACAATCTCTCCCTGGGTCCCTCGCCACTTCTTAGTCCAATACCCCCCTACTATTCGTTATAATATAGTCACCGAAGAGTAGCATAGCGTCCATGAAGTATACACAGGACATGGTAGGCGATTCTTTGTCCAGAATAAAAATCTTATGGGGTTTTTCCCTTTTTTTTTCCTTCCTCTTTCGTTTTTCCAAGCAAGGCAAATTTCCGAATTAGGGTTAAATAAAAATGAGAGAGTCAAACGAATCTGACATCAGAACCAACTTTGGTTCTTCGTCCATCTTTCTTTTTCTTTCCCACTTTTTTCTAACATTTATTTTTCTTCCTCCCCGAGACTTGTCCGCAGAGTTAGTAAGCGTGAAACCATTAGAATTATATATTCTGTGAGAAACGATATGTTGAAGTCGTGTATAATCCATGACGAGTTAGTGGAGTTTCGGTCACCGATTTGCATCGGGTAAGTTCGTTGCTTTTCCAACCAAGCTGAGTAAGGTTTTTTAACCGGCATCAAAACTAATCAGAATAAATAATAACGTTAATCTGTGACCTCGACGTTGAGCGTTTAACGCATTACGCTTATAGCGTTATGCCTTAGTAAGGTCTAAAGATAAATCCACGCCTCTCTCTCTCTTTTTTTTTTTACACTGATCCCTACAAACGCTACCGGTTTTACGTTTTACATTTACACTGTATCCACGAGAAACTTATGCCCTCCGATAAATTTCAAGTCGATTCGATTCGACGAGCAGATTTTCAAATTTGCAAAGCACATCTATGGCCGAGTCATGGAATTATTTCTGATGATATTTTTTCTTCTCACCATAGAGTTTACATGCAAGGGTGTATCTAGAAATGAAAAAAGTTTTTAATCTTCTTATACGAGTTCCGTTAGTTTGACTGACTTTATAACATATTTTAACGACAGGGTGTCTGTCCGCCATCCGAAGCGTATTTCTCAAGCTTCCAAAACTTCCGATCAAACCGTTTTCAAAGTACGACGCATTAACGACGTTGAAATAACGCGTTATGGAACGTTTATCTCATGATCTCATAGATTGCAGGTAACAACTTTCAGATTATAATACCTGTAGTGGTGGTGGTGGTAGTGGTGGTGGTGGTGGTGGTGCTGCTGTGGCTGCCGCTGCTGCTATTGCTGTTGCAGCAGGAGATTTCCAACTGCACAGGGTCTTCTCCCTGGGTATATCATGACGTCATCGAGCAACACGTGTCGCGGTAGGTGGAGAAAAGAGAGATACAAACAATGTAAGAGAAATAAGATAGAAAAAGATAGATATGAGAGGCTGCTAACGTACGAAGCGTGGCCCGGGATCAAGGACGGTTTTACTCGAAGCACTGCACTCCACTCCCTCTTCTTTTTCTTTCTTTTTTTTTTTTTTTTGCCCTCCCCCCACCCTTCCGTCAATCCTGATGCAGGGATAGTTTCCCCGTTGCCCGTGTGCCTCGTGCCTCTCCTATATCTGCACCTGAAGAGCGAGAGAAGAAGAAGAAGAAGAAGGAGAAGAAAAGAAGGAGAAAAAAAAAAGAACGGACCGAAAGAAAAAAGAGAAAATAAAAGGAGGAGGAGATAAGGAAGCAGATAGCCGAAGGCGCGTACGCTGGAAGAGCGAGAAAGGAGTATGTAAGGAATAATGCCGAAGAAATGAGATGAAGGAATATCGAGAGAGATGAGGAATACGTGTCTCAGCCTGCACGGGCCGGTACAAACACCTCAAGAAGTTCGAACCATAACATTACGAAAGACAACAACCGACCGGTCGGTTTTGTTGGTTGGTCGGTAGGTAGGTTGGTCGGTTCCAGGTGTACAGTACCCTCCACCCACCGTACAATCCTTCTTCACGCGTGATTATCTGCTCGGGCAACCGGTAGCCTGGGTCAAAGATGGTGAAAATTGACTCTTTGAAATACTTCTTCAATTTTTCATCGGATACAAATTTTCTAAGACAGTAGGTTGATGTAAACTATTGTAATGAGGAATCGACTTCTGTCGCTTCCTTTCCATTTTTATTTTTTCCCACTCAACGTTTCATTTTTTCTCTGCAATTGATTTCTCTTAGATCCATGACGATTAACGGTTTATAAACCTGCACACGCCGTACACACGTCTTGTGCAGAATCCTTATTGTGAAGTTAAAAAGAGAGGGGCAAAAAGGAGAAAAAGGAAAAGGAAGAGAGAAAAAAAAAAGGTATAGGTAGCAGGTATACCTGGACGACACGGTCGGCTGATTTCTTGGGGAGATGATGATGATGATTGAGGTGACCTTGGAGTCGGAGTGCAACAGCAGCAGCGGCAGGAGCAAGCACGATCATTTGCAATACAAGTATATAACGTATCCACATATATATTGAAAATGATAATTCGCACCACTGCGCAATTGCCGTTAAAACGACACCTACTATCAATCATCGATTCGTCGCGATAATCGATTTTTCAATTAAAAACGGTTGACCATGCACGTCGGGAGACGTCGAAAGAACTGTACAAATCACGAATGGATTCATATAGATTTATTTCTCGCAAAGAAATACGAGAAAAAAAACAGAAGATATAGAAAAGAAGACGAAGAAAAATAACGAACCAAGGATTTCGATCATTGCGGGCATCGAAGTCTCCGCAAGAACGATGTTATTATTATTACTATCATCATTCCGTGACAAAAAATATATGCCTGGAATCGATTATAAATGATTACAGTCAGGTGTATACAGTTAATTATAATCGATTATTTTTGCACCCTTGTTAACTGTTTGAGATTTAATTTTTTATTCTCAAATCGGGAGAAAAAACTATATAAAAAAATCACGTTCGTAATCTGGGTGTTTCTCTTATACAAATGATAAAATATCACTGAGCAATGTAAATGTGTTGTGTGGATATCTACAAGGTATACCAACACCGATATTACCAAGTCAAATAGAATATAGCGGCGTTGGAAGTAGTATAAAAATAAGAAGTAGAAAGAAAGGCAGAGAGAGAGAAAGAGAGAGCGAGAGAGAGAGAGAAAGAGGGAAAGAGACAGATAGAGAGAGAGAGGAGTTGAGACCGATGAGAAAGAGCGAAGAGGTCGAGGACCCGGTTTGCACAATTTTCAAGAATATTCACACCGCACTCTCGCGACTCCAAACGACGACCACTGAAGCTACGAGAGAGAAAAGAGGAGAAAATTCCCTTCAAACTTATTCGGAATTCTTTTCTCAAAAGTGGAAAAATTCGTAAACTGTATCGCAGGATATATTGCAGCCTGGACTACGAAACAGCGGCAATAATAAATGCATGATAACGTTATTCCCTACCTCTCCATATAATATCACCCGCGACCCGACCCAACAAACTCTTGAGAGAATAGAAGAACACTGCAAGATATTTATTCGCTTCTCCCTCCTTTTTACTCTATTTTCACCGTATCTTCTTCTTCTTCTTCTTCTTCTTCTTCTTCTTCCTCTTCCTCTGATATGTACAAATACGACTCACCGCGAGTTCCTCGACCTCCTCCTTCTATTGCATAAAATTTCTCCGGCACAATGTCAATTATTCGAATGAAACGATAAACAGAAATTAATGAACACCGCAAAAAAAGTCAAACTCAAACTCTCCGATGTCCCGACGGACTGAAAAGTGGAAAAACAAAAAAAATGAAATAAAATAATCTCAAGAAAATTTCTCTACGTCTTTCTCACAATCAATCGACAGCTATTATAATATCTGTTGTATATAAATCATTACAGTTCTTGTTGTGAATTGCAACACTATTCAATGTGCACTTTACAAAGCTAGCGAAGCAGTTTTCCGCTCCTTGGCCTTAATTAACATCAAACTTCACGTTATAACAAACCATATAAAGTTTATCGTGGCAAAATTGTATAACTTATGACGTTTCACTTTACATTCGGCAATGATTTGAATGAACAAAAAAAAGAAAAGAAAAGAAAAGAAAATTTAGCGTGAATCAAAAAATTCTTTCGTCAAACTGTTTGTGCGCGCGCGCATACGTGATTTTGAAAAACGTGAAAAATGGTCTCGAAAAAGCTACGGATAATATATAAACTAGATTAAAAATCGAATGATAAAAATTCTGATGAATTTTATCCAGCCGAAGTAGCAATCGATCTAATCTACGATTGTCTACGTGCATGTAAGGAAGGTACGTACGTGTCCCTGGATGAAAAATTGCCGAGTACGTATAGTAAGAGCGATAAATTTCAACCAAGATAGTAAATTACGAATTGGATATGAAATTTTCTAATACCGATAGAAACTAGGTAGCTGTATTACAGAAAACTAAAATATCATGGTTAGCAATTTTTAACGAGAAATATTTTAACTTTTCAATCGATCGATAAAATTACTTTCAAGTAACAACCTAAACGAGTAGTAACCGCTGCAGCAGTAGGAATACAAATATAACGCTATTAACGCATCCAGCACAATTATCATTTAAGATATAATTTCTAATGACATAAACCCGCTCTCGGGTACGAGTTTAACGTTATAACAATAACAATAACAATAATAATGATAATATTTCGACAACGTATGACACCCTAGCGACAACGATACCCGCGTTAGATCATTAACAATAATTATCATTGTACTATACAGCACGGTAACCAAAATACGGGTAGACTAGACAGAATGTTCATTGTTAATTACGACGTACCCGATACACATGTTCGTTGTCAAAAAAAAAAAAAAAAAAAAAAAAAAACACTGTGAAACAAATTGAAGGGAAAAAGAAACAAACGAAAAAAAAAATGGATAGATGGAGAGAGCGATATGAAAAAAAATGTGCGTTCAATTTATGCGATTTATAAATAGTCGGAAGGAGACATGAAGAAAGAAATAGAAAAAAAAAAAAAAAAACAAAAGAAAACGGTGTTGGATGTGAGGTGCCGTTGCAGGATGGGATTTACGTGATATGATTGTATAAATGTAATACATCTAACCGAGTAAGAATCCCAACGTATAAAGTGCAGCGTGCACCAACAAACCGGAACAATAACCTCGAATAAAATTAACATTTTTTTCTTTCTTTTTTCTTTTTTTTCTTCATAGTAACTTCGTACAGCAAACTATACGCAACGATTATTAGTATTTACATAAATGTATGTGGGTGTAACACATGTATCGATATTGTATGCGCATTGTATATGCAGATGATGCTATTTGCAAGTTTCTTGCCTTAACTATATAATAAACTATTTATGTACATAATATAATGACTTGGTGTTCGTTACCTGGGTAACTGCATTGTTTCTGATTTAATCTAGTCGAGTAATTTTAACCTTGGCCCAGATATAGAATTACAATTTATAATTTCATTATATCCTCAGGATAACGGGTGTAATAATAATAATGACGATAATAATAATATTAATTCACACGCGAACGGCGAATTTTTCGAAAGAAATTACTTTTCGAACGAAATTGATCGATCAGCGAAAGATTGAGGAGAACCAAAAAAAGAGAGAAAAAGAAAATTGAAAAATTATTACGCCTCGAGTCGTGCAGTGTGTCGAGTATATCTCATTGTCAACGTATATAACTTCCTTACTACCGAACCCAACCACCGGACTCTCTTAACTGCGGATCTCGCAATATTTTTTCCATTCTCTTTCCTTTTTTCATAATTCATTTCCATCCTCTCAACCGACTACCGGGCGCACCCCGATGGTACAAACGGCATACAAACGACTTAATTTTACTTCTTATAAAGTTGCGACATAGAATTTAATTCCTTTTTAGCTTTGTGTTTTTTTATTTTTAGTTTTTTGTTTTTTGTTTTTACCAATCGCGTGTATCGTATACCGACAGTGCTCTGAGGACATTTACAATAATTACGAACATCCCCTGATGTATTTTACTTCAACGGAAGCGTGAGAAAGAAAAGCGATTGTCATCGATGATGATCCTGTTTTTTTGCTTTCGTTTCGAAAAATTCTGATCTGCTGAGCTTTTTTTTTTCGTAGCTCAGAAATCATGTTTTTTCCCATGGGATATAGGAACACTATGATGCTGACATTTTGATAGTTCCGGTACAACTTTTGATTTCTTTTTATCACGATTTTTATTCGCTCACGAAATAATCGTCCAATCAAGATGAAAAAAAAAATTTTTTTGAAAATAAAAAAAAATTTCTGGATTGTAAATTAGGTTTTTACGATAATTCATTTTGTTCGACAATAGGAGCCTGATGAACCCCCTTCAGCGACACCTGAGACCCAAAAAAAAAAAGAAGAAAAAAAAAACAAATCAGTACCCGCGAAAAAAAAATTTACTAGGGGAAAAGGGGTTACTGTATAGCCTTATTCTTATTCTCAACGCTAAGTAGGTCGTCCGTATGATAATGCCCGGGCATTATTGGTAGAACGTTGAAGGGTTAAACGACGCCTTCGACCCTCCTAAGGGTCGTCAGATTCAACGGAACACCTGAGTCTTTGTTAGGGTTTAATTAATTGAGGGAAATACTACTGCGAGGACAATATAGTGTAACTCGACTAACACCCATTCCCAGGATAGATCACAGGGTAGCAGCACCTGATGCTAAAAAGTGAAAATTTTATCATTTATTGAATTCAATTTGAAAAAGAAAAACTCATATATTTGGTACAGTTTACTACTATCTTCTTTGTATTTAAAATCGTGAGCAAAGCGATTAACAAGCTCGTTCCGCGGTGCTGCTAATTGCACGTAAAGATCTCTCGAGCGTTAAAACATAATGACGAATGCACACATTATGTTATGATAAAGGTGCAATTCGTGAGTTAATTTTTCATTTATCCTCTCCGGTTGTTTAATTTCTCATTTCTCTTCAGCGATCCGCTTTATTTCGTCTGTAAATTCTGCTCGACGTAACAACGATCGAAGAACCGTAGGCGCCTGTATGGATCTGATTAACCAAAAAGTAGGGGGGAGTATTTTACGATCGTACGGGTACCAAAATCACTGACTGAGTGATAATAAAATAATCTAGGCCTTTCGAGTCATTAGGCCACTGCAGTATAAACCCCTCCCTCTCCCAACCTTACTTAGCAAAGTCCACTTAAGGTCGCCTCACCATTTCTGGGCACGAAAAAGCGAAGGACTAGAACCTACGATATCACCGAACAAAGGTCCGAGACTCACGAATGTCACGCGCAACTGAAACCACGAAACAGAATTTGAAAGAAAGAACATCTGTTGAGAAACGGTTTCCTCAAATTCGTTAGTTTCATTTCACGGAAACGTCGAATCAGAAGTGCGTGAATTTTACCGGGGTCAGATTTGATCCGGCTTTTGGTTAGCTTCCGTTCGTCACTCGGTACAAATGTGCGATGCAACACTTGTATGGCATACACCATAGAGCAGCCAACGGTGGTAACGTTCCATGGCGTATATACGCCGTTAAGTGGATCCAATCAACTCGGTGGCTGTTGTTGCTACTGCCAGTGTTGTTCATGTAGGTGGAGAATATGTACTAGAAAAGCATCGAGAGTACAGAGAGTACCAGTCGTAGAAGTAACATCGCCATCGTACAGATGACACAGTTATTTCTGTTACATGGTTTCGTACAACCGACGAATCGAGTTGTCCAATAGGAACGAGCTTCGGCTCTGTTTTTATTCATCTCTCATGATACAGTACTCTTCAAAAGTATCGATCAACGAATCGCCAATTCTTACAAACGCAATCTTTCGGACGGGCCGATAAAAATCAGACATACATTCTCCTCGATCGATAAGAATCGTTGCGGTTATTTTTGAAGCGACCATTCAGATCGGGGGAAAAAAAATGAAACGTTCGCATGGATCTTCTACGGTGTCTCATGGTTTATTCAGTTATTAAAATGTTGGGACAGCAGAAACTTTTGAGTGCTACTGTATAATGGTACTTTGGCGAAGAAGAGATAGCGGCAGTAGCGGGTGCGATGCACGCTCGGACTGTTTGCCATGGATGACCAAGTCATTCGAGAAAAGAGATGAGTCTCATGTATACGTACGACTAACCGGTAGGTAGGTGGGTATCTACCGACCATATAAACCAGTTTCTAACGCGTTGTTGATTCCACACAATTGGTTTACACGGAAATTGAAGCCAATTCCCGGAAATTAACCGACAGCTACGGAATACCCGAGAACTATCCGGAGGGTGTAACAGGAAGATCGATACTCTCAACGTCCATTGACAACGCGTATGAGTTTTCACAATAAATAGTGAGACCGGTTCGAAAAAGGTACTCAGATTTTGGAACCGATGAGTAGTTCGATTTCTGACTTCAGAATGCATGGGAATTTATAGAAACATTTATAACTTCATAGACACTCAATACCGACGCCGTTAGCTGTTGTTGTTTTGTTTATTTTATTTTCTAATCTATAGTGTTCGAGGTGCCAAAGACCCTTCAACACCGAATTCTCCATAGGAACAAAATGTCTTTGTCTCTCAGGAATAGTTCAACAAACGAAGAGAAGCCATAAACGATTCGAGCATTTAGTCCTAATGCGTTGGTACGTATAACTGAGCGATAACGATAATTACATTCCACAAAAATGTTATTTATAATAATAATATTCTTGACCCAAATAACTTGCACTTTCTATTAAAGTTTTCTAGATAGAAAATAGAAAAAAGAAAAAAAGGTACTTGACTACGAGAAATAGCGAAAAAGTTGAGTATAAAATCAATGGATTTTATTCATTCCCAAGTGTAATTGAAAGAAACGTTGATTTGTTTATGTCGTTCGCTTATCAGTTTATACATATAGGGTCGTCTCTCAGGTCAGGTTTAGATTGCAGGGTTAGGGGGGCCTCCATAAGTAATTCGGTTCCGGAATCGTCTGGCAATTTGTCTGAGCCTCGGGGACTGGCGTTTCAGTCTCGTTCGTTCTTGTTTTTTCTTTTTCCTTCCATTCTTTTTCCTCTTTTACTTTTTTGCTTTTACTTCCAGCTGCTGTTTTATCGAGATCAAATTGTTTGGGATAGCGTCTCCTAATCGCGGAAGGCCTCGGGCGGTGGGCTTCTTCTTCATGCCTCCGGAGTTTCGACGCTGAGCGAATTTACCCCGATTGAATTAACCTTCCCACCCCCGAATTTCTCCGCCTCCTCCTCCTGCCCTCGCAGGGTCTCGTAAACTTTTCTTTCTACCCCGCCTGCCTCGTGTCACGACGAAACGAAATGATCCGAACGAAAATGCGGAGAGATGAATAGAGTAGAATGTGCGATAGGGCGAAAATGTATGTGCTTCGGAAACTCTATTAGAAATTCAACTTCCCCTTTGCATATCTAATTAATTAAAAGAAAATGTATAAGATTCCTTTTCATCTTGGTACGTGAGTACGGGACGGAATCGATTGACCGAGTTATCGGGATTCGGAGAAGAAGAAGAAGAAGAAGAAGAAGATGTTGCAGAAGAACAAGAAGAACGTTGCAGTTTCACTGTTTAAGGTAGGGTAACCAGAAAACCGGTACGCAATATATATATAGGCATGTATGTACGTACGAGTTACTACTCTATAAACGCGTATATATTTCATTCCGGTTGACTCGTTGCTCGCTGTTGCTGGCTGTTTCTGTGCTACCAAAGAAACGATACGTTACTTTCATTCATTCATTCATTCATTGATTCCGCTCGCGCGTGCTCCGATCGATAGGTGCAGGTAACCGTACGTAGGAGTACAAACGTTAAGAAAAAAAAAAAAAAAAAAAAAAACAGACAAACGGAAAACAGCAAGAGCAAAAAAAAAACAAAAATGGAAATGAAACGTGTCGTCTGTCGTGTTGAAAAAAAAAATACTGTCTCCCCGTCTTGTTTTTCATCACAATCGTCGTCATCGTGATGATCCTTCGAACAGCGAATCCGAGAATAATTCATCGTCACATCTCGAGTCTTTCAAAGTCAAAGAAAACAGCTATCGTTTGAAATGTGCAGTTGTGAGAATTGTGACATAGGAGGATTGCCTTGGACTTATGCTGCACGGCTAACCGTCGTCCGATCTCAACATATGTATTACTGTGCATTAGGATTATACATTGTTCGTAATCGTCGAGAGTCATACGTGCGTATCGTTCGCGATGATCGAAAAGTACGTTGGGATTGAAATAAAAATTTTCGTTCGAAGAAAACCATTTTTTTTCTTTGTTTTTTTTTTTTTAATTATAGTTTCAAAACGGATGATTTATAGGGTACTATATGACATCGTTCATAATGTCTTTGGACAGTCGTTTAAATATGGTGTAGCAGCTCTACGGCATTGAGTAAGAGAGATTTTATGGGGTTTTAGTCTTCAGAAGATCTAAAGAAGTTGGAGAAAAAAGAAGGAGATTAACACGGGACCAACTCCTACGTAATACCATGCAATCATAACCTAGGTGGTTGTGTGTTAAGAGATATGAGAGACAACTTGGAATCTTCACTTTTCAAACAAACGAATACACGAGAAACAGGTCTCATGAAACAACTGGCTTCCGAAATGAACAGCTGTTTTAATCTTTTCAATTTTTTCTCCGTTCGAATTTTTTCAAATTTACAAATCCGCAGTCACATCTATGGTTGATTTCGCGCCAAATCATTTACCCTGACTTTGTTTGAAATTTTTCGCAATTTTCCCATCGATTACTTTGGAAGAACAGATTTTTTTCACGAGACTTTCCGTACACGCTTCGTTATGCATTCTCCGTTCAACAATTACTAGGATAAAACCCATAATATATTTATGGGTTTTTGCCGCTCGTCTGTATTAAGGGGAAAGCTGTTTTTCCACGTGCGTGAATGTAATAGCTTTGACTACACTTACCGCGCTGGTTGAGTTGGCGTATAATTTTTGTTCAGAGATCACATGAATTACACAAGTGTAATGTACATTACATTTACGCGTTAGTCACGTGGTAAGAACATCGCAATCGAGCTGGAATATTCACTCCTTATAATATCTGTTGCTACGTATTACGAAATTTCGTGCGATAAAACTTTAATAACTACATATAATAAGAATAATAAAAATAATTGTACCACGTATCGTACCAGAAATTATTTTTACCCACCAGAATCCTCGATTCACCTGAGAAGAGTACATGCATAGGTATTCGCATCAGGGGTTAATTTCGCACCAATTTTTTGCAATTTTTTTTTTTTTTTTTTTTTCCGACCACCCAAGCAGAGATTTTTTCATTCAAGGACATCGGTCGGGGACACCGGTTGGATTTGGCGGCAAAATTGGAAGCAAAAAAAAAAATTTGCCCAAACTACCGTTCCATGTCCAATTCATTTTTCAGGCTATTTATCCCGCATTTCCCGTTTGAAATTTTCCCAAAAAAAAAGGATAACGGATAATTGAATTGTAGACGGTAAAATTTTCGGTCCAATTTCAAAAGTTCAAAGTAAATTTACCGAATTGTATTGAAAAAAATTACGATAAATAGAGAGTGAAAAAAAGAAAAGAAACACGAAATGGGTAGCGTGTAAAAGTGACTTTGGAGCATGTAAATGGCGTACAATTTTAGTACCTTTTCATCTATTCGTAGTTACACAAAGTATTACTATAAGGTAAATATCTCGCATTCAGGTGGTGTTGGTATAATGGTTGAAAAGGTTCTTTAACTTTTCAACTTGGTAACTTCTTCGTAACATCTTGTATGTATTTATCGTGTGTACATGTATATTACTAATATATATACATATACATATCTGTACGGTAGGCAATCGTTTAAACCGTTAAGACGGTTGTAAAAGACTTAGTACGACCATAAGGACAAGGATTTGGCTTTGTAGGCAAAATATTTATGCCTTTAAGCGGACTGAAACCACCTCCTCCACCGTTACAAAAAAAGGAAAAAAGGGCATAAGAAGAATGTAAAATATCCACCGACCCCTGAGGTCTTCTTCAAAATACGCCGCCGATTCCGAAACGGATAAAAAAAAAAAATGTACAAAACAAAAAGTCGAACGAGAACAAAATTCGGAACGAAGCGTTACTTGCGCTGCGCCGCCAAGTTCTGATTCAAAATTCAAACATTGACGTATCTTCCGTGTCAAAAACGCGTTAGAATATTTTTCTTTTTTCGTTCATTTCATTTTTCATTTTACATATCAGTTTTTTTTTATTTTGGCCGGGAGGTCACAATCAATTTGAATTATCGTCTTCAAGGTGAATTAGAGAAGAGCGATATGGATTGAAAAATAGAAACGAAAAAAAGAAAAAAAAACACAAACTAAGACCGTGAAGTGTTGAACACTTGGTTGCATTAGGTCCGTTACGAACAACAAAGTGGTTACTTTCATAAACGTGTGTATAGACGGGAGTAAAAATCTTTCCATTGTTATTTAGTAACGACTAAAGTGTATAGATTGTTGCACGTCGTATAATATGGGTATGGTATGGCCACGCGCGGTTATATGCATAGTTAGTAATATTATAACCAAGACGAAAGAAACGACGCCTGAAGTTAACCGACACAATGACTTCTAACTAACTATTATACTGTCAAAGGATTTCACGCGCGTAGAAAATTTTCTTGCTTATCTTGCACCGCATATGCACTTGCATTACCCTAACATCACTGCTCGTTTGTTAACGAGTATAATCACATCGAAACGGTAAAAAAAAAAAAAAAAAATCACTCAAATTTTGAAATTTTGGAAATCAACGGAAAAGTACCATTGGAATATGGCGGAGCATGATTATAATACGGTGCACCAAAGAATATCGATGTTTGCCACGATTTTTACCATAAAAAATTTGATACGATCCCGGGTCGTGTATGATAATTTT
The DNA here is from genome assembly GCA_963978495.1 of Athalia circularis. NCBI lineage: Eukaryota > Metazoa > Arthropoda > Insecta > Hymenoptera > Athaliidae > Athalia > Athalia circularis. The sequence continues at coordinate 36,851,766 of OZ021698.1, read as the reverse complement.
TTTTTTTCGTTTTCTTTATTTTCTTCTTACGTTTTGCTTGATTTTCGTGGGTCAGATTATAGTTTTAATAGGAAACGTAATAGTGGGGTGCTTTGAGAACGTCCCCCCCGCCCCCCACCCCCCTCGTGTAATTTGATACGGATACGATCCAGTCCAGCCATCAACCACCGTAGCCAGTCGTCGCATCGACGACATAAATCCGTGAGGTCGTATCTCAGATCTATATACATATAATGTATATTATAATAATTCGACAACCGAAGACCTGTCCGTGTTTCCTCGTCTGGAAAATCAAATAAAATCTAGCCGCTCAGTATGCGTGTATAAGTAACGTGAGGTATAAGTTTCTGATATTATTCGTTCGCGTGCCGCCACAAACACAGATAGAAAAATAGTCGAAGATTGCAGCAGCCGCAAGCGTATATATGCGATGCGGGAAGCGGCAGTAGAATCAGTTTCCAAATAATGAATCGAAACGAATTCATCTTATAGGATTTAGTCGTCGTTCTTTAATCTACAACACGAACTCTTTCGGGCCGAACTATATTATCGTCATCATCATCATCATCATTCCCAGTTTAGAATTTCATCCAATTTCTATTTCTACATGGAGCTATGGTCTTCGTATATGGTTACCGAAGCTGGATAGGATAGATTCCTACAACTATGCTGACGCAGAATTTTCTTTTTTTTTTTTTCTCTTGTTCCCCCTTTTTTTCTTCTCCTTTTCCCTTCTTCTCATTTCTATTTCTTACTTTACTTTTTCTACTCTAGTTTTACTACCAGAAGGAGAAGAAGCAGTAGCGGTAGCGGCAGCAGCTTGTTTCCTTCTTCAATTTTTCTTCGTCCTCGATGTTTCAATGTCACGTGAAAAGCACGGGACATTTGTTGACTGACATCCAAATAGTCCAAATAGAAGAAGGAAGAAAAAGTGAAGGAGTGAAGAAAGAAAGAGAAAAAAAAAAAAAAAATTGCTCCATACGAGTTTATTCCTGTATCTCCGATCTCGATATATATCTTTTTCCACCCTCCGTACGAGCTCGTCATTGTTAGGGATGCTTTGCGCATTTGATTTTTAAATAAAATAAAATGAAAAAATTTATTTTATCTTTCAACTTATACGTGATTTTCGATGGTTGAATACCATTGATCCAAATTTTTGAGTTTATTTGTTTATTTATTTTCTTTTAGAGCGCATTAATTCTTAGAAAGTTTTGACTTATCGTTGCCATAAGCAGTCACTTCTTCTCCCTTCTGCCATATCTTCTTTGAAAACTATGGGGCCCCCATATTATACCGCATCCGCATGGTCTTTCAGAAGGATAAGGTAGGTTTATGTGTATAACCTGCGCATAGGTAGAAGTACTCCATGTCTTATACCCAATGGACATTATGTCCGCTTTTAGGTATCTGTCCGTTCGTCGTTTAGGCGCGTGACAAAAGATCGTCTTATTCCCAAAGCGAAATACGCGCTGTGACTGATTCCTCACGATCTATTTTAATTCGTCACGGTAGGTACTAAAGTTTTGGAAATATTTTGGCCTCTCCCCACTCCAAAAAAAAAAAAACAAAAAATACAAGTAACGAAGAAACCAAAAAGGTACAGAACTGACATGTCTCAATATTTTTTCTTTTTCTTATTCTCCACCCTCACTATTAGTAACAAACCTTTTCATAGTTTGAGTAAGACACATGGCGATCGGCACTTTCAAAGATCGTGGTACGGACAATGCGTGTTCTTTTTTTTTTAAATCTTTCTTTCATTAATAAGGTCAATATAAATTTTCCCACGATCGTCAAACGCGAAATTTAATTGAGTAGTAATAAGGTATGGAAATTTGATTCATTTCATTTTTTTTTTTTTTTTGTCTCGAGACCCTATTAAACAAACGTCTCTATGATTAACAAGACAATAATTAATTTTGTTAAACACAAAGAACCGGTAGTAGTTGTTACTATGTGTAGTAACAAGTTTTACTTGTCTTATTATCGCTGGATTGACAATAATTAACAGTTCCTTAAGTATCTGTCATTTACGGGTGAGGCAATTGTGAATAATTGCATGGTAGTTGGTCGTTATATACCGCACATTCAAGTTCGCGGTCAAAAGGGACGTCATGCAAACGACTCCCGTAGAAAACGCCATGTGTCAAGCTAGTGGGAACGCGAAGAAGACGAAGAATAAGAAGTTCGTTGAAAAAGAATTCGAATAATCGTTGTGAGCTTCCGGTTTAGAAAATAAACGGTTTGGCCAAAAACGTTTTTTGCAGAGAAATTTTTTCCAAAGTTTTCTCCAAAGATACAATCGTTTCGACAATTCTTTTTTTTTTGTTTTTTTAACCATTGTCTGAAAATCGACGATTTCATTAGCGGCTCATCGCATCGGATTTACCGATCCGTCGAATTGGATTTTTTGATGTAAAGTTATAAGCTGTCAGAATTTTATTCCCTACCAGCGACCGACCACTCGACAGTAGTGATCCGTGATCTAGATTTTTTTATTAACCGACATTTTCCGCGCCAATAAAACGCCCAGCATCCAGCAATCTTCTTAGAATCTTTGTGAAACATGCGGCTATGGAAGAAAAGAAGAAGTAGAAGAGGAAGAAGAGGGGGAAAAGAGGATCGTATTCAGTAGTAGTATCGCTTCCCTCGGAACGTTCCCTTCTTCAAATCACCCGTAGTCCTCATACTATGACGTTCCATGTAGCATGTGGTGCAGTGTGAGGAAAGGGGAGACGTTGGAAGAGACAGACGACGCCGCGAAGACATGTCACTTTCTCTTTTCCTCTCCCTTTATTTTCGTCATATCTTCTTCCTCTTCTTATTCTTATTCCTCTTCGTCACTCGTTCACTTCGAGGCAGTTCGTAGGGATATAAAACCTGATGGCCGATAAGAACCCACTAGGTAAGAAGAACGAACGCTGTTCGAGTTTGCCCCGTTGTCGTTCGAAGTCGTTCGCGACTGTATACGACACAAAGGCTGTGAGTGGTTTTCTGTTTTATTGGAACCACCGACACTCGCACGAAAAAGACGAGGACGAAAAACAAGAAGAAGAAGAAGAAGAAGACAAAAAAAAACAGGAGAAGGAATACACACCCCTCCCTCGATTCTTTCATCGAAGTAACTCGAAAGACCCATACTCTCAACTACCGGACGACGATGATGGCCTGACAATATGCGATATCCACATCGATTCCACTCTCACTCACTGAATTTTACTTCATAGACCCCACAGACGATAACGGCGGAGAAAAGGTTACCGGAATTATAACCGTATCATATTTTTCCAACGGGGGGGAGAAAAATTTCAGTATCATAGGGCGACCTTTTTTTCTCTTTCCTTTTCTTTTCTTCCTTCCATCATGTTCGTCGTATCCTTGAAATCCTCCGCGTTCTCGAACAGCTCAATTTTGCCAAGTATTTTCGAACGCGATAAAGAAAAAATTGTTTCTTCTTTTTTTCTTCTGGTTTTAAATTTAAGCGCCTCTGGTATGGGCCGATTTGGTTCAAAAAAGCGCGGTAGGTCGTTGGTTGGTGATTTTTTTTTAACTATTACGGACATCGTTTCCGTAACTATGAGTTTTGTCAACTCACCCTACCGGACAATTTGCACTCGAATTGTCGTTTAATTTTCGAGGGGGAGGAGGGGGGGAGGATCCCTTGATGATTTTCAAGGGTGAAGCGGAGTAATCATCCCCTTTGTTCTAATGCAGATCTTTGATAAGCATATCCGAAGCAGAGAAATGAGAAATACTACAGCTGTATAATAATGATGATAATCCAGGAAAGATATCACCGATAATACACCCGCCGCAAAAGTGGTGAAGGGTGGTTTTTGACCGGAATCTGAAGTACAGAAATATAGAAAGAGAGAGGGGTGGAGGGGATGGAAAGGCCCTTGATATTTATGCGTCGTAAAAGCGGCTCTGCCTGTACACATGGAGAGAAATGTATAGTAGGGGTGGGGAAGTCAAGCTCAAGGGTGAAACTGACCAGTGACCGGACATCGGTTTTCCATGGGGGAGATCAAAACGGTCAGCGGGCGCGGGTATCGTCGTTATTTTCGTACATTTAGTGGCGCACGACTACGAAAACGACAAGCGAAAGATATCAAAACTCTCTATTCCTCTCTTCTCTCTCTTTTTTTATGGGAAAACAAGTGACCGATTTCCTATCGAAGATAGAAAAGGGGAAATCCGATAGGAGAAGAGAAAATAGAGTGGGATGGAATAAATCGACGATTCGGTTCGAAAAAACCTTGAAAAACTTTCTCATTTTCGAATACGATGAAATAACATCGTCCCCATTCTCGTTAGAGCTTTTTAAACACTGTTCTTGTTCTTCGGATTTTACCGGGCCTGAAAATATCAAAATTTTAGTAGCGGTAAAATTTTCGATCGAGATCAGAAGACTTTGGATGACTGGCTGTTCCGGCGAGTGGCTTATCTTTTCTTTTTTTTTTTTTTTTTCAAGCTTTTGCTTGTACAACAATCGTTTATAAATGTGTGTAAACATTACGAACCTTTTTTCGGTTTTCAGAGAGTGGGATATTTCCTGAGGGACAGGTCCTCGATCTTTTCAGATCTGTCTAAACTAAACTCAGCTTTATTCGAAGTGGTATAGATTTTTTTTTACGAAGAAGAAACCGAACGAACCGAAACAACTTCACCAAAATACCAGATCACGATGATGATGCATGGCAAAGAAGCGAAAGGAAAACAGCCCCCAAATAAGGAATAAAATGTTTGATCAACTCTCGCGTTGCACATATGCCAAAGTAGATCCATTTGCCATGTACATTTTACCCATCGAATATTGACAAAGCTTCGAAAGCAAAAAGTAAAACAAAAAAAAAGGAACGAACCTCGCGTAAGAAAAAAGCGAATTGATAACAAACAAATCAGAAAACACATAGACACTGTTTTTTTTTTGTTTTTTTTTCTCTTACGTCATGCAGTTCAGTCAACTCTTGAAAAACCTCCCTCGATATTATTTTTTCTTATTAGGTCTTCTTTTCTATTTTTTTTTTTTCGTTCGTTTCAATTTTTCTCGCTCTCTTTAGAAGCTAGGGCTTAAATCTCTTTCGCAAAAAGCATTTAGCTATTTCTCTCCAAGTAAACGACCGTTCTCCCCAAAAAATACTGTACCTTACGTGCACTCGCTAAGCGAACATATTTTAAACAGATTTCTTTCCACTCGAGGTATATTTATGGGGATGGGGGTTTGGCATAGGGTGTACCGATGGGATACTGCAGCGATGCAACTCGCCACTTTAAATATACTCTCGCCTTGGTGCCAACCCAACATCGACGTATGCCTTTTTCTTGCTCGCAGATTCCTCTCCACCCTATGAAACTAGGTACTTGAGAACTGCCGGTTTCGTTTCTCTTTCTCTCTCTGAATTTAAAAGGTTTAAAAAGATTTCCCATGGGGTAAAAACGTACGCCGCGAGTCCAAAACTCACCCCTCCCAATAAATACGTCGAATGTCGAAGATCAAAACCCTAGCGGCCAACTTCAGATTTATTAGACGGGATATTCACGCTTGTTATATAAAGGGAGATGAAAATAAAAGCGAAGAGAGAATAAAATTCAGTCCGTTCTTTTTCTTTTTTTTATCCCTCCTTACCTTCGATTTTGTTTTTTTTTTCTTCTCGGATAGAATTTTGACAGGTCTAAAAAAAAACGAGAACTCGATGTCGTCTCTCTTGATACGTATTTATTATTCCGTATTAATATCGAAGAAGAGAAAAGAGGAGAAAGAAAGAAAAAAATATATGGAATTCATCGCACACGTGTATAAATAAGAAATAACGGGGGTGGTGAATTAAGAATTGAAAATTTGGAATCGAGAATTTTTTTTTTTCTAATAGAATTAATGCTTCTTTTCTCATATATGAGATGAGAGTAAAGATGGAGAACGCGCGTAAGATTTACTTTTCATCCTAAGAATATGTGATCAGGGTATTAGAGGTTCTGTATTATTAAGAGATGGAAACTCAAAGGGGAGTTGAAAGTCCTCGGGGGCCTAAGCATGGAGACGTTTTACGTTTTCTGATTTCAATGCCCCGGCATGATTTAAAATTCATCAGACCTCTTTAAGGGCTTATTTTTATGCTCGCGCTACCGGCTATTTAGACTCCCTCAAACCCCCCTCCTTCATTTTTATTTTTCATTTCATTTTCTTTACTCTCCTTTTTCCTTTCGTTGCCTTATTTTATTTATTTATTTTTCATTTTTTGCCATCACAAAACGTGGAGACGTCGTCATCTTCTGTGTAGGTGATCGAAATTAATTCCATTCTTTTTATTTTCCTTTCAATTCAAAAGTTTACTATTCAACAAAAATCTGTCTCTACATAAATTATGTACTTTTATTTTACATCTAACCCCCTAGAGAATTTCATCTCCTGTATTTATTTTATCTGAGTTGCTGGAATTCTTCATTTTTGTTTTTTTTTTAACCGTCATTTCTTTTTTCTGTTTCATTCTTTATTTTTTTTCGTTGCGGGTAGTGCTAAAGAAGCGAAGAAGTAAAAGATATTTAGGGAGATTCCATTAAGCGATATCACGGTGAAATTAGAACGCGGTACATTTGAGTCTGAATTTATAATACCGGTAGTGAGTTTTGCGATTCTATAGCGATTCTATAGTGCCACCATGGGACCCATATTCTTCTTATTCACTGAGCGAGAGTCGCACAATTCACCATACTTTTTCGCCTATATGTACGACAATTTCTCTTTAATTTTTTTTTCCCTTTTCTTTTATTTCTCTTTCTTCTTGTTTTTTTCTTTAATCCAGACAACAGCAAAATCTAGCAAGAGGGGCGACGACGCGTTCTGATTCTATAATTTCGAATCCACTTCGCTCTGAGCTACCCTTACAACTCCCCGAGAAAATAAAGAAGGAAAAATACAAAACGCAATTAAATGGATCAACCGAATTGAGTCCGACTTAGCACCGGAAAAATTAGATTCACCGTTTCATGTTCTCGAAAATTATCGGAAGTCCGGAGCATTTTGTTCGATCGATTCCATCAGAAACGTCGAAATTACATAACTAGACGAGTGAAGCGAGTCGGTAATTTTTTGTTTTCCTATCTCCGTGTCTCTATTGGGTCAGAAGTTGCGTCCGATTTCGTTGATCGTTCATAATTCCCTATAATCCGATGTGTAGTGGGATTGGTTGTATGGGTGGTGGTTTTCGGGTAACGGTGCAAGGGGTATGAGGCACGAAGGTTTAGTAGTTCGAGTCAATATTGAATGCCTTCCACCGGGCGTTTGTCCGCACGGCGTGCCCGTGGTTTAGCCGCGGATAGAGAATCGGGAGTACTGGAGAGAGGGGGCCGAAGGGAGAAGGGAGAAGGGCGGAGGGAGTGGTGGTATGAATGGGGTTGAGGGGCGGGTGTGTATATGGTTGTGCATTAGTGGGACTATTGTGCTCCACGTTAGTTCCCCTCGCATCCATATTACTCGGTTTGGTACCCGTCGCAGCGGCATCGGTAGCGGCAGTAGCAGTGGCAGTAGCAATGGCAATGGCAATAGCAATAGAGAGGCGGCAGTCTCTGTCTCTCAGTTTCCCTCCACCCTCGATCTATCTATCCGTCCATCGATCCTTCCTCGGTCCGTCTATATGCATACCGCCATAACGAGTACATCCACCCTGGCAAAATCATCCTCAACCCACTCCCTCTGTTTTCCACCCTGAAATAATTTCCCCTGTACACACGTTTGTCCCTCAACGTGACCGACGTCACCTTTCACGAACGCCTCGAGTCTCTTCCTCCTATCCTCGTCCTCGTCATTCTCCACATTCAATTTCAACGTCAAACTCAGCATACCCCACTGGATAAACCGTCTTGGAGCATCGATCGTTCGGAAACAACAATATCAAACCAAGAGGAGTCTGCGATTGGACCATCAATTAACTCCAACGGTGGAGACAATCTCAGCGCTCACTTATCGAGTCCTGATTCGACTTTTTAATTCGTCGCACAATGTTACCATCAATTTACTGGCTTGCGGTTTTGGTTTGGTCGGTTTTAGTCCGTGGGTTCCGAACGCCGATGTACACAGATATACAGTCGAGTTAAATTTCAGTTATCGGTGTCGGTTTTGAATATAGTTATATACATATAAACCTGCATCGGACAATGGCTCGTCACAGGACGAAACCCAATGACGTACCATACCATACCTCCAGTTACTGTTTGGCTGGTAATTATTCCAACATACTGTAGAGTATACTCAAAGATATATGTGTATATACGTTGTACATAGTCGAACTAGTTAGCCCCGGCATCAGTCGACGTCACCGGCATAATGTTTAGCATAGCTTGTCGCAATATGTTACCTTATGGGTGGGAGAATCACATCGGAACTGCACAACCAACACCAACTATATACCGTACACCAAACACCACCGGTAGTAGCTATCTCAACGAATTTCTCTCGCGAATACGTCCACTAAAACCATACCAAAATCGTATGGTATGCATAGGAAATTTCACCGACACGAATCCGTGAGAAACCGATATACAGATACCACGTGCACGTACATTCACTCATATATACGCGACACTTTACCATCAATGCGCGGAGTGCGTGAGCCTGTCAACGTATGGTAATCACTCTAATAGGACGTACACATTGTGCCAAGTATCAAGTTTAGGCCAATATTCATGCCGCCTCCCTGTCCCATCAGAGAACCTAGTCCGGGCTACCCGGTGATTAAATTTCCTAGAGAAACTAACAAGTCTCGATCGATTTCGAACAACCCTCCGGCATACGTACGTCATAATTTTTGTCATTTTTCTCTCTTTGCCATTTCTTTTTTTCTCCTCTCTTCCATTCGGACAATTTTTACATTCATAGTACGTACGGGTTCGCGTACACCACGTATGGGATCATCGGATGTGGTTATGCAGGATTTTCGAACACTAAAACTTTCATACAGACACGTGTGGAATGTCTACGGATGTGTCGATGCGAGGTGTACGTGTGGATGTGTAAATATATCTGCATTGCGAATGTGACACGACGATGCATTCGAACAGAGGCAATGGTCGGTGATCGCGGAGGGTATGGAGAGCAACAGCGGCAGCATCACGTCCATATCGGACGCGATGTGGTTCTGTATCAGTATGGCCCATTGGGTTCGAGTACGGCCAATATCGCGTTGTCCTGATTCGGATCCCCGATATACAACCAATCCTGATCCCGCTCCTCATAGTCGCTTTACGACGCTATCCCTACGTCCCTACATACGTCTGTTACGAACATAGTGCGCGGTGTATGCCACCGGTAGGTTACTATCTGTATAGACCAAGCGGAGAATGGGAACGCGTCAGGAAACCCAAAACCACCGGCACACCGATGTACAAATTCTCTCGGATACCCGATAACACATACGTTAGTGTTACCATCCAGATGAATTGAATCAATCATCATTTCATTAAGACCGACGATGATTAGTTTGGACAATTTCATAAGTCAAGTGCTTTCAATGAATAAATCAATCGATCAATCACTGCGTCGATTCATTTCATCTCCGTTGTTTGTTTTTTTCTTTTCCATTCACACTATGACGAATAGCACATGCAACAGTTTATGAAATGTTTCACTGGTCGAAGTCGACCGATTGTTCTAAACATCGAATGCAAGTGCAGACAGAGAGAGAGAGAGAGAGAGAGGGGGGGGGGGGGGGGGATAGAGCGAGAGTGATGTTAGGTGCAGGAAGAACATCGCGAGTCGTTTGGATAGGTGGTTTTAGTATATGGGAAACGGATGGATAGAGATGGAGAAACTAACGCAATTCATGCATTGGCATGCTTCCCGCGTCGTCTACTAGCATTGTCACATTGTGCCAACTGCTAATACGCTAAAAGCCTATCTATGTTGAGATCTGCGGGTCGAATATTGTCGCTGGTTTAGTCAGCAGCAATAGCAGCAACCAGCCAACCAACCACCCTTTCCCGCTCTCTACACTCTATAACGAGGTTACGCCGACAGACAATTGTTATACAATTGTCAATTACCATTTATCGTATATTCTAGTTAGACACACACAGAGACTTCGAATCGCACGTACGATGGATACGTGTGGAAGAAAAAAATTAAGAAAACTTTCACAATTGGATAATTAAAAAGAAAAAATAATAAAATAAAAGAAATAAATAACTATTTCTATAATTCATCGTCATACTTATATTTATCTGTGGAGAAGAAGGAAAAAAAAGAAGTCCGTTTTGATTGACCTCGTCAAATACATACGTGAAGATCGTTTGTAAAAACTGTCATTCCGTGATCCAGATTACGATCGTATGATTACGTCCGGTTAACCAACTTTATACTACTCGTGAACTGCTGACGGTATGAGGAGGGAAGAGAAAAAAAAAAACTTGGCCGATTGCTAATGATAATGAAAATAAGAAGAAGAAATATATATGTAGAGAGTACGAGAGAAAGAAAATAAAAACGGAACAAACAAACAACAACTTCGCGTTTCTTGATGAGATAATCATTCCTGTCGTATTACGTAACTGCAGGTTTATTATACTCCTTTATAAATCCATTGATAGATTGCGGAATGAACGGTAAAGTCTGTAGAGTTAGAAGGATAAAAAAACAAACGAGAAGGAAAAAAAAAAAGAAAAAATAAGAGAAACTCATACGTGAGTCGTAATGTGATTAAATAAAGATTGCGGTTTGTGCATATATTTATATAGTACGTAGTATGGTACACATATAAAACATAGCGAGAGTTAATAACCGCCTGAGAAGAACAGTAATCAGTTGTGCGGTAGTTATTAGAAATATAAATACAAACATTACCGTAGAGCATTCAATGACGATATTATACTATCGATGTATAAAAAATACTCGCGACATCATCGGATAAAATCTGATTGGTGAACTCCCCATTCATTCTCTCAAGTGCTAATAAATTTCAAGTACATACACCACGTATATAGATCTAAATACATAAAACTTTTCAAGCAAATCCATCATAGAAGGGAAGGAAATGGTATGCGGTTTTGGTCTACCGATTTTACGAATATGCTTCTCGCCCTTCTTAAATCCATTATATTATACCACGTGACTATCTCCGCTTCCGGAAAAATCAGAACTTCGCTAATAAATACAAAGATAATGACGGAAAACTGTAAAACAATTTTTATCGTATCGAGTATTAATTTCGATCAATCGAAATCGAACTTCATTTTCTCTTTCATTTCGTTTCTTTTCTTTCCTCTTTTTGTTGTTCTTTTTTTTGTTTTATTTTTATCATCCTTTTGAATTTCCTCCCTCAGGTTTTCTTCCCCTTCCCATTTTGTTCTTCTTTATTTTCTCCCTGCTCGTGATAGCCTGACAAACTCGTGTTTTATCGTATTATTTATTAGCGTGTATATGCCATAGGGGGGTTGGTTGGTTGGTTGGTTTGGTCATAAGATGGAAGATCCGTAGAATAAGTCCCCGCGGCCGCGCCTGGTTTTTCCTACTGTTGGAAAGATTTTCTCCCGTAAGTCTCGTCAGTACCTACCTAACACACTGGTATAGAAAATCGTTGCTATAGGGTTGTTCGGTTATTGATGGATTCCGCCCTTATGAAATATCTTCCGAGTCTCTAAGAATTTATTGTGTGCCATTCGCTTCTGTTTTATCTCGTATTGTACCATTTTCTCGACCTTATAAAACCCGGACACTGTCAACGGTTATCGCGATAAACTCAAAAGAACTTATTTCCAAAAGCCAAAACCACCCCAACTCGCAAGCATTCATTCAACGTTCGGCAAATCCAAATCCAAAAAAAAACCTAGAATTAAACAAAGCTTTTCAAAATCGTATCGCCTTTACGATTCCATTCTAATCAAAGTGACAGTGACCTACCCGAGGAGGATGTTTTTTCCGGTACGGAAGCCTTAAAAAAAAAAAAAAAAAAATGGAAGGTAAAACTTTTGGAGTTTATACGGGAGCTTTTAGCTCACTCAAGTTAACAATAAGTCGAGGCATTAAAAAAATCGTCTCACACTCCGTCAGGTGCTCGTTCGGTTGAAATAATTCAACCCCTGCATCGAGAGCACCTTATCCCCCGATTATTACGCGTCTCCGTATCTCCCTCTGAATACTATTTTTTTTTGTCCGCCACTTTTATTTTCTCTTTTCAAAGAAAGAACGGATTTTTTTTTTGTTTATCTCGAAAAATTCGCACGGATATTTGATAACGCGTAAGTTTTTTTTTTTTTTTTCCCGTTCTTTTTGTTCTCGCAATAGGAGAAGTATAGGTATGTGTGTAGCGTAGTCGTTGCATTTTCAGGATAATATTCTCGTCGATTTAACGGTTGGTGTTTTAACGAGTTCAGCAGGTTTTAGTAACATAAAATTTGAGTATATGACTCGCGGAGTATGGATGGCGGGGGTTTGAGTTTTGTATCATCGAGTTACATCTAATCATCATAACCCCTTGTTCGACAAACGTATTTCTCCTTGGTGCCGCATGGCTACCAACGGACCGACCGACCAACCAACCAACCGACCAACCTACGATTGTAAAAGTTTAATATCTACGCTTTACGATTTCGCATGACACATCCGCCCACAACCTCCCTTTTATCTCCCTTTCTCTTATCCAGTCGCACGTACAAAAAGTTGTAATATTATTTTACATCATATATACGTAGAGAAAATCGGCGACTTTGACTGGAGCCATAAATAGAGATTTTCTAATCTGGACAGATAGATGAAAAGAGAGGCGTCGAAAGTGCGAATAAAATAAAAAATCACACCAGAAACGTGGTGAAAAAATATTTTACCATCATTTCCACACGTATTCTGATAGAAACGAAAAACCAAAAAAAAACTAATAATAAAAAAAAAACGAATGTTACACGGTGAGTTTTATTAGAGTGTCTTGGTCAAGCAGCTATACTATAGGTGTAAGATTACGTCCTTATCGCAGTCAACTTTGGCCCGGATGACCGGAACGACCCTTCAACCCTCGGTAGTAGAAAAGAAAGAAGGAAAAAAATAAGACAAAGCAAAAAAAAAGAAGAGGAAAAAGAAAAAGGGATGAATCGAGGGGTGGCGAGTATTCTCTTTCGGTTATTTGTGTCGTGTCGTCGTCTCTTCGATTGCTCGGACTCTCCCTATATCAACCATTTCCCGAACGTGAAATCTTTCCCCACCCCCCCTTCGACCCGACGAAACCTCCCCAGCGTTGACCCAATTTCCCCTCAATTTACCCTCGTAAATAAATGAACAGGCAAACATTAAATGTATCAAGACATTTATTTGATCAAGGGGGAGCCGACAAGCACCCCGAACGAGCTGTGAGAACGAAAATAACGCTAAGAATTTATATATTTTTTTGTTTCTACGGTTTTTCTTTTTGTTTTTTTTTTGTCCTCTCTTCTTCCGTTGAACAAAATTAAAACTGAATACCATAACTCTATTTTTTGCATTCGGTATTTTTCTTTCATATTCAAAAATTCGAATGTGGCACGGCTGATCACATGCGTTCAATTCGAAACCCCCATAAGACACCGCAATTAAAATACCTTTAAAGAAACTCTTACGCGTCGCTGTATACCTCTTCTCTATTTTTTACTCCACCCTTTTTTTTTTTCTTTTTCTATTTGAATAATTCAACAAATCATTAGAGCGCGTCGTAGCGATGTTGAATCCTCAAAGTAACCCCTCAACAACCCTCAAAACTCCTATGTAACCCCTTTGGTTACAATTTACACCATACAATGTGCACACCTAGTCACGTTTGCATGCCTATACGTGTGTATGAGGCATGTTCACATCTAGCCCACTGCCCCAGTGCCCCACCACTTTAGAAAAAAAAAAGAGAAAAAAAAACAAAAACTGAGTAACAAGAAAAAAAGCACCATTTCTTTCTTCACCTGTTTTCGAGAAACTTTTTCTCTTCTTCCCATTCAAAATAACCAGCCATGACACGAGAGTAGGTGTATTTCGTGTGGAGAGAGACGGAGGATTAAAAAATAAATAAATAAAATACGGAAACGAAAGAAGAAGGAAAAAAAAATTGAATTAACCACCCCGTAATTTCCCCTTTTCCTTCTTACGTGTTTTTTTTTTTCAACCCTTCAGCTGTTTTTATTTCAAGGGTTGGTTTCGGTGTCGGTTTGTAATTCCTGGGTTGCCCCGTCATAGTGAAAAAGTTTCTTGCTTGAAAGGCGACCACGTTTGACACCCATATCATCTCATCGTCATGCATGCGCGAATTTTGTAGTACCATCTCTAATACATATGCACACTTGTGAGAGGAAGAACGACGGAGTTTGGTAGGGGAAAGTAGGGTGTAAATAATGAACGTGCTGAGTCTCTAAGCAAAATGAGGGAAAACGAGGGGATGAAGAGGACGGAGAAGAATAAGAAAAAGTAGAATGAAAATATAAAAAAGAAAAAAAAGGGAAACAAAAAAAACGAAAAAAGAAAAAGAAAAAGGAGATGAAGGGGTCGCGAGAGGCAGAGCATATCACGTCTCACTAGGTCAATATCTTTCTTAACCAGAGAGATACGTAGCGGTGAAAAGGAGAAGTGAAGGAGAGAAGTAAGGGTGAGTGGGGACGGGGGTGGGGGTGGAACGTTGACAAACACGTGTACATACGTACGGCGCATAGGAGGTACCCCCGAGAGTTTTATATGAGGTTCAAGATTCACCCTCACTCTCGGTTGCTCTTCCCTCTTTTCTCCTTATACCGTGCGCGCCCCTTATACCTAAAAATTAATTGGTTCTCTACCAACCAGTTGAGCAGGGAATGACACGGAAATCTCCATCCCTCCCCCTCGAGCCCCTCATTTAGTTGCGCTGCGCCCATGCTTGACACGGTGAAATAAAGGAAAAAACATCAAGTGAAAAGGTAAAAGAAGCAACGAGAAGAAAAAACAAAAAGTTAAAGACAACTCTTCGATCTCCGAAACAAGGAGAATTTTTTACATCCCTTCATTCGGTTTTTTCCTCTCCTCGAATCTAATCATTGCGCACTTTGGAGAGTAGGTAATTATACGGATAATTGAAATGTGAGAAAAGACGCGGATCAAAATTTGGAAAAAAAATTTTTCTTTCTCATCTTCGAAAGCTCCACATCTGGACAGAGTCAAGAGAACGACGAGCGTAACTTGGGGGGGAAAAAAAAAAGTGCAAGAAAGAAACCATATATTTTCGCTCAACTTCAACCCCACTCAAAAATATCGAGTAAAACTCTCGAGAAAAGTTGCCTCTTCTTCCGTTATCGCTAATTTAAATATCCTCTCCTATCCCCCGTTATATACACGTAGATAAATCTATCCGATCTTTTTTCGTAAAATTTATCGTTACATTTTGCCGCTTTAGCATCGAACGGATGTTTTATTTAGCAGTTCTTTCGCACCCCCACATTTACTATATAAAGTTTCCACTTCTTTTTCTTTACGTATTTTCGATACTCATTTGAATAGAAAATAGTCGCTTCTCTAGCTACAAGTATCTCTGCATGTATGGTAAATACGATTGTCGTATATAAATACCATACTTTTCATTTACATATGTGATCATATGGGATGTACAACACGTTCCCTATATATTCATAGTATCTTTTTTTCCTTTTCTTCGTCCTCTCCTCCTTCTGATTCTTCTTCTTATTTTTGCACCCCGGTATATTAGGAACTCATGAATAAAATATAATCCGCTAATGCCTTCGGCGGATTCGAACCACCAGGAAAATTCTGTCGTTCTCGTTTTTCTTCGTAATACTCCGAGTTTTTCCTATACACTTCGTACGGCTACGTAGTATAGATATATATACAAACTATACTTCATCTGCACTAGGAAAAGATGTTACGGAAAGCAAAAAAGCAAGAGAAAATAAAGAAAAAAAAAAAAGAAGAAGAAAAAAAAATGAACGATTGTGTTGACTGGAAAAATGGGGTAGGAAAAACGGGAAAACATCCGTAAATAACAGCCCAAGCTATACCAAAATATATAACTACATTTAGTATATATAGGAATGTATACTATACACGAAGAATGAAGGATCTACACTACAGATTTTCTATCACTCATTTTTTTTTTCTCTTGTTTCTTTACCCTGAAAAAATTCTTTCTTGATCCGTGTCTCAAAATTCCTGTCCTACGGATGTAGCAAAAATTATCAACAGTTCAGGTTTAATTTTCACCCCAAAAATCAATTACATACGAAACGTTGAAAAAAAATTTACTGCATCGTTCGGATAAAAAGTGAAAATTTTTTCTTCCGGTGAAATTCATCGAAAGTAATGAAAAATAAAGCAGAGAGACAGAAGGAAGAGACAAAAGGAGAAAAATAAAAGAAGAAATCAGGGAATTTACATTTTGGCATTGTTATGATTATTCGCAAAGTAGGTAGTTAAAGAAGGGACCCGTTTCGGTGCCATTTTCCATTCCGTTTCCCTCACTAAGCGAAATATTCGTATACACGTACAGGTATACACGTATATACGTGCAATATATAATGGGTAGTTGTCTCGTCTAAATTTTCTATCCGGGTATTCCTTATTCCAGGGGCTTCCGGAAGTCACGAGCCAACCGGAAACGAGATGCTATTTGCATTCGCGGTTATAAAGAACGCGTCTCTACGTTACTTTGGCTATGTATACGTATATACCATACCCTGGAACGATCAGCACCCTTCGATGCAAGAGAATGAAAAAATGAGAAAATCAAACAAAAAAAAGAAAAAAGAAATGTATCTGCATATTTTTTTCTGAATGGACCAAGATTTTATCGACGAATCTTTTCGCTGTATTCAGAAAGAAGAATCTGAACTCGATGTGATGTAATTATTAATAATCGTTCGAGATTGTGAATGGGAGAAAGTAGGAGAAAGAGAAGAAAAAAAAATGGAATGAAGAATCAGTCGAATAAAAACCATAACTATAAATGGATAATATCATATTATTATTTTTTTCACTTAAAAACGGGAAATAATCTGATTTTTTATTTTCTTCTTCTCATACTTTGGGGAGCTTATGGTGTTTAAGTATAAAGTTTAAGTGAAGGTGCAGGCTGTCGTTTTCTCTATTGTTATAGGTATAAACCACATAACTACAGGGGAAAGGAAGGTCGTATTCCGATTTCTTTTTTTTTTCTTCGTTCTTTTCTTCTTTTTTTTTTCTTCCATTTTATATTTACAGAAACCTATATAAAAACCTCCCTTACGCAGAGTGCAATTTCTCTGTAGCTTTATCTTTATATGTAACTATATAGTTATGTGCGTATATGTATACACATCGGGTACCTATATACCTATATATTTTTTCTTCTTCTTCTTCTTCTTCTCTTTCCTTTCTCTTTTCACCCACAAAACCATATCACCAACTGTACTTCTGCGGTTTTAGAAGCTAATTTCCTTTTCACATTCGATTTCACGTCCGCCCGTTTTCTATATAACGTTTTCCTCAAGTTCTCAACACCCAATAGCGTCAACGCGGCAATAAGTTATTCTCTTTTATACGGCCTTCTTTTTTTATTCTACCCTCCAACCCCCTTTTTCCTTTTATACCTCGCAGCGCGATTTTCTTCTATTCTATTCTTTATCTTCTTTTTCTGTTTCTTTTTTCAAACGTTCATACCAAAATTTGGATTTCCTTTGATAATATCACACATGATGGTGCAGTGTATGTTCGTGTTTCCAATTTCTCAAACTTTCTTTTTTCTTGTAACGAAAGAAGAGAAAAAAAAATTACATCGAAAATTAAGGGTCAAATAAATGGCACGCATACAAGCTGGTGATATTGCAACGGGGGTAGAGAAATATTAAATATTAATTTATCGTCACGCAGTTTTGCGGTTTATTTATTTTATTATTTTCTTCTTTTAGGTTTTTTTTTTATTTTTGTTTTTTTTACGACGTAAACCAGAATCACTATTTTTTTTTTCTCGATATAACAGTAAAATATCATAAGAAACAGAAGATGAAGAAAAAGACGCGAAGAGTGAGGAAGAGGAGGAAAATCTCATAGGGGTAAAAAGTGGAAAGAGAATAAAAAGAAGAAATGAAATCTGAAAATCGCAGATGCTGTGAGTGACGGAAACCCATAAGAGATATATATATGTATAAAAATGGGGAGAGAAATAAATATAAATATCGTAAAATATGGGAAATAAATGCAAACAATTCGGCCATTCGGTACAGAACTAATAAAATGAGAAGAAGGAGAAGGAACAGAATCAACCCCCCTGCATTTTCATGCTAAAGGTTTTGGTTAAGAACGCGCCGTTTCGTTCCCCTTTTACCGCAAGGGATTCAGAGAGAAAGAGCCCACGAAGAAAAAAAAAAAAAAAAATGGAACGAATGTTGGTCTATATAATAATATTATATTATTATATATATGTGCAGAAAAACTGTTAAACGGACTACCGAGTTAACGTTGGAACACTAAACGGGGGTTGGTTTTCTTTTCGATTCCTCTTTTTTCTTTAGCTGCAGTTGCACACCCACAAAAACTATAAAAAAACCAAAAAAAAAAAAACTGCCTAGCAATTGAAGGACCCCTCTCTCCTCCCCCTGCACGTTATTATTTTTCGGTTTATTGGTCGGTATGGAATATTACAGCAGAAGGTGGCACGTAACCAAGCGTTACTTCCCATAAAAAAAAAATAAAAAAAAGAAGAAGTAAACGTAGGAAGAAAAAAAGGAATGATAAACCGGAAAGCTACGATTCAACATTCAATTTTATGTATACGTATTACATTCCATATACTATACCAAAATCCAACCCTGGATATAATTTTCAGGGGGTTGAAAAAGAAAAAAGATCAGATGTAAAAACTGATCGATCCGAAAGAGAATACTTCATTTACCAACCCTCAATTTTTCGCACTATATTTCGTATGTTATTCGCGAATCGCGGATCACCGGTGAAGATAAGAAAAAATAAAAAAAGGAGAAGAAAAATAGAAAACTATTCGAGCGAAGAAATTCTAAAAATCTTCACTAGCGTCACAACGAAATGTATGAAGCGTAAGTTTTTTGAGTCTACAACTGCACACCCGACGGTACATTGTACAGTGTGAAGTGAGTCACAGACTGCGGATGATCGAGTCTTCCAGTTCAGGAATAAGAATAACAACAACAACAATAATAATAATAATAATAACAACACATTGAAACGTATATAAATATATTGGCATCAGTCTTGTTACCATATAATATAACCCCAATGGGTGGCTGCCGCAGAAGCAACTTTTTGGACATTAAATAAAGAAATATAGCCGCCTGTTAAGTCTCACATACTCAATGCAAGGTTCGCCTACCGTGTAGTAAATTTTTAGGTGGTGCAACAACTGGATGGCACCTTTTTTTTTGTTTTATTTTTCTTCATTCCTTTTTTGTCTTTTGTGGTTAAGTAGTTATACGCCTATGTGTATATTACACGTGTCTATACGTATGCAAGAGAAAGAAAAATTGAAAAAAAAAAATCGAGTCGAAGCTGACGTATTTCTTTACGAGACAGTGATTTATTTTATTAGACATACATACCTACCTACCTATATATACATAATACGTATAACAGGAAGATAGTTTAGTTTTCTTCGAAGCTCGCGCACCCAATATATGTATATTCGATAATCTTCGACCGCGGAGTATGAAAAAAGAATAAAGTAAAAGAAAAAAAAACGAAACGAAACAAAAAAAATCGTAATATAACCACAAAACAATAGCATTCAACGAGATGGAGTGAAAAAAAAGAAGAAAAACTAAAAAATTGAAAAAAAAACAGATAGAGGGTTGGTGGTAATTCTTTTGATACGAGGATTTGGTTTTTCTCCTTCTTCTCCGTCCTTCTTTTTTTCTTTTCATTTTTCTTTCTTTTCCCTTTAATTTGTCTCGTTCCTCTCCAGTTATTCTTCTTCCCGCGCCCGTACTCTCTTCTATATCATGGTACGCCACGACTCGAGTTTTTCCTCGAGTGCGAAAAGCTCGTCACCCTTACATCGTACTGCTACATACATACCCTCTTATACACTCTATACACAGGTACTCCGCGTCAACTCTTTCGCAGATTTTTTATTTCATTTCGTTTTGTTGCTTTTTTTTCATCCCTTTGTTTTTCGATGCCTGTAACGTAGAGTCTGGAAAAACTTTATCCCAAAAATACGTTCATGAATTTTCTCGCTTTCGTTATAGATTTTTACAAAAAAAAAAAACAAAAACAAAAATTAGGATATCCTTCCTCTTTTTTTTTTATTCGCTCGTTCTTTGGAGGAACAAAATAAAACAAAAAACGGAAAAAGAAAGAAAAAGTAATTAACACGTTGCGAGCGGGGGGTAAGGAGAAAAAAAAAAAAGAACGAACCGCGAAAAAGTAGTTTCGCGATGAGACTACGTCGAAGCGCAAAATACGAATACTTATGTATACGTATATAGAAAAAGCCAAATAAAAAACAGAGAAAGAATACAAAAAAAAAGTATGGCGGGTGACGAGGGGGGGGGGGGGGGCAGGAAGGGATGAAAGAAAATACGAGCGAGAAGACGTTGGAAAATATTAGAATCGTGTACCGACATACCTTATACTATAGTATACCGAATATGAAAACTCGCTGCAGACGGGCCTTGAAAATTCCAAAGGGGATGAGGAATAACAACACCACGCGATTATATTCAACCTCCCCGAAACACGTTGCGCGACGCCTCGTGGAATAAAAATGTTTTTAAAAACACCCCGTTTTTCCCACCCCTATATAAAATGCATACATACACATAATACGTATACACCTATAGATATACGTATATATCGTCGCATATCGCAACGACACCCACAGCAACAGCTGCAACACCCAAGAAAAATTTCACTCCTCAACTGAACCGAGCTGAGCACTTATATTTACTACCTTCCCCCCACAAGAAGATGCCTTTTGATATCCACCCCCGCCCCCCTTTCTTCTCGTACACGAATTTTTATAAAGATATTGAAAAAGAGTGGTACATACCTATGTATATAGTTTTGTTTCGTCTCATTTTTCGTCTCGCGAGGATTATTATTATCATTGTTATTATTATTTTACGTTATTCTTCTAATTTTTTTTCTTTTATTTCACGTTCGTTTGATTTTTTTGTTAACCCGAAAATTTGTGAATTTTGTTTATTTTTATAAAAGTCGGTGACTTCGGAATTCAAAGGTGTAAAAAAAAAATGTATATATATACGTATCGACCGACGACTAGCGAGAACGACGTAACCCACGAAAAAAAATAAAAAAATCGGAGCGCATGAATATTTGAAGAAATAAAAATAGAAAACGCTACAAGATTTTCCACCCTGGATATATGCATATTATACGTGGATAAATTTGTACCGAGTCTTTTGTGTATATATATATATTTAAATAGTATCTGTAGAAAAATCTAAAATTCTGTACACGGCGAATACGTATAATACACATAAAACTCCGATGTCAACGAACGGGAGGAACTTACTTGCGTAGGTACGTAAGTAGGATACACATGTACCCTGTAAAGGTTATATATTTTTCGTGAAAATTGCGAAAACTGTACGTATATAAGTTTATATGCACATATATGTATAGGTAGGTAAATAGTAGGTGTACGCGTGGGCGCGTTGAAATTTCTCTGATAACTAACCTTACCCAACGAACAAAGTAAAGTCCTTCCGTAGATTGCATCCGCGACTCGTATAAGTCGTCGTCGGGAGGTTCTGGGGTAGAGATAGAAAACGGTGGGGAAGGGAGGGAAAGCATAAAACTACGACGTATATAAAAGTCGAACGAAGCGAAAGACAAGGCGAGCCAAACCGAGGCTAGACGACGACGACGAGTTCGAGTTTTCTCCGCGGAGTTTTTGGTAAAACAAAACTTTCGGATTATACGACCCTGGTGAACTCTGAGAACACTGACCTTTCCACTTATTTCCTATCTTATTTCTTTTTCTCTTTTTTTTTTTCTCTTCCATGTTCGTCTCTCTTATCCGAAAAGTTTATGCTAACGCCAAAAAGTACACCGTACATCTATAGTGGGAAGGAATCTGAGAGGGAAAAAAAAAAAAACAAACCCGGGGAGGGGTGGGATAAAAGTTTGGGGGCAGACCAGGAGGTCGAAATCACGTCGCGGCGAATATACAGAAATTGAGGGGGAGGAAGAGGGGGAAAAATAAGAAGATAGAATTAAAATAGAACGTATACCCGACAACGCCGACCAACTATTACACCAGCTTTATACGACGATGGAAAACGACGCGACGACCTGCGAACTTGAAGTTGCGAAACTTATTATACCACTTAGATAGATATACGTGTATAACTATACATATACGTGTACACTTTAACTCGACGAGTTAACTGGTTAAGCTGGATTTATTTTCAACCTCAAACTACGCGGGAGGCGATTTTCTGATGACCCATATACCATAAAACTGACTTTTAGAAAACTCGAATTGTCATCGATCTTAAATCGAATTAGCTGTCCGGATATTATCCATGTGGTGAATTTATCTGTAGGTATCACATATAAAGAGCGTCGCATATAATTGTTTTTTTTTTATCGATTAGCTTTAAACATTTTTTTTTTTTTCAATTATAATACTATTACGTATTCTGAATCTTCTTCCTCCGTTTTAGATGTATATAATATCTGCGTGTTCTGGTTAAACTTTCCTCGTTCTTTTGATGCCCGGAAAGTCGTCTTTTTTTTTTTATTTTTTTTTTCTTCGGTGACGACCGCGATCGCGTGGTGGTAAAAAATCGTATAATGAGAATGATGAAAAATATGGGGGATGAAAGATCCCTTCGAGTTTGATATAAGGACGTTCCCCGTGCAACTACCCTAACCTGCTAACCTCGTAATACGCCACCCCTTGCCACCCCCGTGAAAAAAAAGAGAAGAAGAACCTCTTCCGAATTCACGAACATCGTTTCGCATCAGGGGGATATATAATTTGGTAAATATATAGATATATATATATACGTAAATAAAATATATTTGATAATTACGAGGATGATTTTGAAAAGCCTAAATCTAAATGTCACCCGGCGTGTCATCATGCCCACTACTTTTCTGAGGATATTCCCCTCGAATTAAATTTTTTATTTTTTTTTGCTCTCTCTCTCTCGTCTCCTTTTCGTAATGCTCATTTCTGTGAACCGTTTGAATCGTTTTTTCGACAGAACGAGATGAGAAAATAAAATAAAATAAAATGAGATGATGAGAAAAAAAAGAAGAAGATGTACAGAAAGGAATCTTTTGAACTCAGATATATACTCTGCATTAATCCGCGTGTAAAAAAAATATAATACTTATTATACATCCTCGTTAAAAAGCTCTGCGGCACGCTGACTTCGTTTTTTTTTTTTTTTCAATATTATCCTTGAAGTTAATCAAAAGACAGGATTTTTCTTGAGTGGAGTTTTTTTTTTTTGCTTTTTTCAATTCCAATAATGGAGCTTTTTACAGTTAAGTTATGCGGAAGTTTTACCACCCGTTCCTAATGCGTCGAGGTTTTATACGTAACTCAATTGGTTAACCAACTTTCCAAATTTCGAGAAAAATCAAAGGCTATGGGCTTGGATTTTCGCGATTCTTGGGCCAAAAATGAAGTATTTCCAAAATTGATCGTAGGACGTTTTTTTAACGTAACCTCAGGAACACAAATCCGTCGATCAAATTGAGCTACAAATAAAAACCATCGAGATATCCTAATTTTTTTACTTTTTGGATTGATAAATTGGCGATAACTCGGTGTACTACACATATAGGGGGGTGGTGGATTTCGTTATAATATTTAGGGTGCATGTAATAGCATCATAAAAAAAAAGGAAAAGAAAAGCTCAGAGTAAAACACTTTTGATAGGTTATTAAATTAAACGATTTTTTCTGCCCCTCTTTTATTTTCGTTCAACTATTACGTATACAAAGAAGTATGTGCATGAAAAAAAATTAGGGTAGAAAACTAACCGGAAGATATAATGAGGATCGTGGCAAAGAACGAGAAGAACTAAACTTTAGAAAAAAAAAAAAACTGCAAGAACTTTTTTTTCCAATTCCTACCCATCGATGTACTTATATTACACATGGCATATCGGCACATATCATACGGTCGTGTCCCATGGGGCGCTTCTTACGTATACGGTAACACGAGAATGAAGATAAAAAGTAAAAATAAAAAAAAAATAAAAATAAAAAAAAAACGAGTGCAAGGATGGAGAGAGAAGAAACAAAGGTACGACGAAGATGCGAAATATAGGAGTCGAGGGTTCGCGATGACGACTAAAAAAAGTCGGCTGGTTGCTACCGACTTGTGCAGCAGCGACTAACGCGAGAGCACGTCACAACCCCTATTTGTATATATATAGTAATTATGCTTTTCTTTTTACGTCCGCGCCATTTCATTGGACTGATATATATAACGCGGTGCATTGTTATCGAGGGGGTTGTTTTCAAGATTTACCCCCTAATTAGATGCCCGCCCTGGCGCGCACACCCCATAGGTATCCATCGATCCGATTCTCTCCGTTTTTTTTTCCTTCATTTATTTCTCTCTTTTTTTCTGTGCTTTTGTAACAAAATTTTTTTTTTACACCAAAAATCAAACTGACAAATTTTTTTTTTTTTTCCCTAACCTCTCTTTTCTTTTATTAGCGCGATGAAAATTTATCACGGTGGACGAGAAAAAAAAAAAAGTAGAAAAAAAAAATAAAACGGAAGACTCGGATAGGGAATATGACGTAAAAAAAAAATTTTGTGAGTACATATATATATACCTGGCAGACGTTAATTGCGATTTTTTACGATCACTTCCGGTGCGATAAATTAGAATGCTAATTTTTGTATTTCGGTTTTGTATATACACCTACAACAGAACGACCGTTTTTTATTAGTTTTCTTTTGTTTTTCATTTTTTTTTATAGAGAGAGATGCTTTTGTAATACGACGCGCATTTTTTTACGAGATACCCACAAACCGGGTTCAAGAGGCGGGGGTGGAGGGGGTGGTGGGCGAGAAAAAGAGGCAGAAAAAAGTGTGCGGCGGGTAAGAGAAAACGTGAAGGGCAAAAGGGGAAGTTTCGTTTATAAGAACCCTCAGGTAAATTAGGGCGACGTTTCTTTGTTTAGTTTTAAAATATATATATATATATAATACGCATAGTGGTACGTCGTGTACCTCATGGCACAACGGGCGTAGTACTCCAGAAAAATCTGCCGCTCCGGAGCGAGAGAGGTGGTTGTTCCCGTATAAATATAATAATAGTAATAATTTAAATTATTGTATCGGATTCAACGCTCCTTTTCGTATACAACTACCTGCCCCGATCTAATTAAATTTTTCACTTATTCCCTCTCTTTTTCTCATATTTATATCAAACAAACCGAAGAAAAATAATTAGTAACAAAAAAAGAAAGAAGAAATTAATAGTAATTAACGAGCTAATTAAGGTGGGAACAGAAAAATCAGAGAGGAAAAAAAACACCAAGTCACATGATCGTAAAAAACGGAGACACGAACGTGTGCCCATGATAATGTCATGAGGGGGGTGGGAATATATATGGAATCCATTTCCGGTCGAATATTACGTATGCAATATCCGAATGTTGTGTGGACCCCATTTAATTTCCAAACTATTGTTTTGTTATTTTCAGTCGTGAATATAGATATACGTTACACATATAACGTGTAAAAAGAAAATCCACCCGCATATATACACATCGTCGAAATAATCGTACACACATATATCTTTTCAACCCTTATTGCTGGGGGCAGTTTGTCATGTTAATTTCTGCCTCTCGCCTCTCCTCCCTTTCTCTACCATTTTCTCTTTCTATTCACAGTCCCCCCACCCCCCCTGTTCTCCTCATATCCAGCAGTGTTTCGGCTTTTAACGGACTACCGACGGCGGCGTGCAGAGGAGAGGAGAGTCGCGAGTCCTGGTCCGTGTCCCGATGACGTCCTGGTCGAGAATGCAAATCTGTATACGCTGCAAAATATCGCCCCATCTCTTTTCATTTTCTATTCTCTCTCTCTCTCTCTCTCCCTCTCTTTCCACGGTTTATATATACAGATCGGTGAAAGGGTTAACTGAACTGCCACCCATTAATATGCTAATAGTTTTCGAGTTCTCGCGATATTTCTACGGCTAGCCTTATACAATACCAGAGTTATTATTCCTGCGTAATGACCCAGAAAAGGTTTTTCCGGAAGGGCTGTTTGCGGTCTACGAAACGCGATAGTTTATACACCACCAACACCCCATGGACATAACGTACCACCCACCCATTCGCATTATACACCCTGAATAACCAATTGCCACCTACAAATCAAAAATTAAAAAAAATTCCATTCAAAAAATGTATTTACCAGTTTTCTTCTTCTTTTTGTTTTTCTTTTTTCAAAAATTCCAAGAAAGGCTTAGGTGATGGGGAAGTTTCTTCGGAATTCGCGTATGGTTGGTGAAAATTTTGTGAATCGATAAAAAATCTCGTCATTTCTACGCCGATAAATCCTAAAATCCAAGTAAACCGTTTCAACGAGTGTACAATTATTTTCTCTATCTATTTTCACCGTTACATGTGTTTCGCCTATTACCTGCAGTGTTTCACGCAACTGTCGACGTTAGTTTTTCTGACAAAAAAAAAAAAAAAAAAAAAAAAAACTGTAGAAGGGATGAAAAAAGAAAAAAGAGTGAAAAAAAAAAATGGAATTTGTTGGGGAAGGGGGCGTGTCGAACACCTGCGATTTACACACGATGATGTAATCTACGAGCATATACACCACCGCGGGCCATTACGCAACAAATTGTTAAGCTGATTTAGTTTTATCGCACTAATATAACGGCACAGCGTATAGAATATATAGAATATAGAATATACAGAACGATTAAAATCTTTCTGCTTACTTTACTTCTTTTTTTTTCCAATTTTCTCTTCTTTTTTTTCAACTTAATGGCAGTTTGACACAACATCGGCAGTCACAGGTATACGAAACGATGGTTTTTTACCCAACCACCCCTCCGATACGCGCGACCCTCGAACTTCTCTCGAACGAAATAACCTGTACGTCATTACGCCATTTGTACTACATGAAACACACACACATGGAAATCCAAAGGTGACTCTCCAGGTGATTTCTCATAACGTCAAATAGCTATTCATTTGTCACAACCTGCGCCTATAACGTTTTCTGTTATCCCATACACAGGTATATACTACACGGTACACCATTTACTTCCACAATAATCCACCCCACCAGTTTCTACAAGTTCTCGATCATTTTTTTTTCTTCTTCTTTTTTTTTTTCAAACCCTTAACACGTGTTAAAAAAACCATTGAATAGGGCGAAACAAAGTCCCGAAGGTAATTCATTAATTTCTTATGCGTATCTATACTACACGGTGGAAATGAGAAGACAAAAAATAAATCTGTTTTTTGGAAATTGATTGATCCAAAATTGAAATATGTAGAATAATATAGAAATTCGGTTTAGAATCTATTCTTTTTTGTTTTTTTTTGCCCCCAACTCGTCTTTCCGTACATAATTTTTCAAATTTAATTTTATCACACGAGGGGGATTTTGGTTGTAACGCGACGTATGGTGTGCGTGTGATGTAAAAAATGGAGAAATTACTCCCGGGATTGCGGCGGTGAAATAAATGAATTAATGGCGAGGAAAGATTGTTGAATATCTTGGCTCGTTTACTGTATCCTCATATACTGTACCGGTCGTAAATCGAGAGTTTAAAATTAACAGATATAATAAATATAGAAGTTAGTTAAGTCTCCAATTTTCAAAAGTCTAGAACATCATCCTCATAATCATCATCGGTATTATTAGTTACCCTAAGCAGTGAATATGTTTCAACGTATACTCGTTAATAGTCATCCCTAATCCTCTCCCTTCCTTCTCTCCACCCTCAAATATAATAGTCCCCCTAGAGATTAAGGAAGATCTATGCTGATGGAAACTACGCAGCTTTGTTTATGGGAATTAAAGCTATAATTTATATACACATACCATACAACTGTGGTTATCATCACGGGGTTTGCATTTTTGAATATATCAACTTTTCTGACGATTCAAAAAAAAAAAAAAAAATAAAGCATATTCAAATTTTCGGCGTCACATGCAGAATTTTTAAAGTATAATATTCATTAAAAAAAAAAAAAAAAATCAGGTCAAAAATCAGATCACGTGACGAGTTAAAGAATTTAATTAATGAAAAAACAAAAAAAAAAAACTCGCCCACGTTTTCACGTTCGAATTTAATAGTTATTACTTAGCGGGACAAAAAAACTTGGCGCTCGTATGACAAAAAAAAATGTCGTCGGGGTAACGGGGATGTTTTTTATTTCTGCTGACGTTTTAAATTGGCTAATAAGTTTAACTTGAAAATCTGATTTCTCGTCGCAATTTTTCGAGTGGCTATAATCCAGTCACAAATTAATTAAACCACCTCTTCCCTCCGTTGATTACAAGAACACGATACGGAATTAATCGCTACCCACAGCTCTGCCTTTTCGAGTCGTTCGAGGAGTCTTTTTTTTTTTTTTTTTCCTCTTTTTTTCTGACGAGGACAATTCACGCTTTTTCTCTACCCTTATTCGTTTCAAATATCGTCTCTCGGAAATCGGTGTTGTAAAAATTGTTAGAAAATGTTCCAATGAGTATGTATATGTTTATTTAAAAAATTAGAAAGTGAAGTAAAAAGTGTAAAAATGGGGGGAAAAAAATTACGGAACCCCCTTTATTGCTCTCACCTCCGACGAATAGCTTCGGCGCTCGTTAGGATGCATAAAAATTAAGAATTCAGTGCGACAACGAGAAGTTTCAGTTTCACGTTTACGTGTTTTATAGTTTACGTCACGTCACATATCCAACAAACTAACTAATATACGAACGAACGGGACACATAATAAAAAAAGACGGGAAAGACATGTTTGCAGAAAATATTTCTACGTAACAAAATATAGACGTATTATACCTATATGCGTTTGTACATAAGGGCAGAATAATTGTTAAGCAACGTGTACATATACGATGAGTACCTAATTCCCTCCGCCCTTTTGCCGGCGGTGTTTCATTTTCTTATCTCGACAAATTTATCTTTGGAGCACTGTGTGTAGTTTGAATTTACGTACACAGTAATAACGCCCATTTTCGTCTGCTTTCACATTTTACATCTGCCCATATAATACTGTACGGTTAAAAAGCTGCACCCTGCAGCAAAGTTTTGTATCGTCGGCGTAAAATTATTTACAACTTTTACTCAGTCGTTAGAGTAACCGATGCAAATACCTAATCAGTCGGCAGTTTTTTCAAAAGTAAAACAAGCCTGCTTCCTCCAAATTCTTTGTAACCAAAGTAAATTGAAAATCGCTCAACTTTTTTTTCACTCCCATTTTGGAATTCGTCAATTTTCGCCTCCGAAAATTGCAGATTTTTTGACTTTTTGCCCCAAATCGTGATTTTCTTTATTCCACATCAATTTACAAGCCAAAACGTCGCTGTGCGTTAAATGACAGAGTGGCGGAGGGTCGGGAGGGGAGGGTGATATAAACTGGGCGATGCAATGAAAGTCAAATGGTGGTTTTTTCCTTCACCCCAAATTTTTGAGTTGAGTTAAGGGCTCGGATATTATATTTAAGAGTTCCAAGCATATGGTGTGTACAGTGTACGGTAAGCGGAGAGTATTCCCCGTTCTCCCAAAGAAAAATACAACACAAAAAAAAAAAACGAAAGGAAGGATAGAAAAAGAAAAACCTCACGGATCGCTGGAGGAGAGAAAAAGATCGAGCACCCTGGCCTATTATCGCCGAACCATAGTGGCGACATAAATGTTGACACAGAAAAAAAAAGAAGAATGGGGAAAAAGAAAAAGAAGGAAAGAAAGTTTAGGGGAAGTGCGATACTGAGCTGTAATACAAGGACGAGTTTTAATTTTACAATATCCTCATAAAATATATACGCGCCACCGCCCATTATACGCGTATACGTGAGCATGTAACCCCCTAACTTAGTAGTAGTAGTAGTGGTACAATCCAGTAGCCTGTCCGCCACTATGATGCATAAAAAAAGCTAAGCCATGATTTGCGAGGTTCGATATTACAATCCGCTTTAACACAACTCACGTCGTCAACAGAAAAACCACCACCGTACACAGCCCCGTGCAGATATTATACCCCTATTATTATTATTATTATTTATATCATCACCTATTTTTCAACATCTGCCCCTTCACTTTTCTCATTATAACTATACCCATAAAGCAGAATTTCGAATACAGTGTACAAAATAAACGTGGGGATCGAACGATTTCTGTAATTTATATCACATACATCAATTTTCTTACGTTTCAATTCCGTAAGAGTGGTTTTTCCGATTTTTTTTTCTGTTATTCATCGTTTCGTTTTTCTTCTCATTTCCTTTTAATTTTCATTCCTCGAAAGTGCGTTAATTTTTTGCGCCGAGCAGAACAGTTTTCCTTTTTTTTTTTTTTTTTTGAAATTTGCGATTCCGTACACGCCGCTATATAGCTCTGGACAGGTCATATCGGTAGCAGCAGCGGCAGACTGACAAGGGAGCAATTTGCCAGTTGTTTAAGTACCAAGTGTTAAGTGTTCCATCGTTTATGATGCGCCATTATTGTTTTACGTCAAACGAAGGGATGAGAAGTAGTTGGAGAGGAGAGAGCGTTCTCCCTAATACCCCACCTCGCCCTAAAACTTCCCAACACCCCCTGAAACGTGTAAACGCAAACACGAACACATTCATACTACACACACACGCATTGCATACATATTTGGGTCATGTATTTGGGATGTGTGTGAATTCACGTGTTTCGGGAAAAGCAAAGTATTAACCTGCCGGATGATGAAAACCTGTGGGAATTTAATGTAACGGAATGACCTCTACATCTGCACGTGTGTAACTACGATACGCCTAGATCGACGTCGAAACGCGTAACGTACGTTAAAAACACATACATATCATACCATAATAAATAAACGGTATAAAGTTGCACACATAGTTACGTCTGAGTATAAAATGTGCACGTGTTATATATATATATTATAAATAAAATACACAGATGAGAGAAGAGAGTTGCATACGTATGTATATGTGTATGTAACCTCGGTGATTGAAATTAATTCAAGTTTATTACCCTAGCGCGTAAAACGCTCAACGACGACGACTATCATGATGACATGCACAGAGAGAGATGAGAGATGAGAGACTACGACCGAGTGGTGCACCAAGATACGCAATTTATAATATCATCAAACTAAACTATTATACATGCATATATTTCAGTGTAGTGCAGTCAAACACGGAGGAGGTCACGATTTCGATGTATATACATTTTATACACACGGTGGTTCGCATGTTTCTCTGAAAAAACCTAAAAATCCAAATTCAATTCGTTGAAAAAAAAATAAATCAATCAATAATAGGAAGAAATCAACCGAGCAACAGTTTTTTTCCAAAGGACAAGAAAAAAATAGGGGTTGATTTTGTGCAATGAAGACAGTAATTTGCATTGCCCGTATACCTTGTATCTCGACAGTCCATGTAGATGGTATTAGTCCCGAGTAACAAACACCCCGTGTATATAGATATCTGATGTTTGGTTACGTGCGCTTGTAATGTCGTAATGTCCATTTAGCAGTAAACTTGGCTTTAATCATCTGTAGGATTAGTGCGTGAATTTCATTTGCGTTTACGACACCCTCCCACTATTCCATATACCTCTAACTACAGACACACATATAACGTACAATTTCTTCTCGAAAGATATATACACCTGATACTCTAACAACGGGAAGATTGCGAGCTCGACACAAAAAAAAAAAAATTGTTTTTTCTTTTTTTTATTACAACCAATATAACATTTTTTGATACCGCCGTCCAGAGATGACCAAATAATTCATCCCCTACGGACCAATTTTTCAATTACCCGATTCTCTTTCTTTTTTTTTTTTCTTTATTGCTCTGCTTATTTGGCTTCTTTTATTTTGATCTCAATTTCGATGGAGGTAAAGTTCGGTAACTGCACCGCGCACCGTATATCCATACGTACGCGTAGTGTGATGCTGTCCGGATCGTTTTACGTAGAAAAAAAATTTTTTTAAAAATAAGCAAAACGGGAGAATAAAAAAAAATTGAAACAAAATAAAAAATACTTTGTGGGCAGGGATGTTTTTACGATTTACCAGATAGCGAACGTAGGGGTTGGGTGGAGGGGGATGAAAGTTGAGTCGAGAGAGTGGTTCGTTTTATTATTATAACAAAAAACAAAAAACAAAAAAACGGGAGTACAGAGATAAGCCAAAAAATACAAAAAACAAACAAAAAATTGAAAAAGAAAGGAACGCGAGAAGCATGGTGAAAAAAAAAAAAGGGGGGAAAAAAGTGAAATATGCGATATACCGGTAAAAGTGATTATGAATAATTCGTCGAGTATTCACCCCTCGGTGTGTTAGATATTTATATAAATGTATACGTGCATGTATATGGGGTAGATATATAGGTTCGGGAAATTCAGTTCGCGATGAAATTAAAAAGAGTCATCTAGAGTCGTACCGCTAATGGTAGGCATCGTTCACGTCAATATGGCCCATTGCCCGTATTACCATATTACACTTAGAAACCTTCGAGTAAACCTGAAACGGCAGCAAACCGACCATCCCCCGCCCGCCATTTTATCCCCCTCGTTCCATTTTCCCTTTCTGTCGCGTCTATCTCTCCCGCGAACTGTATTGCTTATAAATACCAGCAATTACAAAACGCAAAGGGGGGTGAATAGAGAGTTGATTATACTATATACTATACACCATATTCAGACGCGTTCTCTGTTAAGGGCTGATGGGCCAAATCGAATTTACTTTAATTACCAACCACCCCCTGTACGCGTGTGGAAAACCCCCGTCAAAATTCTGGCTTTCGAAAATAAAAATGAGAAGCAGAAAAAAAAAAAAAAAAAACAATTTTTCTAATCCCCCCAGACGTGAACGCATTTATTCAATAGTCGTTGCTCGTCTCATATCTTACCACATACATATTTACCCTGCAAAATATCAAAAAAATTAATAAAATCTTTCCGTTTTCACCAGCGACTTATTTTCTCACCGTGAGATATAATTTTTTTCTTTTCAGTTTCCGTAGGGGGGAAAAAAAAAGAAAAAAATTTTACATCTGTTTCGATGCGTAGACAACGAAATTTTAATAACTAACTTGCATTTCGATTTTTATTGGGAATGGGGTGGTTTTCAACGATACAATATAATGTCGCGATACGCACATACCAAAAACTCTTCATGGGGTTTCTAATAGCCCTGCGTATAACCTCCTATACAACACGTAATTCTATGTACATTTTCTATACAGGGGTTGGTGGCGCGACGCTTAAACACTTTGAAGAGTTGTACAGGAGAGTACAACCCTCTTTTATTTATTTCTTTCTTTCATTTTTTTTGTTCATCTTCTATTTTCTATTTCCTTTTTTTTGCCGTTGAGTTACACTGCAAAAGTAGTGTAGAAACTAGAGTTAATTGATCGGAAGTCTTGAGGCTGCACGTGGCATCTTTTCATTGTTACAAAACTCAGTATATACACTCACCCCCTCCACCCTCCATTTTTCTCTCACCCTACTATAAGGGTATCCCATTCTCCTCTATGATCGAAACAATTTGTTTTTATTCATTTCGTTTCATTCGATTTTTTTTATCTACGCTTTTGTTTTCAACTTTGAAACACCTTTTCTGATGTTTGAAATTTTTCGACGACGATACTGTGCGTCTAATTGAACAGTTCAGTTTTTTTGGTTTTTCACCTGATCAAAAATTGTCAATTTTTTTTTTTGTTGAAAATTTGTTGGTCAATTTTCTTGATTTGTCCGATAATTTCACGTCGCTTGGTTAAAATTTCCTTTCCAAATCTAAGGAAAAAAATGTACTGGTAATTTTTTATATTACTTTTCAAATCGTCCCTGACCGGAATATTGGAAAAAAGAGTACGTCGATAGAACGAGCGAAAACAAAAAAAAACGAAGTTGGGCGAAATAAAAAACGTTGAAAAGCTCGACACTCGGATATTCGCTTTAGGGCGTTGGTTATTCAACTGTATTTTTTGAGGGTGTGAGAGTTAATAGCAGCATACGTTTCACACTGAGTAAAACGACGTAGGCAATAGCAGCAGCGGCAGCGGCAGCAGTCGTATAAACTATACCGAACACGTCGTGTAAACTTTACAAAATATCGCTGCAGGAGGTCTACCGTCGAACGACGTCGAAGTCGAGAGTAGCTTCATAGGGAGAGTAAATAAGTATAAGTGAGAGTGGGAAGAGAGAGGAAAAAGAGAAGAAAGAAGAAAAAAGAAGAAGAAGAACGGAGAGACTATGACCGGGACTAGGCTGGACTCCTAAAAAGAGAGGAGAGCGGCGATAGTTTCCCACTTCGAAAAACGGAATATCCTATACATGCGCCATACAAAAACCATGAAGAAAATGTATCTAACACGTGACCAAACGCGTGCGAGATAATTAGATATTCTTTAACCATCCATTAGCAGGCGGTACGAGGAGTAAAAGCACCGACCGAACATCAAGAGGCAGAAGCATCAGCAGCAGCAGCGTTATGAGAAGAGAAACATTTCGATCCCACAAACGTAAAATTCTATCCTCACAATAATAATGATAAATTAAATGATAAATCGAAGCAGGACTACCCGGAAGCACGCGATCAGTTCGATCGTTGAACTTGAGTCACCGTTCAAAGTTGTAGGTGTAAAATTCGACGGTAGATGCGAATGATGTTCGTTTGTTTATTTCTCTTCTTTTTCCAGGCGATTGAATATTTTTCAATTTCTTTCGTACATTCATTCATTCCTTTCGTTCGTTCGGCGCCGCAATGTGTATGTGATTAAAAACAATTACCGTTTTAGTCCTGCCCCGTTATCTCCTCCCCTTTCTTGTAATGACTAACCAAAAGAATCGTCCAAACATTTCAAACCCTGCGGGTTATCGCCAAAATTGCTCCTGTCTGCCACCAACTACCGGTGTAGAGAAGGGGCAGGAAAGGGGCAGGGGGTCAAAAACCACCCTGCGAGTCATTGCTGCTCTTGTACTCCTCGACAGCCTAACATTTGTATGAAAATATCCCAAACGTTCTACGAAAAGTACGATCCCCATATTTCCTAAACCCTATCCCACAATATCTCCCCTTTCGCGGCATTTCACCACCACATTTTTTTTCTCCTCTCTTTCCTTCATTTCTTTTTTTCTTTCTTTCTCTTTTCGCGCTTCGGAATCGCACGGCAGGAAAAAAGGGTGTATTGTGTAGATAAATATAATTTCCGTGTATGAAAAATTTGTCCAAAATTCGTTGATAGAAAATTTTCTTCTCAAATAATATATTCTCGGTATACGGAGCTTGTTGTATTTCTTAACGATTTTAATGACGAGAACACCGATGACAATAATAATAATAATAATATATAAGTTTGTGGAGACGTTAATTAACAATTAGGGGTTATAAATTACAAAATCCGCAGATGGAACCCTTGGCAAAGATTTTAGTTGAAAAGGGAGTTGGGTTGGGTGGTATACCGGATGGGGTATAATATTCATAACAGTAATCGTAACTTGGTAGAGGGGATTAAAATAGTGATGGGGTAGAAATTTTGGTTATGTATAACTATATTATACCACGGTCTCTTCCCATTGTCAGATTCAAAATTACGCGTTCGCGCTCCGTCTACTTATTCTCTTCAACAACACTAAACGAGATATTTTCATGAAAAATAATTAAAAGCCTCGAAAATTTCCCTACAGATGAACCCGTTTTTGGGTTGAAAATGCACGAACCACGAATACACGAGAATAAAGAACAGGCCAAAGGGGTACGAGGGGAAGGAAGAAATAGGAAATTATCTCCTTCATTTATTTCATCATTTCTTCTACCGACCCGAAAATTCACAGTTGATGAATTATATCTATATCGACACCTGCTGCACGCATATTAATAATAATAATGATAATAAAATAGAAATATATTCAGGAGGACTCTTTCTCATCATTATGCATAAACATATCCCAGGGCTAAAATTTCTCTCAGGATTGTCGAAAATAATTAAAATTTTCCATATTAATATGTGTATGTAATTAAAAAAAAAAAAAATAGAAAAGGAAAAAAATCCTACGGAAACCAAGTGAAAAAGAGAGAATATTTTTTTCAAAAATTCTCTTTGAGAAAAAAAAAATAAACTAATGGATAAAAAGTAATAGTATTATTTTGAGACGGATATTAAAGTTGGTTAAAAGGTTTCTGTCTTTTTTTTTCTGGTTCTTTAATTTGAAGCGTTTAAAAGTAGGAATTGCGCCGTCGGAATACCGAACGAGTGTAATAGGAGGTTGAAATGTGAATAAAGTGTTTCTTTATCTAGATCTTTATGGGGTTGTTTGACCCCGGCGGTCACCCCCTTCGATATACGAACGTAAATTTTCTGCTACGCTTCATACAAAACAAGTTGAATTTTCTAATTGCATCGGGGTTGTCGTAAATTCTGCAGGTTTCGGGAGAAAAAAAAAACGAAAAACGAAAAAGAAGAAGAAGTGAACTCGGGCAAAAAAAGGGGTGAGAAAATGAAAACTGGCCAAATGAAAAACACAACGTCGCAAAAATCTATAAATACACGTACTACCTATTACACGGTAATAAAGAAAGAGAGGAAAAAAAATTAAATTAAATTAACAAAAAACCTAAAGATTTCGATGAATTCGTCGTGATTTAGGTGGGATAAATTTCAGTGCACTTGGGGGTACGTATTCCATGTATAAGAAGCTTTTAGGAACGTTTCTCTTTTTGTCACAAAGTAAGCTCTACTTTTACAACCCTATGACACGAAACAGAAACATTGCAGGGTAGACAGTTGAATTATGGAATAGACTTTAGTAGTCTAATAGGCGTGTCTCGAGACATTCTTGCTAAGGTTTTGTGCTGAATCGTAGAATTAATCTCACTTACTTGCAAAACGAATAAGAAAAAAGAAAACCATAACAATAATAATAGAAATAAGAAAGAAAAAAAAAAGGAATAAAAGACGTAAAAGGAGGAGGTAAAGCTTCGGGCGTTTTATTTATGGAGGTTTTACGCTCTAGGTATACCTACATACGTACGAAAGCATAATTCAATCTCTGCTGCAAAAAAGAATGAAAAAAAAGAAACGAAAAAGATTTAGAAAGCTGATTAAAGAATACACAATATTGTACATTGCAGTAGCAAGAGAGATTATTTTTCTGCTTTGCTTCGCTTCGATTTTATCCTTATAATTTCAAAGTACAAAAAAACCAAAAAGAAAGAAGTGAAAAAAAAAGAAAAAAAAAGTTCAGTATAAAAAGCAGGATTTCATTCTTATGAAATGACAAATTTATTTCTACATTCAAATTACAATCCTTGAAAAGTGGTTTGACGTGAATATAAATCTTTTAAATAAATTCTAACGTTCTCATTATATTTATAAAAATATACGGAGATGAAAAGATTTTTAATTATTTTTTATCTTTGAAGTAAATTTTTTCTTTCTTTTCTTTTACAATAAACGAAAAAACGTTTGTTAAAAAATTTCGATTACCCTGACGACCGCCATACAACTGACCAATGGACGTGATGCAGATGAGGTATTTAACTGACCACTAAATGCCCTTTATAACAGACATGTATATACGTATATTCCCTATGCAAATAGGTAACATATACATATTATACATAAATTATCTGATATTCACATCAGATGTTAAGGATCAAACGCGAGCAGCAAGATCATAGAGAATATCGTATAGGTAATTCCCCATGTGTTTGTATCCGTACATATGTATTGAGGGAAGCTACCCAGGTATACCTATATATAGAACGTATGATATACGCGGAAGGCGATTTGATCCAGCATCACATCACATCACATCGCAAAGTACACACCGCTGGAGGCTAAACACGCGAAAGAGAAAATATATCTTTTGTCAAAGGATTTATTCCTCATCCTCTGTACTATTTTTTTTTCTTTCTCATTCTCGGTCTCTGAAAAGCAAATATCGAGAGCTAATTCACCGTGCAAATATATATAGGTAATGTGATAACTAAAAGAGAAAAGATTATCAAACAAAAATGAAGAATGATAAAGATGAAAAAAAAGAAGATGAAGAAGACGATGGATATAAAATTAAATCATGGTTATAATAAATCGATGTATGGAAATTTGTTTCTTTTTTTTTTCGTTGGCATTTTTTCGCATATGTGAACGTTTGCGTGTATGAATATGTTGTGTATAGGGTGAGAAGAAAGATTGATACTCGGCATTACTTTATTTATTTTTTTTTTTTCGTTCAAGGGTAGTAAAGTATTTTAGAAAAGTTGGATGCCGGTGGAATCTGACTTGCAAAAATTGTTGAAATAGAGAAGCGGGAAACAATATTTCTGAGCATCCGAGAAAGAGAAAAGCAAAAAAAAAGAAAAGCAGAAAGAGTCGAAAACAAAAAATAAAAAAAATGGAGGAAGAATGCAAATCATCTCTTTGCCTAACGGATGAGAGTTGTCTGTGAAATAAATTGAGACGAATACATATGATGCGGGATGGAAATGACATTCAAATTCAAATTGTGCGGCTGCACAACGCCATCAGAGTACGGCAAAAGGAAAATACGATGAAGAAAATGACAAAAATATACATATAAGAGAATTGTGTGCACGATCATATCACTGTACATAAAACCAAGCAACGAGCCCACCCTTCTTTTTTTCCCTCCTTCGCTTTTGCACATTCATACATCACGGGAGTAATTGACTGATATTCAAATACGCCACAGCTTCTTCCCTTTTCACTTTTTTCTTCCCTCAGCGTTTCCTATTTTTCATTTTTCATTTTTCATTTATTTATTTCTTTTTTTTCTTCGTCTTCGCAGATTGTAACGCATCAGCCCCACGCTGTTTCTAGCATCGCGAATTTCGAAAAGGGAAAATCTTCCTCACCTCTCGTTATCCCCAATTTATTCATTCATTTGTTCGTTTTCGGTAAATAATATTTCCGGTCAACCGCATCCCAACAATTTCATCGTCGCTTGACCAACGGTCAGTTTTTCCCCATGTGAAAAAGGGTTGTCAAACGCGAATACTCGCTAATCAGCGTGTGACAACGTTTTACTACCATTCGTGTTACAGTATAGAAGAATAATTCGCATTGGTCAGCTGCTAATATTGACCACTGTCCACTTCGGATGCTGCCGGTACCGCACTTACATTTGTGAACAAGGAGGGAAACCATAGGGTACCGTCGGTGCGTAAACGTCGTTAAGCAGCTGTGCTCGAACTGACCACCGTACCCTGCATCAATTCGTCGTATAAAAGCGTCAAAGTAGGTGTAAACGTGGAGATATATACCATATAACCACATAGAAATGAGGGAGAAAACTATGAGATTTCGTGATCGAAACTGTGTGAAACGAATGAAGTGCGACTGACACGTGACACCGCAGACGGCCTCCTCCTCTTTTCCCCGTCAATCTTAGTTAAGAAATTGGTTCGATGTCGGAGTCCCGGACTCATAGAAAAAATCTACATCTCGTACGTTACGAACAATTGAACTCAAAATGATTTTATTTGATTTTTTTGGGTCGAAAAGAGGAAAGAAAATGCGGTTGACGTATCAAATTGACCGTCGGATTCGAGCGTATCAGGGAAAAGGAGTATCGCGTGTATAAGGGATGATATGGGATGAGGTACGGAGGAGAGCCGAGGTCAGAGTATCATCTTACCCCAATTTTGTCCCAATCATTTTCTTCGGAGAAATGAAACCCAAGACCTCTAAAACCTAAGAAAATCCTGCCGCAAGCGAAATAAAAAGAAGGTAGAAATAAAAGTACTAAAAAAAAAAAAAATGAAAATGAAAAAAGAAAGCACATCTCGTCGTTTCTCTTGCTCGCGGTTAAATCTCTTTGCTTTTCACGAAACAAGAACAAACTGAAGGATGATGATATTGATACTAGAAACTCCTTGGAAAAAAGGATCGCGAAACCCTTCGGGGGTGTGGGGACGTCTGTCCGATATTTTGACGTATGAATATAATACCCTGGTCCGTAGTCACGTACCGATCAAGAATATATACATATATATATGTAAGGGAACACCCCCCCCCCCCCCCCACCCACCCACCCCCAGTGACAAATCGATCGACGCGTCTACTGTTCCTTGTATCCAATTTTTCAAAATGATCGACAACGTAGACGCGAAGGAGAAGAGGGAGCGATAGAAACTAACCCTGAAAACCATCGGGAAAGTCAACGTTGTTATACGACCATCAACCGTTGCAGTTTAACGGAAACAACGA
The DNA here is from genome assembly GCA_963978495.1 of Athalia circularis. Taxonomy (NCBI): domain Eukaryota; kingdom Metazoa; phylum Arthropoda; class Insecta; order Hymenoptera; family Athaliidae; genus Athalia; species Athalia circularis. The sequence continues at coordinate 36,811,403 of OZ021698.1, read as the reverse complement.
GCATTTCTCACCGACTAAAAAAAGGAAAACAAAAAAGAAAACTTCAAAAAAACAGATCGTAACTGAGAGATCTACGAATTTTGAAAACGATTCAATTTAATTACTACGAACACTAAGGTCGTTCAACTTTTTTGCGAACATGCAAAAAAAAGAAGAAAATGGAGATGTGAAACGTTCGTGATTTTCCGGATAAAATAAATTTTCCGGATCAATTTTCTGGAACGGTCGTTTAATTTTTTTGGTGAACATACAAAAAAAAAAGAAAATGAAGATGTGAACGTTCCTGATTTTCCGGATCAATTTTCCGGGGAAAAATTTCACTAGATTTCGAATGATTATTTTTAATCAGCATTAAAAACTGTGAGAGTGTTTTGCCATCGATGCGTTCACATTTTAGTAACGAACATCCCGCCGCACGCCACATCGGTATGAAAGAAGGGGGATGATAGGTATACGAGGAACGTGATGCACCACCAGTGATCGGATCGTGAGAGCAGAAGAGGGCCGAACTACATCATAACCACGACACTAGACTACCAAACCAGCACACCCCTGGGTGTCGAAAGTGAAAGGGAAGTATGAGGGGGAGAAAAAGTAGGGGGCCCTCCTCATACCTACGTATCCGAGTGCGTTGCACGTGACTACTTTATAGCAAATAGAGAATTAAGGATAAAATAGGGTGAGAAGAGGTGATGGTCGGTTAAAGCCAAGGATGAGTAAACCCGAACACATCCGTAAACATTGAATTTCATCCGAAAGAAGATTTTTTTTTTTTTCATTCATGAATTTTACACGTACTTCTTAATTGCGATAAAACCAAAATGAATCAATGAACAAATAGGATCGAATGAAAATGAAGATAATCTTCGAATAAAAAGTGATACGCGTATCGGGATATTAATTCGAGAAAATTACGTTTCTTCGAACACGTGCGAGCAATTTGCTTCGGTAAAATATAATTTATCCATCATCAACAAAAGCGGTGGAACAATTCGAAGGTATCTTGAAAATCGATTAAATAATTATTAAACACATTGTCAAAAACGCAGTCAGTTAGACTATCCATACCTGGGGAGGGAGGTGGAAGCGGGGGGTTACTCTGAACTGCTTTTTTCCCCCTTTCACATATATACCGTATATGTTATAGTTGGTAATTAAGAAAGGGATTAATTACGATACGGGTCACGCGACCTGCACGAACTGCTGCTGCTTTAGTTTCATCAAAGTGTGTTTCAGGGACATGAAACCCACGTAGAAATCACCCCATGAAAAATAAAAGACACACGCGCACACAAACGCATGAATAAAAAAAAAAGACAAAAAAAAGGACAGAAAAGAATCGAATGAAATAAAAATAGAATAAAATAAACGCAGGTGGTTCAGGTGAGTATCGTTCTTAGCCGTGAAACTTATACTTTCGTGAACGTGAATCAGGTGAAGTATAAGTCTGCTGACAAAAGGCTGTTGAATCTATTTTATTTCTATTTCTATTTTTCTTTTTTCTTCCACCCCAAAGTGTTGAGGAAATACTCAAATTAGATTCGAATCTAAACTCCCCACATTTCTAAACGGAGTATTTCCTTCTCACCATCGTCAGGTAAATTCACCCCAAGTGTAACAGACTATAACCGTAGGAAACCCCCGTAGCTAGAAAAACGATCAACGACTATATTCTTTATTAACGTCTTTTCGGATCATTATCAAAGGAAACAGTCATTAGGGATGGCTGGTCGTTTAATTTTATTTCATGTTCTTTAAATTATCACGCGATTTTATTGACAATTATTTTCTCAGCAAAGGCGGCCACCTATTGTTCACGTTCGTTGACGATATACAAGAATCTTTTTTCCCCCCCTCTTCTCCTCATTGTGTATCGTAAAATGTGAACCGTTTTTATTGTACACGATGTCACAATACCCCCCGTCATCGATTTATCGAATTTCACACGTACCTTTTTTTCATCGATCGAATTTAAGGGTACGATAAATAAAATCGGAGTACTAAGTATATTTTGAGTTTGTCAAAAGTGAGCTTACACAAAAACCGTTCACGTATTCATCGAACCGTAAACCCATACGGCACAATAAGATTTCTGCTCAATTTCACCCGATCACATAACGCCGTTGTATAGAAATTGAAGAAAATGAAAGTAAATAAAAATGAGACAAAAATTCACCGTCAATAAATTTTCGTATAATGAAAAATCAAAATCCTGAAGTACCTGAGTGTAGCTAAATGTCATTAATTTCAACATAAGTGTCAAACATTGTATGTCTCCGCCCATTTTAAACGTGATAAAAATTTATTACAAAATCACGAGCGAAGAAAATTATTATAACCGTAAGTTTGAAAAAAAAATAGAAAAAAAAATTGTCAAGAGAGCGTGTGAACTTTTTTGTTTCGTTTTTTTTTTTCTTTCTCTTAGTTTTCTTCCGTACAGTGTACAGTCAGTGATCGTCTGACTAACAAATAAAAGACGTACGTTTATAGGTTGTTACCCGACGCTGGTATATTCCGAGGGGTAGAAAATCTCGAGTAGAACACAGAAGAGAAGAGAAGAGAAGAGAAGAGAAGAGAAGTGAAGGGAAGTGAAGGGAAGTGAAGGGTTACTGTTTGTTCAAGCATCCCGTTTGTGCACCGGGTAGTCGTTATATACCTAGGAGCTACTTTTATCTGAATAACGGTGACTCATAAAGATCAGAGAGAAAAACCGCGGCGTACGATCATCTGAAGCTGCATTCACGTCACACAACCACCGATACGAACACAATGTAAAACCATACGTATAATACGCAACCTTTTCATTCACTGCGTTAGTGACACAAAAATAATAATCACGACGACGACGACGACGATGATGATGATGATAAAGGGAAGGGCTCTCCGCCAATTTAAAAGTGTCGGTCTTTAATTTGGAATATATCTTTTACACTTTGCATTATACGTGTACGGTATCAGAAGTGAGGAGCAAAAAAAAAAAAAAAACTGAATAAATAAAATCGGAAAATAAAATAATAAAAGATCGGAATCTGTTTCTCTCTTCTTACGTTGTTAGGATCGTTTGAAAAGCTTTGTGTACTTAGCAGTGCTGGGCGGTAGATTTTACGGTATAGTCGCGTCTCGTGTTAGGACGAGAGATTATGTCGTCCGGCCTCCAAGAATTAAGCTGAGCAGAAGAAGAAGAAGAAGAAGAAGAAGTAGAAGTCTATAGTTAGTTAGGGTCGGTATTCTTCGACGTCCAATGATCCACCGTTCGTTCACATTTAACGGTGCTGGTATTACACGAGTTCTTTAGCTTTATCGAGAAGAAAGAAGATAAAATAAGAACGAGTGGAACAGAAAAAAAACAGAAAAAAAAACTTTCAAAAACGCAGTTGACAATTTGAAATTAATACGCCATTGAGGTTTGGATACACGCGCTCCGGGATCCCTTAAAAAATCCTCTTCAAATATCGTAATGACAGTACAACGCGTGATCGGAATCAATCAACGTCTGCGAACAATTTTTTTTTTTCCCCCGCTCTTTCTTTCATGTGTACATCGACGAGGCGTTAAAGAATGCATGCGTTTAACTGCGTGAGGTTGCGTGAAATTTCCTGGAATTTTTATACTCTCCAAATTTGGACGTAGTTAAGGAATGTGCCGATTTTTTTTTTTTTTTTTTCGGATCTAACTAAGATGAATCTACTAATCACCGGATAACCTCTCTCTCTCTCTCTCTTCGCAACTTTGAGATGTAACGAAATAAAAAAAAAATAATAATGATTTATCATCGCTCTATAATAAATGGAAAAAAAAAGAAAAAAAGTGAATCACTAGTCCTGCAAAGTTGACCATAACCATCACCCCCATAAAAAGAAAACTAAAAAAAAAAAGCCAAAACCACATGGCTGCACCAGAGTTGGACGTCAATGTGTCCCCAGATATTCCCCAAGTATACGCGATATTCTCTCATCCCTCCCTTCTCTTCAACTTGTTTTATGGTTTTATAATGGGAAAAATTGACCCATAGGGTGGGCGGTTCGTGACTCTTCCAACAAAAAAATAAATAAGTATATATGAACGACCAGATACCCAAAGGAAAGAAATACAGACTCCAGAAAGACACGCGTCGCGACACATGGCCGTAAAAAAAAAGAAAGAACGGGAAAAAGAAATTCAGTTCAATGGTCAGTCGGTCATTTCTACATAAGTGAGGTAATGATCCGTCACACCCTCCTAAATAAATGAATGAAAAGGAGGAAAAAAACTTTTAGCGGGTTCTCAAATAAAATCCATATCAAGATTAATAGTTATAGGTTGAAATTTTTTCACCCCCTTGACGTTCGATAGAATTGAGCTTTATTGGGCGTTGCTTTGCTTTGAATTTTGCGTTTTCGGTATTGCGTTTCGTTTCGTATCGTTTCGTCGTCGCGGTTCTTAGACCCTTTAAGAGGTGTACAGCAGGCGGCTGGTGTGGTTCACCGGCTTTTTAAGAGGATCTCTTTTATATAAAGAGAAGAGCGAAAAGTAGATGAGAGGAGAGGAAAGACTCGGGCGGCAGGCAACACCGTCTGAAGTGTCGGGTGCTTTAGAAAAACCGCTCAAACTTTATAAGGCAAGGAACCACCAGAGTGTACAGCAGAAGACCGAGCACGCCCCACCTTATTTCGATGGTTACTACTTCTTCACCGTTGTAAGAAAAAAAGAAATAATACCATAATAATACCAACAAATAAACCACCATATTACAAGATCGTTTTTAATGACCAGCATATTTTGACAACAGTGTCTACCCATCAAGTGTGTAATGAAACGAAACGAAATTACTCTTTGCGGTGTACCTACGACTAGAGTAAAATAAAGAAAAAAAAAACATAGAGAAAGAAAGAAAGAGATTTACAAATAAAAAAGAAATCTAGGCAAGAGAGAATAAGAGGGATATAAAGAGAAAAACCGAGAAGCACGTTCTAGTGCAACTGCACTATACCCCATAAAAGATTTGCGAGGAATGAATTGCAATGCAGTACAGTCCGTACAGTACAGTACACAGTACGCGGTACAGAGCACTCGACACTCCTTCTCTTTCTCTCTCTCTCTCTCTCTTTTTTCTTCTCCTCCTCGACTGACTGCGGAGTAGAACGTTAGGAAAGAAACTTTGAACCGTTCAACGTTTGAACACTCCACATCGTATACTCTAAACACTTGCAGGGGGTTAGCAACGAAGACGAGGTATATCTACCTACATACCTATATACACACATATGTGCAACAGCGGTGGTAACATACGGGTGGTGAATTTCAGACGTACCATAAGCTTTGGTCGTTTTATAGGTAGGAGTAGCTGGTTACCCCTTGGCATGCTACAGTAGGGTGAGTTAAAAACAGAGGAAAGGGAGTTGAAAGAGGTCTTCATAAAGGGAGTGGTGTGCTTACTTGTGCATGCCTGCATATCACTCGAGACTCTTGCAGCAAAAGCACCTGTTGAACTGTTTTCAGATTTTTCCTCGGAATGACGATGATCATCATCGTCGTTTTCCAGCTGAAATTAGCCGAGAGTTTCCTACTATTTAAGCCCTTTTTTTTCTTCACATTTCCTCCTACGTTTCCTCGAATTCTAAAGTTTTCCATGCACGTCGAGTGATGCAAAAAGGGGAAAGAAAAGGAGAACACCGGAGAACGCAACGGAGGTTGTATTAAGACGCAATTGGATATTACGACTGAATTCTTCGAGGTGGTGTTTCCAGCTGATCGCGTCAACTTGTATATCCAGACGCGACGACCCCTCGTTAAAGAAGAGCGGTAGGTACCGTGATTATTTATAATGTGACTTTGAGGCACCTGCAGACACAGTGAACAGTAAAAGCTCGTAGTACACGACGTTGTAAAAGAAAATTCTCTCGGTGGTTCCCATGCCACCAAAAATAACCCGTTGAAGGGTTACACTGATAACAAAAAAATCTCAGACTATGGGTTTGGGTGGGTGGTTCCCCAGGGTTACGCAAAGATCAGTGACTGCTGGTACTTGTGCTTCTGTTTCTGTTGCTGCTGCCGCTGCATTCCCATTTCTAAATATAGGTGGGCACCCATAGCTGGTAAAAAAGTAAAAACCACCGAACGGAAATAGATGCAAAAGATGCGACACATCTCTCCCACGATGCACAGTAAAAGCAAAGCAAAGCCAACTTTAAACCTTCGCCCGTCCCAGCTTCGGTTATATTATTCAAGCATCGAACCGATCAAAAAACAAAATCCTAGTTGACGTGTCAAGTGATACTCCCGCAGGAATCGTATGATATTCTATGAATTCAGCGGTGGCACACATTTCTTTTTTTTTTTTTTTTTTTTTTTCATTCTCCGTGCTCCACACGTTGCAGTACCAAAAACTGGTTGAGATCTTCGAGTCAAGTGGGTCGAAAAAAGTAAAAAAATAAGGTAGAATAAAACAAAATAAGGCAGAAAAAAAAGAAAATAATAATACAGAAGCTGCTGGTTCCTCTGAAGTGTAATTGGCGGTGAAGTGACTCTCATCTTGGTTCATTAGAGAAAATATCTTCCCTATTGTTTGGGGGTTATATGCCTGAGTTGGGGGCAGCGGAATAAGGGAGTGAAAGAGGGGGAGGGTGCGATAGCTAGGCTTACGCACGACAGGATAGAAGCAAAAGCGAGTCGATCCGATCCATACCGAACAGGGTAAAAGGGAGCCAGGATTATTTTTACCTCGAGTGGATACGGTCACTCAATTCCCCGCCCTGTGGCAGAGCCATCTCCATCCATCCCTTGTGATTCTGATTCGAGTACTCGACCCCTAACCCAAAACTTGGAAAAGATTGTGACAGTCTAATCTCGCGTCGAGTAGCAATGTCAAAGAATGAAACCTTGATTCGAGTGTCCTTCAAACGAATCGTGAAGATGACATCAATTTACTAACATCATAGGGAATGTGCGTTACAGAAATACCAGCTCGAACACGATTTCTACGGGGGAGGGGTGGGAATTTTTCGAAAGAGTTTTTATCCGACCAAGAATTCAATTTTTTTTTGCTTCCAAAAAAATCACCGAGCGAATGCGTGTATTTAAATACGTCGTGAATCGTTACGCCATAAAGTTTCGGATAATTCCTAAACACTGCACTGTATCGCTCTCGTCTTAATTTTGCATAGATTGAGTATCGGGTGGGTATAATAAAGCTAGCGTAGAACGCGTATGTGTATAGGGTCAGTCTAAGCCGTAAGCCTTGATTAACGGATTTAATTATGGGATTGTACGGGGGGTCAGGATTGCACTGGTCATTACGAGGGCCGCATCAGGCGACGCTGTAACCAACCCGTATCCTTCCTATTTCTCCTCCTACTCCTCGTGCTCTTCCTTCTCTCGTACATCCCTCACCCTTTCGTTGGCGGCCATTGTGGCCCGCAGTAAATACTTCGTGATAATACCTACTTCGTGGCTTTCAAAGAGAGAGAAACGGAAGGGAAAAATAGAGGGAGAAAGAAAGAGCGAAGTAACAACATACCCATGTTCGTACACTTGCTTTCACTTGCATACATATTTCTCGTTTCGTTTCATTTCAACTTTATCCCATGGGAATGGTAGTACTTAAAATTTTCCAACCAACCCCACCATACATTGGATATGATTTTGACGATCCGTGTGGTCAGTAAGTAATCTAAAATTAATCCTCCGTGTTTTGTTTTTTTTTTTTCTTGCGTTTGTTTTCCCACAGGTAACAATTAGGGAAAACGTACAGGGAGTTGTTTAATTAAAATTGGACTAGATGGATAGCTAGATATAATTGAAAGCATCTGCCAGAGTCGATCCGTCAAGATTCCTTTTTTTTTTGTTTTTTTTTTTCTTCTCTGTCCATTTTTTTGTGGTTCGGAAAATCTTTGGGACGAATGTCCATACGCTACGTCACAAGACTAACTTCGATCATTTGTTACGATAAACGTTAATGATGGAGGATGAAGTTGATTCGGAATTTGAGCTTAATACCACGTTTCACGGTTTCGCATTTCCGTTACGGTATCAGCCGTCAACCATGAAGAGAATTACTATTAACGTGATAAACGATTAATCAATCTCCTTCTCTCCTTTCACCTCTTCGTGTTCCTTTTTTTTTTTCTTTCTATATGGTTATACTTTATCCCAACTCACAAATCCTCACCAAGACAAATTAATTCCATCTTATAAACATACAAATGATATCATTATTAGCTGGATTCAAAAGCCACGTTTAAAAAACGTACGGATTTAAAAATCAAAATAGAAAAAAAATGACCTCACACGTTGTTCACGGTATTTAATGATCGGCTGCCACTGCGGTACGGCATTGAACGAAATAGGCTATTTAGCACCGACTGAAGTTGGCTGTATTGGTAGTTAGGTGGGTTACATTGATATTCGCGTAACGGAGATCTAATGGAATCTTAATGGATTTCGCTACCTAGATAGTCAGCGGCCATATGAAGTCCCACGAAAATTTATGCAAGGGATTTCTCCGACGCTGTTCCAATGGCGTGTCCAGTTCAGACAAACGACTAAAACTGCACCCTGCAGTTAAGACGAGGTAGCCAACTTAACATGGGAATTGAAAGGGTCTTCCAACCCAAAACCCGCCAGTAACCACTTTGGTCAGATACCCGAACTGAAGATTGCCTCAATCAAGTCAAAGCAAAGGGTTAAGGAAAATCGCTTCTCCCATCAAATTAGAAGCCTCCATAAAATGACCTTCGCACCTTCCCCGTCTACAGGTTCTTCGATTATTGAAAAATCAAAAAAAGAATTAGCTCCTGACGCCCAACGACGCGAAATGGTTAGAGAGATCGATGACGATGCTGTTCTTTTTTCTTTCTGCTTCTTTTCTGTTCCTCTCCGGATATAATCCTACGGGACATCACCTCGTTCACAATATCTTATACATGTGCAATACATGCAAAGCGTACCAACCTAACACGAAGTCAGTGGGATTGCGGTAAAATAATTGTCAACTTTTTGACGTTACCTACAGTCATTGTCATCGACACCGCGTGTATCTGTAGAGCAGAGTGGCGCATTGCCCCCTAATAAATTCTTCACCTTCATCCACGTCACGTGTAAACGTATACGTATAGTATATACGAAACACATAAGCGTTTACTCGGTATATACGACAATAGTTACCCGTTTATTGGGTCGCGCAGGGGTGGCATTACTCGGAGGGTCGCGCACCCTCTGATTAAAAATTCTCGCGTGGTTAAGCCTCTGATAATGATCTTCCCTAACTCTTTCGTCAAACCTCCCCAACCCCCAAACTAACCCTCTCCCTCTCCACCTCCTCCTCTCCTCTCCAGCTTTCTTCCTTCCTTATCCTATTTTCAATTTTATTCGTTCATTTCGTTTTGTTGTATTTTATTTTATTCGATTTCTCATCGATACAATAGCAGTGATGAAAAGATGAAATTTGAATTTATTCATTCCTCTTCAGTCTTTTGTTTCGAAAAATCGCATTACTAATATGATCTAATGGGTTATTAGAGTTAATTATTATAATATATACGTAACGACGATAAGCACTAATTTAGTTGATTGAATAACGGAAAAATAAATAAGAGAGAGAGAGAGAGAGAAAAAAAAAGAAAGAAAAAAATTAGAAAGGTGAAAGTGTATTATGGTTTGGTTAATTAATTATATATATCGTTGTATCGGACTTTTTAAACTCACGTGGACATCGGAGTTTAAAATAGAAATACAAAAGGAGAAAGAGAAAAAAATTAAAAATTAAATACAGAGGGTGTCTGAAGAAGGGAGGAGAGCGAGAAGATTAGATTAGATAAAATCTGTCGCGTTTATACCCCTGGTATAATTATTATTAATTAATAAGTCGGCAGTGGGGTTAGTTATTAAATTAATCCGCGCGATTGTCAATCCGAATCTTTGATCCCCTTGAACTTTAACCATACGCGCATTACATATTCACGTGAGCATCGCGCGTATATAATATACATGTAGATACGTAATCGTATGTATAAATGTGTATAAAATTTTATAGCAGTGTGAAAATTTTCGCCTTTTCAAAAGAGAGATTTAATTATTATCACTAACATTTCGAAGCGCAGCTTACTACCTATATATATTCTACCAGGCTTATGGTCACCATGAAAACCACCACTCGAAGGGCAGCGGCGGCAGCAGCAATGTATTAATTAATTTCGTTGTATCAAATCCAGCCTTTCTATGTACATATATGAGCCACGATTCTATTTAATACGGATGAAAGATCATAGGAGGTATTTTCACGCCTTGCAGCCAAAAGACTCAAAAGAGAAAATATCATGCGCAGAATTCATCAACCCTCGTATATACACCGCCAATTCTTTTGTATTTTATTCCCCCCAAATATTTCGACATTTTTTAATCAAATTTTATATCTATGCATAACCCATAGGTGGTTAGGTAGGTAGGTAGGTAGGTAGGCATGCGATTTTACGGTTAAAAATTTTAATCTCTATTTTATCGAATAATGTCAAACGCTAATTGAGGTAACGTTGATATATCCATACGTAACCCCCTATCAATTATAATACTATTTATATCCCTTGTCATTATTCAAAAATTGATAACCGTCGCCGAATCGTTTTACAATAACCTTACATAATTTCGACGTCGATTTTCAAAATCATACACGCTATTTAATTTACATTTAAAATACCATTCATTATCAAATTCCGTTGCGAATTTCTTTAGTTTTCTAATTTTTTGTTAATATCTTTCGAATGTTGAATAATGATCGATCTGAAAAGAAAGACTCAGAATGTCGACAGAAGAAGAAGAAGAATGAAAGGAGAAAAAAAAAAGCCAAAGGACATCGTTCAATGCTTAGCATCTTAACACGACTCCATATACCGAACACAGTGCAGTGGTTAAGTAACAAATGACAGTGTAGCAAAAAGTCGTGATCCCCTGGTTAATTATTCAAGCTAACCTACAGAACCCGTCAGAAAGGGAGGCGAATAGTTGGGGGTTTTGGGTTTTGCGCGGGGTGCCTCTAAGCAGATTGGTCGTACCCTAATCTCTGCAGTACCTTCTCTAAGCGTCTCTGCAATAAGCAGCAGCAGCAGCAGCAGCAGCAGCAGCAGCAGCAGACTATACATGGGGAGAATCTGAGGGAGGTGGGAAGGGGGAAAATTGTTCACGGAGAGTTAAGGGTACAGATTTTAAAACCACCCCTAAACGTACCACCGACATCGGTATCTTCTTAGGGTTACAATTTCCAGGCAACCGTATACGGTACATGGAGTGGTAGGAGAGAAAATCTGCTAACCAGATAATCTCTAATTATCGTACCTCCTCTCGGGTTTCAAATTCCATCTAACAAAAATTTTTTCAAAAACACACAGGGGACACACAGAGCGAAACTAAAACTGAAGTAACAATTTAAAAAAAGGCGAAAAAAAAAATAATTATTCCAAAAACGAAATAATTTAAGGGATCAAACTACAGGGTAGCGCATAAATTTTTGTTTTACGAATGAGATTTAGAGAAAAAAAAAAAAAAAAAAAGACTCGAAACGTTGCCACCCTTACAGTATGTGTATGGGTATAAAAATAAATGTAGAAAATGTTGAGATTGAGAAAATCGTACAGAAAATGGTAGCTGAAGATTCTATGGCGGTGCGGGGAGGGGGGGTTATAGAGTAGCTGTTGGGGAGAGGGTACCTAGATTTACTTTAACTGCAACGTTCACTGCATTCTACTGCTATTCGGTATAGAAGGTGAACATTGTCGTTAACTTTTACGATCGGACATTAAGTCGCGTACGGTTTCCGCTATCCTTCGAATTTAACTGGACAGTATGACGTCATCCTTTGGAATAGAAACAAGCAATGAGAAAAATAAATGCCAATTTAAAACAAAAAGATAGAAGAGAGATAAGAAAAAAAAGAAAACCTGAACCGAACGGAACGTAAGATAAGAAGAAATGATAAAAATAAATTACTTCGTTTGCTAGTCAAAAGCAAAACCGAAAAGATAAAAAGAAAAAACAGAACGAACGCAAGAGGAAAATCGGTCTTTCTTTTTTTTTTATTGAAACACCGATTTTCGTATGTAAAATAATGGAGTTTGACAAGCGTATCTAAAATCGCGTAGAATTATAAAAGTAAAATGAAGAGAGGAAAAAAAAACAAAATCTGTGGGGGTCACGTGGCGCGTATGGAATGATCATCATCGTAGCAAAAGTGAAGGCTTCGGTGTTGTGTAGTATTCGGCTAAAACGTCAGTGGCTGTCAAGTCACGTGACTTGAACTGACAAGTATAAAGGGTTGAAAATAAGTCGAGACCATCCTATGGGTTGACGGATCGACCGGTTAAGTCTGACTGATACCCGTAGTTCAATTCGCTATGGGGTTAGCTGTGCGCGTACAACGTATATATATGTATTCTGCAGGGTTAACGTCGTACATCAACAGAGCTTTCGAAACTGCGGGCTTCCACTTTAATTATATTCAACCACCGCCAGAAGATGATATATAAAAAAAAAGAGAAAAGAAACTCAACGAAAATAAAAAAGTTAACGAAAAAAAATCACGTTCACGCCCCTCTAATCATTAACTATAGTTTAATCATCCCTTTCAAAAAGGGATCAACCGCCGTACCCACAACCCCATCATCTCTCTCCCTCTCTCTCTTTATCTCTCGCTCGTTTCAGAATGCATTTTTGAAAGGGTTACACGAATGTCGTGTTAAATACATTTTCGAAACGCTTCGTGTCAACTTTTAAAATCCAAGTCAGAAAATCTGCAGCTTTTTTCTTTTCTTCTCGCTTTTTTCCCACCTCGGTTGACTCGAAACTCAAGTTTACAATAAAATGAACAACGGATTGATTTACCACACATTTTCAGCGTTCATTATTTGTCATCGATTTTTCATCCTCGTTTTATCAAATATTCATGGTTACCTAAATAGGGGAGAAATCTAAACATAGATATAGATATATATTTTTGTTTTTGGAAAATTGATTTCGGGGAGGGTTGCTTCGAGTGGCATTGTATCGTGTCCTCGTTTATCCATTCATTTTTTTTTTTTTTCATTCCATTCGGGTTTTTATTTATTCACGATTTCATTTTTTTTTTTTTTTTCAAATTCTGCTTTCCAGAAGTGATCACCAATACCGCACGCTGGGGTATATCCCTAATGATATCGCGACGTTATAGGGTAAGGAGGAGAAGAAAAAGAAGGAAGAGGAGGAGAAGAAGGAGGTCAAAAGATTTCCGTTCAATGATATATGCGCGTACAGAAGGTGAAAATAGGGAGAAATAGGAGGGGACGGAAAAGAGGAGAGTAAGCGAGAGTGATGGATGCCTGTGGTAATCTATGCTAACTTCCTCTGGGATTTCGCGTGATTTCTCATCCCGTTGGTAGGTGTATACCAGTAGCCGAAACTGGGAACAGGAGCGAACGGGAATAGCGAGACGAAATGAGAAGAGAAGACGAGAGCTCCCTAATTTCGTACTAACCTGACCCAGAGCGACTCAAGTTTGGAAATCAAGTCGGATAGAAAGTGTTTCTTTCAAGAGAGTGAGAAGGAAGGAATTGAGATTCAAATTCTCCTCGCCTTAAGACGTCGTTCTAATTAACATCGTGTCAGAAGGATTACTCTCAAAGTCACTCTCCCCCTCTCTCTCCTTGGATTCATATATATGTATAAAACCTCAGAGGATGATCATTAGCAGAGGATTCAAAATTCAGGATTGAAGGATCCCGTAATCCCAATAAGATTCCACCGATTTTTTCCGCGAGAATTTTTTTCTCTCCTCTCCTCGCATCGCGTAAAGAGAGGGAAAAATATTTTTGCAGAAGATTAGGGTTGCAGTCATCAAAAAAATTTCGAACATCGGAAGGATTTTACAAATAAAAACCACCCCGTCGGGAACCCCATCTGCGCAACTCGACTCCTTTATGGATCCGCGTTACACATGACCGTGGCACATAACAATTATTTACTCCCGCACCGATATTTGCGAGCTGTGCAGATTATTTTAAACGACACCCAACCCATACGGAGGGTTTAAATTTTCACACAAATTGCGGAGGGGTGGTTTTGTTTATTCATTTTTATTTTTAATAACTAGAAACAAAAGTGCACGAAGCAAAATTGGCAAAACCAAAAAAAATAAAATAAAAACGTAGCTTACAGAAAAACTATTTTTGATTACAAAAATTATCGATACGCCAGTTTCTGCATAACTTTTTAACTAAAATCATGAATTATATCGAACTTGCGACTTCTACATGATTTCGTACAATTTCCAAGTAATTTCACTTTGACTTTCCTTTGGATATATTATAGAAACTAGCGCGATATAGTGTGCGGCTGTATAGCATAGAACGTTAAGTCGCGTCGCAGCGTTTCCCCTTAGATTTAACTTATGTCCGGTTTAAGCCGGTGAAATCCCCGCTGAGATCTGTTACGGACTAAGATATTTGTCACCCATTGTTCTCTTGGCCAAAGTCTTACTCAAAGTACGCGACCGGGTAACTGCAGTCCGGACGACCCATTTCCCCCTCGCCCCTATTCTCATTTCAAAGTTTAGACAATCGCGCGGTGGGTTGAAAATTTAATGTTACTAGCATTGCACGCGCGCCGCATTTAATTTCGTTTGTTTTTTAAATTGTTGTCTACTATTTTTTTTTCAATTTCATATCATTACATTTCAGACGCATTTTCTTGTCAATCTGCATTATTGTTATCGCAATTTGATTGGATAGGATTGGACGTTGGGTCCAAACCTTAGATTTTTTCCGATTTTAGGATAAAAAAATCAACATTTTTTTTTTTTCGAGTTTGCTATGACATTCTTCTGTATTTTGAGCTCAGGAATTCGAATCCGAAAGCTAAATCGATCTATCTATAGAATTGAAAAAGTTATGGCCAATTTATCGCTCCGAAAAGTAAAAAAACGAAGTTATCTCGATGGGATTAATTCGTAGCTCAATTTACTCAACGGATTCGTGTTCCTGAGGTTAAGATACGTTGAAAATGTGTCCTCCGATCGATTTTAAAAATACTTCATTTTTGCCCCAAAAATTAAAAAACTGCAAAGGTCAAAAATGAAATATTTTCAAAATCAGTCGCTGCGCACTTTTCTAACGTATATTGCCCTCAGGAACACGAAACCGTCGAGTAAATTAGGCTAGTTTTTTAGAATAGGATACACGATCCTCACTTTCGTCGTAATAATTATCATCGTTATCGTTACGATCTCGCGATGAGTAGAAGAGAAAAAAAAAACATAACGACTATCCATTTTTATTTTCCAAAATGATGCAGGTGACGACATGACGCGAAGGAATAAAGAGAAAACTAATGATATTGTCAACGCCCATTACCGCGGAGATTGACGTTGAGAAAACTTTTCAAAGTTCGAGTGAAAAAATTTCGTTCGAAAATGTTTAACCGGTTAATTTTTCTTTCATTTTCTCCCCATTCAAAAGTCATGTGTTAATTTTCTAAATTTAACTTTCCCGGTCCAACACACAGGACACCAAAAATCCGACGGTGTGGCTGAAATTTCCATTCACATTAGTTTGAAACACTTTCTTGAGCTGTCAAAGATATATCGAAATACTCCAACCATTCGTCTTACTCCACAACCGGTGAAAAAAAAACAGAGAAAAAAAAAAAAAATTTGTCCAAAAAATAAATCGGCTCCTTCCAAGCTGTTTTTTCACCCCATCCCAATTATCCGATATCAACATCTACCTGATCAAGCGTAGCAGAAAAAGAAGATTAACTAATAGATAGTTTTTTTTTTTATTGTCAAATTTTTTTTTTCCGTCACTGCATTTCAGGGGTGAAGGGAAAGCTTTCGAGATATGGAATTCTATGGGCACGGTATGAATTTTCCGTGTGATCAAACTTTGAATTTAATCTTGTTACGGGGTTTTAAAAGGGGGGGGGGAGAGGAAATCGTGAATTGGTCTCTGTGGTGATCAGTCATTTCATATTTTGTATGGATCGTATAGACGTCCGTGGTATGAACAGTTTACACACATAGGAGACACAGGGTGTTAGGTGGTAGTCGATAGATAAATATCTACCCTTATACGAGACGGTGGGGTTTCGTTTGATAGGAAGCTTGAAAGTTCATACCTTAGGGAGAAAGTCCTCCTCCTCAAATCTACTCTGTAATAAACCAAACTCCGCTCCGTGTCGTACATACGCTGTGTATACATGTATCTATGTAAAGTTAAAGTTATAACTCATCGTTCTGATAATGTTCACTTGATATATTTTCACCCATTGTCGTGACAATTATTCATTCACAATGAGCAAACTCTACACCGCGACCGAGACAAACCCAAAACCTTCAACACGAATGACGTAGATATGGTTGTTACAAATTTTTTTTTTTACAAGTGTCTCAAATACATCGCACGTGTATTTTCCTTCGGGAATTTTTTCACACCGACCCGAACGTTTCTACGTGTGGAAAGAAAAAAAAAAAATAATCTTTTTCTCAAACTTCGACAGATAAGATATCCGAATACTTTTGTCATCTGATTCATAAGCTGCGTATAGGGTGAGCGAAAATAAACTAGTTGATAAGTTGAAAATTATTTCTAAGATTAATCGTATCCATTTTTTTTACAATGATACTTTTTTTTCAGGCCACCCTGCACATTATAAACTTGTATTTATAGATGTCGGAGTCTGTGCGAGCTTTTTTTTTGATTTTTGTTTTGTTTCAAAAGCGTTTAGATTATATATATCCCGGAGCTGTACAGGCATAATCCGGCAATATCGTAAAGAACTTCTTTGTACATAAAGTATATGTGCATATATATGTAGAAGGGTGAGGTGTGGATCTAAGGGGTTGTTTCGGAATTTCTTTTCGTCTCATTTTTATTCTCTATAAATTTTTTTTCTTTACATTTTTTTTTATTTTCAGAGGTATCCGAGTCATAACCAGGTATTACGGTATTATAGCTGTTTACAAAACTCACCCTTCGATACATGCAAACATATATATGTATATATACGCGGGGTACTTTGCGCGTAACATTTCGTTATGAAGGGAATTTGTGTTGGACGGAAAGGGCGTGCTGAATGAGAGGGAGGTGGACGAGGACGTAGAACCTGAACTGTACGACGACGAGGAGGAGGACGACGTCAACGACGATTTTGAATCGTCAGTTGAGCCTCTAGGTACGACCTGGATGCGAACCAAACACCTGCTCCCGAATCCCAACGCAACGAAATATCCCCTATACCCCCTTAAAGCGCAACCCTTATTATCAACAATCGTAAAACGCCAAATTGAAAGCAGCCTAGTAACGGCACAGCGTCGCCATCACCCGCTGTATAAAGTTATACCGCATCGGAAAACAAACGCGCATCTCAAGCTTCTTCTCATCCAAGGGTTTAACGTCTCATCCCCCAGTCTTACCACCCCCTTGTTTCCTTAGAGAAGGAAAATTTATTCAACACGTTGTAGTATGTATTTCAATTTTTCTGGTACAGTATTTCGAAAATTTGATTTCGAATTTGATTTTCTTTGTGCTTTTTTTTTCATTTATTTACTCCGATGATATTTGTCACTGTTATATAATTGATATCGGTGAGTTCTCGGAACCGTATAAAAGTGACTCGACTGCAGAAGAGGATCAATTAGTCAGTTATACGTGTATTGATTCGTCCGAACGTATGAGACGAGAGAAGAGAAGAGAGAGAAAAAGAAAAAAGAAGAAAAAGAAATTAATTCGATTGAAAGGGAGGAGACAAAAAGAGAAAGAAAAAGAGAGGATAGGTATAAATAGGTATAAGAGCTGGTTTTGCCGCTGGAAAGAAGGGTGATAGTGTAAGGGGGCGTCGTAATACATATATATGTATAAAAGAAGAGAGGAGAGGAGAGAAGTGAAGGTTTCAGAGATAAGTGAGAGAAGATGCCAGTCATCCCTCAGTAATTAGTTAAGGGTCGAAAGCGCGAGTGGTGTTGGTGGTGGTTCCTTTCCATCTATTTCTCTTTCCTTATTCGTTGTTCCTTATATTCAACACAGCAAACTAAATCAGAGTAGGTTATACGAGTAAGGGTGAAATTCTTCCCTCCGTAAAGTAAGAAGGAGAAGAGGAAGAAGAGGAAGAAACAAGGGGAGGAGCGATATCGGCCGGTATCTGCGGTATAACGCCTACGTGCTTCGAAAAATTTACGGATAGGACAGCTCCGAATACTCGGAGAAAAGAAAATGAAGAAGGAAGAAAAAAAGGACCAAGGGGGGGAGGGGGAGGGGAAGTGAGCAGTCACTCAGTCACCGAGAAAACCTGCACCACCCACCGTGAGAGAGGGGGAGGGAGGAAAAAGTTTAGCCGACTAATAAAATGAGAAAAAGAAAGAGAGGAAAAAAAAAGAGATCGCCTTCTCCCTAGATTTGATTGATTAGGTTAGAAAAATTCCACCCTCTGATTGTCACACGGAATGTGAGGCGGTTCGATGTTGGCAGTTGCTCAATCCCCGTTCCTCCGAAATTAGGTATATAACTAAATTCAGTAACTAATTTCCTCTTCACTCGCTTATCTTTTTTTCTTTGCGTCGAATTCGAAATTGATTGAATAATGAGAGACGAGAATTAGGTGGAAAAATTGACTATAAATCGATAGGCAAAAAAGACCAGTGAAAATCTGGTAAAAGTTAAGGTTCCCTTTTTTTTTTATACACTTTACGTGGTTATCAATGAAAACCCCTTTTGATCGGTGTATAAATGTCATAAGAAGTTTGAATAGACCCGCGACCTATGGAAAACTGAATGGCAGAAAGAGAAAAGGAACAAAAAAAAAGAAGAAGAAATAAAAAGAAAAAATGAATAGAATAGAGAAAAGAATGACTATGATATGACATTTACATCGTAGATCGTCATAGAAATATTGCAGTGTGACAGTGTTATAGATAGAAGAGATAAAATGGCATCATATTATCGCGTGGCTCAAACTTTTTCGTATGCCAAAAACAATTGAATTTTTCTGATTTTTTATTAAAATTTTCTCCGCCACACAATAGAGAATCCGTATATATGATCATAGGAAAAAGGAAGGCGGGGCAACGGGAAATAGAAGTAGAAAAAGACAAAAGACAACTTATAACGCAACGCGGGCGACACTATCAACACTCGAGCCTGTATTAGGCCGGACAGTGGTCATCTGTCAATGTCAACCCCCTTACCCTCCGCACCCAATCCCTTCTCCGCGTTACCACCCCATACGTACCAGAATAGAAGTAACAGACGCGGTGGCATATAGGGAGAAAACAGCCCACGATAGCAATGCCGATCGAAACCCTCTGCTACGACATAACCCCCGATACATTTATATATAGTTATACAGAAATATACATCATGTATGTACATCAAATATATAAACATTTATGTATTACATAGATAGAAAGAGAATACATACGTAAAGAAAAAGCACGTGCCAATCTCCTCGTCTCTCCTGTCGTTATATACATATGCGCACTTCTATTATACACAGGTAGCGTGTGCAAAAAAAAAAAAAACCAAAAAACCAATAAAAAAAAAAAAACATACATACGTTGTGAGAGAATGACAGTTTTCTTTGTTCTCTTTCCGACTGGAAAAAAGTGAGAAAAAGAAAAAATTCAGGCTATAAAAAAAAAAAAAAAAAACGGTATTAAAATGTAACAAAGTATAGTTATATGTTCGTATAACGTATATTTAAATATATAGTTTAATGATTTTTAAAAGTGTTTTATTACCCGAATATATAATTATTTACGAGTATAATATAACTGCTCGAGAAAGCACAATGTATAGAACAGAGTGTGTGAGAAAAAAAAAGAACAGAAAAAGAAATAGAAAAAGAAGAAAATGTTCGACATTTTATTTTACAATCTGAACGATTTTACGATTTCTTCTTTGAAATTCCCATCGGTATGATCCCATAGCTATTCAATCTTACTCAGAAACGCCTATGAATATAAATACAAAAAACAGCAGCGCCAACGCCGTGATTTATGCCTCCCCCGTTTACCCCCTCTTTATATATTCACATCACATTACGTTACCAACATATTATTACACCCATCCTGCGTATACCTATACCTACACATAATCTATACGTATAAAAGAGAGAAAAGATTATTCTCTCTTCATCTTTCCAAAACATTCGAAGATGAAACGGGGTAAGCCTGAGAAGGCAGAAATGAAAAAAGAAAAAAAGAAAATCAAGCTTAACCGATCAACTGACGACTTAGTTTTACGTTTCTCCTTCCTATTTCATTTTTATTTTCATTCTTTTTTTTCTCGGTCATTTTTCTCCATCCGATCCTTCGTTTTTTCGGGTCAGTATTTTACCCCGCGTTTTTTTTAGCACCACTAAAAAAATTGTTACGTACTCCATGCATACCTATATTACTATATACACCGCACTACAGTAGTGTAGTAATATGTATAGTACTTTCGGAGATCAGAAAATTTTTACGATCTCTTTCCTCTCTCCTCTATATAGCCACGTGCATATAGGTTCAATACTCTCATAATTTTATCACTGAAAAACTTTAAATCCTCGCACTAAATCTGCACCGTTTTACGTTCGGTTGGGAAGTAAAAATGAAAAAACAAGGGGTTCCTAAAAACTGCAACAAAATAGACGAATGGATCGTGGAACTCTACAGCAGCTCCGATGCGAACAAAAAAAAATATATGATCGAAACGATCAAATTTTTGGAGAAAAAATTTTATGAAAAAAAAAAAAAAACAAACAAAATGACGAGCGAACGGGTGAAGATGAAAAAGAAACGAAGGAAGCATAAAAAAAGAAAAGAGGTTTGATTGAAACTGAACCGAAACAGTTTTATAAAACGATTAAAAAAAAAAAAAGAAGGAATTAAAAAATTTCCCTTCCACATTTCGTCTGTTGGAGGATGCAGATATGCATTGGAATGGAGTGAGTCGCTTTCTGTTATACACTGCATATCAGGGGCGGTTGAGCTTATAAACTGCATGCGAAAAGGATTATACTGGAAAAGTGTACAACAAACCGAACGTTTCACTGTTACGGTAAATATATTGTCCATTTTATAATTCTGAAACGACGTTTGAAAAACGGTCAAAACATATGAATGAAAGCTTGAAACGTCCGGGTTTCAAACTGTCATTACCTGTCGATCAAAGAATGAGACACGCGACGACGATGATTATGGTTATGATTATTATTATTATCGTGATGATGATGATGATGACCCTACTGCAGCGTATAGAGAAATGATCGATCGATGCCAGTTTTATGTAACTCAAAAAAAAAGGGGGGGGGTAGAGAAAAAATATTTCGCGATCGAACCAGAGCGGTGAAAAAATTGGATTTTATTTTCCTTTCAAATAATTGCACACCTTACCGCTAATTAGAAAATTATCATAGAGCGTAACGAGGAAAACGAGCTAGACAGGCGTTATTTTATTTATTTATTGTTTTCGCAGCAAATCTGCTGTGATTATTAAAACGTTAAAATAGCGTACCACTATAATGCGGAAGATAGTTGATGATATTCTGTCTGCCAACGTGAGATTTGATTAATGGACAAACCTCCCCCCATTTTACTCCACTCCACCAACCAACCAACCAACCACTATTATACTCTCGAGTCAATTTTGCGTGGGCGTGATACGCCGCAGTTCACAGTTATGTACATCCTATACGTTATACATATTTACTGTACACGTCGCACACGTATGTGTATACGGGGTTGACGTGGGTACCGCAAAAAAAAAAGAAAGAAAAAAAAAACAAACAAAAAAGATTGGTAAAGAAAAAAATATTCATAAACGTACACCAAGGGTTAGAGGGCTGCTCACCACCGAACGATCTCACCTAGTCATCGAAGGGTTGTAAAAATTCGAAGAGATCGGAAAAAGAACGAGAAGTTTTCTATTTTTGGTTTTAATTTTTTTTTTTTCTTTTTTTTTCGGCAAAATAATTTTCGTGTCGTGAAGTTGGAAAGTTTTTAATGATTTCTACAGCGATAGGTGTACCGATTTGGAAGTTTTCGATTTCTGAATTTTTTTAATACTCGTAATTTGAAAAGCAGAGATGAGGAAAATTCTCTTTTTCACTCTGCAGTAAATAAATTGCAACGAGGGTACTTGAGAATTGCTTGGAAATTCGTTCGCGATAATTATTCGAGTAGGTACAACGGCTAACATCCTAATAAATACGAATGAAGAAATTCAAGGTATTTTCCATTAATCAATTACACTGACCCTTACTTGTTTAAAATCTAATAAAACATTTATGCTAAATCACGAAACAATCCGAACATCGCAATCATCGAATAAAAGGTTCGAATAATTGTCACCCCTCTTCAATTTAAAGACCCTTCCCTTCCCTTCCCTGGACTCTCCGCTGGTCATTTGACTCGCCTATTTATTCCGTTGGCGACGGTCCACCAGAGTGTTAAACACTGGACATTTGTAAGTCCCGCGCGAGAGTATTAGCGAAGTAATGATGGTCCCGGATGAAAAGAAAAAAATAAATTAAATTAAAAAAAGGAAAGAAAACAAAACGAGGGTAGAAACTTTTTTGATGGACATTCCAGTTGCGAAGGAACAAAAGACTATATGGGACGTGCATCCACACGTAGATACCGTGATCGTAATTTTGTGAATTTAGAGAGTCGAATGAGAAGATAGCCGCGTACGTATGCAAATTTTTCATTTCACATATAAGGGTGACACAGGTATATGCACAGATGTACACCCGGTCGGGTTGATTGTGAATCGCTCCGCGGCCAAGCGCGCATTTGGACAACTTTTTCGCCCAGCTCGGCCGGCTACGAAAAATTGTCCAGGCGAGCTTGGCCGCGAAGCGATTCAGAATCAACCTGACCGGGTGTACGTATATGGGGTGGGTATGTTCGAAAGTCACTCGCATTTTAGAGGGTGCAAACATAGGGATTTGGGGAACAGGTCCGAAAACTTATTTGCATACGGTACACATTTGCGGTCCAAGTCATAGACGCGAACCTTACCGGCGCCGCACACGGTTTAATGTTATTCGTATTATAATACCCATGTGAGAAAACCGAATTAACGAAAGTTCTTCGTTATCCCTCTTGCGGGGTGAACTTATTAAAAATAAAAAAAGAACCAGGCTTATTTTTCGAGAGAGGAACAAAAGCGCCGTGAAAGTCTCAACGAATTACGCTGACATGAGATGCTCAACTTTGTTCTGGTCAAAAATTAGGGAAGATAAAATTATCTTGGCTCTGATTTGAAAATTTCCATTTTTCATCCGACTATTTCGAGTTTCAACGACCTCTGTAGTACCGGTACATGTTTGAAGAAGAAAAAAAAAAAAAAAACAAAAAAGAAATGAAAGAAAATTCAAACCCTCCAAATCCCCTGGGATCAGGATTACGCACAGTATACATATCGAGAGGAAAAAAATATCTCCAGCGGATTAAAAGAGTGACCATTACTTATCTCGTCTGTATCGGCGATTCTATGCAACTGTCGATTCATTTGACCAGAATTGAAAGAAAAAAATAAATGAGGAGGATGAATCAATAATTAATAATTTACCATTTCAATTCCGGCCCACAGTGTCTCTTGCCCATTCATTATAATAGTAATTCAAACAGTCACTCGGATTCCGAGTTCCACTCTACATACATAATCTATATAATGTACATAGGTGTGTATCAACCCCGTTGAGATGAGGCGAAAAGCTGGCGGAAGGGGGGGGGGGGGAGGGAGGCAGAAAGGGGTACAATTGTTAGATTGGACCATCAGTTCGGACAATGGAATGAGCTTGTGCGTTTAAGGTAATCCCTAGCGAATGCAATTGCGTGGGGATATAACCTAGATGTGTGTGTAGATATTGTATATGTGTGCGTGTAATACGAAGTATACAGTGGTGGTGGTCGTTTTAGGTACTTAATACATTGTCCTCCGTGATGACCACCCTTTACAACCTCGTCGTCAGATTCTAAGAGCTGAACTGAGCTGCCACCGTGGGTTATATAGGTGCACCATTGCTATATTACAGCTTTTACTCTCCAACCATTTCCAACCCTTAACTCGTCAGCAACAACGACACACACACAAAGTGCGCGGAAACTGAACCGACCAAGATGACGGAGGTTAACACCTTACCATAATAAATTAACACCCACATTTCACGGTTCATGAATTCACGGAATCGGATAAAACGGCACCACCTTATACCGCTACATGTTTTCACCGTGTAGAAAATTGACGATTTCCAAAAAAAAAATAAAAAAAAATATTAACACTAAAAGAAAAATGGAAAAAACTTGTTCTTGCATCCATGTAAGAAATATTTGCTTGTTATTTTTTGTTTTCAATAAATTTCGATCGGTTAAAAAACGACAGGTGAAGGTACGCCGGTATGGAAAGAGGGTGAAAAATGGCGGTCATCGATATTGTTGCGAAGTAAGACGAGCGAAACATGAAAGACAGAGAGATAAAGAGAGAGAGAGAGAGAGTTGAGCGTCTTAAATTTTCCATTCTTCTTTCTTTTCCCTCCGCTTATTTTCTCTTCCTCGTTTTATTTTTCTTTATTTTTCCTTCCAGGAAATTCCCTCGGGTCCGATAAGACTGGACAAATGACCGTGCGGCGGTGGTGGTGGTGGTCCATCGGCTGTACAGTCGTGTGTAAGAAAACTGCCCTAAATCGTTCCCTCTAAGTAAATTTGTATCAACCCCCAGAGACCCCGACCGATCCGTCATACGAGATTACCGAACTAAATATGGCGTCATTCCAAAAACCGAACGTTACATGTACGTACACAACATTAAATAAGAATTGCGATACGGAGAAAAAAAAAAAAGAAAGCTTGCAATGAAATAAAAAAGGAAAATCGCTTGTCATTCGTTCGTTCGTTCATCCCATTCGCTCTGATGAACCCCCCCGATCATAATAATAGAATCGCAACACCCTTATCTCGTGCAACATAATCAATCGGTGCGTAACCAAATCCACTTGGGTTTTTTTTCTTTTTCTTCCTCTCTCTATTTCTCTTCAATCTGAAGAATAATTCGATCACGAAACTGTGGCAGTTAACTTCGATATTATATATTGTAACGATAATAATCGCACAGCTATTCGATCATCCACGCATCATCGCTCCTCTTTTTTTTCTGTCTTTCTTTTTTTTTTTTCTGTCCCCCGCTTCCTTTTCTCTCGTTTTTAGATTCTATTTTTTTGACAAATCGATGCAAAAAAAAGTCAGGAAAAAAAAGAACGAACGATATATATATAAAAAAAAAAAAAAGAGTTCCTGTCGCTTCTAAAAGTTTGATATACGTGCATCTTTCTCTTTGATTTTCAGAATTCTCATGTCTTGGAGTTGAAAAAAAAAATTAAAATAAAAAAGAAATACGCAAAGATGAAGGTAAAAAATAAATAAATTGGTCAAAGAAATCCCATATAAATTCTAAATCTCGGCATACGCATATGATCAAACGGAGAAAAAGAAAAAAAAAAAGAAAAACATATGCCAGGTAGAAATCCCCATGTATAAAACAACGGCTACCAAAATTATTATTATTATTATTATTATTATTATTATTAATACTGACATCATCATCCCCTTGTAAAAAATCCTAATAACTGGCATACCTACCTCATAATATACATATATGTATAAAAAGGACATGCATACGTGTACATTGTACATAGGTATGTGCATGGAATATATGAAGTAAATTAAAAAATACCTGAGAGATATGAAGCGAAAGTTTGATGAATATGATAATAAATGTGAAACAAAAAAAAAAGAGAGAGAAAGGGAGACTGTAAATGTAAGGGAGAAAATATGGGGAGTGGATAGATGAGAGAAGACGATTGGTGGTGAAAATTACGAATACAAAATCCCGTCATATTGTGTATATAGAGATTCGCATATGACCCGAACACATAAGGGTATGTATCTATATGTGTATTTCGTGAAAGCTAGAAGTGCAATATGCATTGAAATCGTTGTGCACCAAAATGGAGGACGGCTTCTAGCTCATCGGGAATACGTACCTATAGGTATACATATGCACGATATGTGTATGCACATAGGTATATGTGTATTTTATGTATTTGCCGAGTTGCACCGCATTAATTCCAACACGGTTATTCAATTCCATCACACACGGTTATACTATGCATTACACATACAGGTATACGTGCAGTTGAAATAAAAATGAAAAAAAAAAAAACAAAAAAAACGAAAGAAAAGTAAGAGAAAAAAAATTGAACGAGAATAAAAAGCAAAGCTATATAGTATATCCACCGTATAACATGAAACCAACTTTGAAAACCTCCCCCCATTGGTAAAGCGTGCGAATCGCAACGCCCATCAACTGCAGCAGTTTTGACACCGTTGAATAATTGCGTCCGAATTCCAATATATTTACATATAGCTATGGGCACATAGTCAACCCTCACATGTGCACCCATAGTATGTATGGTATTATACGCGGGTAATGTATGTAATGAAATTCGAACGTGTGCGATTACACAAATTTCTAGTTTAACTAGGTATATGTCCGTGTCACATCACTTTATCTATCCAGTGGATATAGGCGGACTGTACGTAATTGAAAACTCGTACATATTAATATCGTGTAGAAATTTCATACACGATATAACGTACACCTATTTACCCGTTCAATCTGTCCACTCTACGCTTGCCTCCCGCCCCCTGAAAACTGAATTTCTAGACACTCCGTGCATTTTAATAACGCGTGAAAAAAAAAATTCAGGATGACCATGATCAGGAAACACCTCGTCCGTCAAATTTTCAAAGTCCGATCGAGAGAAATTTTGGAAAAGCTGATACGCGACGGACGGACATAATTTATTCATATCGATTCCAACTGACGATCGAAAGACGCATCGAACGTAATCCGTTCCATTTGTGCGTATCCAGTTAATATCCACAGTTCTCTCTCACTTCTTTTCTCTTTTATTTTCTTTGCCCCTCCGCTCGAGGATTCAGGGGTTGTTAGTAGCTCGTCGGTCGGTGGACTGTCTCACTCATAAGCATTTGAATGGGCCAATCAATCACGTTTCGGGTTCTTCCTTCTGGTGACGTCACGATCCGGTACCAGAAAATCGTGCGAGACGGCGGCGTAAACGTAGGAGAGGAGAGGAGAGCGAGTATCTCTTCCTTTTCCTCCCCCCAATCTCCTATTAGTGGGGTGTGATACGAACTACAGAGGATGGTAAAAAGGGAGTGAGGTTTCGGCCGCCCGCCCTAACAGTCCAAAAACCAGGGGGTGGAGTGGAGAGTCGCTAGAGTTCGTAATTATATATTCCAAGGGTGTCGC
This sequence comes from Athalia circularis, assembly GCA_963978495.1. Classification (NCBI taxonomy): domain Eukaryota; kingdom Metazoa; phylum Arthropoda; class Insecta; order Hymenoptera; family Athaliidae; genus Athalia; species Athalia circularis. The sequence continues at coordinate 36,784,095 of OZ021698.1, read as the reverse complement.
GGTGATCAGTCAATGTTTCCGTTCCAGCTTCCAACGACAATGCAACGCCAACGCAACGTAACGCTTTCCACTACCACCAACCGACGGCGTTCGTTCTGACGGCAGGACGTGAATACGTATGCGTGTATCAAAAAGAAGATACAGAAAAAGCTTATCTGTCACAGAAAGCGACGCTTCCTGAGGGAGCAAAAGACTCTTTTAATTCGCAACCCCCCTCTTCATCCGCATATACCAACCGATCGGAGGAGATGAAGTTCAAACTTTTAATCTCTTTTCTCTCCGTCCACATCGGTGCACGGTTCTTCGCTCCGCTTGTCATTCGTGTTTGACTTTTAGGAAGCGACGCGGATGAATTTCGAGTGACAAATGTCAATTGAAAAATGGGGTTAATTGAAGTACAATATCAATGCCCATAATGTCGTGGAAACTTTGGATACCTACACGGTTTTTTCGACGTGAATATCATCAGGTACGTGAAATGAATTTGTGGATTCGTATCGCGCATCCGTATAAAATCCACATAGGTGTCGTCCACCAACACCCATGGGTATTTAACTAAAAACCATGGATTTCATCGAACAGAGCGGATCTCACGGTTGAACGAGTTGATTAAATTCAAACAACCTGCAGGGCAACGAGCGCCGTTCTCTGCGCGCACCTATACGACCACTGCCAACCGTGACCATTGAACGGGACATTCCCTTCATTTGGTCGGTTATACGTGGTGTGTGTACATATGTACGGAGAGTATTAGGTATGACGAAATGCCTCCAGATAGAATAGATTTCAATGGGGGGGTGGCGATGGTGTTTATGGGGTGGTAGGTGTGGCGGCGGCGATGCGTGAGGTCAAATATGCTCATATCGGACAACCGTACACCACAACCCAACGCCATTACCCACGTGTCCAAGTAGGAAAGGACAGGAGGGCCAGTATTTTGTCCTGTCAAAGGATCAACCTATCCTACCACTCTACTTCACTAAAGCTACGCTATTTTCCGCCCATGACAATAGTCGCGGGCGCATACCATTTATAATGACCATATCCCTTTCGCTTTATAGAATCGTTCCTTCACCACGCATACCTTCAGTTAATATTCGGACCCTTTGAAATCATATTCCCACGACCTTCGACCAAAAACTTTGTTTTATCATCGTCCATTCTCGGTATTGAGATCAGACCGATTCGTATGAGAAAATTTTGGGAAAATTGAAAAATCGTTCCGTTAGGAGGAGCTCGCGGAGCCTACTTTGGAATTACATTTGTTTTTTTTTTTTTTTTTAAACCGGTTCACCGTAACAAAAGATCGACAAAAAAAAATTGAAAATTCATAAAAGGCAATTCACGACATAATATAAAACACACACGACGGGTTAACCGCACCAAAACAGCCGCCCCTGTTTGTTATACACTACAATACCACGTAGGCAGTAATTGCACCCTCGCGTTAATGGACAATCTGTTCACGATTTCGAATACATTATCGCGTACAGTTTGCCGTACAGAGATGATATCGATGAAAATGCGTACCGCGAGACAGAAAAAAAAACATACATATGTACAAGAAATATGGAAAAATGCATAACAATAAAAAAAAGAAAATTTTCGTATCAAAAAGAAACGAAGACCTTGATCGAGTCCTAAAAGAATATTTATCTTCGATTTAGTAGCGAAGAACGAAATTCCGAAAAAAAAAGAAAATCCCTGCATCGTCCGGAGAAGAGAAAATAATCAGAAAAAAAAAATAAAAATAAGAATAAAAGTAAAATCCTGTTATCGAATCCATAGACGTGGACATCGTGCGATACATGTAGAAAAAATATTATGTTAACCCAATTGGTCAAGGGGCCAGTTCAGGGGTTGATACGTACGCATGTGTGTGCGATAGATGGAAAGAAAAAGAAAAAAAAGAGGAAGCAAAACACATAGAGTTTGTAACGAGTAAAGTCGATTGAATCCTGGGATATTTTGGGGGATACGTGTATAATATAATCCAGGGAAACAGCTTTTGGCTCTATCAAATCATCGTTAACGTAAAACTTGGTCAGTGGAGGAAATCTAATATTAGATATTCAGCTGTGGATAATCCTAACTAGATTTATCAAAATGTAGACGAACGCACTCGTCCTACGGTCGTTCGAATACGAATCACATTAGATAATACGTATATGTGTACGGATTACGTGTCCCCTCGGGTACGTAAGATGTGATCGTATAAAATCGAGTAAATAAGAAAAACGAAATCAACCGAGTTATACTTAGGAACGATGAAAATCACGCGACGCACCATGCGGAGAAAAATCGAGGTGACTAACGTGCATTTTCTAATTCACTTATGCAGGGGCCCAGGGCGAGTTGCCAGAAATAAAATAAAACAAAATCGAAGAAAATAAAATCAAATATATATAGATACGCAAATTTGATGGACCGAATCTTTCTCACTATTTCCACACAGCTTCTGCTGTCGTGTTTCCATACCATATCCATGTAATCGTAAAAATCCTTTTCTACTCTCACGAACTACATACACGAGATAATATATAAAGTGCATAAAATTAGAAGAACTCTGAAAGGATTTGAAAGGATTGCTTCTCATCTCGCCTTTCCTATTCCAAACTTCTATACGAATATCTCCACTCCATTTTCCATTTCTTTTTTATTTTCTTCTTTTTTTTTATCACTCTCCCAATCTCTCAACGACCGGATAAAAATTTTCAAACCGAAAGTCCAAAAAAACATCCGAGGCTCGAGTCTCGATATTTTTTCGATTTTCGCAGCGTAATATAATATATCAAAAAAAGAACAGAAGAAACAAAGTCCACATCCTTCTAAGCGGTGACGTATAGTTGATGATGAAAAAAAGAAGAAGAAAATGGAGTACAAAAAAAAGAAAAAAAGAAAATAATAATAAATTAATAGTACACTTCACACTCTCGGCGTCGTCTTATTCGTCGTTATGACGCCATTTGTTATGTAGACAACGAACTAGAGTGAATTGTGTGTGTATATGTGTTACTATAACCGTCTATATAAATAGTTATATACAAGCAGTTGATTCTCCCTATTCGACCCTATTTTTATTTCTTCATTTCCTGAACCGCCAGTTTGCAAGGGTCTCTCTTTTTCTCGGCACCGGTATAGAGCACAGTAGAGTATACTTAACCTACCGTCTATTCGCGTGTTTAGATTAATTATAGCAACGCTTCGCACGTCGTTAACCTCTCCGTGACTCCTCATACAAAAAAATAATAAAAAAATGAAATATAAATAAACGAAAATCGTCGTCTGGAAACAATATGCGACATTTTCTGCGATTTCGGAATCAAAAATGCTGTAAAAAAAATCAAAAAGGTTACGTGCATGGCTATTTAACAAAGTTTCGCAGTGGTCGGTGGTACGATTGAATCCTTGACATTCCCAACCCTCCATATCTTTTTTTTTCTTCCATTTATTTGATTTTGAATTTTATCTTTTTTTCTCTTATTTTCGTTGCGAATCCATTTTTCATTTGCTGATAATTTATTCGAGCATGGAAATGGCAATTAACTTGAACATCGATGACACGGACAGATTTCAGCTTGGGGCAAAAGGACATACGTATGTACCACGTTGAAACGTAGCCTATCCAGGATTTTCTATCTCCGTCTCGCCCCGGTGGAGTATACGGTTTCTGTATACCTATTCAACACCCTATGTAATACATATGTAGAAAACGCGGTCGTGACTAAGTGGAGAAAGCCCCGCGGGGCTCTGGACACCCTTCTCCCCACTCCTCTTCTGGATGTGGCGGTACCGTAGCAATCAATATTTATGACCACCCCATCTTCCACTTTATTATATAGGTATACACGATACACCGTCAACCTATGTTGTGTGTTTTCTGTATTAGCGTAAAAACAATTCGACGATCGAAAAATAAAGAGACGAAAAAAATGAACGAGTCAAAAATATAGGTGATACAAATAGATTATCTAATTTAGTTGAGCAAACGCCGAGCTAGGGTCGTGACGTTAACTAGGAGATAAAAGCTTTCGACTGTGTGCAGAAAAACGAGAAGTTAGTACATAGGTATGTATGTATGTATATCTATCCGTAATTCCGTATGAATGTTAAGTATGTGTGTATGTTTGAAAATGGGATAATTGAGAATTCTAATCAGGGAAAATGAGGCTACCACCTAGGGAGTCTAATCAGAATTCTCTACTTTACTCTCCACCTTCTCTTTTCCTTGTACTCCAACTTCGCCGTTTCGCTTTTCTCAAGTTTCTCTGCACACTCCACGTTATTGTGGAACACATTTGTAACAATTCCGGTACGGTAGGTATAGGTAAACTGCAGTGCAACATTAACAAAATCTACAATAGTGCTTAACTAATTTCAGAGAATCGCGCACGGTGCAACTGAAGTACACCCGATGAGGTTGATTCTGAATCGCTTCGCGGCCAAGCGATTCAGAATCAACCTAACCGGGTATACAAGGTGCAAGGCAGTATTCATTGAAAATCACTCGATAGTCATCGATTAAAATTATGACGATTTCAAATTACACCCGATAAAAGGCAACGAAAATGATTGGCTGACGAAAAAAGCTCAGGGAAAGCTGAACAAAAAATATTGAGAGCTCCGTCGGGAGGTGTTTCGAAGATTGGATTAAACTGAAAAAAAAAACACACGCACAATTTGTTAAACCAATTGACCGTGGAGAGAAAAAAAAAAGATGGAAAAGAAATTATTGCCGCAAAGAGAGAAAAAGGAGAGAATAAATTTCGTGTTAGAATGTAATCAGAAAATCCTACACTTCATCGCTTATCCCACCACTATCCCCTTCGAACGAACGTACCCGCGAAAACCTTGGTAAATAGGTAGGTATAACAGTAACCAGATAAGTGTGACGACCTGTCCAACGACTAGTTGTAACCATTGGTAAAATAGGGGTAGGGTAAAGGGGGATGAAATTCTCTGACGTAATCAACGTTAAAGGGTTAACGTCAACTGTTACGAAGGGATTAGTTTATCTCTTCCCTCGGTTTTGGAAAATTACCACAAGCGTCACCGCGACGTCGTCGAATCCTCACGCTTAGTAATTACGACAAGCTAAATTGCAAACGATCAAAAACACGGCCTACCACCTCGCCTATTTTCCCCCGCCTTTGAAAGCCTTGGACTAAAATTCGGCGCAATGGTTACGGCCGAAGAATCTTGATAAAAATCTAACCGTGTTCTCCTTATCTAAACCTTCCTCATTTTACGACGATATAACAATCGCGTCCGGCCTGCAGTCATCGTCATTTGCTCCTGGATTCCTTTGTGTTTCATGTTTTCCAGCTTCTTATCGAAGATTCGAGAACAAAAGCAAAACCATGTGCGATGGATTGTTGGATGTAAAAGCATAAAAAATAGTGTTCGATCGATCGGAAATCGATTTTTCACGACACCGATAGCGCACTACTTTAACTCTTCAGTTTAATACCGTTTCACGGAACGATATCACCCGATACTTTAACAATTATTGCGCATCATCGTCCGGTCCCTGTGGTCAGGATATACAAGAATTTTCTATCGATAAGGCTTCCAAGAGTCCAACGTCATAACGCATGAACGAATAACACCCCTCCGCATTGAAACACACCCCATACAGCGCCCTGTACTTTCGATAATTGTCCTTCAAAGGGTGAACGAATAAATTGATACACAACGAATCACACAGGTATGTCTTATCCATTGCATTATATAGGGTGAAAAAATTGTTCGATCGTAACAAGAAAAATTTTCCGTAGATTTTGTTCATCATTCGGACAGGCTGTGAGTATATTATAATTCGAATACCCTCTTTCAAAAGTTTGACGTAACAAAAACGTGTACAAAAGCAACGAAAAAAAAAAGAAGGAAATACGATAATTTAAATCCCTAGAGAAATTTTAGATTCGCGATATCCTATCCGGTGGCAGCTAGGAGATAGGTAGGTATATAAGGTACATCGTTTTATACTTTTAAAGTTTTCCTCGGACAAAACGATAAATCAGTGGAAAAGCGTGCATTGGTCAGTAGATCGGTTGAAACGAGGAGGGCAAAGTGGCGGATAGAAAGAGTATGGGAGAGGGAAAGAGGTTGAAGGGTGAGTTGGTTATAATATAGAGATACGTTATACAAATGCAGCATAATAATAATCCATCCCTATAAAATACGTCCGAACCATTAATCTCGAATAGAGAAACACTGGAGTAGCGGTAGCAGTGGCTGTACGTTATAAATAGAGAAAATAATATTCAAACTCGGACACACAAAACGACCACACGAAATATAGGATTATACAGTGATAGGTATGGGTATTAGGTACATGTATGGTACGTTCGGTAAACGTATACCTATAGTAGCTAGGCAAAATAATTCTGTCATTTTCTTCTTTGTTTTTTTTCTTTCTTTTATTCTTTTTTTTTTTTTTTTCTCTTACTCGCGAGCGGTGCATGACCATATAGCTCGCCTTAATATGAATATAAAAGCAATTTCTACTCTGTACATAACTGCGACCAACCCCCTTTTTTCTACCTACCCCCCCGATCGCCCCCACTCCCGATTTTCTCTCTCTTTCTTCTTACTCTATTTTTCTCTTTTCGCCATATTATTTATCGCACGCAGTATCTGTCCCATCCTATTCCATTCCATTCCATTCCATTCCATCCAACGGGATTCCATCCCTTCGAAAACTGGACTGTAATTCAACGGGATAACTGTACCTTATATACACACTCGGAAACACTGCGGAGATATATATTATACGTGTTACCTATATGTACGTTGTCCGAATGCATTAAACTGACCACTGCCGAATAACGTTAGTACACACTAGGAATGTGATGAGCGAAGGGATGAAAATTAGGAGTAATAGAAAATTATCATCATAATTATGGCAATAATGAACAACAACCTAACGATCGTTTTCATCCGGAAACTGTGCATCGATGTAACGTGCATTGGTATTTTTATTTATTTATTTATTTTTTTTTTTCAATTCGTATATATATTCTCATACGATATTCTATCAGTCGCTAGATAATATATGTCCTTTGAAGAAATACACTTGCTTGGAGAAGAAAAAAAAAAAAAAACTACGTATATAACAAGGTAAAATAAAATTTGAAACGAAACGGGGAAAAATTTTTATATATCCGGAACGTAATTTGGTATAGGTGGTTCGGCACGGGCGATTTTCCTCTTATCCTTGGTATCTTTTTCCTTTATTCGATATTTTTTTTTCCTATACTTTTATTTTGTCAGATTCTTATTTTATTCAATTTTTCTATTTTTATAGTTATTCTTCGTTCTTCTTTTGTTTTTTTTCTCTCTCTCTCTCTCTTTTACCGCTGCCCCACACATGAATCGAAGAGGAGATCTGAAGCCCCCGTGTCAGAAGGCTATAGGATTCTTTTCAACCCCGTGACCATTACGTCGTGCCCTGGGGGTGTCGCTCGTAGGGATGGGTTAAAAAAAGGATGGCAAAAAAAAAAAAAATCAAATAAAAATGAAAAAGAAATATTATACATAAATTCAGAGATTGTCGAGAAGCGGTTTGCTCATGCAACGTCGAACGGGCAGGCAGCAGTACATATAAATGTATGTATAGTAAAAATATTTCGGTTGGTGATCGTCATTTGTTAGTGTATTAGGTGTACGTACACATGTATATATGGTATAGGTAGCCTCATAGTTATACAGGAAGGGTCGATTGTTGACCGAAAAGTCGCCAATTTAAATATACCCCAGGCTATAAGGGTGGTGACGACTAAGGTATGGTCGTGGTGTACGAATGGCGCTCAGTCAGATAGCGGTTATTCATTTTTTTTCTTCTCTTTTCTTTTCTCTTTGAAAAAAAAAAACAGAAAAAGGAAAACTTTTCCATCCCCCTCGGTTCTGGAGGGATATCATCGCGAGTGACTCCGAACAAGTAATTATATTGTTAGTATCGATGTTTACAAGGAGATTATTGTCGGTAACAGAAGAATAGGTGTATCAAAATCAGAAACAGCAACCCTTAGGGCAAACCGAGGGAGAAAATAAGAATGACGGAAAAATAAAAGAAAAGAAACAAGAAGGAAAGGAAAAGAGACGGAATATTATCAATTTTATTACACACGATCGCCGCCTCGAGCCAAACTTTTTTATGTCTTTTTTTTTTACAAAAAAATAAATCGAAAAAGATCTTGATAAAAAGATTCAAAAAGACAGGTCAATGAAATATAAAAAAAAACAAACAAACAAACAAACACTATCGATAAAGAGGGTTCATCGGGTTTGAAATTAATTTTAATTTTCACTTTAGATTTTTTTTCTTTTCTCTCCCTTTTTTTTTTCTTCCGGTTTGACAAGTTTATTCGCATTTAAATTGTAGGTATGTATAAAAGTATTATGCATACATATTATTTTTGCTTATATACACGTATGCAATACACATATATCCGCAACGGATGTTAAAAGATTTGTAGAATTCTCTCGAGCGGTAATTCTGCGGTTTTAAAACCGCGTGCGCCGCGGTTAATTGAAATATGTTTCGTAAATATATACATATATATACATATAATGCACGTATATATACATACGTACTTACATAAGCTGCAGTTTGTATATATAAATATAGGTATAAGTAAATAACAATAAAGAAAGGGTGAGAGATGCTGAAGTAGAAGAAGAAAGACGAGATGCAGTCGCAGGGAAGTAAGAGAAAAAAGGAAGAAAGAAAAAAAAAAAGAAAAAAAAAGGTTTGAGGTCGGCACCTCGATTATAACCAACTGTACCTACGGCATACGACGGCGTCTTTGAAGCTTTTCAAAACTTAGTCCCGGCTAAAATTTTTTCCTTTTTTTTTCTCTCCTTCCCGTGCTTTTTATATACTGTATACGTACATTTTTAATTTTTTTTTCTTTCTCTTTCTCGTTTTCAAAGTAACGTATAAAATTAATTTGCGGGTGTTACCATGACGACGACAATTACACGGACTTTTATCACACTACAATAATACCGCAAACTTTTACTCTTCGCTTACATAGCTACCGTATTCACGATATTTTCTCATGAAGAAATTTTGAATGAAAAAAAAAAAAGAAAAACAAACAAATTTCAAAGAAAATTAAATCTTTTTTTACTTCTTCTCGTATCTGCGTATACAAATGAGTCAGATATAAAAAAATTTCTATAAAATGTTAATTATAATAATAACAATAATAATAATAATAGTTTCGTTGTACAGTACGTACATGGCATATGTATATGTCATATGCCTCGTGCAACGTGAACACCTGTAGCTCTCTCGCAAAGCGTGAAAAAAAAAAACGAAAAAAAAAGGAGAAAGAAAGAAGAAATAAAAAAAACCATACGTTTGCAGTATGATGTGAAATTTAAAAAAGTGTGAGAGATAAAAAAATCCACGGTTTCCACGTACACATAGTTCAGTCAGAGTGCAGAAGCTATGAAGGCGGTGTCGGTTAATTTACACGCATGTTATATCCCGACACGCGATTATTATAATCTCGCGCAAAGTTTCGTCGCGCTACCGCGGGCGACTTTATACAGAGATACGTATGCGTACCGTACAACACACTCGTATAATTTCATATATAATAGAAATCCCTTCGTAGCTATTAAATATAAATTTTTCGTTTTTTATTTATTTATTTATTTTTTTTTCATTTTTTTTCTACGCGTACTACCGATAGTAAAGTTTTATCCTCTTCTGTTTTTTTTTTCAATTAAATATTTCCCCGCAGCGTCGTGAGATAAAAAAATTATGAAATTAGCTGCAGCTAATATAATTCGAAAATCGTTGCTATTTCCACTGTAAATCCGCACGGTATTCGCGATGCTGTACGCGCTTATAACGTGAAAGAGAAAAGTTTAGAAATTGAAAATATTAATATTTGAAAAAAATTAATTGAATGAGAAGAGAAAGAAAAGAAAAAAACCAGGAGAGGGAAGAAAGAATGGAACGCAAACGCGAAACGAATTTCGGGCAACTGTCGAGCTGCGCACTAATACCGAACACAGCAGCATACGAGCAACGGTGGCAGCCAAAAGTGAAGAAATAAAAAAGAAAAACACCCTCCCAAAAAGAAAAATAAAATAAAGATAAAAAAAAGAACGTCAAAATTATACAACCATGACAAATGTTTTTGCGGATAACTTTGTATTTACGATGTATACATGTACATGCCTATTTCGTGGCATATATATATAGGTACTTTACCACATACCATACCACATAACAATGCATCATGACGTTTTGTGCCCCCGTAAAAATGATGCACGTGCAGAAAAAATTTGCAGAACGTAGGTACACAGGGTACCATCCCTACAGCGCGTTTCTTGAGTGTATATTATACGGTCAAAGTTCACACCCTTTTCTCAAATTTTTAACACTCGTTTTTTTTTTTTTTTATTCATTTATTTATTTTGTAGTGGGTACGTATTTTTATACGCATACGATGCATCTGTAAAATACGCTATATAGATAGGTATATTATTACAGCTATATATGTTCGAGACATTTTGCAACCGCACACCTTTTATAATTCGCTCTTTTTCACGCTTCTTATTTTGCTTATTTTTCCCCCTTTTTTTATTCGGTCCTATACGTACAGTACGACGCCCTTTCTTCGTTGTAGAAAGAAAAATGCCCGCGACGCGATAAAACTTAAAAATTTACGACCGCCTGACTTCTTCGCGACTTTCTTCGTCCGCACCACGGTGTTATGTGGAGTACGTACGTATAACATCATCCGATCTGACCGTCCCTTTGTCGCATCTATCCCTTTGCTTCGCGCTTCTTTTTTTTTCTCTCCCTTTTTTTTTTACGTAGTAAAACGATCAAAAAAAAAACGATTGTTAACCGGATCATCGATTGATTAGCTCCAAGCTTTGATTTGTTTAAAGATATTTTTTTTTCTCGCCTCATTTCCCGTACTCCGATTCCGTAATCGGAAGGACCTGCACATATTTTGTAGTTACTCTGAAATGTTGAAGATTTTTGAAAAAGAAATGAAATGAAATAAAAAAAGTTTGCAAAGAATTTTTCGCAAAAACCGAACAACGTAAGGGTGCGAACAAATACGATACATAAAATTTAGTACATAAGATGTATACGTGTATAAATGTATATGTATAAATATAATGTCCTGTACATATATATATATAAGTAATTCCCCAAATCCGCGTCACGTGAGTCGTTGACAAAAAAATGAAAACGCGCATGGCCCTAGCAAGATTGATGTCCTTCCGCAAGAGCATTGGCGGTCAGATTTCCACTGGAGCACTAGAGAGAAACTTTTGCATCGTCACCCACGTGATACGGAGAGGTGAAGATGAAAAAAACAAAAAAAAACGAAAGGAGAAAAAAAAGAAACTATAGCGCGTGTATAAAACTGGATGATATAAGTAATATGTAACCATTATAAAACATTTTTCTCACGCAAATAAATTTTGTCATCCCTTAACCCCTCTCTATGTAGTATCGCAGTATAATAGGAGATGTGATATTATTTGTTTATTTTTTTTTTTTTCTCCAAAATTTCTTCGCTAAGAATAATTAATTTTTCAAATTACCCTGTTCAAGTATAGGACGTAGTACGCAAAGGATAATACGAAATAAAATCGGGCGATATTTTCGAACGCACGTGACAAAGGAAAAAAAAAAACAAAACAATAATCAACATAAGAAATAAGATTGACAGCTTATGTGCACGGTACATATGTATTTCATATGGATGGATGTATGCAGTACATGTCCCTTCGCGTCACGCGATACATAAATATCCTTTTAGAGTATACGCATGGAGTATGGGAAAAGATATTGATGGTTTCTTGATTGTTAACCACGCGACCTCGAATATAACGACTCCTTTAGGTCAGTAATTTTTAAACCATTCAATTTATTATATCGAAATCATTCCGTTACACTGCAGCGGCAATAGTGAGCAGCGGGAACAGCAGCGACGCGCATCACGGTGGACAAGATCCCCATAGGTACCCCCATACGATATAGTATGTACAATGTACGGTGTGTAATATAATAGTTTGAAAATAGAAGAGTCGAATGAAAAAGAAGAAAAAAAAATAAAAAAAGAATATACAGCGAAAGAAAGAAACGAACGGATGGAATATGAAGAAAAAAAAAAAAAAAAAGAAGAAATTCTCATGTAAGCCGCAAGAAACCCGGGTGGCATTTGAAATGGTATGGGAGAGAAAAATGAAGAAAACAAAAAAAAGAATCTATATCCATATCTATTCATCTTCGAATTTTTTATCTATTCAAATATATCAATCCTGCCATCTCGATAATAATATCATAATCTATAATGATTCAATTGTAAACGACTCCCATAATGATAATGATAATAATAACAATAATAACGAATGGATAAAAATTACGTCACATTTCGATCGTTGATGAAAAAAAAATGGATGAATATCAAAAACAAAAATGCAAAAAAAAAGAAGAAACATAAAGAAAAAAGGTAGAGGAGATTAAAAAAGTTAATAAACGACATCTGTGCGCGCTCCAAATGCTGCAAAAATGCACCAGCAGCGTTGCTATATCTGTAGCTATATGCGTGTTACGTTTTATAAGCTTTTATAGAGATACCCGTTGCCGGTTCATCTGGTTTTTATGGTTTATGTCTCTCACTGTATGGCCGGCTGTGCAATGTTACATGGACAATACGTAGAAGAATCAACGAAAACGAAACTAATAAAACAAACGCAGCAAGCTAAATGAACGAATGAACCAAACTCTGCACTAACTAACTAAAAAGAATCACGTGCGAGCCAACGATACACCTTCATACTGCTCTTTAATTCTCTTGTGTCACCAGATCCAATGACAGGTCAGCAACAAGAACGATGATAATCGATAACTGAACAATGGTCAGAATACGTTGGAAAAGTGTCCAACGATCGATTTTAAAAATACTTCATTTTTGACCCAAAAATCCCAAAAATCCAAAGGGGTATACCTTAGATTGTTGTCGATTTTGGGGTCAAAAATTAACATTTTTTTTTGTCGAGTTTGCTATGATATTTTGATGCGTTTTGATCTCAGGAATTCGAATCTGCAAGCCAAATTGATCTGCCTATAAAATTGATCGAGTTATCACTAATTTTTCGCTTTTCGGAGCAGAAAGATTGCGATATCTCGATGGGATTAATTCGTAGCTCAATTTACTCAACGGATTCGTGTTCCTGAGGTCAAAATACATTAGAAAAGTGTCCTACGATCAATTTATACTTCATTTTTGGGCAAAAAATTGAAACAATTCAAAGGGCATACCTTAGATTTTTGTGGCTGTACCAAATTTCATCCAAATTCGTTCAGACGATTTTGCGTGATTGGGTAACAAACATACAAACTTTCACATTCATAATATTAGTAAGATATACTGAAATGATATCTCCAGATTTTTATACAAAATATATTCACACTTCGTGACTCTGAATGCGTTGTAAGATAATTAACGAACAAACAAAAAAAAATAAAATAAAAAACAGGAGAACAAGAGAAAAGAAAGGAAGAAGAATAATTCAAGAGGATATACATATAACTGTACTGCATACCCACTGCCGACTTGAGATTGAAATGAAAACTCGAAAGATTTTTTATACTTTTTTAATTCCTTCTTCTTTTTTTTCCCCAAGTGTATATAGGTATCAAAGTATAGGTAAGGTGAAAAGATTTTTTGTTAGAAAAAGAAAAAAAGACAAGCAAACGCCAAACGCCTGTGCGCCCTCCCAATTTATATTAATCGTAATTCTCACCTCGCCCCGATGCGCACTTCGCGCGCCCTGCAGTTCCGATGCCTGCTGCAGTGGTGGTTTTTCGAAGGCTACATGTACGGGAATAAATGTGTACGAATACATATCATGTACATGTAACATTAACGAGACTTTTCAAACATACCAAATATACATGCGACGACACCCTCCTCCGATTCTTCGCTCTTCTTTTCTTTCCTCTCCTCTCATCCCTTACGGGTTTTCAGAGTAAAGTTGCACTCGAGCCTGTCATCCACCTACCGGATTCTCATCCCCATTCCAATTCCACCCTAAAATACTTTAATCTAATAACAAAACTTACCCCCCAGCCCCTCTTTCGTGTATTTTTTTTGGTCTCTTTCCGCTTTTTGTTCAACACTTTTTTGCCCATCGGAGTCGTGGAAGAAAAAAAAAAATAAAAACAAATATCAAGAAGAGACTTTTCCACATTCCTCAGGATTTGACCGAAATTTTTTATACCTTGAAGCTGGACCTTATACTGTGAATCGAAGGTTTAATTGTTTCTACGGATAAAATAAATGAATGAATAATCGGACGAGAAAAAGAAGGGAGAGAGAAGGGTAAAAAAAAAGAAAGAAAAAGAAGGAGTTCAATCGGTTCTGCCATACCTATGCGGCTACGCCTGTTTAATATCTATAACAAAAGTAAATATGTATAAAATTGGTTTGCATCGTATAGAGAACGGTATGTCATAGCTTCACGGCATTGCATCGCATCGCATCGCGTCACGCTAACTTTACATACGTTTGAACCCAACATAATGGTTGGGTTAAACGATACGAACCCACGACGACGACGACGCGAGTTGCAACGACGATTACCACCATATACACATTCGAATACATACGTATTACGATACACGTTACATACCTATAACACCATAAGAGAGTATATAGTACGGTATATGGTATGTTATATGGTGGTGCTGCAGTCTAACCCTCAAGTTCACGGTACGGCTATAAATCAGCGTAATGTTATTACACCTCATAGAAATCATTTATATACTACATACGTTATTCTTCTCTTTATATCTGTGTTGCCTTTTTTTTCCTTCGACTTTTCTTCTTTTTTTTTCACTAGCTTTTTGGCTTTTCATTTTTTTTTCCTACTCCTCTCTCTCTCACGTCTCTGTACCAATCTTGTAGAATGCACCGTATGGTGTTTAATCATTTATTTGTATACACCGTACGTTTATTGTTGATGCATAAAAATTCCTAACTTGCATTTGAAAAATTCAAGCCGCACTAACTAATGTTGTCCGATCGATCAGAGCGTGAAATTTTTTTTAGAAGCTCTTCACCTCCACGAACGAACTCTGTGTGCACACGTAATATGTGTCATATGTCTAGTAAATCTCATCTTCCACCCACGTGTCCGTGCGATATGAGACTGTCATAATGAATATATACCTGCGGGCCAAATGCCATAAGTAATCCATAGAAAAAACGAAAAAAAAAAAAACTTAAAAAAAAAAAACGCAAAGGAGAAACAAAAGAATGAGAATAACTCGCGTACCTACACTAACCATTGTGTACATGTCCATGGAGAGAAGAGAAGTAAGAAAAATTTAAGAGCGGGGGGGCGAAAGGGGGGCGCGGTGGTTAAAAGGTCGGATATAATCCACCCGCGCGTTCACGCTCCTGCTGCTGTGGTGGCCGACGCGTCGCGTCGTCGTCGACATCGGTCGGCGGCGTCGGCGGCGGTCTGAACCGATGAGTCAACCTGTATGACACCACGACGCCGACGCCGACGCCGAAGCCAGATCCGAAACGAACGCGGGCGACGTCAGGGTAATCGGGTCACCCCCGCGACGCCCAAAGTCCAACGCCGCGTTTTACCGATTATACATATATGTGTAATTGTTCAAATTTTACAGAAGCATTCGAAATATGTAAAACTAAAAAAACGAACTAAATCAGGAGATGAAAAAATTTCTCCGAGCTTTTTTGTTTCGGAGATTGATTAGAAAAAGATTTTAAAAAATTGTAATTCTTTTTTCTGTTCCTCATCTTCTTGATCAAATTTTTTTTTTTTTTTTCTTCAATTTCATAGTATCCATAGTTTGAAAAGTTTTTTCATTACAGATATTATACGCGATTTTCGGTATAATTTTCTTTTATACATTTATTCATGCAATGGTAGGTATATATGGTCGTTTTCATGTAGTCTCTGCTTCGGATCACATTGGACAGTAGAGATATTCAACGATAGGAAACTTGGTGTTACTCGATTATCGTATCATCTTATGAACGGTCACGTACAAAACTCGAATCTCTCTCTCTCTCTCTCTCTCTCTCTCTCTCTCTCTCTCTTGTATTTTGTAACCATATATACCAGAACAAAACTGAATCGAAATACGTAACCTCCATGTACAATATTTTACGAGTCACGTCCTAAAATTACGAATCAATTTTGATCATCAAAATTATACCCACGTACATACATAAATACGTACATGTTTTACAGTAAACTTGAAACTATCCTAAAAAGAATTCAAATTCGAAAATGAAAATGAAAAAAAATAAAAATTGAATAAATAAATAAATAAAATAAATAGCAAAGAAGATGAAACGCGACGATTCCGTATACACCGGAGCCGCGAAGTTACACGAATAAAATTCTATGTAAAAATGTAATATCCCGAATTGCTACGGTATCTAGTGTATACGTGCATAATGAAGGGTTGGCGATAAAACGAGAAGAGCAACGCTTACAAAAAAAAAAGAAAAGTCAAAAATGAAAAACAGATACAAATAGAACGAAGCCAACATCGCGAATGAATTTGCACGAAACGCATTTCTAGAATAGCTGAAGCTAGGAAATTCAGTAAATGTATAGAGCTGTATTCACGTAAAATAAAGAACATAGAAGAAAGCACGGTATAAAAATAAAAAAAAAAATAGAATTCCGGTTACATGACGTCCCTGGTAATTTTTTTTTTTTTCTTTTTTCTATTTTACATCGGTCCGCGAACTTTAATTCCGTGTAATACGTATGCAGGTGCAGTCCGGTGTAGAGCAATGCGCAATGAAACAACATACATATGTACGAAAAAAAATAAAAATAAGAACTTCAGTAACACGTGTAAAACAAAAAACAAAAAAAGAAGGAGGTAAAATAAAATTAAAAAATAATCAAAAAAGCGTCGCGATGTACGCGAATCACTGTACGACGGAAAAACAAATTGCGGTAATCAACAGCTGAAAAGACAAAAAAAAAACAAAAAAATTCAGGTGCATACGTATTACTGTACCCAACTGTAGAATGTGTTTGGCGCAAGTCGAGATTACAAATTTTATTACACCTTCAGCGGAATAATGCCCTTTTTTTTTGTTTCTCAGTTTTTCATCAAATCGTTTTTATTTCTCCTATGCTTTTTTTCTCTCCATTTATTTTGTCTCTGTTAAAAAAAAATGATGCACCTATGATAATATCCATCAGGATTCACACGATTAAAATATGCATAATGAATGAGAAAAAAAAAAACAAAAAAAAAACGTGAAAAGAAATGTAAAAACAAAAAAAAAAAAAGCGCAGTTACGGTCTACGCAACGATTAACATATTATCGTGTAGATACTGGTGTGTGTCTACGTGTATATGGAGAGGAATAATTATCGTGAACCGTAACGTGTGGCACACGACTCGATCCGATAAGAAAAAACCCCATAGCAGTTGGCAAACAGTATTTAAATAATGTACCACGCGCCTCCGCGCTTCTCTGCGAACTCATCTGCATCATCATCAACGTGGGAAATCCTGAATTACGATATATTCACGGTGATATGAAAGAATGAAATTTATTCAAAACTTCGAACAATTTAAATTTGAATACAAATATCGTATATATACTCTATACAAGTATATTATTTTTATGATATCAACGCGCATGGAAACAATGAAATTTGAAGGGGGAAAAAAAATATATTACATTTTTATAAACGAAAAGAAAAAAATTGAAGGAAAATTAAGAGAATTTATAATATGATAAATAAAATTTGTCGATGTTTGTTGTTTTTTTTAAATATATTTTTCTACAAATATCCTCATCCTGAATCGTATATATGTAACGCTTATGTGGTACGTGTGCCGTAACTTGAAGAGAAAAAAATAAATAAAACAAGAATAAAATACGATATACAATAAAAGTTGGGATACGAGTGACACGTATCCCGAAACTGGCGTGGAATACTCGAGGAGTTGAATGAACGCGAGCTAGTGTATTATAGTTATACACCTTTACTCGAAATGTTTTATTTTACGTCAGAGCTTTCTATATCCTATCCTTCAATTTCTTCCCCTAAGGACAACGACACGCGATATTATCCTCCTCATCCCAAGTTTACCGTTTCCCGTTTCTCGTTTCTCGTTTCTCCTTTTTTACGGATAAACGATCGCTCAGTCAGTCAACTCAAGTAAAGTAAAGTCGAGTCAAGTCAAATCAGTCAGTCAGTCACACTGTGTGACTTTTATTTCATTCAATCAATCCTCTCAGCTGCTACTCTTGCACTGCTGTTGCACAATTTTCCTCCCCCATCCCGCCGTTACATGAAGTACGTATATGTGTACATGTACACGTATGTACGCACAAAAAGTACCCGAGGTTCAAACTATTTGATAAAAAAAAAAAAGGAAAAGGAAAAGAAAATGAAAATACAGAAACAAACAGCGCGCGGAGCTTTCACACGAGTGTAGTTTTTCGCCAAAAACTTTGAAAAGATATTTTATTCTCGTTAGGATTTTTCAATATTCCAAAAACGATAATATTTTACGATCTCATCAGCTGTGCAGAATCGCCGATGGTATATCTCGATCTCGTCTAATTTACAGAATATATAGGGAGAGAAAAAAAAAGACGAGAAAAAAAAATCGAGAATGAAATAAGGTAACTGCAATGTATCACCAATACCGAATCTATGTGTATAAAATATATATATGTATATGTGTATCTCTTTTTTTCTGCAGCTACTTCGAATAAATAATAAAGAATTGCTCAATATCCGCACGTAGGAGCGTATCGATGTCAAAAAACGCAAGAAGTAGGAAAGAAGAAGGAAAAAAAAATCAAGTCAAAAATAAATAAAGAGTGGGAAACGTATAAAGGAAATGAATTCCACTTTGACGTACAGCGATATTCGCCGTAGATATAAGAGAGAGGAAAAAAAGATAAAGATTGAAAAAAAAAAAATATATAGAAATATATACGTGGAGATTCGACGGTGGGGTAATGAGAGGTTATTTTTTAGCCATTGTGTATCTCTATCGAAGCGATAAAATGAGCCTCGGTGGGTCACGTGATGCGCGGGCGTAATGCTTCGTCGTTGAATTGATAGATTTGACTCGATATATACCACACATATATACGCAGGGGTCGTGGGGGGTATGAAAAAAATAGATATATGTAGGAGTTGCGCTGTGGATAGTAGTTTGGTAAAATCGTCGGATTATTCGATGCATAAATATGCAGTTTGTACGGATTTAGATCATGCGGTTAATCTGGCGTACATCTAAACCCATCCCCTTCTCCCCCCCCCCCCCCCCCCCCAAAACGTTTTACGAATATACGCGGCATCCTGAAATTGATGCATTATACCCTACTTCGTCATATAATGCGCGATGTATTTTTAATGTTTTTGAAGCAAAAAAAAATTCTATTTTTCATCGGATCAAAAAACACATTATACGCAAGCAGAAGTGTCGAGGAAATAAAGAAACGATGATCTTTCGACTCACCACTTGATGATTTCGTATCACATTTCATCCTCTCGATGCAGCGTCCGCCATTGTTCCAGATGCAGCACGAGAAAATACCGCAGAATAATGATCTCATACAGAATCATCAGATTCTGGAAAAATTCGGTTTTCTCACACTTGGATTATCGATGCATTTTTAATGAATAATAATTTTGACTGATTAATCAAATAATAATTAAGCGACCAACCGACCGAGCGATGAAAAAGAAGAATGGCGTAAAATTTATGTTTCAAGTGCTCCAAAAATTGATGTTTGCGTTGCGACGTACCGAATTGTGAAATAATTCTGACGACTTACCTCGTTTCGCCTTTCTTGAAGGTTAAGGTAGTCAAAATTGCGTCGTTCTCAGCAGGTCCGGCGCTCGCTACGTCTCGTCCGACAATAATGCGTAGCGATACTGAGGAGCTCGGCCCACGGATTAGCACTATCGGTAGAAACAGAAATCAGAAATCCGTGTTGATCAAAGTGTCACGTGATCATTTTCGGATCTAGTAAAAGCCGATCAGAATAATGATAAGAAATTCTCGACTCGCCAACAGTCGAGCGTCAGGTAGAGGTGGACTCGGAAACGGTTCAATTGTTTGGCTCGGAACGGAAAAAAACGAATGCCGATCAACAAGAATTAGATCGTAGTTATTGAAACTCAAATTTATCGACCAATCGGGTGATACTTAAGTGCTAATTATTTTCTCGGCTTACCAGTGAGCGCTCGTGCAACTTCCTATCGACTCTTCGGTGTCCGAAACTTTTTTCTGCGACTGCATGGGACAGTTTTTCATTCAACCCAAGTGCGAAGAGTGCAGCGCAATGGAGGGTGAGTTAAATAAATTCGAAAATTAATTCATCAACCGTTTCCTCTCATTTTAATTATCGTTTTTCAATTCTCTACCACTTTTTATTCCGTGAATAATCGAAATTAGTAATTATCGCGTTTAAGATTTAGTTTCAAACCAGCGTATCTTTAACCTACGTACTGCTTATAAATTACAAGTGTATTTCTAATTTTTCCAAATTTTTGTAATTTTCAAATTTCAATGGTTACTTTTAGGCTAACGATCATAGTTTTTTTCGTATATACGCATACGTATATAAAAATCTATTGTAGTATGCACATATAATATAAATCCGTTGCACCTGCTTTCTAATTTATTTCACATTTTTTTTTCCACATAGGTATTATTATATTTCGCCATTGAATCAATTACCAAAAAATTCTGAATAGATATAATGTACCGACAAACAGGGATCCACAATTTTTTTTACATTTTCTCTTACAATTCGTGTAGCTTATGGGGAGCGCTGCAGAGATTACCGATCAATTTTCTCTCCCTCTCTCTCTTTTTTTTTCACCTTAATATGTAATAATATAATATACATACTCCTAATATCCACTTTTTATATTCCCCTCCATACGGGTGAATATTTTTTTTCTTCCTCTTCTATTCGTATATATAAACTAATTCTAAATAATAATACCATAATTTTGTCACGCTATATAGTTGTAAGTATCAAATCCTATGGTACATAATACTCGATGTAATGATCATATATATACCTTCACGATTAAAATTGATCAGCTCTCCGTTCTATTGTCGATGTTTTCCCCTATTTCGGAATAAAAGAATCCGCACAATATTATTAAACGAAAAAAAAAGTGGAAAAAAAAAATGCTTTTCCTTCCTCGATATTCAGTTCCGGCAATTATACCTATGTAATATACCTGTACTACCTCGTCAAGCGAATTTCGACTCCGTAAAATATGCCCTATTTTTTCACCTCTCCCTTGTGAATTGTTCCAATTTTTTTTTATTCCCCATAATTGTACGAAGGAAAAACAAAAAATTCTGACAAAATATCAGCGTTGTAGTATTAATTGTTTTGTTTTTTTTTTGTTCGTGTTGTATACTTTAAAAAAATAGATTTGTTAAGAAAATAAAAATTGGATTTGACAAAAAATAGAACCCCTCTGCTCGTGATACGGTATCTCATTTCTAGATTTACGATTCTGATTCTGATTCTGATTCTGATTATTATTATTATTTATACTCTATACTCCCGCCAGCAATGCACAGTGTTCGATACCATATAATATTTTATTGCCTCAAAACTGGATGTATACGAGAAATTTTACTCTTCATAGATATTATAGAATACATACGTATCCATACGTATATACGTGTCTAAAACATAAATTATTCCATGCATATGTATGCGTATATATTATATATATATTCCTAAAAGGTCTGCAAATTTTAGGAGCGATACGCCGCGCGACGTATGAGCAATAAAAAACCGTGAAGATAATTAAATTAAAGGAAATAAAAAAGAGTGAAAGAATTTTATTCCCACGTATGTATGTATACGTATATGTGAATGGAGAAAGAGCTGAAGTGAGAGAAGAAAAGAAAAAAAATAAATAAATAGTAAATAGAATAAAATAAAATAGGATAGGGGAGAATTCGCTAGAGTCGAACGGCGCCCCGAAGGATCCGCAGGTTCAGCGGTGTTATGAGTATGAAGAAGAAAAAAAAAAAAATATTTGGAAAACAGGAGACGGGCGATATAATAAAATACTGAGATAATCTCGGTGCTAGAATACACGGATATGTGTATATAATAATATGTATTATATATGCCTATGTAGGTATATACGTGCGTATAGAGATCATAAAACCAACTCGTCCGACAAATCTGTATAATGTTTCGTGATTTTTATCGCCTCAAATATAAACCAACGAACCAAATCCATGCGAAAATCAACTTTCGCCACCCCGGCGGTCGTGGGAAGAAGAAAAACAAAAAAACAGTACTAATATAAATAAATAAATAAATAAATAAATAGATAATCGTAAAAACGGAAAATCAAATAAATGCGTACCCATAAATACGACGCCTATAATTTTTTTTATAGCTCACGATTCGCTGCCTAGCTCCTGCAGCGTTGCGTGGAACGTAGCAAAATTATCTCGCGTAATTTGATTCTAAAGTCAAGAAGAATTGAAATGATAAAAATATTATCAACGTCGATAACCGTAATGATATCAATGGTTCATCTCCACTTGTATTTATTTTCATCCCCAACAGATCGATCAAAAACCGCAACCCTTTCCTTCAATTTTCTTTTCTTTTTTCATTCAATTCTTTTGATTCAATTCACATATTATTTACACCGTCACACTATACGTCACATCGTACATCTACCGACGTACACATAACGTATCTTTTTACGCACGATCGGATCGTAATAATTGGCGTCGATATTACACGGTCTGACATAAGGGTTAAATTTTTTTTCTTTTCTCTTTTTCTTTTTTTTTATCTACGGTCGAGAGGGTTGCGCGCGGTTTACGATTGGAAAAAGGGAAAGCGCAAAAATTTCAAACGCTTTTAACTCGTGACTTTAAATTCATTTCACACCAACGACTTATATATACTATATTACTGCACATATATAGCAGCTATATATCCCTATTGTTAACGACCCATCTGTTCTCTTCCGCACCTTATAACGTGTACAGTGTGCACAGCTTCTCTCTGCTACAGCGGTGGAATCATCTCATCTCCATCTTTTTTTTTCTTCCTTTCTTTTTTCTTCTTTTTCCCGCCCGGTTCTTCTGTCTCTTTCCATCTAGCAATATTGGGGTGGTATACACGGTTAGCGGTGAAGTTAGCTTTGAAATATAAGGGTATAACACGGTTTAGTTTAGCCCATGGGTTAACGCGGGATTTAAGCTATAGTTATACTAACTTTTACAAAATGGGGAGAGTTTAAGGTTTAAGGTTTAAGGTTTAAGGTTTAAGAGCAGGGGTGGACGGGGGGCAACCAAAGTATAGAGTTCAATTTCATTATCGATGTAATTCTAAAGTGCCCGTCAAAAAGAGGGGCGCACTTTACGCTTATACGCCCGTACAAGTAATTCTCTGCATTATTACATTATTACACATGCGAGGTACAAATAGGTCGTATAATAATAATTGTTACGATAATTAAAACGGCTTATAAAAATAAGAAAGGAAAGAAAAAAATAAAAAGTACGAATAAAAATAAAGCTTGTTATATTTTCACACTCGAAAGAATTAGATTTCTATACACTCGGTCGTATGTGTCGTCATCGTATCATGAAATTTTTTCACAAAAAAGAAAAAAAGAAAAAAAAAAAACTGAAGAAAAGTAAAGAGCATTTTTCCCATACAAACTTATGATATGATATAATATCTCAATGGTTACAAGAAGCAGCCGCTGGTCCCAGAGAGAGAGAAAAAAAAAGAAAGAAGAAAATCTGAAGGAGCTTTGGCTTCTCGATTTTTGATATAACAAGCATCGCGTATCGCAAAAGCACCAAGGATTTGACGTAAAGTCCCTTTGAGTTAGGAAAGTAAAGGTGCAGGTTTGTTATAGGGTATGTTATGTATAGGGTATAGAAAGTGGAGGATCAAGGAAAAGATGAAGAAGGAGAATAAGGCGGAGGATCAGGTATTATGACACAAAAGTGACCATCGCTTGGTAACCGATTCCCCTTCGTCATATTTTGACACGTCATTCAATTTTTAGGGTGCGCGTGATTTTTCGCCTATGAACTCGCGTGCAGGTTTCTCACATACATAAAATAACGTCACACTCTTTATTGGAGAAAAAAAAAAAAAAAAACATTTTAAAGTTTTTGAATTTCTTTTTCTCTTCCGTTTTGTTTTTTTTTTTTTAATTTCATTGCTCCTTATGAAAAAATTTGGCGAACGATGTACTACTTTTATATATACATATATATAGAAGCGTAATAATAAAGCTGTTATATATTACATAGAAAATATATATTATAATAATATACATGCAGTCGAAGCTACTTTAGTCTAGACAATATTTGTCTTTGCATGGTTTATAAAGCGCATAAGAAAATAATAAATTAAATAGTTAGTGCGGATGAAGGAGAGAGAGAGAGAAAGGAAGAAAGAGAATGGATAAGAAGTACGAATAAACTTGTATATATATATACAGATATAATATATGCTATAAGGTATTACCTACTAACGTTATAACGGGGTTATGAGCTGTGAGGTAGTTAAAGTTTTCAACTATTCCAATACGCGTATAATACTTTACTCCAGATAATTCTTAACTCTGCAGTGCAGCCAGCAGTTCCTGTTATTATAGCTGTATGGCTTAAATTATACGGAATCCTTGAGAAACTGAAAAGAAAAAAAAAAACAACAACAAAGAACAAGAAAATTAGAAACAATATAAAACTAGAGAAAAACAACAACAAAAATCAACAGACTCCGGATATTAATTTGGCGTCATAAATTTTTAATTGTTTTTTTTTTTTGGTTCTGCTTTCATTTTTCCCTTTGATTTCCGATGCGATTTGTTTGATTATTCGGAAACGGGTGTAGGTTTGATATATTTGTTTATATGTATAGATAAATAACGACGCGACACCTAAGTACTCTGTATAGACATAAGCCATGCGATGAGACTTGAAGTTGTTCAGCATCATCAGAGCCCCTATCATAATTCGCAGCTTCTGGTATTCTCGAGGGCCGAACTTGTCGCGTAGCTGCAATAAGAAGGATCCGAAGAGAGAAAAAGATAGAGAAAGGGGAGGATATACAATGCGGGCGTTCGTTCTTGATTTTCCTTTTTTCTTTTCTTTTTTTTTTTCTCTTTTGCCTGCCCTCCTCGCACCCTTCAATTCTTTGGGGTTGCAGCGTAGTGACAAACTCTAGAATACCTCTTCCCTCTACTTGAGCGCTTGTTATTCTAGCGCGATGCTTAAGTTCGTCTAATATCAATACAGGTTAGGTATGCGTACGGTAAAAAAAAAACAAAAAAAACAAAGAAGTAACGAAATAAATAAAATTTCAACCAGGCGAGAAAAAAAATTCTCAAAAATCGCCGACAGTCTTTAAAAACCTACTTTCCCCGTGTAATCATTATCGTTAGGTATTGTCAGTTTTTTATCTGGGTTGCCATAAAAATCAGTTTCAATTTCTATTTTATGAATCCTTTTTTTTTGCAATTAGACGAACGGATTTTTATTAACAAAAGGGCGAAGGATGAAAAGAAGGATTTCTAATTTCTGACGTTATCGCCGCGACCACGTAGACACGTGTATTCCCTATATATATAGGTGTACGGGAATTATAGCGAGGGGGAAAAAAAATGTTCATCATTTTCATCCCTGGACATCGTAAAACTAGGAAGAAAATGGGGATCGGTAGATATGAAATAAGGAATGAGGATAGAGATGAGGAATAAAAACAGGAAGGAAAAGCGACGGCGGAGCGGCAGCTGGTTTCATCGTCACAGCTAGAGAATCGTGACAAGATCAAAGAACGCGGTTCCCACTAATGACTGTGCGCTACGATATCTGCCGAGTTTCTTATTTCATTTCCCTCTTCTCCTTTTTTTGTTTTTTATTCTTCTTCATTTCGAGAATCTTTCTTACCGAACATTTCAGATGATACTCTTTATTATCACTAAATAATTCCCTCAGGATCACGAACCTTCGACTCTTCCGATTATATATATGAAATACAATCCCGTATAATCAGTGTCAATAATTAATACCCGTAAGCTACGATACGGGGCAACGTTTCCCAGAAGAAGAAGAAACTCAAAGAGCAAAAAAAAGCGAAACTTTTTTTCTGCGAAGAAAAAAAAAATCCGTCAAAGGGGTTGAAAATCTGTAACATTCTATCTGTACAGATATATATATATATATATGTATACTGTACATATATAATAATGCTGATTGTTGAGAGAACAATTAATCTCCCTTGTCAGCATCCTCGCAGCGCGAGAGGTTAATTTATTGTATAAGCGTTTATCTTTAACTCCTCTCGTCACATAGGAGCAAATACATACTCTAGTCTCGCTATATACACATAGAAATATGTACAAATATATGTATATATTTATATACAGCTATGTAGCGCTGATATCTCCTGCAGTTTTCCCGAGGGATTATTCCCGTTGTCAACGTACCTATACACATTCCGTCCGATTATAATGATAATATATAGTAAATGGATGTATGTACAGAACGCGGTACAATTTATTCACCATTTCCCATTAACTATACTGCTGATTAATCGGTATCACCTCATCTCTCTCTCTCTTTCTCTTTCTCTCTAAAAGATAGAGAAGCTCTTAATCAACTCTTCAACGCGTTTCCTATCGCCCCCCTTTCTAATTTCATCCCTTTCAACCAGATACATAATTTTAACGAAATAAAAAAGAAGTAAAATAAAAAAAAACACCTCTAATCAAACTACCACCCATCCCAGTACACGGAAATTTTTACGTCACAATTTTAAATGAACATAGAAATTAAAAATAAAATATGTGCGAAAAATAGATAGGTACTCGCGATTAGGATTGGAGAAGATTTTTCTTTTTTTTTTTTTGCAAAAGTCTATAAAAAGAATTGTCGAATTACAAATCCCTTTGTCAGTTTCCAGTGTAAACGCGAATTTTCGATTTTATGGGCGCCGTACATATAGGGTGAGAAAAACAATCACTATTTAGAGTAGAAACGAACAAACAACAGATCGGAGATCAGATGAGATCGGAATAGAGCCGTGATCCTTTCCCTCGTTTTCCAGTAAAACGACGTTTCGGGAATGAATTAGCAATAAAATTCGCATCTAATTGTAAACAAAGAAGCCTTTTTAACCCCCCAGCTGATGCCTTACTTTTACGACACCGTAAAATTCCATTCTCTCTTTCTCTCTCTCCCCCTATATAAATCCACGTTCTTCCGAGGCTTTGGTCTTCAGATTTTTCTGCTATTTCTGGGGCGAAAAATTCAATATTTTTAGAATCTATCGAGCGACCACTGAATCCCAGAAACAGGAATCCGTCGACTGAATTAAGCTACGACTGTCAGCGGTCGGGATAAAAAATCGAAAAAAAAAACCAATCGCAATAACGGTAAAGAACAAAAAGAAAATGAGGAGCGAATAATAGAAAGAAATTTATAGGGGGTAAAGCAGCGTACTGCGGTTAATCTCCTCGGAGCTCGTTTGATGGATGTCTATAAAATGTCCTCATGATGCTTTCCTCTATTATTACATAAGTGTGCAGGTCACACGTATATACGTATAAAAGAACGGGACACACGTGTCGCTGTATAAGGTGAACAAAATGAAGATATTAACTCGTACGACGAGCTAATATTTCTAATTGCTATAAACGAAACTGCTGCAGCAAAATAAAACAATCCCATATCTACGTATAGTGCATTTGTTGTTCCTATTCCACTTTTTCTCTTTCACATTATTATCGTTATTAATATTATCATTTATTTTATTATATATTATTTTTCTTCATTTTATCTTTTTCTTTCTCTCTCTCTCTTTCTTTCCATACACATAACGCTGCTCGATATAATTTCGCACGATTTCATAGTACGAGTGTTCTATAGCTACGGGTGCACTGTGCAGTAAATTTTATCGTTCATATAAAAATTTCTCCCTTTCTTTATCTTTATCTTTCTCTTTCTCTTTCTCCTTATCTATTTCACTCGCTCAGATTATATTATATGCCAACGACGCTGCATGAAGTAAATACTTTTATATATACATATGTATACCTATACGTATGTGTATAATATCTTCTATTCTGAAAGGAAAATCTTATCAATCTAATACAACACCCCCCCCCCCCCCCCCCGTCAACGTTTCAGATTTTACTACCCCCCATGCATCGCGTATCAACTTTTTATTTTCATACACTTGTTCTTTTTTTTTCTTTTCGTTTTTTTATTTTTCTCTTTTTTTCTTTCAATTGCATTTTTTTCCCCCCATCGTGATGTTGATGTGAAATAAGCGTAGAAAATGAAAAAAACAAAAAACAAAATTGAACGAATATAAAATACATTATACAAAACTTTGTGATGTACACCCGGTTGGGTTGATTGTGAATCGTTTCGCGGCCAAACGCGCGTTTGGACAACTTTTACGAAAATTTGTCCAAACGCGAGCTTAGCCGCGAAGCGATTCACAATCAACCTAACCGGGTGTACGTGGTACATGTACGTAAAATTGTGCAAAACATATACTAGGTGTTATAAAATAATATAGTAGTTCATCGAACTTCGTGCACATCTGTATATTACAGTAGGTATTGTATCTTACACGGGGATGCGGCGGTGAAGAAAAATTCGAAAAAAAAAACAAAAAAATAGTTGCGTGCTCTAGGTTAACAAAAAAAAAAACTCGTTCACTAATGATATCTATAAGACAACTTCAGTTTCCTTTAGATACGTATAGGCACTTGTATATATACGAAGAACGTCGAGTTGATTTCCTGATAATATGCGGTGTCGGTGGTTTTCGAACTGGCACGAGCTCAGCTGCCGCAGCAGGTACATGTATACGAAATACATATGTATATACGTATATATGATATTAAGTGGAGGTAAAAAGATGAAGAAAACCAATACTTTACACCGCAGAGGCAAACGGGTAATGTGCAGTGCAGTAAATCGAGTATATGTACACGTATACCTATGTACACACTTACCTGTATAGTATGTATGTATATATATACTTATGTATAATATGTTAGCTGGTACATAGCGATTTGCGAAACACGAGCCACGCCTCCCGCTCTACACTACATAACCCTATAAAGGAACTTGCAGCAGTGCACCTCTGATGCTGCATCCACTGCTCAATAATATTCTCGGTAAACTACTTCAAGTATCGCAAATTCTAAGGCGCGTAAAATGGAGAAGGAGGGAAAGAAGAGGGAGACAGACAGAGGAAGAACTGTGTAATGATATAACAGTAGAAAAGTTTCTGGGAAAGATTATAAACGACCTGATAATACGTGTACTAAAATTATTTTTATCAAAAAAATGAAAAAGAAAGCAAATTTCAATCATCTGTGCATTGTAACGGTTGATTCGTCGAAATGTGTACAACGTATTTTTGCTTTTTTCAAAATTTCGTACTCGATATTACAAAATAAAGAAATAATTCAGGCGATTTTTCTTACCCCCCCCTCTTTCCAAATCGAGAGAGTTTCGATCGCCTCGTTAAACATTTATACCCGTCTGTGGATGGAGGAAAAAAAATTAAAAATATTAAGATAATAAAATGAAATTCAAAAACAAAAAAAAACAGAACTTTTTTTCACTCGGGACAGCGCTCGCATCATTTAAATAAAAGTCAAGAGTCAAGAAACAACCCCCAACTTATATATAAAAGCCGAGAAATTCCCGTCAGACACGAAGGGGATGGTTGGGTCGGTCGGTTGGTTGGTTTGAAATACTTGAACGCCTCGTTTGAGCGACGACGAATCTTCCTCGTCATTTTTTTTTTCTTCTCTTCTCCGTTCCTTCAAAAAATTTTTAGTTTTTTTTCTCTTTTCTCTTATGTTTATATTCTCATTTTCAAAATTACAACGACTCACTGACTTCCGCGCGTTTCTTCCTCCTTCTCTCTTTTCTCCCTCTTTTAAGATTCTTCCTTTCAATTACATTCGTTTCATCTGTATTTTTCCGCCCATGAGATTGTTCATTTTATTTTTTATAAGAGCTTTTTCTTCTTTTTTTTCTTTTTTTTTCATATTCATCTTTTCATCTTTCCCTCCCCCTCACCTGTCTATAACCACATACGTACACAGAGCGAGAGAGAGAGAGAGAGAAGGAGAAAGAGAAAGAAGGAAAAGTATAAAAAAATGAAAATGCGTCGCAGCATCTCGTATAAGGAATAATTAACGATTACAAAGTATTTCATCCATCCATTCCCGTTCGTTCATTCGTTCGTTCATTCGTTCGCCGATGATTATCAGTCTAGGCCGGATGGGCAGAGCTCCGGATCCCCTTAACTTCCGGTACTTTGATGTCGCCAGCCTTCTCTTGTTTTCAACCCCATTGTGACCCACCACCGTACCATCCCCCTTAACACCCATTCCACTGATTGTATGTACAATATATGTATAGTATAACTAAAATACGCAACGCCCCATATATACATGTTTAATATATATAGTATATGGTATGCTTCCCATTTAAGCTTTGTGCGATACCGCGACTGGAGAGGAAAAAAAAACGAAGAAAAATTTCAGGTAAAAAAAAAAAAAAAACTTAAAAATAATCTCGATCGTCTACTTCGCATCTTGAAAAAAAATTCTCCGCGAACGTATACAGACTCAAAAAATTGGGATTAAAAACATTTCAAAAAAAGTTTACCTTTAATTTTAATCGAACGTAATTTTGTAATTTTATGATTTTTTTTAATTATGGTTTCAGAGTAAAATGACACGGTATTTTGTAACGTGTGTAACATATGTAGGGTGGTGCATGTGTGTGCGCGCATTACACAACAGTATTAGTAAATGGCTGGTATAAGGTAATATCGTAAAATTTAATTACATCGCAAAGTTTACGATCGAAATCGTGAAGCGTTAGACACTGACAATACGTAGGTACGTAGCTATTACATACCTACGCGACGATATGCTCGCTGATTTTGTCTTCCTGATTATTATTCATGATTAACGAACAGGAAAAAATGAGGGGAGGTTAGGAAAGGGTTTGAGGATTAAATTCACTCCGATTTACAATTATTCCTAAAGTGTGTAATCGCTATTAACGGGCACGCACATTTTGTGGGGTCTGAAAAATATTTTGAAAAACGTTCTTCATTTCTTTCTGTTTTTCTAAAACTAAAAAAGTACGGAGAGAGTTAGAGGGGAGAGAAAAAAACTTTCTAATAATTCAAAATGTAAACTTCGCGATCATTGATTAATTTTTTTTAAACGAGGATCGGAAGGGATGAAAAAAAAAAAAAAAGAAAGACAGAAAAAAAAATATCACCCGTATAATACAAACGACCCTAAACGCGTGTGCGGAAAATAAATTTGACGATCCGAAAACGACGAAATTAACTGCGATGAATCTGAAAGAATTAAATGTACTCGGTGTTGGTAACAAAAATTATTGTATTTAACATAAAGTTTTAATGACAATCGTACAATTGTAGGTATAGAGAGTTTTATACAGCTCCTGCAGGGTAGTCCGGTGCTTAAAAATTATATGGTATAGTGTATAAATAAAACCTAAACTAGTTCGCAAATTTCCTCGCAACCTCGCGTTGTTATACCTACTCTACCCGATAAAATACATCTCCCCTCCTGCGTAAGGATGAATGAAGATTTTTTTTTCATTTTCTTTTTTCCTTACATACCGTCCGGACGATGATTCTCTAAACGTCGAAACGATTCTCTCGCTTTTTTTTTGCCCGATGGAACTTGAGTTCATTGCTCAATAGAAAGAATAAAATTACTACCGATCTACCTACCCTCACGCACAGTATCGAATAAATTTCTTATTACATATCATTCGCTCTTCCTTTTTTTTTCTTCTCTCTCTGTTTTTCTTTTTTTCTTCGCAGTAGCGATCGCTCTACGGTATATCTGTATGGGTATCTTTAGGGCGGTGTACAGTAGCTGCTAAACTTCCTTTCTCTGTAAGAGACATAAATTTCCAAACTATAGGGATAATACGTTTTCTCTCGAATTTCCGCTTTTATATATAAGCCTTACGACGCGACGTTGCAGCGAAACTGGACATCGTCGTGGCGATCGTTGCAGTTGTAATAATGTCTCAGCCATTAAGCATTAACGATTCATTTAATACGAACGCTCGTGTATTGTGTTACTAGAATTTTCTCCATTCTGATAAAAATAAAATAGACACAGAAAAAAAAACAAATTTCACTATAGCAGGCATGAAAAACTCCATTATATAGAAGTTTCTTTTTTTGTTCTAAAAAAAAGTTGTTCAAAATTTCAACGATCTAAACGAAGAGAACGATATATTAATGTTTCTCATCGCAATGATAAGTCGCAAAGTATACAGAAGTGCGATTATTGGTAAATAAAAAATTTCTTCTCTTCTCTTTTCTTTTTTTTTTTTTCTCTCTTTAACTTGTCTCGTTTTGCTAAAACGTTTCGCTTAAGGTTAAAGTGCATTTTGCGCTATTATAGGTGGCACCATGATAGTTTCTATACATGTTCTCGCGATTTTATCTTTATGTACTAAATTACCACTGTTCACATATAGATATATATATGTTTGTACATAACTTTTGCATAGGTCGATGGTTCCCTACTAGCCCGTAGGTATCGCAATTACTGTCCCCCCCTCCCCCCACCCCCTTCACTAACCACCCTTGTAAAAAAAAAAGTAAAAAAAAAATTTCCCGCACGCTGAACTGGATATGAGCATTTCATACGAAGGCAGAGGAATGAATGGATTATCTTTCGAGTCTACTTTAGCTTTTAGTAACTGCGCGCGAGCCGAGGAATCAGAATGCATCAGAAATCGCGTATACGTTTTACGCGCCTTAAATCTTCTTATTTTAATACTTTAGTATAGTGCATTACTTAGTACGTATAATAATCTATACTTTACAGTACAACATAAGTGCACGTCATATCAGCGATATGTTTATGGTGTAGGTAAAAATATTATACCAATGGAATGTAATTCGAGAGAGCGAAGGAACTGGAAGGACGTAACCCGCAAAAAAACACTCGTCTTTTTTTTTTACTTCTCGATTTTTGGCGCGGCAATAAATTTGGTGTCAACGTTCAACCGTAACGAGCTGAATTTAGAGAGTTCAAATTATAAGGAAGTTCGGATGAGTATCCAGATGTATTAACCTTTGTAAGTTGGAAATAATTAGTGTTTAGAGAGAAGTGAGAGAAAAAGAAGTAGCAAAACTGAAAAGAGAAAAAGAAGAACTTGTAGCTCGTTACACCGTACAGTCAAATTGACAAACGTCTTACCCATATAACAATAACTTACTTCAAACTTTAAGAGTAATTATTTGAGACAAGATTCTCGACATTTAAGTCCCTCCGAAATTTACCCTCACTCTACACATAAGTGAAAAGAAGGAGTTGAGCAAAAAAAAAAAACCAGAAACAAGAGAGAAGGATAAAGAAATCTTCTAGTATTTTCTTAAGTAGGAACATGCGAGGTGGAGTAAAACCGACATATCTGAAGATTTAGGTACATAAGGGAAATACATAAGAATGAGAATATGTAGAGGAACCTTCACTTGTGTGAACGATGCTCCCCTAGTTCATTTCCTGCACCCCCATTTTCTTCTTTTTCGTTCCCTCGTTCTTCTTCCTTTTTTTCGTCTTCTTATTTTTCTTCGCATTGCCACAAATTGGGCAAACCGTAAATAACTTTCACCAAGCTGAACGCAGGAATTTCAACGATTCAAAGAAAATATCCTAACTATATAATGAAGGAAAAGTGTCGTCTAGGCTTTGAAGGAGCCAAAAAACAAAAGAAAAAAATTTATAGAAATTAAAAGTATCCTAATCCGACCACCCGGAAGGACATTTCATTTTTTATCATACAGTCATCGATTCATTTAAAATTATAATCAATTCCAAAATTGAAAATTGTATTTTATTAACCACGAGTCGATTTCAATTCAACAATTGGCATACCTGCATAGCGGTGCATATAAAAAGAAAAAAAAAAAGGCAGAGTGAGGGGAAAAGCGCAAAAAGAAACCAACTAAAAAAAAATTAGCTTCTTGATCCCGCAACAAGCTACCGCATCCCTTGCAAAGGTCGTTTCATATTTCGCGCATGTCTTCTCTTTTGGTTGTAGAAAATTTTTTTTTTCTTTTTCTTTTCGATTCCTCTCTGACTTCAGACGTATAGAGAAACGTAACTTTCATGTTTTGCCTACTGTTCTGCAGACTGTGCTGGCTAATAGTAGATGTAAAATTTTTTACAGACCATACCGCCTACTTGTATGTAAATATATATGGTACATTTCACATGGGATTACTAACACTAATATTAGCTGCGTATGAAGATAAAACATAGAACATAATATAAAGGGCAAGAAAAAAACCAAAAATTAAAATCAAAATAAAAGAACGTCAGATGGGAACTTTATATATGCAGCTGTTTGAATAATGTGTGCTGCGGTCGGGTTCTTCTTTTAATAAAAGCACATCAAAGCTATAAAGCTTTGCCAGGTATCAAACAACATACGTAAAAATTTCTCTTCTTCTCTCTCGTTGTTTTTTTTTTTTTTTTTTCTACTTTCTTTCCCTTATATAACACGACAACTAACTAATTAACGAGCTACTAGCTGCGCGGTGAAGATTTTTCCTTTTCGGAATTCTTCTTTTTTTATTTATTTATTCATTTTTTTTTCCTCTATCCATTCATTCTTTCGGAGCCTATCAGAAAAAAGAGGGTGCAAGAAGGTAGGAATGCAAATAATAATAATAATAATAATAATGGTGATAAAAAATCAAAAGTTCCTAGGGCAGATCTGAGGTCGCTGTGGAGCGGTATAGCATATGTGATGCTGGAAAGTAGGTATGAAAAGGCGGAGCAAAAAATGGAGAAAAAAAATGGAAATTAAAAAAAAAAAAAAACTTTATCCTCAACTATTGTGCCTTTTACCTTTGACGATACAAACCGCTGCACTGCACCCTCAGAAATGCAGGTAATATACGTGCGTGCATATTTACATACGATGTGCATATGACTAATCAAGAACGTGTATAAAACTGCAGAGTTCAAACTGCCGGGAACGAATGTAACGGAATCGATCCCTTTTTTTCCTCTGAGGAAAAAAATCGCAAAAGATGCCAACAACTTACAATTAGTCAACGAAAATTCAGCCGGGAATTGTAAAGATATTTGAGAGCGAATCGAAAGGGTTTTTCACCGGGGACATGAAAAAGGACTCCTCATGCGCTCGCACTTTCTTGTATTACTTCTTTTTTTTTCATCGTTTTCTCTGAATATTTTTTTTCCATCTTTTTTTTGTTCAACCAATTTTCTACCGCCACTCAACGTGATTTAAGATCCGAATCGCGTGTCGCGAAATCAATTTCAATTTTCTACCCGCGCATTGTAGTTTAATATACATATATGTGTGTAACTTATACACCTACTCCATACCGTAAGCATCGTTCAAAGCAAACAAAGTAATTTCTCATATTTCCCAACACGTCTACTCAGAATGGATTCGACTTAGACGTCGAATTAAGGCTTGAGTGTCGTGCGGATGGAAACCCGTGGGGTAAGTCTAGATTTGGTAATAAGCTCGAAACTTGATTAACTTAATATATCTACTCTGCACACATTTACGACCAAGTATTTACGCGAATGTACAAATATACTCTGTGTTTAACCTCGTCATCGAGCAGTCAGGAGTTTCGTGTTTCTGATTTTGGCTTGCGTTGGATTTAACTTTGCACTTGCTTCGCGCCTTCATACGTCCGTACAGGGTGGCCCGAGAAAATGCGACAAATTTTGAACGAATAGATAATAAATACTGTCAAACTGTAATTTCGTTCATCTAATTTTTTTTTTTTTCCCTAGTTCTCGAGAACTACCCTATACAAATTTTTTTAAGTCCAAAAAAAACTTTATCCGCTGCCGATAAACTGGCGACTGAGAAAATAAAAAAAAAAATATGGTTTTCAAAAATCAAAAACGCCGTGGGAGAAAAAAAAT
The DNA here is from genome assembly GCA_963978495.1 of Athalia circularis. Classification (NCBI taxonomy): domain Eukaryota; kingdom Metazoa; phylum Arthropoda; class Insecta; order Hymenoptera; family Athaliidae; genus Athalia; species Athalia circularis. Next base: position 36,748,008 of record OZ021698.1, on the reverse strand, counting down.
TCATTGCCTGTAAAATTTATTTTCATTCACGATCTAGAATAATTCAACATTATCGTTCTTTTTCTGCGGACCACCCTGTATATCGAATAAAATACACATAGATATATGGGTAGAAAACTTGAGAAAGTCCTTGATTGTCTTTACAATATCATCGTACTCGACTGGTATGAAATGACGGATACAAGTATAAATTGTCACACAGATCCGGATGCGCATGTGTAGGTAATACAGAAAAGTTATTACTGCACCGCATCGTTTCACTCCATAGTCTATGACTCTATATGCTGCTAGAGTCGGTAGCTATCTGGTATAACAATAAGTATAAGTGACGTAGAATAATCACGCTAATGATATCAGTAGTATGAGCTGGTGAAGGTAAAGGGGGTGAAAAGAGCCATACCTACCACTCTATACTTCTCTTCGTGGCAAGGGTTGCTTTAACAGGATAGGTGCAGACTGGTACGACATTCGTAACACGCGAACCTGACATCAACCGCGAACAATAAATGCCAACCCTATACCACCATCCCCGGCCTTTACTTCCTCCTCATCTTCTTCTTTTTTCTTATTCTTCCTATTCCTTTTTACACCGTACTTTCATTCGCTTGTTTCTGCCATTTCTTTTTTTGTCGCGTTAGTATTTTTCGTCGGACCCAATTTTTACGGGAGAGGATTTTTTTCAGCCCAACTACACGACATGTGGTCGTGTGTCCGCTATCGGTTTTTTCTTATTCCGAATTTAAGATTCCCTCTAGAAATAATTGATGGCAATTGACCAGCAAAAAAAAGAAAAAAAATCATCTGCTAGGTGTGGGGTTCGAACCCACGCTCCCTGACGGGAACCAAAGCTTAAATCTGGCGCCTTAGACCGCTCGGCCAACCTAGCTCGTATTTGCTGACGAAAAAATTGTTGATAAAAATGATTATGAAACTTTTAGAAAAAAAAGTATAAAAATTAAAGCGCTACAAAAAACAAAAATTCCGGAGATAGATTAAATTTTAGGATGAGCATTGATGGTTATAGGGCGTTTTGATTTTTTCGTTCTTTTTTCATCCGTCCGATTCGTTGATTCCAACTTTTCAAAATCTATACTCTCTAACGTGATTGTACCAAAAAATTTGATGAAAAAAAAAAAATTATTTAACCGATTGGTATAACATTTAGCAAAGTTATACGAAGCGCGCCAACAGAGGAGTAGCAGATGATCGATTAGCATCGCGTTTCTAATGACACTTGACAGTATTTAACTTGTGTTACACTCAAAATACATACATACACATGTGTAGCGTACACGTATGTCAAAATTTAACTCGACACCCCATGAGACTATGGTATAATATATCCCTTCTCGTATCCTAACGCAAACCCGCATGTGCATCTCTCCCCAACTATTCCATACTTTCTTTTTTTTCTTCTTTTTTTTTTCTACTTTTCCCTTCCCCTTTTTTCTAATCCCTAAGGAAGGGTGCAGTGAAATGGCAAAGCGGTAAATCGGGTGTCAAAACAATTTCTATATAAATGTGCAAGTGCCGCAGGTTCCACTATTAGATTTCTTTCGTAATTCTTCTTTTTTTCCTTCACTTTTTCTTTTTCACTTCAACTTTACCATACGGGCGTTGGACAGGAAAAAAAAAAAATTTGACGTAAAATTTCATTCAATTATAAACCTTTCTATTATTATATCTACGTATTATACATCTGTCGTTGTATCTCGTCTTTCACCGTTTATGTACCATACAAATTTGTACAGTCGGAAGAGAAAAAGATTAGGAGAAAAAAAAAGAAGAGAATTAATAAACGTTAAAATTTTTCGAAAAATTTACTTTCATAAAAATACAATCGTGTATTTTATGTTAACACTGTGTACAGCACCCTCATGTTTTCTTTTCGAGAACTGGTATGTATGTGTAGTGTATATACATAAATATATAAAAATTTCTCACCCTCCACCTTCGACCTAATGCTAAATCGTATTTGTAATACTTAGGCTATACGCTCGTCAGCGCGGTTCACGACGAAAACTACGTAAAGTATAATGTTTGCACAGCGTGAAATTGAGTTATTCGCGGATTTATTCTGTTCCTTACCAGCAGCTACGCATACATGAATATACAGACATGACGATAGCTTCTTTCTTTTGAAGAAAGAAGAGAAAAAAAAAAACGTTTTTTATATTCTTGAAATTCAATTTTATTCGGCCTGCCGCGCACATCATCCCCTCGCAGAACGCGGGGATAAGTAAAAAATAAAATCTCTTCTTCTTTTGTTTTTTTATTCTTCTTTTTCTCTTTTCGCTTGATATTGTTCTTTTCATTGCAAAAAGTGAGCGATTCGCGATACACCGTATAATATACGTAAATACCTATGACAGATCGTTGAAGAGAGAGAAAGAAAAAAAGAAAAAAGGAATTTAATCAACTAACCAGAGAAGCCATAAATAACAATTCGGACGTATATGTCTGTAGATAACTTACGTACATAAGCCTGTGCGGTTCTAACGTTTTTTTTTTCTTCTCTTTTTGGTTTCTTTTTTTCTTTCCTATGTTTCTTCGGTAGTGCAGTTCATGCGGAGATCGGTCAGACAATGGATGACAAATTGAGTATGGAGTAAAGCGAAAAAATCTTGCACCTAACCTGCAGCACACTGCACCCTATGTCTAGGTATATACCATATGTAATATATAAAATGCAGTACATAGGTAGACGTAATAGCAATAGGAGAGTCTAGATTTAACTTGGCGATTCAGAAAACTACGAGCTTGCAATATATTGTTGTATTATAAATATATATTCGTACCCGTGAAACGTGCTACCGAAAAAGAAAAAAAGTTGCAAAGGAACAACGAAGAAGAAGAAGACAACGCAACGTGTCTCTGACAAAAGAAAAATGATCCTTCCTGATAAGGGAGATGAAGAAAATCGCGACGAGAATTCTCTATCCGTATAAATATAGGGTAACGTTAAAGTACATAAGAATGTGCGAAAACTATTCGTTGAAATGAAAAAAAAAGAAAAAAAAAGAAGAAAAACTCTTCCTTCAGAATAAATAAAAAGGATAATGACAAAATATTTGTTGTGTATTCTTCGAAAAGAGAAAGTAAAGTAAAGAAAGCAGCTGGAGGAAGAGATAGGAAGATAAAGATAAAAAATGAAAAAATAAAAAAAAGGTTGGAGAAAGATAGGGATACATAGTAGTAGGATTCTTAAATATTTAATATCATGATTAAAGGCGCGTCGGAGGTGGTAGACCCCGTTATTTCAGTCTGGAGGATATTTCGCTTGTTTGGTCCATATAATGGAACCCATAGAACCAAAGAAATAAAAAACATAAAGAAAAAAGAAGAAGAAAAAGAAAGGAACGAAAAGAGGAAAATTTGAAATAAAAAAAAAAGAAAAAAAAGAAAGATTCATATCATGAAGGAGAAAAGAAATGAAGTAGACCCGAAAAAACGTCACATGACAATGACAATTATTTTGAAGTGCGTTGCATAAATAAATCCAAAGTCTTTTTTAAATCCCTCTTAAAGATAATTATGAAAAAAGGATGAGAGAAGAGGAAAATAAAAACTAAATAAATAATTTTATATAAATCGAAATAAGAAAGAGAAAGGTTTATCTCTACACACTTATATTATATTATATTATACGTATACCTATATATTGCGTTAGAGGGTAGCTGAGAAGACTATAAAAATTTATTCGAATCAGCGCGTCCTCACGAAAAAGAGAAAGTAAAATAAAAATGGAATTCAAGATCTGAGGAAACCGAGTAAAACGAAAAAAAATTATAAGTATATTCCTAAATAAAATTTTATTTAGGGTAGGGAATGGGGTGGGTGGCAGAATGGTGACACGCTCCACTGCTGACCCTCGATATGAAGTGATCGTCGGTCCAGTATAACGCGGAGGTCAAAACCAGAAGATTTTCGTACATATATAAGACATTTGGAGCCGAATCATTTTGACAATTTTTTTTTCCATTCGTTTTCATGGACGAAAAAAAAATTAGAAAATTAGAATTTACATAATTAATGCGTGGAAAGTATTACGAAGCTTTGAATATTCAAAATCTTCTACGAGGAAAATAAAGAAATAAGAAAATTAAATCACCCCAAAAATTTATCGCGCAAAAAAAAGAATAAATTTTTTTTCTGGATCGAAATTTTTCGACTACGTTTGTAAACTGTGTGGGCGATTTGCCAAGAAATGCCCCATAGAGATGTATATACACATACTACCCTCTCGCGCTCTTCTTCATTTTATCTCACATGATCCTTTTATTTTATTTTTTTTTCATCTTTTTTTTTATGTTATTTTCACGTGGTTATATCGAATATATAGTGAGGGGTATATAGACATGGAATATAAAATAACCTTCCTTCTCCTATTCCCCGTATGTATATTATAATATAAAATCAATGCATCTGCCATTACGGTCGAATGGATCAAAATCAAGGGATAATATGATGATGTAGTGGAAGACATAAAGGGAGAAGAACATTTGGAGACGGGGGCGTTCGACCGTTTCGCGCATCATTCCTTCCTTACATGATAAATAAATTTTCTCACTTTTGAATATCGCGTCTATACACTTTTACAATTGTACCATAAACGCGAAATTTACCAGATTTCGAACTAATCTTTTTTTTTTTCTTTTAGAGTGCGATGAGGATGAATAGGATTCAGATCCTCGGTATCTTAGGTCCCCATTTTAGTTTAAAACTACAAAATCGTTTTAAGTTATTTGAAAAATACGAATGAACGGTCAAAAATTTTGGAGATGCCGGGGATCGAACCCGGGGCCTTTCACATGCAAAGCGAACGCTCTACCACTGAGCTACATCCCCTTATAGACAGCCGTGTTATTTTGTAAATTATAAAACGTACAATTTTACTTTCGATCAATATGGCCCAGTTTCGTGGTAAAAGTGAGTGGTAAGAATTTTAAAATTGACTCGAGGAATGAATGAGAATGTCCGGCGGTCATTTTACGTCGTGATCGTAGATCTCCAAACATAGCCAGACTCAGAAAATTTGATGGAAATTCTGAACCGGTTCCATGGTGTAATGGTTAGCACTCTGGACTCTGAATCCAGCGATCCGAGTTCAAATCTCGGTGGGACCTGAAGTTTTTGTTCCAATCAATAATATCATGCGTTACTCTTTTTTCGATCGAATCGTAACTCCGCATCTCTGAAAATAGTCTCCAAATTGATCTCGTCTACATTTACGTGTGTAAAATGTGCAGGAAAAAAATTTCGAATTTTCAAAAAGGATTTAAAAAATTTCTTTGACAGCGGTGGGATTCGAACCCACGCCCTTTCGGACTGGTGCCTAAAACCAGCGCCTTAGACCGCTCGGCCACGCTGCCTTCGATAATGGCTGATGACTAAAAAACTAGAAATTTAAAAACACCGGGAATCCGAATTCTAAACACCTACTTCGTGATTTGCCAATAAAAAATTTTCCCACATTTTTTTAAATATAATCATAATCATAGTTTTCTTAATAAATATCCAAAAACGATGCGCAAATGTCGGTGTACGGAAGAAAAAAATTTCAGAAAATTAACTTTTTCATTTCCAACCATTTTCCGAAAAACACTTTTGAATCGCCGCCGATTTTCCGTGAGAAAAAACTCCAATGTTTAAGTCTCAGAGGGTCGAAAATTTTTTGTCATTCGTAATGCAGAAGTTGGCTATAGGTGGGCCTTGCAAAAACTAAAAATGGTGGTACAATCGTATCGATGGAATTAATTGTGAGCGAAAAAAAAAGCAAGTGAATTTGACGAATCGAAATATTCGGTTTACACGTATATTTTTTTTCGCGACTCATCGTCGCAGCTTCCAACCCCAATATATATCTGCAGTTTCACGTTGCCGGATTGCATCACAGTGCAATCCTTGCAGTATGCATATATACTACACTTCGTATATACGCGGGAGCAATTAGAGAATAGAATTAAGATCTCAATTTGCACGTTCCCCATATACCATAGTTCCCCTTATTGAATATAATTCTATATGGTCGTCGCGTATATAGTCTGGTAACTCGATGCGTAATAAGTCACACCACGGGGGGGTAAAGGGGGGGGGGGGGGGGAATGGGATAAATTCGCAGATCGTTTCTACACTGCAACTGCAGACACGACGACGACTCGACTAGGACTACGATCACCGACTACGACTACGACTGCAACGACTTACTGCATTAGCCACCCCAGTGATTCTACACCACGTATACATAATGTATTTACATATATACCGTTTCACTATATGTACTGCAGATATAGACGTATAGAACCTAAGAGCAGGGTAATTGTTCTCGATGACTCGACATCATTTTTATTTTCCAATCCCCTACAACAGTCGCCTCCTTTCTCGATGAATAGGTAGAAATGTATGAGGGTATCTGTAACAACACGTGCAGATATCGTCGTATCACACTTTATAAATTTTCTATCTTACTTATTTTTCTATTCTGTCATTTTTGAATCGAATTGATTTTTTGTTTTTTTCTAATTGTATTTTCTCGGTTCGACACAAGAACGCGGAAATTTACTTGCCTTATTTTTTTTACCTGTAGACACTCGCCCCCGTAATTTTAGGAATTCTATGACACGGAAAGCGCGGTGAAATAATTGAAATGAAAAAGAGAGCAGAAAACAGCACGGAAAGAAAAGAGAGAAAAAAAATATTGGAAAAAAGAAATTAGGGGACAACCTGCGCCCTACCAGGTTCAGATATTTTATCGAAGCCATAAAAATGACCGTGACTGACCATAAGAGAATATCTAGGTGTCTACCTATATATTTATGTATACCAAACCAAAACTCATCGGTGTTTTACGTTTCGCGAAGCCGCATAATTCCGAACCGCCGAATTTAGCCAGTTACTAGATTTTATAAGGTTTTCTGCGCTTCGACAAACCATTTAATTTTCCGCACACACGTTACACACGTATTTGCGGTCAACGTAGATACGTATACGCCAATTTTTTTAGGGCGATAAATGTTTTTTATTTTTTTCTCATTTCTATGTATTTTTTTTTTTCATCCCCACCACCGCCGCCTCCCTCTTTCCCTCCGATCTCTAATAATAATCGGTCATTGCGAGGAAATAAAAATGACATACCTATGTGGGGTATATGAAAAAAAATGAATTCGAGTGTGCATCAAAAAAATGTAGATCGTTCGCAGTCAAAGGCCAGCGATGATTCTGCCCAGTGTATCGTAACACGGCGTGATGCGTGGTTTTAACGTGTAATCCGTTATTCGCGAAAGTGAAATTAAAAAGATTGAGAAACGAAGAATCGAGGAAGACAGAAAGACGGAGGGAGGGGGATGGGGATAGAGATACGGATGCGCGAAGGGGTAGAGAAATGCATAGCTTGCAAAGAGCATGCGATTATGCGATCATGCGGCAGGATATTCTGCAACGAACCTGCATCATAGGGAGACGACTGGCTGCGCTGCCTTCGTAGGTATATAAGGGGATCCTGCGGAGTCTATCCACTACCATGAACTGCAACAAGTACACAGATGCATAACCCACCGCCATGCACACACTGTACCTGCGCATGGGATGCAGTTTCATCTCTTGATCTGATCTACTGCTGCCACTGCTGCTGCTGCTACTGGTATACAACGTACGTATATGCATACATGCAACGTACAGATTTAAGTGGATTATAAACGCGAAGTGATTCGCGAACCAGGTTATAGTCTCTGCCTCCTCATCCTCATCCCTCCATCTCTCTCTCTCTTTCTCTATCTCTCTTTATCGCTCCCTTTCCACGTATGTATTGCGGTTGCATTGCGCCGAGTGCTTTAGCTTCAGCTTTCAAAGTTCACGCCTCACTTGCCTCGCCTGCAGAGCAGATCATGACGATCGCTTGATCAAAGGACCTGTCTCTCTCTCTCCCTCCTTCTCTCCGCACTTCTGTCCTCGAGTATAGGTGGATATATATAATATAATACGTGCAGTTTGATCAGAATCCTTGCAAACTCTCCGGCTATACCTACTCGCGACTATAGCATGAGTTTCCCTCCATATTCTGTAGCACCTCCAACGACGTTACTTTACACATGCGTGTGTTACTGTGTGTCTGGCTATATGTGTGCTATTGATAATATTAGTGCGTACGTTTAACCGCGTTTCCATATGTAACTGCGTACACTATATCGCACGTTACGTTATACGGCTGGGCTCGAAATTCATCCCGAAAGTGCATTAGAAGCATTTATTCCCAATGTACATATAATTGCGGACAGACAGACTGCAGTTGCAGTTGCAGTTGCCCCTAAATTCTGGCGATTCCCTCTTCAGATATATACGTATGATGACCATTTCGATAACCAGTTATCAATTGAATTTAATTGGTTCGAATTCACGGTGCTTCTCATTTATGTACCTGCTGCACTTGTAACGAACCTGGTTTATACACGAAATACAAGTTGCATGCGGGCAGAGAATTGATAATTTTTTCAGTCAGATCTATATCGATTTTGAAAAATATATCGAGGGACGAAAAATGGTTTTTTTTCCAGAAAATCGTCTTCGCTTTTTCTCAAACTAGTTCAGAGGCAGAAATCGCTTTGAAAAATTGTTTATTACTTACTGAGATCATATAATCATTTTTTTTTTTTTTTGCAATATGCGTTCAGTGCACGCAGCGAATACAGCGAACTTGTTTTCAAATAGAAAAAAAACATTCGCATTTCCAATACGAATCGAACGAGACCAAGTTCATTAAATTCCGATCATTCGGTCCTGAAATATGATAAAAAACGTAACTGCAGATCGAATTTGAAGGGAAATCTTATATTTTTGTGCTCGCGAGTTGGTTTCGATTTCTGCCGTCGCAGAGCGCATCACTCGCTGGAATTTCTCGCAACCAAAAGTATCTCGACCGAAATATGGGCGAGCGGAATCTAAGAATGCCATAGTTGTGAGATGCAACATGAATGTCAGTGCATTTTAAGGGCCATGACATTCATTGATTCATTTTGTCTCACCTAAAAAAAAAAAAAAAAAAAAAACAAAGAAGGATTTTTCTCTAACTCAGTTTTCCGAGTGTCTTTGACTGTCGACGATTCACAATCCTCATTAAAATTCTCTACGTAGATGCGTACAATATAACATATTATAAACTGGATAAAAATCAGGACAAAATGTCAGTCTACCTTACATACCCATTTGCACTGCACAACATATTGATGTGTACACCATATACGTATACGGGGATGAAACGGGGAGGGAAAATTCTCGACATGAGTTTTTTAAAGGGAAGAAGAGGAGGAGGGTAGAGGGACGCCTGGGGCTCATGTAAATGAAATTATAGTGAAAACAAAGTTAACCGCGTGCAACGCTGATGTATATACGCGGTTCCGCAACTCTGCGTCAGCCTTCCCGCCGGTCGTTTTCCTCTGGCGGTTGTAGAGTTTTTTTTAATTTTTCAATTCTTCTTTTTCTCTTCTATTTATTGATCTAACATTGTTATCATCATTTTCGTTTTTCAACATGTCGGGGTTGATTTTGATGCGTTGGTGGCGTTCGGGTATCGACGATGCGTGGAAGTACTGTACCAAATTTTTTTATTTTGTAAATTTTTTTTTTTTTTTTCTTTTCTCATAATACGAAAAGCTTTCGACGATGCAACGGCGATCGCGGACGTTTCGTGATGTAGGTATATACTGGGCAATTTTTTTTTTACCCCGGTTTTAAATTACAACGAAAATTGCGGAACCCCCAAAATTACCTCCAATTACTCAATCCCTCCAGCTGATGCGGATGCTGATGCTGTAGACAGCAGATCCGAAATAAAACGTATATCTACGTCGATCCCCTCTGACAACAACGATCTCTCCTGGAATTAGAGATGATAATGATATCAGGATTGTACGTATAGAAATAACAAAAAAACGAAGTTAACGATGTTTTTTCTTAACCTGTAGTATTAAGCATGAAAGATTTATTGTCTTCAGATTCCTATACATATATACTGCTTGTTGAAGAATATTTATCATACATAGCTGTGCCACAATCTATTATTTAAAAAAATTAAAGTTTACATAATTATCTAATTGATTCATCGGAGCTTTTTCCTGTTTTTTGTATTGTTTTCTTTTTTTAGGAGAAAAAAATGAAAAATGACACGAAGGATAGGAATAAAGATGCGCGTTTACTTGAAATGCATTCCATATTATACATAATAAATATATATACCTATGTATCTATCTAAAATATATGTATATTCGGGGGAAGACGAGAAGATGGCGGATAATCCGTTTGCTGCAAGTCATCCGGATGATCTTCATCTCTTATACCGAAAATATCGCGCGCGAGATTCTGCACATCAGATACATGTACACATGCAGGTATATATGTGGTACATATGTACAGGAAGATGACTGTAGATCAATCATTCGACGACAAGCCAAAAAAATGCTACCCACAGAGTGTAGAAGTGAAGTGGTCCAGTGATGGTGCTAAACGCGATATCCTTAAACCCGCACAAAGGTCCCCAATGGATTTTCACACAACGTGCTCAGGATTCTAGGACAAAAAATAAATAAATAAATAAAAAACAAATCAAGCTGGTAGATGAAAGATTTATTCAAATCATTCAAAATCGATCTCTTTACTTTATTCATTTATTTATTGAAATTTATTTTCTCAAACATTTTCAATCTAGATCACATAGTTACGTATATATATTATCACATAAAACGTATGTATGCATACAATATGAATATTATGTGGTGTAATATATTACAGATCACGTGGTGCGTGGAGAATGTATTTAGGCAAATTTTTTCGTTTCGGAAATATAGATATTAAAAAAATAGAGAGATTGATCTGGTCATGGGATTCAGGGGGGGTCCCATATAAAAGTGGGGTGGCAAAAAGAACTTTTTGTTTTTTTTCGCTTCTTATTTTTTTCTTTTCTTATTTTTATACTTCTTCGGCGTAGCGAATAAAACGAGCTTAAATTATAGAACCTTTTCTTATGATGACTATAATAAAAAAAAATAATAATAATGCGATCCTTTCTTCCTTTGGTTCTTGCAATCTCAATTTTAGGTGTATATATACACATATATATATACCATCACCGCAATCGAGATCAGATATAAATTATATCTGGTATATCACCCGCGTGGAATAAAAAAAGGAAAAAAAACGTTCCACGCAAAATCCAATTTAAAGATAACGCAACCGCTGTTACAGGCTTTATACACTTCACAGTATACCTAACCTATACTGTTCTACCGATCTGCATAAAAAACTTTCACGCTATTTACATTAACTAGCATTGCACGCGCGCGCCGCATTTAATTTCATTTGTTTTTTAAATTTTTGTTTGCTACTTTTTTTCGATTTCTTATCGTTACATTTCAGACGCATCACATGTTGAGAGTTTTTTTTTTATCAATCTGCATTAGATTTCTGTCGATTTTGGGGTAAAAAATCGACATTTTTTTTTTTCGAGTTTGCTATGATACTGTTCTGTGTTTTGATCTCAGGAATTCGAATCTGCAAGCCAAATTGGTCTACCTATAAAATTGATCGAGTTATCGCTAATTCTTCGCTCTTTGGAGCAGAAAAATTGCGATATCTCGATAAGATTAATTCGTACCTCAATTTACTCAACGGATTCGTGTTTCTCAGGTCAAAATACGTAGGACACTTTTCCAACGTATTTTGACCTCAGGAACACGAATCTGCCGAGTAAATTAAGCTAGAAATAAATCTCATCGAGATATCCTTATTTTATTACTTTTTGGAGCAATAAATTGGCGATACCTCGTCATAAGATAGGATTCTTTATTTATTCATATGTTTTTTTTCGTTTTGTAAGATTCCCATAGTAATACATAGATTTCAACCGCGAAACAACCACGCATATACTGTACAGGACATTCCGCGTGAAATCAGATGAAATGAAAAAAAACTAAAAATTTTTCTGTTGAACCTTGATTTTCTTTTTTTCTTTAAATTTTTTGTCTAAAACCTTTGAGCCGCGGATATATACCTATAAACATCCAGAGGGTTGAAGGGGTCGTTTCAGCATCTCTCATACTTCGTAATACTTTCATGGCGTTAATCCTTAATTTTACAGGACACTGATTCCCCCTAAGGAATATTATACTGTAGGTACGCATATACATCTAAAATCCTCCCCTTTCTCGCTGCTCTTCTGCCTTTGAGAATAACAATTAGCGATCTTAATCCTCGCAGCCTAAGGCATGGCGCCGTTTATTATTGTTACCCGTCTTCTTTTCCTTATTATTTTTATCATCATTATAATTTTTCGTTATTATTGTAAATATTTTAAGCACCGTCTCCGCATGTATTTATGTATATACTGTATATATACATTTTTATTGTATACCTTCTTAAGATTTTACCAAAAGATTCTTTTTAGCGCGGTTATGCTACTGCCCACCCTATAGGGAAACCTTGTTGTCTTCGTTTTCAGCTTCTATATTCGCTTTATTTCCAAGAGAAAACAAGATAAAAAAAAGAAAAGAAAAGAAGGAAAGAAGAAGAAATAAAAAATATCAGAGCGAGATGAAAGTATAAAAACGATGCTCATAATTAGCAAAGTAATTATACTTCAACCCCATACAAAAATAAAACACAAAGGAATTTATAACCAGGCACGAGCTGATTCTATGGCGTTCGAATTTTTTTTTTTTTAATTTTGAATTACGTAAAGAAAGAAAAAATCCAATGCGCAACAAAAGGGATTATCTTCGATTTTAACATTTGACCCGCACTAATTAGTCTCTGAAAAAAAAAGAAAAAACTAAAAAACGTGGAGAGAAGAAAAAAAAGTTTTCAGATCTTCGGACGAATGGGTGTGAGGAAAAAAAAAGGAAATGTGAAGAGCATAAGAGGCGTCTAGCACATCCGGATTGAATTTACTTTTTTTTTCGTACTTCTTTTTTTTTTTAAATTTATAGCGAGTCGCGTGATCTCGAGATAGATCTGGAGTTAGGTCTCCCCCTTTTTTCACGGTTGTAACATGCGATTAGCCTTCCTCGGTGACACGCGATCTGCAAAATTTTCAACCCTAAAAGTGTTTACGCTCGAGATGATCCATTGATAGAATTTTAAACCAACCACCCCCTACCCTTTCGCCCCCCTCGTTTTTTCTCCGACAGAATACATTCTACATATGTAAAATGTACGATGTGGAAATATAGTGTAAAGTGAAAAGCTTGAAAAGTTATGTACGTGGAATATATAATATTATATACGCGTATCGTATGTACGAGGAGGTTGAATTAGTAGGAGAGGAGATTATGGCTCTGACGACGCTTTGACAACCGGATGTACTGATTTTACAACCAGCACGCGACGGAAACGGATTCTGGGAATGAAATTTAGGGTTGAACATTATACATGTATAGCACTGGAAGGGACAGAGGGAGGAATAAGGGAATAAGAGAATCGGGGAACTGCTGTATACATACTTAGCCGAGAGTGGTGAATGTGTGTGAAAACTATTGCGCATCGAGACGACACGAGGCGACGAGAAACGCGCGCGCGAACTTATACACGCCGAATTAGGTTTCGGTTACAAATTTAGCGTCGTAGAATATAGATATATATGTATACGTATAGTTGTGCCGTATCTACAGGGTGAGTTATTTTTATTATTTTTTTCCAATCCCGAATCTAGACTGACCCGTTTTAGCGGGGTTTCATTTTTTCATCGCTTCGGAAAGCCATCGCACGTACGGAGTCCGCTCATGCCACAATGAACTGATCTTTTTATGGTTTTCTCGATATTTTTTCCAAATGAAAATCACCGATTGAATGGAAAAGGACCGATCGGTACCCTCCTACTTTCGAAATCGTTGTTGTGAAGTCACCCTGTATGCAAATATTGCGAAATAGGGTAAGGTAAGATCGTTAGGATCGTGTGACATCCTGCCAAATCAGTTCTCGAGAAATCCAATGGAGTTGAATAATAATGTCTCGTGGTTAAATAATCGATATGGCATAGGTCGTGTTATTTATTCTGAGAATCGGTGCGACGTTAAGTGTAAAAAAGAGGAAAAAAAGAAAACATACATCGTTACGTCCCGACGCAACCTTTTTTTCTTTATATTATTTTACTTCGACATTTTATTGAACAATTTTCCCTCGGTAAAAATTATTAGGGGCATCGTCATTCGATTCCTGAGTGAGTCCCGAGGTGCGTTAACGTCTGATCCTCGAAGATCACAAGCCTGCAGAGTTTTAGCCCGAATATCTTTTAGCGATGGACCAAAACGGCCTTTTCTCGATATAATTAACGAACACCTCATCGGAAAACTTTCATTCATTGAAGTCGCGAGTTTTGCTGTTTATTAAGCCCAGAATCGCACAGCGGAGATCTTTCAGTCACGGACCAAAAACAGGACTTATCGTTAGTGAAATCGTATCGTTTATTTTTAGCAGAACTATTTAGACTGGGTCATAGACAATAATTTTTTTTTTTTTAACATCTTACTTATCGGGGTGGCGCAAAAAAAACGACTATTTTTTTTTTTTGAGTCTCGAGTGAAAAAATGTTAGTTTTTGATGTTTTAAGAGCCCTCTCCAAAGGACAGGTCGAAAAAAATTTTTAGGAGGTCGCTCCAAATTGTTTTAAATTTCAGAAATCGTCAAAAATCGTTTTTTTTTTTTAAATTTTTTAATTTTTTTTCTCGTTACGGTATAATTTTACAGACCAAAAAAAATAAGTTTCTGAAAGTTTCAGTGCAAAATTTAAATTTTGAAAGGTCGCTCATAATTTTTTTTAATTTATCAGTGCATGACTTTAGATTTTTTCTAGCGACCTTTTAAAATTTTTTTTTTGAGCTGTCCTTTGGAGAGGGCTCTTAATACATCAAAAACTAACATTTTTTCACTCGAGACTCGAAAAAAAAAAAAAATTGTCGGTTTTTTTGCGCCACACTATTACTTATAGGTATCGTAAACTTTGCCGCGTGTGTTTTGGTTTTCGTTTAGATCGTTCATGAGGAGATGTGGAATGTAAACCGACCGACAAAATTTCAGCTTCCAATCATACCTGCGATCTCATTCCGATTTTTATCATTTCGTGACGTACGAGCAACCCTTCGAAATTGTTTGTTTCGGTAAACCGATGTCGCCGTACGAGGTTTATTAAAACGTAGAAGTTAAATTGTGGCTAAAAAACAAAAGGAAAAAAAAAGAAATAGATGGATGAAGAACTGTATGAGTATTATATACACGTGCGTGCATCTGCAGTTGCGTGCGGAGTGCAACACACTTTATGTGTAAGTAAATATATATAAATGCACATACGTATATAGTACTTACATACCAATTGCAACCTACACCGTAACAGCCCTTAATTTGGCAAAGTGGTTCTCACTGCAGGGGCGCCCTAGGGCGAACATTGCAACAGATGAGAGGAGGGAGGGCTGGCTTTAAGGGTTGTAGAAATTACAAGCAATTAGCTAAACAAAGAAAGCGAAAAATGAGAAATAAATAAATAAATAAAATTATGGACGTGTACAGCGGAAGCTTGCGAAACTATAAAAAAGACGAATAAGCTCCACCCGCGCGATATTATGCGCGTTTCGCGAACAAATTTACAAATAAAATATATCGACGGCGTCGTTGCGTTGTTATTATTTTTATTATATTTTTACTAAATAATTGACCGGTGATTGTAAACCGCGAAACAATTACACCGTAGGTATATGTAATATGTGTAATAGAACGTCAGTTAGGTTTCACGTTTAGATTAACCAGCTCAATCACACGTATCCAACCAATTCCTATGCTCAGCTGCTCATCAATACAGGTAATAGCCTCGCTCCGTATAGTTCTCCTTTCTCTTTCTCTCCCTCTTGCTCTGTTCGTCCGACAAATGTGTGCATGCACGTACACGTACCGTCGCGTACACACGCATGCCTGAGTGTGCATGCTGCATCTGTACTTCTCTAATAGGCATATAATCGCCCGCCATAGACCGCGGCGAGCTGCTCTCAGCAGCCCCGATGCACGACCTGAACATAGCTACGAACGCTTTGAACCGGTGTTTGGGTGTAATACGCGACTATGAGTGTGTGAAGTGTGTGCTTGCAGGTACGTATACAGGGTGGTCGCGAATGATGAAAAGTCAAAACGGGGGGATGTTGTGGATCGGAGCCGACGAACTCGTGACATTGAATTTTGGAAAGCTTCTAGATTTTTCCTCCCGTCTCGAAGGAAATAATTATTGTTCGATAATCATCCGTGTGCAGACTTTTCCCGCGTTTAGTTTTGCGAAAATTCCTGACCAGCCCCTGCAGCCGGTCTCGAGGGCCGCGATAGATTTTTGCAATTCGTAACTCTCTTTCTTTCCCCCGAAAAAAAATGAAAATCGTCTCCCTCGAGCCACCCTGTACATACTATGATCGGACGTATGTGTGTATTTTATGTACTACACGTAATGTATATCCTCATCATCAACGTCGTGGTCGTCGTCGTTGTCCTCCTAGCGTTGTGGGAAGATGCGCACATTGCGTGAGATGTAATCTCCGGGAGCTTACGCATGCAGATCATCGACTCCAATGTATATAGATTTACCATCCGTCTATCTATAACCACCGATGCGTTATCTCAGTTTCATGTATAATACACCTCATATACAATTTACGCATTAAATACACCAATTAAATAAATCATCGTATACCTACATCAATACGCTCTATTTCCTTTGATTTTGATTCGACGGAAATTTCATCGATATATATCGCATGTCTGTAATAAACATGGTACGTAAATTGTTGAAACCCGAGAAGGGTGTAACCCACAAAAAATGACGAAAGAAGTGGTATATTTTAATTCCAAAAGTCAAATATCTTCGTGACAATTTTATTTCTGAAAAAAAAAACACAAAAATACTGTAGGACAACGGCTGAGTGACTCGATTTCAATTTTTTTTTTTCCCTTCAAAAAATCGTTTACTGCAGATGATGATAAATTGCGGATGAATCTGCCGATAGGTATATTTTGGAAAATTAGATTTTCTCTTTCCCGCATGTAACTGCAGCGTGTTACTAAATACCCCGTATGGAGAATACACTGTACGCATCGAATTTTCTCCCTAATATCTTCTCTGTCTTCCCTCTCTCTCTCTCTATATATATTTCTCTCTCTCTGCGCGTTGCACGCAGCAATTACACCTGAGTAATAGCTTTTGGTTACACTGTTACAGATAGATAGATAGGGTCCGCGGGCGTTGACAAGTGGAAACCCTCTCCCAACTCCCCATGGCAGCAGCATCAGTTTCCATGGGATGGAAACAGCGGCTCCCGTACAGCGGTAGCCTCAAACACTCGCTCCCACCCACCCCCGTTTAATACATCTGTAGAACTGTCCGTTTTCATGGTGTGACAATTGCAGCCAAGAGGAGGAATAGGTGCGTACAAATGTATGTTGTAAACCATTACATGTACATTTCTTTCGATCAGATGCGATTTACACAATTTATCCAATCACCGATTGATCCGATATAAATTGTGGATATGGTATGGATTGTCACTTGTTTGTTTCCTTCATTTTGTTTTCTTTCTCTGATTTTTCTCTCGTTATAAAAGTGACGAAAAAATGTCAGAAAAATAGGTTCTCACACCGAGGTGTACGTCTCGACTCTATTGTGGGTTACGCCCTTCTGGTTCTCATCCCTCGATACACGCGGGGCACAGCTCCCCTGATGATATAACACCTGAATGAAATTAACCGTCATTAGAAAACGAAATTTAGTGGTCTGCTATTTTAATTCAATTTACTTTTTTTCTCTTCTTCGGCCACAAAGTGAAGATTCATACCGTACACTGACCGTACATTGTTATACATTACATAAATATACGTAACACAATTCATGTAAAACATATATAGATACGCAGCTGTTGGATTGTCCAGATACAACAACTATAGCTAATATTTATTAGATGTTTAACCGTCGTTTTTGGTCACTTCTTATTGCGGATGTTTAACGAAAATTATGGTAGCTCGTAAATTGTTCGATACGTCGCGAACAATGTGTAATACCGATAATAATAACAAGCTGGATAATAATCGTCCAATAAATTGATGTGGATATAGTTTTAAGTTTCGCGGACCTTTTTCTGACCCGTCCCCGTATAATAAGTGCATTTTTGAATGGGGCAGGCAGGCAGGCCGAAGGGATCGAGCGATGTCATCGGGCTTCCTGCTCTCTTCAATGTTCGGTGGGATGCGCAGGAGATTGACGGTGTCCCATGGGATTCTCATATGCTAATCATATTACTGGATTCAAAAAGGGGGAGATGTAGGAATTTTTGTTTATGTATTTACATGCACATACCACATCCGTACGATGCTCCCCATATTTTTTTTTACACATACCGCACAGCTATATGGGAAAGGATTTTTATCTAGCTTATAGTGTATATCCTAGAAACGCATTTCGAACTCTTACAAAATGGAACAACGTCATACCCCACAGATGTGAACAAAAGAATTTCAGAAAATACACACCATAGCTACGATACATCCCCTTACGTTAGATTCTTTTTTCTTTTCTTATTTTTTATTTTATCTACATTTTTTTTTTTTTTGCTTTCAAATTACTCGATCCCGATGTAGAAAAAAAAGAAACCAAAATTCTTCATTTCTTTTTTTTTTTTTTTTGGGGAAACGAAGACATTTTTTTTCTTTTTTCAGATATCTGGCGCGTTTTTATACGTTGCGATTATCGGTTAACTTTGAAGCTATGCGCGTGGCGAAGTCAAAACTTCTATCGTTGTAGGGAGGATATAAACGTTAACTTTGTGGTATGGGAACGTGATCATCTAAATATATATATATACAGTTTCTATGAGGTAAGAATAGCTGAAAAACGTATGCAAAGCGTTCGTTCAACGATCATCGTAGCATTACGCGAGCGCGTCTTTACGATCGAAAACTTAGTTTGCATATCAATGCCCGCATAATATTGCAAGATGATAGTATTATATAGGAAAAAAGAGACGGGGGTGTTGGGGGTGTAAAGAAAAAAAAAGCAAGAAGAAACCAAAATAGGATACGATTTTTTTTGTATCGGTCTTTTATGATTTTCGGTAAAGAAAAGAAAGAAACTCGTGATTAGATAATTGAGATATGAATAATCTGATTAGGATAGTTTTCTCGAAAGAATGTGGAGCGGGAAGAGGGGGAGGAGGGGCAGAGGGAGGGATGGTAAATTAGGGAGATTCTTAAGAGAGTATTTTTATTGAATAAAAGTCCCTCGATATATAAATATCGAAAGATTAATCGAAGCATAATGTACTCGTTAGGGATGATAAAGTACCTTTTGCCTCGAAACTTGACTGAAGGATGCTGCTGCATTAGAACCAAACGTGATTCTATACCAGCTACCGAATTACCAGATATACGCCTAGTCATCATCCATCAATATTATTCCTAACCCAACCCTCGGAAGCCTACTCATTCCTGTAATATTCTATATACGCTCGATTATTTTTTCTAACCAAGCGCAGCGTCTGCACGATCAAATTTTCTACACACATATGTATACTGACGGGACGTTTTCTGCCAAATAATATTAGCGCGAAGATGGCCGCTGAATGATTGAGAAAAAAAAAACAACACATCCTCGATCGATCCGCGATATCAGGACGAGATTTTCGCTTCGTATAAAAATAATTTACGGCCAATGAATTTTCAATTTGTGGTATTTTTTTGGTTTTATTTGCAAATATATGTTTGCACACATGTGTTACCCGCGGTAATATAATGTGACCGTCTGTATATGAAAAAAAAGAGAAAAAACAAAAAAACAAAAACGAAAAATTGGAATCACTCCGCCGCGGTCAGTCAGTCATTGAATATACCCTGGATTGCGTGACGTGCATCGAGGCGGTGGCATATTGACCATTTGACCATTAATTCCAATCACACACGTCGCTTGTTTTTAATTACCAATAAAAATTCACGAGTCATGCCTGATGAGGGAAAAATTAGGGATCACTGCTGCTGATGGGGGATGGGAAGAAGAGGAAGAAGAGAAGAGGTGGAGAGCAAGAAGCAAAAAAACAAAAAAAAATTGATTGCTCTCGACGCTCCATATACGTAGGTATATAGCTAACCTCTGATACATTTACGTTTTACACACACGGGTATATCCACACATGATCAAAATAATATCTCGCCATTTCCGATCCTTTTTCCTTCATGCCTATAACACCGTGCCTGATAGCCTGCAGAGTGCGAATCGCGTCCAAGAGAAATATTTGCGAAATTACGCGGAGGACGTAGCACTTCCAACAAATTTCTTCTTTTTTTTTTTTTCTTTTCTCTGCTTTGCTTTTTCCCCCCCTCTCTCATTCTCTGCTTATTTTGCTGAACTCGCGGAACAGGATACACGAATATATATATAGAGAAAGAGAGAGAGAGATTGAAGTAGATCACGGAAATGGGGAGATTGAAAAAACGTGTCCGTGACAATTTCTCGTTCACACTTCATTCCTAGTGTAGATTCTTTTTTCCTGTTTTTATTCATTTATGTTTTTATTGATTAATTTTTTTCTCAAACCCTCCTTGATGCAGGATGTGGTATTGCACATGACGCAACGTGCACGGAAAATTGCGCGTATATATTTGAACAAATAAGACAACAAGAAAAAAATCGTGGCGAAAATTTTTCGTGCATCTGCAAAGCTGAAGTTTTAACATACACGTACTGACGTTCGCGTCAACCCAGAATATTCACTTTTTCTCAGATCCAACATAATTGTAGCACATGGCTAGCACATAGTAGCACGTTTTTTTTTTTCTTTCTAAACATCAAAATGTCCTTGCTGATCGGCAAAATGTTTTTTGATTTTTCTCCTAGATTTTTCGGTATTTTGGAAACATTTCTACGGCACATAGTAGCACATTTTTTGTTTTGTTTAAAAAAAATCGAAATGTCCCTGCTAACTTCTCCTACATAGATTGACCATTCAAATGCGGTCTTTGGTTCCGGGCACCAGCGCGACGTATATATTGAAACCAAAAATCATATCTTTCGACCCACGAGAGAACGCTGCACACTTTTTTCAACGCAGGCTTCTTTGGGACGAATTCACGCACATTTGGTGGAAATTTGAGCTAAAAAAAAGTTGGGGTACCGACTCGAAATCGCATTTTTCAAGTATCTTTCAATTTTTCGACATGAAGTCTTGAAAACATGATTGGTTCTCCAAAACCATTCGAATCTACGTGCAATTACAAAACTTTTTCCCCGCTTGAGTTTTGAAATATGATGGACCGTTACGGAGCTACATCAGTTTCAAAAAAAGCTTGCACAAATTTTGGTTCCGCTTTTTCTCGAAACCTACCAAAGATAAAATTTTTATGATTTAGAAACATTTTTCTTTCGACTAAACCTCTCCACTCGCCAAGTAAGAAATCCAAAGGGTAGTGACAACGAATTTCCGGTTTCGTATGGATCTCTCCATATACAGGGTGTCTCATTCTAAGTGAACCATTTTGATTACTGGAAAGGATGAGGTCGTACCTTACAAAAGTTTTTTGGTACGACTTCATCCTTTCGAGTAATCAGAATAGTTCACTTAGAATGAGACACCCTGTATAGAGAACACTGTACGGAACCACAAAAGTATGGCATGGACTTTTGTGGTTTCCTCCAGCATTCTATGTATTATATAATATGGTATATATATATCATTTATATATACTGATTCAGCGAAATGAGATAAGGCGCAGCTTCCATAGATTGTTTATGTTAAGTTACCATCTCCACCTTCAGCAATCGTCGCCTATACCCTCGTATGAATAGAAATGAAACAAGGATATACATTGCGTAGGATTCGATAAAGACAACGGTCCGCACGTCCATAAAAAAAAGTATGCACAAGATGCATTCGTCAGTTTGAAATCAACCGTCACCCGAGTTGAACTCTCGAGTCAAATCGTTAGATCAGATCGTCAAAGTGATACGTGAACTATAATTAATCATCCCGAACTTAGAAAACCCTCGAGAAAATCCAAGTATATATTGTAACCCGATGAGACAAAACCCGGGTCAAATTTAGAAGATAGCGAAATCGAGTTAGATCAGTAACAAACTATAATATGATCTATGAGGCGACCAGTGCGAGACCAAAAACCCAAGAAACATCATTTTTGTACAACTTACCAAATTTTGTTTCATCATTCATATCATTTGATTCATCGTTTTTGATCATACTTTTCTTTGAATTCAGGTAATCTTCTTATGCCGTGTGAATTTGATTGCTGTAATTTAATACCCAATACCCAGCTCGCTCAACGCTCCAGCAATCGAGGTGAGTCTCATTCATTTTACTATCCCCCATACTTTTTTTTAGTTCCTTTCTCATTACGCCCTTTTGACCTCCCATATCCCGATACATATGGGCAATTCCACGTCAGATCGGACGGATTTAGTGATTTTTTGACCTCGTATTTTTTAAATCAAACGAAATTTTTCTCGCGTATTATAAACGCAAGAATAGAGCCGATACCTATTTCGGCATTCGTCCGAAATATTTTTTTTTCAAAAGTTACAAAATATTCAATTTGGATGCAAAATGACGCCCGGTATAAGCTTCAAAAATTAATATCTCCGGTTCCATTTGTCGTAGAAAGATTATTGACAGCGCATTTTAAAGGTGAAAGAATAAGCTTTCAGAAAAAATTTTGTTCACCCGGAAATCATTGCAAATTCTAATTGTTATTAACAAATGAAATGTTTAATGATTTTAAACCATGGAAAGAGTAATTTTTTAAATTCTGAAAAAAACATTTTCGGATACCTCATTCAATTCTGAATGGAGAAAAATTTTTTTTCCATGGAGGTTTGATGGAGTCTATTTTTTATAGAATTATTTATCAGTCGTTGTGTCGCCATCGCAGTCCGACGCGATTTTCTGCGGTAACGTTAAAAATTATCACATGCGACAGTGCCATGGAAGAGAAAAAAAAAAAAAAAACCATTGAAATGCATACTTTTTTTATCTTTCTAAAAATTATTTCTAAAAGGATTCGAATGTAATAAGCGGATGACCAGGTTGTTAGGAAGAAGATAATATAGGGAGGAAAACGCGAATGCGCGAATCTGCAGCACGGTTTTTTTTTCTATTCTGGGGGGGGGGGGGGGGGGGTGGGAAAAATCGGGGCGGAGGATCGCGCAGACGGTGGTCCTAACGGTGATTCCGTTTCCCGCCGCCATCTAATCCGTCGAGTTTCGTTCGTCCCTATGTATTTATAACGTGAGCGCGTGTGTCATGTGCACATACATATGATACACTTTTATGTGTATGTATATGTATAGTATATCGCGATCCACGGATCATCAACGTTGACGACCCTGACGTCCGTTGCTGCTGCTTTTACATTTCGCCTTTTCCACACCCGCACAGAAAATCACCCCTCGACACCCTTACGCGTATATTTACTACGTTATGCTTTCGGTCGCCGGTGTATATACCTTATATAATACAAGAGCTCCTGGCACCCTTCGCTCATTCCGAGTGATGTTTACGACTCTTATTTCTCCTCTCCCTTTTTTTCCTTTCTTGTTTTTTCTTACTCTCTTCCTTGGATCGTATGTAGTCTAGAATGCAGAAATGTCCCGGCGACCTGCAACCACCCTTGTATAGGAGGTTCCGATTCTCTATAGCGTTACACCGAAACTGACGTCATCGCCTAATTTCACTTCACGCCTAGTTGACGGCGGTACCAACGAACCGTTTTATTATCTACGTAATGTCTATGTGCCGATCCCGCCATATCACCTATATACGTATTATATATATATATTTTACGCACATAGTTTTATACGTCGGTATATATGCATCATAGTGAAATTTCAACGACGAGAACGTTTCACCTTCTTTTCTTTTTTTTTTCACATCCCCTCTCGCTCAATTTTCTATGTATATATATGTAACATTACTTCGCCCCATGCGACAGCTAATTAAAATCTTTATGGTTAATTGGCATTTGCGATATTATTATATAATATAACGGACGTGTACAGCTGAGACGATCCGTATACGTATATATATCATTGTAATAATTTCTCTATGTTATAAACGTGAACCACGATGCGGGTAATGGTTTCTTTTTTTTTTTTTTTCTTTTTCTTCTTCTCCTTTTTTATTTTTCAATTAAACGCGTTGCGTTTATTATACGCATCGGATATACATGTATATTCCTACGTATATTTATACTGCAGGTGGTCGTGCGGCGTGGCGTTAGAAACCACGTGGAAGATATACGCGTGCGGTGTAGCTACGTAAGCGCAGGTATAATACTTACATGTGTGGTATATTAATAGGGGCGGCGGGGGGCGCCATATGTT
This sequence comes from Athalia circularis, assembly GCA_963978495.1. Classification (NCBI taxonomy): domain Eukaryota; kingdom Metazoa; phylum Arthropoda; class Insecta; order Hymenoptera; family Athaliidae; genus Athalia; species Athalia circularis. Next base: position 36,723,623 of record OZ021698.1, on the reverse strand, counting down.
TGTTGGGTGAATCATGAAAACAGAAAAAAAAAAACAAGAAAAAATGAAAGAAAAATTAACATTTGAGTAACAAGCGCGCTCTCCGCTATCTACACCCCCTTCGATCCTTTTCACTCTCTAACTACCCTTTATTAACATATTTAAACCGATTATGCGCGATACACAACAACTGCTCCGTATAGTGAATAGTCGTTCGTCCTTTTTTTTTTTTTCTTTTAATGTAAAAACGATAATAATTGGAGTATGTATGAATTAATTAAATTGCTTCTATATACGTACGGTGAATGTAACTGCACGTACGCTGCAATTCAACGTTTATTTCTCTATATACTATATACTATACATGTATATATATACCGCAATTTTCACACCCGATTTAAATACCTACACTTTGCTTTGAGTCCTGCATCATACGGTGCATATGGTCCTCGTCGTCGTCCACGTATGCATTCGTTGCAGTAATTGAACAGGGGGGTTGATCGGGATCGTTGGGTAAAAAGGATACGTATGAAGATAAAATGGAAGAAGAAAAAAAAAAAAAAACCAATTAAATAAAAGTTAAATACAGTAGAGTTTAATTAGCCACCCACTGCCATCGGCACGTATGGTCGGGCCTCTGTGTGTGCATATAGATACTGACCGTGCATACGGAATATTTGCCCTCGGGACGATCGGTGCAACGACGAAAACCACAAGAGTTAATATTAGTGCAGGATACGTCTATATATGCACGTATATATGTACTATGCATTTCGAGAAGTGAATTTAACGCATGCACACGTATAACGCAGATTTAAAAAATTTATCAGCTTAAGGGTGGAATTTTTGTAATCATTATTCTCTCGTTCATTTTTTCAGTTATTAAAATATAAATTTTATACGTAGGTAGTTTTGCAGAAAATTAGGCCACTTGTTCATCTACCTCCTGCCTTTAGTGAATCTTAATTTATCAAACAATAAAATTTTCTAGGAAGTATAAATTGATGGCGGTTACTTCTTCTTTTTGTTTTTGTTTTTTTTTTTTTGTGAATCGTTTATTTGAACATATATAGACATTTCTGTCGAGCCAATCTTTGGATAGGCTTACAATTTTTGGTTGGGATTGGATAAATTGGGAATTTGACGTCGAATAGTTGTCGCCCTAATATAAATTCAGGGTGTAAATTTGGATGCATCTATCTAATAGATGATATTCCTACTACGTTAAATGGGAATGGCGTATACCTCTGATAGAGTTGTAATATAATTATCGCTTATACAGCCTATATAACTGTATAGTTTAGCTTGCACCGGTGCTGACGTATAGAAGGGCGCATGTTGTCGGTTGGCGTCGGCGTCGGCGTTGGCGTCGCGTGCTGTGGAATAGGTGCAGGATACGCGAATAATTAGAGACCCTGCAGGCAGCAGCAGAAGCAGAAGCAGCAGCAGCGGTAGTACCGCAATGCACTGCGTTTCAGTTGCGTATATGTTAGCCTCGTTTTCACCCCTGGAAGGGGGTATAAAGGTAATGTCATGCAAATATACCTCGTGACTCGGTCCACCAGGAATAGAGTGCATTAATCCACTAATGCACACCGGCGCCTCGAAATTAGATTCGAACAGATTTTACCCGAAATCCAATAGGCGCGAAACGACGCCCGCATTTCCATCAGCGCTTCAAAATTCTCAACCAGCAATTCATTCCCGTTGGTACGGATTTATCTGGAAAAAAATCTGTATGTACCAATGTATTTGAATCCATAATAATAACGATAATAATCATAATAATTTTAGTAAGTAATATGATCCGCTGCGCGGGATTATGCATTCGCAAACATTATAGAGCTATATCTAGGTATACAATATGGATGGTCTTTTGTTTTCGGGTATCGGATTTCGGATTATTACTTAATAAATTCGCAATAATGCTCGTGGAAAAATTTACCGAGAAAAAGAAACAAAAAAGAGATAAAAAGTTTTCTAATTTTTTCGGGATCAAGGCGTATTGGATGCTTTGTTAGATGTTAATGAATACTGCACGGAGAATCGATGTGTTCGGAAATACGGAATTAATCAAACACACGGTGGAAAATGATGCATTGCAAATTTACGGACGTTGACTCTTCCAGCATTTGCACTACTTTCACTGTGCGATGGTGGTGTAATGGTCAGCATAGTTGCCTTCCAAGCAGTTGATCCGGGTTCGATTCCCGGCCATCGCACATTGGTTTTTGTTCATCTCATCGTCAGTAAAAACATGTTAACAACGATAATTGGTATTCTGAATGGACTCGTCCGAATTAGTCTAATTTTTCACTAAAAGTCGCTTGAACATTGTCAGAGACACTGTCCTGTGATTTTCGCGCAGCGAGAATCGCGTTATTTTTTTTTGGTTCTGTTGAATCGTTGATAGATGGAAAAAAAAAAAATAAACAAATAACTGAATAAAAATATTTTCGATAATAATAAAGATCGCACCATGATAGATTGAAAAAAAAAGTTAGGGAAAAGGATCTTTTTTTAAACATTGACTAAAAGTATGAACATTTAGAGAAATATGGATTGTGTCCCCATCAGTAGGCGATGCGTAGAAGCTTTGAAAGTGCATCAGGGTTGCCTTTGTTTGCTTGTTAAAAGGGAAGTAAGGAAGGGATCAGTGACTGGCCGGCCATTGACGACGTCGGACTGTTTTTGATGGGGTGTTTAATTTGTTGCGTTTTATTGTAAATCGCGTCGTGGTAAAAAAAAATTTGAAACGATGAGTTTCTTTTCACCTGTACGATTTTTACTGCCACGTAGACTTAACGCGTAGCGAATTTATAGCCGAGAAGATTTAGTTTTAAGTTGGAGGAGTTGGAGAATTTGGAATAAGTGCGGGTTTATAAGACCAAGGGGACTTAAAATACAGCATTAATACAAGGTTGGTTGGTTAATTCAGTTTTTATACGCCATTTAATCAAAAGTATCAGGATATTTGCTCCGTTCGATCCTCTTGTCCTTTTCTGTAATTTTCGTCCGACTTATGACAGAAGAAAGTGGAGTAAGCATGCAATGTGTTTTCAAACAAACTTCAGTGCATTTTCTCTGTTTTTCATTGCTTCTTTCTCGCACCCATTCATTTACACATCTATCTACTTCCGTTTAACAACAAGATAAACTTGCAATTTTTGCAACACACTTGTCAACGCCTCGGTAGCACGTTGCGCTCGACGTCACATGTGTTCTTATCAGTCAGTAGATTAGCGTCATAATTGTAACCCTGACAAAGGTTGTACGTTTGAAGCGAACACCTGAATCACTGATGGAATTACTTTGATTGTGATTCGTCGAATAACGGTTACTTTCTGTTGATATCGCAACAGGTTTCATTTAAAAAGTTTTTGAGGTAGAAAATATTCAGCGGCAGTTAGAAATAATTTACTGTTACAAAGCTTGACGCTGAGCACACACTGAACAATAACAACTAGGCTTGAATAATGCAATGAATAAATCTTGAACAAAAAATTAGATCGTAACTCGACATGACTAGACCCAAACCTTATTCGATATTTATATTTTTCTCATTTCTTGGTTCATTAATTTTCAGAAACAAAGAATTGCATAAGCTATTAGCAATGGAGCGGAGGCACAAAAATATCCTATCTAAGATGCAGTTGAGAATAGTACATGACATAGATGTCGATAATGTAATAGACTCTCTAATCTCTCATAGGATTATCAATGATGCTGCTTATGAAAAACTTGGTAAAAGTGCCAGCCGAGAGGAAGGCAATCGGATGCTTCTCAGCTACCTGAAACTGTAATTAACTTCAATGTTTCCGTACTGAGCTTGAAGATTATAAAAAAATAATTCATTCAATCATAATTTCATGTTTATCATTCCTTAGAGGTGGCCCTCGCGCTTATTCGACATTTAAAGAAGCTCTAAAAGCAAACTACCGTTGGATAGTGGAAGAAATGGAGGCATTAGAGGAGTCTGAGGACAGCATAGATTTGCCTGATGCAGCTGTGGGTCACAATATCCCGCATCCTCATTTACCAGCTAGTCCACCATTGAATGTTCCAAGAATACAAAAGGTTTGTTCAGGCTAATGACAGATACCACGGATAAATCGTACCTAATAATTCATTTTGTAAAGTCTAAATATTTGATTTTGTAATGCAAACATGGATGTAATAAGATTTGATAAAGTAGTGTTGTTTCATCGGTGACCCTGAGAGTTACATTTCATGAAGTGTCTTTTGCGAATCAATAAATCAAATTCAAAACTTATTATGTATGTTTTCCTACTGCTTGGCATAATTTATTATCTGTCTAATATCGGCTCTATTCATCATTCCTTGCTCTCAATTCCTGCATTGGCTTGTGAATTATCGGTAAGTCTTATCCATAGGATTTATCTTCAGGAGTACAAATCTTCCCCTGAATCTTTAGCTGTTAATTATCAAAAACTGAGATAAACTTTTTGCTGGAAGACATCTATTGCATAATTTCCAGATGGAACAGCTTCGCAAGGGTTTAGAGGAGCTAAACCCAGGCGACTATTTCGCTCTCCATGGACTTCAGGGTTTTGGGAAATCAACTTTAGCTAGTGCAGCCTTGAAGGATGAAAATTTTGTTGAAAAATTCTTCCAGGTAGATCTGATTACTCTAGAAAAAATTGCAATGAAACTTCAAAACTTGAAGCCTATTTTATTTACAGAATGAAATCTACTGGATTAAATTTGGGCAGCAACAGTCTCTGGCTGCAAATATTCTCGTGCAGTTGAATATGCTTTTCCATCGTGTTCGAGATCTTGATCATCTGGCAGAACCCACCACTGAAGATGCTTTAAAGTATTCCTTGAAACGTCACTTTTCTCGCCACAAAAATGCTCTCCTGATTCTTGACGATGTCAACAGACGTGAGATCATCGATGCTTTTGATTTTGGCTGCAAAACTCTGGTACTCACGACAGATATCGACATTCTAAAGGAAAGACGAGTCAACGTAATTGAAGTAGGTTTAATACAAATAATTTTCTCACGACTTTTAACGTAAAAATTTATCCAGCGATTTATTAATTTCCACAGATGAATGACGGGTTCACAGCTGAAGAATCGCTGACATTGTTTGCAAAGGCATTAGGTGTCACGGTTGCGGAATTGCCTCCGCAAGCACGTCAGATACACTCGGAGTGCAGGGGAATGCCTTTAATGGTCGGTATGTTTTCGTCTCAATTCGAGGAGGTCAAGGAGAGTCTTACTCAAGGAAAAGGCAGGACTGACAATTGGGCCTACTACCTTAATGCTTTGCGGAAGAAAAAGTCTGCGTAAGTTTGATCATTATATAGGTATCCTCAAGATTTTCATATCCCGAAATATTTATCTCTTGGTCTTTTTTTTTTGCCCCAGCGTGTTACAGGAAAGCCTCGCAAAACTTTCAGCAATCTTTGACATGTGTATCGACAAACTCAAACCAGAAGATAGGCGACGTTACAACTACCTCGCAATTTTTCCTGAAGATGTAAATATCACGACCAAAACACTGTCGATATTCTGGGGTTGTGAATCTGCCGAGGTTAATTTAGAGATGGTGAAGTTTTTGAAGAAATCTTTAGTAGTTAGACAGTGGCATCCGCTATACGAGACATTCATATACGGGGTCCACGACTTGGTTCTGTCTCACCTTCGGAGCAAACTAAGCTCTGAAGATCTTGCAGATCTGCATAGATCGTACGTAAAGAAAAATTTCAAAGTATGTCAAGGGAATTATTCTAAATTACCGGTAGATAATTACATCCACTCGTACATTGGATACCACATGGAGAAGGCAGGAATGAAGGATGAGTTTGCTGAACTTTATTTAGACTTCGGTTTTATTGAAGCAAAAGTCTTCTACATTGGGCCTGGCGATCTGTTAATAGATTTAAAGAAATATAGGAATAATATCACCGGAGATTCTCTTGAACTTTTGGCCAAAGTTGAAGACCTTGAGAAATTCCTTATCCAGCAAGCTCCGACGCTGGCTGAATATCGGCGCAGAAAGTGCCTGGATCTTGTTCAAGTTGCTCTTAAGCATCCGTACCCCGGGTTTATGAGAGACACCGCCGAAAAGCTGGCGCACACGAGACTGGAGAAGCTATACTTTCACCACAAGCACAATACGCAGAGCTCGAATTCTTTCAGTGAAGAATTGCACATGCAAGTAAGATGTGTGGCATTTACGCGTGAATCGCAAGAAATTTTAGTTGGAAATGACGAGGGAAAGGTCATTCTATGGAATTGTAATAATCGTCACCCTTCTGCATTTTACGGAAATAATACCGGAAAGGCTATCAGAAAGATAATTGTACCCAACGATGGAAAATATTTCGTGTCTATCAGTGAAGACGGAAAGGCGAAGCTGTTTGACCTCGAAGAAAATCTTGACAAATTGCAGGGGAGCTACCTGAAAACCTTGAACCCTAGGGCAAAGCAGCCTGATTGGAAAACTATGTACGATTCGAGAAGCAATCAGGATGATAGCAGACTTACATTTTCGATTGACAACGAAAAAATTATAGACGTCGCCATTTCTGTCGACAGTAAAATAATCGCTGTGTGTACTGATCACGGTGTTATCGCGGTAATTAATCTATTCCTACCTTTGTGAAATAGGTCATGATAGCTAAAATCAATGACTGATAAACGGAAAGCCCTTTTAAAATTTTTTGCCCATCTTCTGTTTTCTTAAGCTATAATATTTTGTATTGCAGGTATGGGACAGTAGTGGAACACTTTTGGTCAACCCATCCTGCATCGCACCGTAAGTACTAAGTCAAATAGACAGATGAGATGGATTTGTAAATGATAAATGAAATTCTTGTATTCAACTTTTTAGTGGAACTGGGCTGAGCAGTGTTGCATTTACGACGTTTAATAGGTTGCTCCATACGATAAATGCGGAAACAGGAGCATTGGTGATATCGGATGCGGCTGATGGCAAATACCAGACGCAGTATAGATTGCATTCAGACAAAGCGAAAACATTATCCTTGATGTCTGTACCACATTATGGCAATCTGTTGGTCGTGTTATTAGAGACCAAATTATTAAAAGTTAGCTGGGCCGTGAATGGAGCAGTCTTTAGTTGGCCCAAAACAGAACCGTTCGCTGTACTAGAAGACAGAACAATTGTTTATACCTGTGCCGCTGTCACCAGAGATGGAAAATATGTTGTGACCGCAGACACTGGGGGATCCGTAAACGTTCACAAGTTACATGAGAACGACCAGATTATTAAAACCTATAAAAATTTAGTGACGAGTTTGGATACCTACTGGCTCGAATATGATGACCGTCACATAGTGAGTTTATTTTTTTTTTTTAATTAAGAATCAATAACTTGGGCAACTCGCGATATAATTAATCTGTCTTTTGAACTGTCGGAAAATTCGTTAATGGTTAATTAAACGATAATTTCGAGATAATAATTAATACCGTGACATGAGTTTTTTTTAAAAAACGGATATCAGGGTCAAAAATTTCCGAAATTCAATTTCTGTTTAGATTTGCGGTGGAAATCGTGATACATTGGTTCCGATGGTTCACAGATGGAAGTTCAACCCAAGTGAAAAGCCCGTAGTCCAAAGGTGAGCTAAGATTTTTTATAAATTTCATTGCTTCTGTTCCCATAAGTTATTTCCTCAACACTGATTCTTTAGGCTGGCACTTTTTGACGCCACCGTTAATCAAGGAGTTCGAAATGTGATAGCGGTTGCAACATCAAACGGCACTGTGCAGATAATTCAGAACGAAGAAATAATTGCGGAGACTCCTCCGGTCGATGGAAAAATAACTAGTCTTTCGATTTTTGAAAATGCTAACTTTATCGCCTATGCCGCTAATAATGGAGCCGTCTGGCTTTTCGACATTAAACACAATACTCCTGAAGAAATTATGACACTACCAACTCCAGTCAAATTCATGACTGTATTAACAATCAACGACGAAAATGTGATAGTGTGTGGAGAAAGAGGTGAAGATTTGAGGGTGAGTATTTTGCTTTGCTAGGTTTCATTTGTTACAGTGTTACAACTTGATTTTTTGGTTCTTTTTCTTTCAAGATAAAGAGGATAAACGAGAAAGGTTCTTACTTAGTAGAGAATACCGGTGCTGTGATATTTTGCGATGTGCTCAAAAATATTCAACGCGTTCTGACGGTGTCAGATACAGTGATAAAACTATGGGACCCCAACACATGGAAACTGCAATCGAAGGAAGAGTCAAGGATGGGATCAAAGATAAGCTGCTGCTGTCTAAGCTCAAATCAGAATTATCTCGCGGTAGCCAACGCCGATGGAAATTTAAACATTTTTAAAATACTTCAACACAACACTAGTCGTGTCTCAAGCTGCGACCTATTTTTCGACCAGAAATTCAATCAGGGCATAACAGCCTGCAGCTTCTCGCACGACGAACAGCTGCTTGCTTTTGGATTAACCAGCGGTGAAATAAATGTAAATTTTCTCCTTATCTTTTTTCTTTTTCTTTATTTTTGAAAACTGATCCTTTTTCTTATTTCTGATTTCAGATAATCAACATCCAAACGACACCGGATGTTATAACGCTGAAGTTGCATCGCCGACCAGTAAGGCGCCTGTATTGGGGACCTGTGGACATCGACGAGTACATTCTGCTTTCTTTGACAAACGAGCTAGCCTGGTGGAACGTTTCATCGTTGACCAATCGGATACCAAGAATTAGCTATGCTCCAGAGATCAGACACAGCATGGGTGAGTTACCAATAAGTTTCAACAGAGGTGCCGCTGTTTCAACTACTTTAGATTTGGGTGGGCCAATGAGAAGTAGCAGAAGTCTAGACCTCGGCAATGTGCGGCAAATTGATGATGAAGTTCCTTCAGCTGACGATGTATTTGACATTGAAGAAAGGCAAGATCCTTTGAGTGAGGCTTTGAATGAAAAAAAGAGAGGGGTTCCCAACGGCAACAATAAAAAAGCGGCATTTTTGTGGACGAATAAAAAACCAAAGTATCCAGAAATTCCGGGGTTACTCGGGGTGATAAAACTTGACGGTAACGTCGCTAATAAAGTTCAAATTTCAAAAGATTTTACTAATTTTATTACAATTGACGGAGAAGGGTCCATTTATGATATGACCGTTCTTGGGTCGAGCAATAATGTTAGAAATAGTGGTGCAGAGAACGGTAACGGGAATCATAGCACCTAGCAATCAATCAGAACCGCGAAGCACATGCATTTAAATGAGATTAGAAATTTTACATGGTCGAGTTTTGCAAGCGGTCTAATTCTGCACTTGTTAAAGTTCACGCTATTCGGTCTCAGATCCGGAAGATTATATTAAGTTGAATTATCGACAGTTGGTTAAAATGTTAAATCAACGTACAGAAATCTTGCATTTACCAGCATAATTAATTTAAAAAACACTATCCCTCATTGTCAGAGTTACTGCCAAATGCATGGTCCTTTGGCCTCACAGTTTTTATTATTCCTACGATGATCATCTCAATGAATTATCATTAATCACTGTAAGGTACTTCAACATTTTACCTCCTAATATTGCATTTATTTTCAGATAGAATTCAAATATTTTAAAGATTTAAATGAGATACATAATAACAATATTCAATTAGAAACAGCGACTGAACTAAATATTTGTGCCGTGTTAGCAATAGAATTTTGGATTTTTTGATACATATTTACATTTTTCTATTATTTTACTTTTTATATAACTGTCTTTAATGACACACATACCTTGTTGTGATACATAAATAAATGTACTGAACGGTGCAGTATAGATTTACCAGTAATATAAAAGAGAGTTTAAAAGTTTTCTTCCATCATTCGTGTACTTTGCTTGAGTATATCATGATATCACGAAGCATCTATACTCGTGAAAAGAGAAACACGAGAGCCCTAATTTTATTATTATTTTATTTTTCTTTTATTCGTCTGAAGTTGGAAAAAGCTTTTTGATACTCGCTGATTACTTGCTTGCTGTTATTTGCTCAATTTTAACTAATGATCAACAATTAGTGTTGAGGTATTTCTGATAGCTATGAGTTGCAAAAAAAATTGACGAAAGCAATCCCCGTTCAGCAACGTGTTGAATCTTCTTTTTTTTTTTTTAATCAAAACAAAATATTATTAATAAACTCGAAAAAAAATACGTGTTAAATGAATAGTAAGACATATTGATTGTCATTGTATATTTTTACAAGTACAACGAGAAAACTTTTGAAAAAAAATATATTGTCTAATGAGAATAATATTATGGATAAAGTGATTTTTTTTTTTTTTAAATACATAGTTTTTAGGAAAAAAGAGAGAACTACTTATTAAAGAATTGCATCATATTGTTTTCTATTGGAAAATTTTGAATATGGATCATCGCTACTCGACATGTTTTTTACCTTCAAATATGAATAAAATGAGCAATCGTGTTTTAACACCTATTCCAGTAATTAATTTTTTAATTATTATATACACCTATAATGCCTATATCTATATAGGTGTGTGTGATATAATTTACATTTCAATTAACCATCATCATTGTTATAGTAGTGGTAATTAAGTATTATTAGTAGAATTGTTAAGTCGTCGTCGCTGTTTATTTTATTTCTTTTTTACTTTTTTTTTAATATTGGTGCAATAATGATGGATAAAAAAAAAACAACTAATTAACCAATTGATCGATCTATCCAATCAGTTCGATCAATGGTGATTTAGCCATGTTATGATAATCAAAGAATGTTAAAAGGTGATGGTGGAAATTGTAATTATAATGTAAGAAAAACAAAACAATAAATTGAAATATTCAATTATAGTTCTCAGCAATTGTGAAAAGGAATGAATGAAATTGAATAAATAAAATGTTATATTTATGTTAATTATATAATAAAGATGATGAACAAATTTGAAAAAATAATCTGTAATTAATCACATTTGTTATATTTATTGTAAAGATAAGTACAGTAACATTTTAGCGAGGCCTGAAATACTCTCGTGTGTCTATATAATATACAAAAAATTATTCTGAATTAGATGAAATGAACAATTATTGTTGTAGGAGTGAGTAAATGAGTTGTGAATTTTTTTTACGACAGCTTCAAAGATTGATCTGACGTGAGATTATTGTGTTATCAAAAAATTGTATTAATATTAAAATTTGCGTTGAAGATCGCTAACATGTATTTTTATATCTTTTTGATGCACATAAACATATAGATAGATAGATATTATTTGTATTATGTTGCGTTTGCAGAAATGTATAATTCAGATAATGAATACATGCAATTGATCGATGCATCAAGTTATCTGAAAATAATTAATTTTCCTAATAATCTGCGGATGTTTCTCGTGACTGCGCTATATGGAGCTTGGACAATTTAGGCTTCAATTGTTTGATTAATAATAATTTATTGAAAAAGTGCATCGGCTCTGAGGCGTTGCGGTAGAGTTCTGATAAATCGCAGCCAATCTTGAAATGGTATATCGCGGGCGTTTAATCCGATGAACAATTAACAGAGGATGTTGTAATTTCTCGTCTCTGCGGGAACGGCAGTATGACTACAGCAGCGGGAGCAGCGACATCAGCAGCGACGATATCCTCGGAGGAAAGAGAGAGATTGAGGTATGACGGCCATAGGCGGAGATTATTATTTGCGGATTTGCTAATTGATTCATGAATGACTCACATCGAGATATCTCAATTTTTTTGTTTCTGGGGCCCATTATCTGACTCTAACTCAATCACTTCGATAGACGGATTCCTGATATCAAAATACATGAAGATACCATGGATAACTCAAAAAAAAAAAGTTACCATTAAAAAATGGCTTAGGATTTTTGCGATTTTGAGGTAAAAAATCAAGTATTTTTAAAATCGATCGTAGGACACTCTTCTAACGTATTTTGACCTCAGGAACACGAATACATTGAGTAAATTGAGCTACGAATCAATCTCATCGAGATATCTCAATTTTTCTGCTCCGAAAACCGATAAATTGGCGATAACTTTTTCAATTTTATAGATAGATCAATTTGGCTTTCAGACTCGAATTCCTGAGATCAAAATACGTAAGAATGCTATATAAAACTCGACAAAAAAATAGTTGATTTTTGGCCCAAATTCTGAGAAAAAACAAAGGCTATAGGCTTAGGATTTTCTCGATTTTGCGGCCAAGAATACGGCATTTTTGAAACCGCTTGCAGGACACTTTTCCAACGTATTTTGACCTTAGGAACATGAATCTGTTGAGTGATTTAAGCTAGGAGCAATATTCTTCAAGATAACTCAATTCTTCCGCAGCTGCAGTTTACGTTTATCATGTATACTCACCTTTGTTCAACTTTTTTTTTTAGGATACAAACGAGCAGCCCACGGAGCAGATTGGCCTCTCATCGAGTATGAAGGACCATCCTCGAAGCATCTCCAAAGCCAATCATCATATGTTCGGACTGGTGTATATATGATCGTTCTGAATACATTTTTGTTTTTTAAGAACTGTAAAATTGATAATCTAATGTTAACCGAAATAGAAGTGTTACATATACTATTGTAACTCATTATAATCGTATAGGAATGAATGTATCTGTAACAATGAATCCATAATAGGTATTACGATGCCCCGACATGTATTTTCGACCGTTTATTTATCAATAAACATTAACTAATATCAATACACGATTGTTCAACTATTATTGATCACATCCCTGCACACCTCATTCACTCATATTCGTTGTTAGAAAAATACATAGATCATATCGTACATCATCACATGCATGCATGCGGTCATACAGGCCTCATCATTTGCTCGGTACACGCTGTCATACATGATGGCATACATCATCACACACACGCATGCTTGACATCATGCTCTGTCTCGGACTGGCTCCTCGCCTGTCCTGTTCTCCTGATACCAAACTCGATTTTTGAGCAAATTTGCCAAACTGGGGGTGATAAGGTAAATTCCTACAATACCGGCCCTGAGTGCATGCATGTGTATGCATGTGTGTCGTATCATTCTCGTGTGCCATAATCATACGCAGGCCTTATCATGTGCATGCATGTGTATCGCATCATGCTTCATCACAACCGGAAGTGATAAGGTAGAGCTCTGCAATACCGGCCCTGAAAATGCAAGGCAAATTTCTGTCAAAAATTTATTTTGGTATCAGGAGAACAGGATAGGCGAGGAGCCAGTCCGAATCATCAAGCAATCATGTGCATGCATGCGTATGCATGTGTATCGTATCATACTCGTGTGCTGAATCATTAATAGATCATATGATCATATGCAGGCCTCATCATGTGCATGCGTGTGTATCGTATCATGCTTCATCACAACCGGAAGTGATAAGGTAGAGCCCTACGATACCGGCTCTGAGGCACATTTTGGCCAAAAATTTATTTTGGTATCAGGAGAACAGGATAGGCGAGGAGCCAGTCGGATACATCAAGCCATCATGTGCATGCATGCATGCCTTATCATATTCATGCGATGAGGCATTCCGAGTCAGGGTCTGATGTCGTGATGTGTTGCTTGTATAAAGGATGTTAATGAGAGTTTGATGCAGGGGTGTAATCAATAAGAATTAAGAAATCAATTCGAAAATAGCTCTTCGTTTATTCATAAACTATGCAAGTGGGATACATTAAACAATTGCTTCATTATACAATATCTATTACTGTGTATATCAAAAACATTTCGATGTAATTCACAAAAAGTATGTTCATTTCAATATTACAATATTGCCCCAGTAATTCTAATAAATACAAGACATGAAGATACAGTCACTTAATCATACGTTAACAATTATTTGCTACACATTTGTGGTAATCAACTTCTGAATCGAAAACTAGTACTTCTGAATAGAAGGCAAGGAGATGCTCGTCAGCCAATGCAACGTCATCATCTCGGCACTGGCCCCTTGCATCTAGTCCGTGCGGCTGCTGACTTCTTGGAACGTCAGATGTCCTGATAGTACTGAAAAAAATAAGATACCTCGATGAGCATTGGTTCTGGCTTAATTTACTCGACGGAATTGTGTTCCTTGCGTAAAATTACGCCACGAAACACTCGCACAATTACTTCTGAGTACATTTAATTTCTTGCAGTTATTGAAATATCACGTAAACAGCAGGTGGAATTAGCTGATCAATTATTTTTCTAGAAATATTCCAATCAATACAAAGTATAGATGTGAATAAAGGAAATGATGAAATAAGCGAGTTACTCTCATATACATTCCGTTGTATCATTTATTTTATACAAACATTTGATACAATTCTTTCATTTTGTTGTTTCCATTTCGTATTTTCACGTTTTCTTATCATCTCATATTTTTTTCTTATTTCTTTCAATTATTTTTCTTGCCAGCAATCGGGAGTTAATTTTGATTATGTAAATATATTTTTGATGAGATACCACGTTATTTCTTTTCGATTTACTTTCAATAATTCTTCATCATGTGAAATAAAATAGTACGGAGACAATAATAATCAGTATTATTTTTATTATTATCATCATCCACTTATTACAATTCTATCATTATGCATGTAGAGTTCGGAGTCGTAAACTGAAAATAACCGATGTTGAATTATCATTTGTTTGTCTTCCATGATTTTTTTTTTCATCTTTTCCATTGTTTGGCAGGATTTACATATACAGTAAATTTATCAACAATAGTAAGTATATAATATTTTCATTAATATCATTGATCGTAGAATAAGGTAATTATATGTTATAATAATCGAAACAGATTCTGATTAATAAATATTATAATTATACTGTTATTCATAATTTATTCGGCTTCAAACCGTTTTTTCATATTCAAAGGCCTGTACAATGTACGTACATAGTTCGTGCGATTCAAAAAAAATTGGTTAATCTTCTAATTGTTATATAGTAAATATCAATTCGTCGTATATAATAAATCTGATCCTTTTTCTTCCATTCTGCTCCGTTTACTTCAGTCCAACATAATAATAATAACAATAATAAAAATGACAATAATAGTAATAATAATAATACTAATGATAATAATGATAATGATAATCATGAGAATACTGCTACTGATAATAATAATAATGACAACGATAATAATAATAATAATAATAATAATAATAATAATAATAATAATAATATTTATAATAAGTCTAATAAGAATACCGATAATTACGTTCTCGATCGCTTACAATTATTGTACTTTAAACAATATGTATAATGTATGGTATAGATACAATGTAAGGTATTGATATACAAAACGTTATAGTTATAGTTTGTTTAACGAGGGTTTTCAGTATCTCTTTTCTTCATTACTAAAGTTTCGGTTTTATTGATTAATTTTACTCTCTTGTCTTAAAATAATAGCTGTATATGCAATAGTTATATTAATTTTTATCAAATTTTTGCTTTTTTTTTTTTTTTAATTTCATTATTTTACGCTCGTTCTATCTTTCCACATTTCCTCCCTCTCTTCTTTCTCTGATTTGTAAATTTAATTTACAGTGAATATACAATCGCGACATAATGCGATAACCGTGTGATTGCTTGAAGAGCAAAAAAAAAAAAGAAAAAGTAAAAAGAAAACTAAAAATAAATTAAAACAACAAATGAAATAAAATAATTCATGTTCAAACATATTATATTTTTGGGGCGTAATTTTTTCTTTTCTCTGTTTTTTTTCTCATCGATCGTAAAAGTGCAATTTAAATACCACGTAACTTACATACCGTAGGTAGAACTCTATGTGATGGCGATGTTCAAAATTGCTTCCTTCTTGTTTTTGACTGATTCATAAAAATAATAACAATAGTAATAACAACATTAATGATAAAGATAGTATTCGTAATAATTGTAATAACAGTAATAATGACAAAAATAATAATAATAATAATAATAATAATAATAATAATAATAGTAATATTACACATTACAGTTAGTGTATGTATAAGGATGTTATCACGAACGTGAAGATTATTAAATTATTAAAATTTTCTTTAGCACGTAAAGTATACCTAAGTTTATGTATTATGTGTATAATATGTATATTATTATGATTTATATAATTGTAAATATATAGTACTAATAATTCGCATCATTATACAATGGACTAGACTTGATTACTTATAATTAATAGTAGTAGGTTTGTCTTATAATTCGATTATACAAATATTGCGATAATTGAAAGAGATTGATGAAGAAAAATAGAAAGAAAAAAAAAAAGGAAGAAGAATCAAATCTAATAATAATGAAATAAAATATTCAACAATCGGAACGAAGACACAAATTTACCAGAGGTCTTTTTTTTCTTGTAGTTTTCATGTAACCAGAATATGGACATCATTGAGACACAAGTGTCTACCGCCCTCACCTTCAACGTTAAAAAATTATTTTAGTTCAAGCGAGAAAATTGTTTTCTCTTTCTTTTCCGAAGAACTGAACTGAAAAACTCTACGTTCCAATAGAACAGGAAGAAATCTTGTCATCTAAGAGCATATGTCAATTCAATGTGAATTTCAAATATTGCATCGCAATGCAAAAATTGAATAATAAAAATAAAATTAAACGTCTGAAATTTTGCATTTACTCCGTGTGAGTAAATATTGCTAATTTGATTGAGAAATTACATTCGAAAATTAGATCATTTGAATCGAAAAATTATCATCAATATCGCGATTATTATTATCATTACTATGACCGTTATTGTTAACGTTACTTATAACTTTGAAGGATAAGGGCGTTACAATCAACTGCCTAAACTTATGGAAGGCTCATCTAGCGCTGCTAAACATCGATAATTGATTAATAATTAACTTAATTGATAATATACTATATTAATATACGTGTGTGTACATAAATAGTATGGGTAAACGTGTTTATGTATGTTAGTACATGTATAACGTGTATCATATGTGTATATTACATATGTATGAATTAATTAAGTACAAAAATTACAAACTTATTAACAAAATGTTGGCAAGACTTTTATGCGGGTTACGGCCGAATTTTCAACAACAGGCTAATAATATATTTCAATTAGTTACGCAATAATTTATGATCAGATGATTTTAATTGTTTTCTTTTTTTTTTTATTCTAATCATGGTTACTGTTTTCAATAGTATGTATATATTTTTTGTTCAATTGAAAATTTTCTTTCAATAATTTTTTACAATTTTTTCAATTATTTCACCGTTTCAACAGCGACTGCTTGTTAATTTAAATATTATTATTTTGTTGTTGCTAATCATCATTATTGTTATATTGTTATTATCATTATTATTATTGTTGTTATTATTCTTAGCATTCATGTTCGTATCATTATCATTAGCGTATTAATTATTAAAATTATTAAAATTATTATTATTATTATGTTTATTACTATTATTAATTAATATGAATACGAATGATCTTATCGTTGGTATTACAATTAATTTTATTATTATTATTATTATTATTATTATTATTAGTATTATTATTATTATTATATTTGACCCTAACGACTGTGGAGAATATGATAATACGCGGGACATCAGAAAAGAAATAAAAAGGAAAAATTCCAGGAGCTTCGTCTGTTTTCTTTTTTTTTCCTACTGAATTTGACTTTCCATCGGTGAGAGACAATTTTTGTATAATTTGTTGTTATTATACATAATATAGTTATTGCTCTTGCTTTATTTGTGTGGTAAATTGTTTTTTTTTTATGTTTCGTAGTGGTGGTAATTTTTTTTTGTCTTTTTTTTTTCTTTTATTGTTATTTTTATGTATAATATAATATGGGTGAAATTTAATTATATTAAATTACGTTAATTCATTTTATAAACAATTTTTTAGTACGTCTCTGACGATTTTTGTGTCGATAAATTATACAATTACTTTCATAATCGCAACCAACACTTATCACAGAATACGTATATCATTATCATTATTATTATTATTATTATTATTATTATTGTTGTTGTTATTATTATCATTACCAATAATATCAATATTCTTATCATGACGGTTATTATAATTTTTATAATTATTTGAAATTATGTAAGCGCGATATTATTAATTATTATTAATAATTTATGAATTGTTTTTTTTTTTTTCTCTTTAATTTCTATTTTACGTAAATGTATGCACATCTCATATATACTATACGTTATGTACCTATGTGTGTATAGAAATTAATGTCATAATTATACACGTTTTGATAACGTATATTATATATATATTTATATATTTGTTTTTTTTTATTTATAAATTATGTACCTATAAGTATATATATTTGTTTATTTATTTATTTATTTATTTATTTATTTATTTATTTATATTACGAGTGTTGCGTTTAATTTTTATTCAGATATTTAGGTACAATAAGTTTGTGCTTCTACCGAAATTTGTTAATATAACCCTATGTGTGTATAAATAAATCGATTAAGTTTTTGTCATCCTTTGATTGGTTGATCGGAAAATTTATCGATTATTTAACCCCATCATTTTGATTATAAGGTTATAACGATAACCGATGTTATCGGAGCTTTCCACCAGGACCTTAATGTTAAGAAAAAACGTCATGCAGCGACGGTTGAATGTCCCTTCGTGAAATCCTCCGTTGAAATCACAGGCATTAATTACCCATTAGACGTACAATTACGAATTTCGAATCGATTCTCAAAGTACAGCAATTTTTTGAACCGTGTAGCTATATGTATGAATATTCATAATGTACGTATGTCGATCGGATAAGGCATTATTTTATATCATATACGATTGGTATAATTGGTAATTTTGTATACTAATATCGTATCGTGATTGAGTCTCGGTTGCTTTCAATAATTGAATTAAATATCATTTATATTTCACAATTTTGCATACTGTCGTGGGTTGTAATGGGAAGTAATGTAGCTGCAGATGATTACGTGACTACATTTTACTTGTTATCTCGATACCAGAAGAAGCCTCCACGGCGTTGCATCTGCAACAAAATAAAAGCAAGAAATATAAAATCATTTATTCGAAGTCATATCGAGTGCGTAAGTAACGCACTCATAAATCTTGAATTTTTTATTTTCTCAAAACCTATCTCAGATCCTCACCTCCAGCGTCTCTTCGGCACGACGATACCCATCAAAAACCATCCACTTGCACATCAGCGGACTTTTTACCCCGTAATCGATAGCTATCGCCCACTACTGGTTGAGCAGGGTGTTGGTCACCTCAGAGATGGACAGCAAAGGACTCCCGGTGTCCGGCTTTGAATCTGCGGGCCCATTATTTGACCCACAACGTGATGATGGTGGTGCCCCGGATGGTAGGATACGGTGTTGTTGTTGTTGTTGTTGTTGTTGTTGTTGCTGGTGTTGCTGCTGCTGTTGTTGCTGTTGTTGTTGCTGCTGCTGGTTGTGATGCTGATGGACGTGATGCTGTTGCTGCTGGTGTTGTTGCTGCTGGTGGTGCTGCTGGTGGTGGTGGTGTTGCTGCTGGTGGTGATGGTGGTGCTGCTGCTGTTGTTGGTGTTGCCGGTGACCGTTTCCTGATGCATCTGTTGAAGACTGTTGTTGCACGTCCCCAGCATTACCCCGGGGGCAATTCCTCCCCCCGGTGACGTGCTGCAACCAAAAGAGAGGCCCTTCATCATCAGCTCAAGAGCGCCCTTGATCGTAACATGGCTCTTTTTCTGTCTTTTTTTTTTTTCTTTCTAAACGAGACCCTCTTCATCCCATTAAAGTTTCCCCTTCTCATCTTTCTCTTTCTCTCTTTTTCTCACTTTTCGTTTCTCTCGGAACGTCAAGATCCGCCCAATCGTGTCGGCGCGATTATTTCAGATTTGCCAGCTGATAGTTTTAACCAAAAAGAAAACAAAAGAAAAAAGTAACAGAAAAATTGCAAGGACTACAGTTTCAGTAATGATTGACCAATTGAAAAAAACTCCGTTTTTACATTCGGACCCATTGACCCCGATAGCTCCCGGACAATGCGTTTAATAAATCCCATGGATCTTTTTTATTTTTTTTCTTCTAAAAAAATTCGTCTCTTCAATATTGACCCTGTGACTATGTTGAATTACCCCATGACTGAACAATTCGCTGTGTCAAAAAACCCTGTTAAAAAGAAAGAACTAAACAACGAAAAAGGATATCATCAGGGATGGTGACACTCACTGGGGGGCACATTGTGCTGCGTGCCTAGTCGCGGGCGGTGCGGGGTGGTTCTGGTGGTGCTGGTGGTGCTGGTGATGGTGATGGTGATAAGGAGGATAGTACTGGTAGTGATGATGGTGGTGCTGAACTCCTTGCCATACCTCCGCTCCTCCCTCGGGATGCCCATGCCCCGGATGAGGAGGATGAGGAGGATATCCAGACGTCGCGTAGTGCGCCGCACTGACGGCATATTGTTGATGATGTTGGTGTTGACTGTGCTGACTCTGTTGCTGCCCCTTATTTCTCGTAGGACTAGAAGATCCCGCCGAATTGTTTGGCTGCCCACTCGGCGAAGTTTGCTTCCACTTACAATCACCATTAACAGAGTTCATCTCCGCTAGCGATTTTAACGGATCAGCAGCGCTCTGACCTCCGGTACTTTGGACATGCGTTTGACTGGGGGGGCTGTAAGTACCGTTGTTTCTAGGGGGCGACCTCGACGGTGGTGCTCCCCACATAAGAACCGTCTGTCTGGGAGCTTCTCCACCGTAAATAACGTCCGGTTTGACGTCCTCCATTTTTGGTGTCAACACTCCGGTACCACCGGTTACTGGCGAACTTCCGGCGGAATTACTCGAAGATGCGCCACCCTCCAGGGAATGACGACTTCCGGGTCCATGTACCACGGAAACACTAGCGACAGGACTAGCCGCGTAAGGAGACCCTGCGCTGCCGGGATGATGTCTAGCTTCTACGTATCCGTATTTAGGCGAGTCTCCGAGTTGTTGACAATATATTTTATCATCAGCTCCTTTCCCTGCTGACGTCAACTGATGGGGATCGTAAGTTGGAAGGGAAACGTCTATAAAACCATTATAAGCACCGGTGGTTGCGTGGTACTCCGGATAATATGAACCCAGAGGTCTGTACTGGAAGAGATTTTCAGTCGCCGTAAGATACCGGTTATCCAACGCTCCAGCGGGATACAGGGTCTGATGATAGTTCCCCGTGTGTCCGATGTACGTTGTTAATGAAGGATCCGTGGTGGCAGCGACCGCCGTAGGGGCGTAAGGCGTCGGATAAATGTTGTTCAGGTTACTGTAAGCGGCTGCAACAGCGGCCGCCGCACTTGTATCCGCCGCAAGATAGTCGACGGATGCAACTGTAGGAGTAGCTGGCGGTGAGGCGGACGATTGGCTGCTCAGTTTCGTTCGTTTTCCACGACACGTGGACAGGAAGTCACGGAGTTGAGTTTTGTAGCGACGATTCACCCGTTGAGGAGTTGGTTGGGCTGGCAACGCCGGAGTAATTCCTGACGACGGTAAACTATCGCTGTCCGAAAAGTAACTGTTGGTCAACCCTGCGTCCAGATAGCTGACCTTGAAGTCCATGGTTCGCTTGCCCAGAAGATCGCGACCCTCTTCTTCCCTGAGAACGAGAAAAAGATGAATAAAAAAATTAGTTCGAGAGAGAATCAAAGATTGCAGCGATGATCGTTGAGTAGCAGATGCACTCACATGAGCGGTCGATGAGTGCTGATGACGAAATCTGGCTTTGAATTTTTATACACCAAACGAGAACTCGTTTGAAGCCACTGCCAACCTCCGTCTTTTGTTTGGTACCTGTAGGCGATCATACCGGAAGCTCCGGTCTTGAGTACTGAAAAGCCAAAAAAAATAAGATTTTGGATACATTTTTTGCGCTTTTCTTCAATTCTATTTGACGTGATGTGAATAAGACTCACGTTCTTGATGAGCGCTCGCAACGTATGCGAGATCATCGTAATGTACGAGATCATATCCTCCAAGGTTTGCCAATTCAGCATCGGAATAACCAAGCAGCATCTTTCCTCTTTGGTCCATTGAAACAAGAGCGAGGTCCAATTTGTGTTTACTCTTGAACATCACTTCCTTCTGCGGCACCTCCAGCAACGAGGGTGGACCGAACGGCGTACAAAGTGCGAACAACGCCAACGGTGGATCTTCCGTCTTACGATTTTGACCATGAAGTACCTTAACCCTGCCCCTGATGTCCAGGCGCTGAAAAATCAAGGAAACAAAATAAATAAATAATGTCAATCTTATGATATCTGCAAAAATTGAAAAACGATCGTAATTTGTTATACGTTGTAGTTGTAATAAAATATTGCGAGCCTGTTTTGGAAAAATCCGAGACTCAAACGCACGAGCACGCGTACTTGTACTTCGCATTTTATTAATTTTGATTTCCGATTCTTTTTTATTTTCACATACAACATTCCGCATACGCGTTTAAACGCACGTTGAACGCGCCCCGAGTCAAAACGACTTATCGGGGTCTCTAACAGTATGACTAATAGCCTCGAAAATAACATTAACGGGACGATCGTAATACACGCGACACGACCTGTATGATGTATGCACATACTGCACACATATCCGCATAGAAAATGAGATTCATTCATGCATTAACACATTTCGCGATATCCATATGCGATAGACATAGCGTAAAAGAGCGTATTTATTCATCGAGTTTTTTACTCGAACAAGAGTGGGGGAAAAAAATGATTTTCAGCAGGAAGGGTTAGAGATGCGATAGTTACCGGTCGATTGATTGCAGCAGGTTTTACTTATAAATCTTCGTAAGTCATTCAAAAATCATAAAAACTAATTTAGAGCCAATAAAAGATGATCGTGAGTCGGCGGAAGCCTCTGCAAGAGTCGACGACGAGTCTACATTGGTAGAACATTTCATTTTGACTCAAAGCTAATTATCATCATAAATGTCGTCGTTCATTTCATTCTTCATTTTCTTGTTTCACTTTTTTTTTATCTCCAGGTATATAGAGTTCATAGCCGCCGCCTAATTTATGACAATTAATTTACGATAAATATCGCGTATTTTGTCATAAATTTATCATCAACGATGTTAATAATTTGCCGACACGGCGATATCACGGTAATCGTCCATCGGACGGTCAATCGATTGAGTCGTTGTTCAAAAAATAAAATTAAATTAAAAAAAAGGGGAAGTAATGCGTAAGAAACTTGTACATACATCATCATACGGTGTATGTTCTACGTATACTTTACAACGGATCGGGTGATTAAGATCCTCATTGCACGAACGATAAATGCATTTCTCCGCTAACTTTTTTTTCTCTCTTTTTGTTATTTTTTTTTCTCTGCTTTTTGAACGTCCAATAATAGCTATGAAACAAGGCGTCAAACTGTGACCGATGTTACCTACACTGTACATGAGATTCTAGATGAGAAAAAAAAAATAATTTCACATTTTTTGGATCCTTCGTATAATCGGGTTGTTGGCATCGCAGTGATCGTCTTCCGTTTTTTAGTTCTCGTTTACGTTACACTATACATATACGTTTATAAAGGTGTACTATTTCGTATTGTTATACTCTAAATGGTTGTGCAATATGTGGTTTTGTAAACTTGAAACGGTCTGCTTTTGCAGACGTTGCTCCTGGACGCAGGAGCCGTAAAGCTTTTACGATTACAGTTTCATTTTCATAAACGTCAAAGCAACCGCTTTTTTGCCGTGACCAAAGAGCACTACACGCACATTCTGTACCAACGATGATGATCTCCATATCGTTGTGTAGTAGCTCTTCGCTCTGAGCCGTACCGACTTAACTTTGCTGGCGCCTTAAGACACCGGAGTCCGAAACCTTCACGCCTTTCCTCTTCTACTTTATTTTATTCAACCTTATTTTAGTTTCTCTTCGGTTCTTTTTTTCTTTCTTTTGTTCCTTTTTTTTCTTCCTTCAGCTCTAATATTTCTTTTATTATCTTTTCTCGGTGGTAAAACACAGCGGTGTTTGCTGTGAGATAATTAGTGTTTTGCTTCTGTCTCCGCGACGCCCTCACACAACAGCTGTACTATATATAGGTAACCAACCCTGTCTGCTGTCTAGATTTTTTTGTTCATTTCTTTTTGTTTTTGTGGAATTTTTTTTTCTCTCGTTTTCATTCACTCGGATCGGAATTAATGCTGAGAAAAGTCTGTGATTTTTCATCCGTCACTTTTCGAACGCCGAAAATTTTTCCAAACCGACCCCGTTCTCTGTACAAGGCCATCGAGTGATATTAGGCATGCTATACGTACTCGTTATGTTAGTTATTTGAAATCTGAGTTCTCGAAGCCGCGGTGGTTTAGTACTGGAGCGGTGAAAGAAACAAGGGAAAAAGCAATTACCTTAAGAGTCCAAGACTCTTTTAACCAACGCTAAAGGTTTACCGTTTATATACGAGAGACAGAAATGGATGGAACTACGAAGACGACTCTTCTTTTATGACAGTGAAATTATTAATTACTGTTTTGTATACCACCGCCGTGCACCACCACAACGCTTTCATTTTGTTGATGCAATTCAGAATGCAGACTACTTCTGCAGCTCTAAAACAAGCCCGGGATAAACGAGTGACCGTGGAGAGCGACGAAGAATAATATATGTACTATACATGCATGGATTATATATCGGGTGTCTGATTTTAATCGAGAAATTCCCTATCGGAATTGTATTAAATTTTGATATCCTGCCGCCGTCTCCTAATTTTTTACGTTCGGCAAAGTCATGCGGGACATTCAAATGCAACGGTTTTGAAAAATCAATGCGCCGTTGACCTTCGGCATGGAATTTGGATTTTTTCAAATTTACAACTCTCAATGGTTTCTCAACGTCAAGCGGAATGAAAAAAACGAAAAAAGAAATCGCGGTGTCCAAAAAGTTATCCCTTTAGGAATCATCATCACGCTTACCAGAAATCCAGAAGTGTTATCTAAAAGGCACCGGAAGCGTACGGTAAAGCTTCGTTCCAGGAGGTTTCCGTGCTGAGGTGCTAATGCGTCGTTTAAAGGAAGACCCGCACTTTCGGTAGGTAGGAAGGAATTCCACATCAATTGCCTTTGCAATTCTTCTCTGTCCTCGCTGTGAACCAATTCATAAACACTCTGATGGACGATGTCGGACTGAAACAAAATTAGAACGATTCATGTAAAATAAATGTACCTAATTTAATCGAGGTTCGTGATTGAGAAAATTGAAAAAAAAGGATCAAGCAAAAAAGTTGAATTAAAAAATCGATAAGTTATGAAAATGTTCCCATCCCGTAGAAAAAATTTTACTCGTCCTTCAATAAGAGCAGAGTGGCGCAGTGGAAGCGTGCTGGGCCCATAACCCAGAGGTCCGTGGATCGAAACCACGCTCTGCTAGGACGATTGTTTTTGTTTTATTTTATTTTTATTTTTTTTTTATTCCCAACTTCTTCGTATCTTTTGTTCGGTCCTCCGATGTGTGGGGAAGGTGTGAATTATTGAACGGTAATTGGACGATGATAAGCTGAGGACTGGCTCGGGCCCGGCTGTTGAAAAATAAAAAGCAAAAAACAAACGCGCTTTATGATATGTGTGTATAATAAGGATATAAGGATATCCAGCCTCGTATAATCATCCGGATTATTAAGGATTTATATATATGTGTACACCAACCTCGTTGGGAGTCATTATAAGACTGTTTAATAACCAATAATTAAGTACTTAGCGAGGAGTGATATAACCAATTAGCGATGATCGAGTAGAACTACCTGATACGTGCGATGCACGTCTAGATGTTGCCTCAAAGGATTCGAGAGGACATGAAGCTGAGTAGAAATAGAAGGAATTATACGCACTCTTTAGAGTCTGGTTACCCACACACTGGGCGTCGCTTATTATTGGTTATGAATGATAGCGTCCTTATAAATGCATAAAGGGCCCATAAAGCATCCGGACCAATGGCAGAACGGGAACGAACCTCGCGGCGATTCGAAGACGAAGAAGAAGAAGAAGAAGAAGAAGAAGGGGGTTATGGGAGGTGAATCGAGGGGAGGGAAGAAGTTGGGCCCCCTCGTGGGAGCCTCGGGGCCTTAGTGTGTGGATAGGTGTGTACGTGGATTCTAGATGCCCGGTCGTTCCTTGAACGCCCCCCGCAGAGACTCGCGAGGATCCCCGGCGAGGATGATTTTGTTTGTTCTTGTTTTAATTATAAACCGATATTCCCGCGTGCTTTTGAGTCCCCATGTGGAGTTGCGGGGACTACCGAAGATCGTATGAATATACATATGTAGGATACGAATTATATATACGTACAAACACGATGGATCAGATCCTTCGATACCTGCTGCAAGGCCCAATTTTCAAACAACACCGCGCAAGGCACGATCACCCCTTCATCCCTCGATTATTAGTTACCTGTTGGGATCTACGAGGAACATATACGACTACCTGATTATCATTTATCGGGTCCCACGATCAGCCCGTTTCCACTCTTCTCTTTCGATTGTTTTTTTTTTCATTTCGCTTCATTTTTTGAGAGCTCGTGAAAGTCCAGTAACGCGTCACGTGACTTGGCGTCTCTGGTTAGTATTTGACGAACGTAAATTCGATCGATCGTTGCGGTAAAATTCATTATATTAATTAATTCCTTTGACGATCCTCTGATTTTTAGACTATTATCGTTACCGCATCTCTATAAATGAATGAATAATAACGTGATTTTGTAATGTTCGCAAAAAATCTTGTTCAAAACCTTAAGGACACCCTTTAGACATTTATATGGCAGTAAATCCCGGTTGCTCTCTCTTCGCGGATCCAGGTTTTAAATATTATGGTGGAACGGTATATCAAACGACCCTAACGAATAGGTTATTTGTTATTCGACCGTTGTATATGAATAACTCGTCGATAATTCATCGACCCTATACATATATCTATAATATATATGCGAGTATATAAGTATATGATATATCCCCATATCCACCTACCTATATTCCCATACCCCACAGAGCCACGCGCTCGACTAAATCCCACATCATCGACCTGCATATCCCTATATTATAAGATTCAGTCTCGTTCACGCATATATTGCATATAACCTACGTCAATTATTATTCTCATTATTTTTATGAATCGAAAAATTCTCAAAATTTCACTTTAATCATTCGAGTGTATATCTGATCTCCATACGCGTTTTCGATATGATCACAATTTTGCGGTACAACAATAGGTAGTAAAAATGAAAAATCTTAGTCTCTTCACTCCAAAAAACTAGGGCATTTGGATACCTCAAAAAATTCGAAAAATTTTTACGATTAAAATCAGAAACGGTGTAGGTTGATATACCATACGGGGCACATTTACACCACATACGCTGCACGATATTTCCATGCGCACGTGACCGCGGTAATAAATAATAAATAAATGAATAAATAAATAAACAAATGAATATATATGATATACATGTAATAATACAATATCATGAAATATATTATATTGAGCGAGCTATTGCCTCAAGGAATGGCGAAGGATGTGCAGAGAGCGCGGAGCGGTGAACTGTACGCACAGCGCGGGATGGTTTTACGATCATCTTTCGCCGTTAATTAAGAGCTTGTAATTATTTAGGTGATAGAACGTGGCTCGCGCACCCCCGCGGGCTGCGGTCTATATTTCCTCAAGGTAACTCCTCCGCCTCCGCCGCCGCCTCTTCGTCTTATTTTTTTTTCGCTTCGATCCCACCATACTCATACGTCTCCCAGGCTTTATCCTTTCTTACAAATTACATTTCTTTTCTATTTAAAAACCATTGTTCCTTTTTCCAAATTTTATAATTATTTTTTCTCTGCTATTTTATCCTTATCTATTCTCGTTACCTTCGTTTTCAAGAAGTCGAGGAGAGAAGAGAAGAGAAGAGAACAAAAAGAAAAAAAGATGATTTCCACGAAGTTTTTACAAAATTAATTTTAAGCGTACTCCATTTGTTACAGTGGAGAGACAAAAAAAATAAACAAATAAAACGAAAAAATAAGACAAAAAAATGAAAACGACTCTTCGCGTTATTGTTGAGAGTGAAAAAAAATTTGAAATCGACTAAGTAATCGAGATAATATCGTGATGAAGAGTGAATAATGTACACCGTGCAACCTCCCCCCGTCTCTTTATCTTTTATCTTTATCTTTTTTTGTTTTTTCTTTATCTTTCTCAAACCTCTCGTGTTTGAGCACTCAATTACCAAGAAGAATTATGAAGCCGCGATGCCCGAGGCGTACTATATACTATAAAAGAAAAGGTTCAGTACCTCAGGTTTCTGCTATATTTATACAGGCAATATACCCATACATTTATATACATTTATATATATTAGGTGGGAAACATACCCTATACGAATAAGCAATCCAACCTTATTACGAACAACCTAAACTGGTACAATACGGACTGCGTGCGATTCACCCCTCTCTTCCAAAACTCGATGCAGTATATAATAACGTCTTCATTAGCCCTCGTTTATTCATCAATATTATACGGCCAACAATAAGCCAATAATAATAATTCAATACAACCATGAGATCAATGGGATCAATGGGATGTTCAATCCTGATGGTAAATGAGCACTTATAGAACATCGATCGTTATTTTTACACTACGGCGAAATGGTATCATGAGATTCTTCGTTAGTTCGTCTCGATTCGATTTTTAATTTTTTTTTTTCTTCCATCCAATCAATCACGTTCGATTAATGAAAAACCAAATTTCTATCACTTTAATAATTCTCTTCTAGATTCTCACCTGATGGAAGCCGAGGTAACTTTCGATGCTGTGTGTGGCGAAGAATACTTCCCCGTCACACGTCAGGATAAGGAGGAACCCGTTGAGGGCCTGTAACAAGAAAAAAAAACAGAAGGAATAAAAAATTAATCAAACGATATGAGACGTGCTTAGAATTGGGATTTTTTTAAATTTCAGCTCTTTCTCTTCTTCCGTTTACATTCTTTCTCGTTGGATCGTATCGAGGACTGTATACGAATTACGGACGGTTATAGTCGAAGTCGAAAAGGAGGTGAAACGAGCGGCTACAGAAGCAGCCTACGATGTTAAGGCCAAATATATTATTTTGTTTTATTTCGGCATAGCGCCGTACCAGGCACTGGTATAACCCCAGATATCCTCGACCACATAGAGAAAGGTACCCCTAAACCCTCTACATTCAGCTACCGAAATATCACGAAATGGAGAGTACAGAGTTAATCAAAAAAAGTTTGATCATTTTCTGTACACCGTTATTTCCAAGTTCCTTGATTACCGCTCATTTTATACGAGGATAGAAATTTTTCCAATCAGATATATTTCTCAGCCACGATTTCATTCCAACCAGTTTAAAATCCACTGCCATATATTTAAGGGCTGTTCAAATCTCGGTCGAAAATTCATTTTTCACCCAACGATGTCGTGGGAAAAAATGTCAAACTTTACCATCGATTCGAATTGATTTTCCCGCCTACTTTCGTTCGCTGGTTAAGTCGGTTTGAAAATTGTCTCATACAAATTTTGAGTCGCCCTGTAGCTTCGGGGTCTTTCTCTTCGTTGAGGTTGTAAACGGTGGCGTATGCACAAGGGTTTATTTTCATGTATAAGAGAATCACATAGGTGATGCTTAGTAGTCTTAGTTTTATAACTTGACTGCGGGGGTTATATTTCTCTTTTCGTTATACGCGTCGCATTGACGGTGGCTGGCGGTGTCCGTCACAATACGTATATTTATATATATATATATCTTCATACGTATATCTCGAAAGAAAAAAGAGAAGCGAAATAAAGAAACAAGAAAATGTTATCCAACAGTTTATATTACACTATTACACTATACGCCCCTATATACAGTAGTCGCGCTAACGCTACTTTCTACCGTGAAAATAAAATCGGAATAAGTTGCTCATTTGTTTTACGTGTGTACCAGGTGAGTAATTCCCTCGTACACAGCTACGCAGCTATTGTATTGCACATCAGAATATATGTCGCCTACTACCGATATTAGCATAAATCAGGTATTCAGGGAATTTTAACGAGTTCCAACTCTCGGGGGGTATTAAAATAATAACAAAATAAGAGTAACGATAGCACTTTTCACGGTAATGGCCCCCCCTGCAGTGGCCACCATTTCATTTTTTTTTCTTCCTTTCTTTTTTATTTTTTTTTCATTTTCCATACGACTCGCGTATTCCTACGACTTGGAAGGGGCGAAATAACCGAGTAATTATACAGCCCCTTTTATCAAGATTTAAGTAATCACCAAAGAGAGACTTACTTATTCATTTCTTTTTTTTTGTTTTATTTTTTTTAATTCACCGTACTTCAAGTATAAAGACGTACGAGCTCATTAAAGGAGATTGAATTTGGTTATCGAATCAAATATTCTACAGGGTTGATCCGGATGACCCTTCGAAGACATTTTTGGAACGAAAGGAACGAAAGTTTTCACCTGATCCTCAACTTCCCTGCTTTTCGGGTAAGAGAAAAATCCCGTCGTGAAAGTAGTTGTACGAAATTCAGATTACTTAAAATGCATTTGACGATCCGAAGTAAATTTCAATCTCGTTACAGCGAGTAGGTTTAGTTAGTAAATACAAAATGGAATCCTGATGGTAGCACGCAGACGAACACCATGGATATGTATGGACATGTGTTACTAACGCATGTATTTCTGAGTGAAGTTTATTCGCATGCGCGGATGCTGGTTACCCTCGATTGGTGAAACTCGTGGGAAAAAAAAGAGGGGTGGATGAGATCAGGGAGCAGGGGATGGTGGTGGGTTTATAGGAAGAGATGCCAGAGAGCTTTATAAAGCTTTGAGTTAGGAAGGAGAGAGAGTAGATGGCGAGAATGAAGGGAGGATGAAATACGTTGGGGTGAAACAAGGTTAGGGGATGGAAAAAGAGGGACGGGCTGAGGGGAAGATTTGGGTTTCGTCGATAGAGATCGCTGCGCGAAGGACGCGAACTAGGGGAGAACCAACCTTAGCTCTTCGTTCACTCTCGCCCTCTTTATACCTACTACTCCATTCGCTCTACGCCCAGTTTCACCCCGACTTAAAATCGGGGGCTGAACTACCGGGGATCCAATCCAAAACCAACGATTCTCCAGGGTACGTCGTAATAGGATTTTCCAAACCCTCGATTAGATGAAAAAAAAAACAAAAAAAAAACAATAGGAAAAACACCCTTGTACAATATTGGTACATGTAACTCACGGCGAATTTTGTACCGACATCTGCAGGTGATTGAATTTTTTTTTTTTTGTTTTCCTAAAATACCATCATTCAAAATACATCGATCTATGGACACACATTTTTTTTTCATTTTCAATTTCCAGGACCTGTTTACCTTTCGCGGATATCCCGATCGATTATAGGTTACAAGATTCAATAATGATACGAAGATACAAAGAAAAAAAAAAGAAAAGGATACGATAAACTGCGAATCTTAAATCGTAATAAATATGGTCAACGATCAAGAGAGTGAAGTCTGTTGTAATCTCGCGTGATACAACAATATGTGCTCTACATAGAAATAGCGAATATATATATAGGTATGTGTATATAGTTTATTTTCGCGTGTCGATCGAAGCGCGAACTCGCATGACGGCACTTAACTTCACACCGTTTAATAATATTTGCAAAAGAGAAAGGGGATGAACAAAAAAAAAAAATACAAACAACAACCCTTCGTGAGATATACTTCGATAGATTGAAAAATCAAATCTACATCCGAAATATTGAGAAAAAAAAAAACAAAAAAAAAAAATTATCAGCAAGCAGCGGTGGGTTAAAAAATTTGAATATACCAGAGGTGGAGGAAAAAAAATTAAATATTGAGATTTGAAAAAAAAGAGCGTCAGGATTAAATAAAACCTATCGATCGTTCATCGATGACCTCATGAATTATTATTTCTATATTTTTTGTTTGTTTTTTTGTGCGACGTTCATGACGTAGTTTTGATACACTACAAGGTACACATGGCGTGGTGAACGCTTCGGCTATAGCGTTCTTCAGGGAAGACAGAGCAAGGCGGAAACGGCAGGAGGAGAAGGAGGAATCGTTCTGGGGCGGGTGGGCGAATGGCGGGCGTACAAGAAGCTGTCGCCGATCAATACGGGAAGGAATAGCCGTGCCAGACGAAGCGAAGGTGCGCGAACCAAACCTTACCTGACCTATTGCGACCTAGGTAGACCGAAACGAGTCCTTATACCATAACCCATTTATTCGCAACTTCACTTCCATTTATTTTCAATGAATGTTTTTTTTTCTCTTACACCTTAACAATTTGTATACCGTTAAAAAATGGAACTTTTTTTTTCCTCGCGGTCCGATCGAACCAATTTTGTCGATCTGATTGCGATCGGTGGATCATAAAATTGTAAGACAAAGATTCGTGAGTTTGCGAGTTTTTCGATCTTGAAACTTATACACATAGCTGAGTTACTTGTTGCTTAACGACTCGAGGAACAAGATTGCATGTCTTTTGACTCTCAAAGCGAATCTCTACTGCAATGCAATATGGCGGAGGTTCACGCGGCTGTGTCAGCTGCTAAAGGCTGACCCATAACCCACCCCTCTATAATCTATATATATCCATGCAAACTTTATCTAGATAGGAGAATTGGAACACGCGATCAACAATGATTTTTAACCGATGTTTTCTTCCTTTTTTTTCCCGCACCATGGCCATTGGGCTTTTTTTCTTTCGTCTTTTTTTTATGCCTTCTTGTTACAACCTTATCACGACTGAGTAAGGGATGTGAAAGCGAAAGAGAAATCTGTTGCTTCGATCAACATGAGAAAAGAGAAAAGCTAGAAAAAAAAAAAACAGTTTCTGATACAACCTAATCTATAATCTATAAAATCGATCCTACGTTTTCTATGTACGGTTTCGGTGGCCTTGGCCTTGTAGATCGAAACCCATTAGATCTTTCTAGATCGCGGAAAGTGAGCTTCGCGGTCTTGAAATCCCCTTACATGCAACAGTAGGTGATTTCACTTACAGCATAAAATTTCGCTCACGAGGTTTAGGATGAAGAAACAAAAGAATTCTTTCGATCATAGTTGACGTGAAATTATCTGGAAAAATGTATTCACCGTAATATCAACGAATAAACACTGTAGTACAACGGTTAAGTTAAATTTTAGTTCGTAAGTTTTCTTTAGACGTTTCAGAAATACCGACCTGCTGGCTGCCGTTCGGCATAGGTATACCCTCTCGGTTAATGGCCGAGGGACCGGATAAAAAGAAGCGTCAAAAAATAGGTAAATAGATGAGCTTATTATAAAATCATTAGGGTCAGCTAAGCCCTTAAGGACGACTTGTATGTAACAGAGGCGTAGGATACAAGGGATTTTAAAAAGCGAACATTTTTGTCCGGGGAAAAATCGATCATTTCAAAGATCAGAGAGCGAATGGAGAACAAGAAAATGTTTTCGAGCAGGTGGTTATTCAATTATTGTTCGATGAAAAACTGCCGATCGATTCATGAAAAATAATTCAGATCGTCGATCGTCATATCCAGTTTACTAACACTTGAATCATTCACGGAGATCGCATCAG
The DNA here is from genome assembly GCA_963978495.1 of Athalia circularis. Classification (NCBI taxonomy): domain Eukaryota; kingdom Metazoa; phylum Arthropoda; class Insecta; order Hymenoptera; family Athaliidae; genus Athalia; species Athalia circularis. Next base: position 36,690,101 of record OZ021698.1, on the reverse strand, counting down.
ATGACGTCAAACGTGTTAACGAAGCGATAGTGTTAAACTATAAGTATGCCCTGCAGTCCGATGTAGCCCCTGGAACACTTCATCGGACTAGTAGTCTGTCAGTCAAGACAGTAAAACCATCCATTTAACTATCGACACAATCAATCAATCAGTCCCTTCTAATCTCTGGTAATAGAGACGATAATCTTCCTAATTGCGAATCAATCTTCCGTTATGATTCAACTTGCACCGTGCGCAGGTAGGGGACGATTCGAACACCGCGTAAATTGGATCACTTCATACGAAGTGCATTGCTTACCCTACGGTGTTCCAATCGTCCCTATTTCGCATGATATTGTGATCGGCTTAATTTCTTCTTTTTTTTTCTACGGTAACTCGTTAATTTGATTTCAATTTAGGCGGACTTTTGCTCGGATGTTTTGGTATAAGGTTCACTACTCACCTGTAGGAACATTTCCCCGTCTAAGTGATGGTGATCGTATGCAGCCAACGCTGCAAGTTCGCGTGCTCTGTAATGAGAATCGTGATGACCACTTTCGTCCTTGTCCTTGTGCATAACAACTGTAACATATAAAATTGAAAAATCGAATTATCGGTTGAATTTATCGATCGGAAATTCAGAATAACAGCAGAAAAAAGATTACAAAGAACGAGACGCAGACACGTGATGTGATGATTTTTTTTTTTTTTTTTCATTCCGCCGATAAAACAGTCAAATTATTTGTATACGTTTAAACTAGACGTTTGTTATGATTCCATTAGTCGATCATATGATGAGAGGGAAAAAGCAAAAGAAAAAATCATGTTGGTCTTTCAATTAGGCGTTAGATGCGTCGAACGAATGAATTTACTTATGGTAGCCATGTTATGGTTATTCTTCGCAGTCCATGCGAGTGGAACGCATAACCCGCGTATAGCGATGGGATCACGATGACTTGCGATATTTCATAAAGAGAGGTGGTGCACGCGCCTGACCGAGTGACTCCCTGCTAAGTGAACGTTTAACAAAATGATTATCTAAGGGTTACACAATCGATCGGTGATTAATGGCCCACACGTCGCTCAGCCGTCAAATTAAACGGATCGCCCGATCATCGTCCCCGTACGCATAGTAGCCGCGGTCGGCTGCTGCCGATCCTTCTCTTACTTCGGTTTCGACTGAAACCCCATCAGACGCGGGGCGGCTTCGTCGCCCTTCACCGACACAACATGCCTCTCGTCAAACACCTATTATAACCTCATCAACCGCATGGACAGTGAGAAATCAATTCATGCATTTTCGATGTACAGGGTGATTCACCAGAGGTGTCCGAATAGGCGGAGACTAAACGACGTATTGCTATTTTCTTCCGTGGATTCTCTCGCTGTTCATTGGCTATAGAGTTATAATCGTCGAATGACGTCGACTAGTCTCCGCCTATTCTGGACACCTCTGCTGAATCAACCTGTATATGGGATGTCAAAACTCGCCGGTAATACAGAGTCCTTTGATCAACCATCGATCTACGACGTTCGACGATTTAATTTCCTCGCATTGATTTATTTTTTTTTCGATTTTGTACTTTCGAATTTCTCGGCTTTTTTACCATACGCAGAGATGATCTCCTCGACGCGTTGCACATTGTCTGATAAATAACATCTCACGTATCGCCGACAGCAAATTGTTGATACGTGTAACATTAGGGGAAACTTGAACGCCGGGCTCCTTTATGGGGTCACATTTATATAAACGATCTAAGATTATAGTGGTGATTCTGCCATATTAGGATACGGATGATGCAGTTGATCTCCGTGATATATGCAACTCGTATCCCTCGCTCAAGTATACCAACAGATTTTTTTTCCGCTCCCATAATCGCTCGGATCGCGTAAATCCTATAAAATTATAACATCGGGCAAAAGAGAGGGTAATCAAAGGAATGAAGATGAAAAAGAGAAAATCGAGTCGAGTAAAAAAAAAATCCTACTAATCTCTCAATTTTTCCGCTCAGAAGAAATTGAGTTTCAGCTGACTTCTGAATACATGAGAATTGAAGATCGAAAAAATCGGAGGCCGTGGCCTTCGAAAAATCTCAAAGTAACGCCATAATGCATGCAATGTTAGAAAATACGCGAAGAGACACCAACTGCACGGACGGAAAACGAAGCAAATAAAAAAGGAAATTAAAAATTAAAAAATAACAAGAGGAACGTTGGTAACATAAGGCGTGGGGAACATCAGGCATGGAGTCAAGGAGAGGAAAAGGGCACGCCCTATCGGTGTAACTCCCGGATAAGATCTCTCATTACGAAACGTATAGGGTACCAACTACTACTTCAGCTAGTACGTATAATATAATATCGGTTCTGAAGGACGTACGTTAGAAGTATAGTCGTACGGTACAGCAGTGCAATCGTAGGTAACTATAAACTAAACTCTTATGTTTTTTTCACAAGTGTTCTGGTATCAAACTCAACGTAATTTATAATGAAGGAATTTACACGAATCTTGTCAAAACTTAGGTGCACATTGTTCGATGTGTTACATTCGATTTCATTTGTGTTTTAAATTTTTGTTTGCTACTTTTTTTCAATTTCATATCATTACATTTCAGACGCGTCACATGTTAAGAGTTTTTTTTTTATCAATCTGCATTGTTGTTATCGCAATCTGAATTTTATGTTCAGGGTATAGGATGGGACGTTGGGTACAAACCTTAGATTTTTTCCGATTTTGGAGTAAAACATCAACATTTGTTTCAATTAGCTTTAATGGGGTATTTTTACGTATTTTGAGCCCAGAAATCCGAATCTGGAAGTTAAATTGATCTATCTGTGAGATTGAAAACGTTATCGCCAATTTATCGTTCCAAAAAGTGATAAAATAAAGATATCTCGATGAGCTTTATTTCTAGCTTAGTTTAGTCGACGGATTCGTGTTTCTCAGGTCAAAATACGTTGGAAAAGTGTTCTGCAATCGATTTTAAAAATACTTCATTTTTGGCCCAAAAATCGAAAAAATCCAAAGAGGTATACCTTAGATTTTTGTCGATTTTGGGGTTAAAAATGAAGTATTTTTAAAATCGATTGCAGAACACTTTTCCAACGTATTTTGACCTGAGAAACACGAATCCGTAGACTAAACTAAGCTAGAAATAAATCTCATCGAGATATCTTTATTTTATCAATTTTTGAAGCGATAAATTGGCGATACCTCGATCAATTTTATAGATAGCACGTCGACATGTGTGTCATTTTGTAAATCATATGTGAATTGATAATCTTGGTTATTGTCAACATCATATTCATATTTTTCCGCTCTGTTATAACCAACTTTCAAGTTTTAACGCAGCCAATCAGCAAAAGAATAAAATTTAGAATAGGATTTGTGCTCTTTCAATTTTCATACGCACCCCTGCGTTATACAGAGAGGGTGTAAAGAGCCTGGAGAGCCGTGAACATAGCTGCAGATGGAACGAACCACAAAACACGCCGACGACGACGACTACGACGCTATGCGATGTATTAATGGGAAGAAGAAAGGGGTGTGTATGTGGGGGGGAGGAAAGGGGCAAACTGCTGATTGTCACGAAACCATACATACGGTAGCACCGCGGTATACCGGCTATGGGTCGGAGAAAGTAAAATCTTTTTTTGTTTTTTTCATCCGTCTCTTTTTTTCCTGTTTTTTGTTACCTTGTCTGTCCAACGGAACCGTGTATGACTTTACCTAATGAACTTCATAACTAAATTACATTTTTTTTCAAATATATTCATAGTACAAATGCCCTCCTGCACCCCTGAGTAGTTCGTTGTCACTCCCATACTTTATGATTATTTTTTTTTTTCTGTTCTCTTCCCTATTTCAAAACATTTTTTTAACGTATGGGGAAAATGCGAACGTAAATTTTCGTTGTCGGAACAACGAAAACAAAAAAAGAATTAAATTACAGAAAATTTTTACAGGAGCACCGTAATTAGATTCTCAAAGAGATTTCAATGATCTATGAATAATTCTCTGTTTATATGAAAAACAAAAAAAAAAAACAAAGTAACTAGCGAATGTGAATTTTGAAAAGCAAAAGCGATGCGTAAAAAATTTGATAGGTAACGGAGAGAAATGAGAGAAAAGGAGAATATGAAGAAAGAAGAAACGAATGATTTTTGGTTTTGTTCAGATCGGTAGCTAGCATGTGAACTGCTATTGGTGTATACCTGTAGTTGCCAATCTTCGCTTTGATTTCGCTTTCGCCTCCATTGGAGGATCGGAGGAGGATGCTTCTTCGTGCCTCGTAAATTGTAATTACGCCCTCGATTGTAGATAGCGATAACAAACCGACCGACCGACCGACCGACCGACCGAACGACCGAGTGGCAGATTTGTCGAGCGAGGCTTTGAATACCATCGATTTTTAAATGGTTATAATACCCGTAAGGATGGCTTGTGTACATGTACATATACACATGTACACTATCATGTATATAATGTATATAAAAGTTATTTAATCTATCCATAAAATAGGATGAATTGCAGAAAAGAATCGCGACATAATTTGTCACTCTATACGGGTGCGAGTAATTGTTCAATATTGAACTATTTAGTTCTTTACTGCACACAACGCATTTTCTATCCGGGCGATCGTCGTTCCTGACGTTTCAGGGTTTATCTGTGTGATGAAAATTCCTTTTCCCAAAAAATTCCAAAAAGCGCGACTAGTCGACGTCATGCCTAACTCTATAGCCAATGAACAGCGAGAGAATCCACAGAAGAAAATAGCAATACAATAGACCGGCTATTGCATTCGTTGTCGCGCTCGCATCACGTCATTTAGTCTCCGCCTATTCCGACACCTCTCGTGAATCGCCCTGTACAGGCGTAACTGCAGGATAACTAGAATGAATCGACGCTATATTTCATCCAACCAAAAGTCAAAACCGACCCTGTGTCCAGCGAATTATCTCTGAACTAGAGATCCGAAACAAGCAAAATAAAAAAATAAATATGTAAACATAATCACGTGATCATCGATTCGGACTTTTTGTCACTTACACCCTTTCTACCGCACCGGTCCATCTAATTCATCGTTATTAATCGAGAATCACTTGTGAAAATATTCAAGTGAAACTTACGCAAGCGATAACGTCCTGGGGGCGAAATAAGAGAAAAGTTGCATCTGCCGGTTCCGAAGAGGGCTAGAATAGCGTGGAACTAGCCGGTGGCCGGGGGTTGGGGGGCGGGAGGGAAGGAGGGAAGGAGCCGCGAGTTGGCTGCACGAGCGTAATCACTAATCATTACTTTACGCGCGTTTACGTTTAACTGCAGCAGCAGAGCGTCCGTCCCGGGCCATTAATCTCGCAGTTAGTAGTTTGTTAGTTATACCCTTATACCTATACCTATACCTATAAGGTATAGGTTTCACATGTAAACCATGTTACCTTTGAAACTTGGTAGGTATTTGTACCGGTGATGCGGCAGCAGCGGCCGCATAAGAGATGTGGAGAGCGAAAGAGAGAAAAGAAGAAGTCCGAGAGAGAAGAGTCGATAAATGCTGCTGTTGCCGTTGCTGCTGCTTTATCTCCAACACTTTTACGAATGTAGGCATAGAATATATACCTATGTAAGTATATACCACATATGTATACAGGCATGGTATGTACGTTAATTGTTATTTACGAGGGAGTATAAACTATATCACAGCTTTATTAAACTCTTTTGAGTCATCGCGACGTTAGCTGCTTTTGGCTACACTGGTTGCACCGTACTCCTGCGGACGAGGTAGTATTAAAAAAAAAAAACAACTAGAAAAAAGAGAAAACTCAAATTGAAAAAAGAAAAAGAAAAACCAACGACGTATACGACTATATAAAACTAATCACATGTGATGGTTTCATCGTTTTCGCCGTAAACACCCCCCGTCCATCTCCTTGCCGCTTTGTTTCTTTTTTTCTCAGGCAAGCGAGCAGTAAATTAGCCAACGAAATCGGGAAATTTAGATTAACAGCAAAAAAAAAAAAAAACAAAGTCAAAATTCATTATCCAAAAAGATCGATCACGGTATTCCATCTCTTGGATATTTCCAGCTCGCTGATTCGGAAATTGTTATCAGAATTCCAAAATTTCTTGGTCCCATTTTGACGCGCGCGAAAAAATGACCAGTTTTCGTAAGCGACATTAAAATGTTTTTAGAATTATTAATTAAGAGTGGCGTGGCTGTCCAACCAACGTGAAGGAAGGGATCGAGCATAAGGTGGGCTAGGTACGACTAGGAAGGGCTGACTGCGGAGGTTGGGTCGCAATAGCCGGAGAGCAATAGCAATAGTAATAGTAGCACATGTAGGTACCTATATAGCGGCGTAACAGTAGCAGGAAGGGATGAAAAGGGGCTTCCACTATCTCTGGCATAAATCAGACCGTAATTAGCTCCCCGTCGAGGGTGGAACCGCCGCAGACAACGCGCGTCTGACGTCACTGGGTACAATTAAAAATACCCCGTTAATTAATGCGGCATAATACCCAGCGAGGAAACTAACTAAGTTTCGTCCGAAACGCCTGAAACGCGAATTGAGTTACGCGTTAAAAAAGAAACCAAAAAAAAAAAACAAAAACAAAAGAACGATTCATCGCCGCGCAGTGTGGTTCTTTTTCGGATTTTCGGTATGAGCAAAAAAAAAAAAAAAAACTCGGGGCTCCGCTGCATTTCTTATCGGATAAACGAGTAACGGATCGGAACATATTTCTAACCCACGAGATGTACGCGAAATGATCCACTGTAAATCACGTTACAGTAAAGTATGCATAGTACGTTATACACACATGTGTATATGTATCTATAATGTAATAGGAAGAGGCGCGTAAATAATCCACTTATGGTATCCGGTGTCACGGGTTATACTAGTCTGTTGTGGTGGTGTTCGGTTTCGCTAAGTATCGCTTAAGACGTTTAATTTGCAAATCTTTTCGAACGCTGCAAACTTCACTTCACCGATCCACCGGCGCGCAGCTAATAAACTCGATGCGAAAGGGCCAGGGGACGCCTCGTGACGCGAACTGAATAGTTTCTTCGGATAAGAATTTCCTCGTTTTTTTCTTCATCTGCTTTTTCACATCGAAATTCCCTCGTTTTTGGATTTTTCCGATTTTTTAATCGTTTGCCTAGTTCGCTGCCGCCACCCATTAGCGATACGCATGTAAAACAACTATGTAATAATCGGTGCCGCAGGAGCCTATCCAGTATATCCTTTAGCGTCCTGCGACGAGTCCTTGCGAATGAAGGGGTACGGTTTACGTGAGATAGAAGTTGGTATTTTACGATCCACCTTACGGGGTTATACAGCTCGTTCATGGTTGATGTGCTTTTTTAACGCGTATATATATCGTCGGCGTCGCGTCCCTGCGAGGTGTAAGGTAACATCGCTCGTCCGGACCAGGGACCACCTAGGAGACGTCGCAATATCGCCGACTATATTACGGATAATATTATATATGTAGATACGAGAAATCATCGATGAGAAACACTTCGCGACGAAGAAGAGAAAGAAAAAAAAAAAAAAAAATTTATACATCCTCCACCACCGTAAAGGATTAACGGTGTTCGATTCGCCGTATATTATTCTTCGACGCGATAAGACATCCCGCCCGAAAAAAAAAAAAAAAAACGGGAATCCCCCAATAAAAATTTAAAAACAAAAACTAAAAACTTAAACTAAATCCTGCGCTGCGAGGAGCGTCATCGAAATTTAATGTCACTGCTAAAAAAAATTTTCAAATCTTATAGTTTTGAAGATACTCTGTGTGCCTCTGTTCTCGCTAAATCCAAAATCGATATATAGAAAAATTACAATATCCCACATCCTTCGCCCGATATCCTTAAAAACGGACACATGATCTGGCTTGAAAATAATTTATCATCGACCCTGCAGTTATGGGGAGTCTCGCGAGTCTCGACTATACACCTACTTCGTTTTGGAAGGAAAAGGGTTTCCGTAACTTTTGTCACGCGTTGAAGAAGAAGAAGAAAAAGAAGAAGAAGAGGGAAAAAGAGTTAGGGAGGTATAGGTAGGAGGTAAGGAAGTGAAGATAGTCCTGCAGGGGGTGGAAAGAAAAAGAAATGTGTATAGCTGTTATGCCGTGGAGATCGATAACTGTGAAGAGAGAAAGCTGCGGAGCCGGAGAAATAGGAAAGAGAATGAGAGTTAGAGAAAGAAAGGTGGAGGGCCAAGGCTGCGGAGTACGACGGGCATAGGGGCGAAGGGGAGTCAGGAACGATTACGCGAGTGACTCAGGCGGTTTCCGGTCGGCGCCATGATGGATTTAAATACTTCCGGTCAGTGTGGGCGCGTGCGCGTGTACAACGTTGGAGAAAACTCCGAGGAAAGAAAGAGAGAAAGAAAGGAGTAAAAATGAAACGAAAAGAACGGGGGTGGTTTATTGGGGTTATTCGACCCCCGAATCTAGCTGATCTCAATGTAATATGTACTACACGATATTTTCGGACGTATCTGCATAATGACAGGGTGGCCACCGCCCACTCGCGCTAATGCCCCCATTTGTTTACGATAATTACTGCATCGAGCCTTATAATATTCCGTTATTAAATCCTGAAGTAACAATAACAGTGAGGCACCAAGTATCAGTTACAGTCATAATCCCGTAATAAAAAAACCGACGATGATGGACCACCGCAAATATAAGTTGTATTTTTCTTTCTATCTTCGCATTAATTTACTTATCTACAAATTACCGTCGTCTCCGTAATCCGATCATTCCCAGAGGGAATAGGATTTTGGAAAGAAAAAAAAAGATGAATAAATAAGTTGAAAAAAATAAATAAAATACTGTCATACAAATATAACCTATAGAGCGGTGATATTGGTACGCGTGGTGCGAGCCACGTGCACAATATGATCGCGTTAAATGAACTACTTGTGCTTTGTGATAGTGAAAGTTAATCTGAGTTTGGTATATGTATATGGAATGTGGCACATGGTACATGGTATATAATATATTAGTATATAAACTTGCGGGTGTCAGAGGCACGCGGAGTAGAAATATGGGGCCAATGACAGCGGGTCGAACGTGCTTTTCGTGTTTTTATGGGCTGACGAAATCCATAAATCCCTGACTCGAATTACAGGTAAGTAAGGAAGAAGAAGAAGAAGAAGAAGAGGGCGAGCTGTATGAGTATATAGAAAGAATGAGAGGTGGAGGAGGACGAGGTTTCAGGACTCTCTCCCACCTTCATAATGCACACCCTATATACCTATACATATACTCGAAGAGGAAAAACCTACAGGCGCAGTCTGATTCCGATTGAAATTAATGACGCATCACGCGCCACCCCAGGGATCCCGAAGGCTGAAATCGCCCCTGCCAGCCCCGCCGCCCCCACCCCATTTTCCCTTGATGCCGCCGCTTTTTCTGACACGATTACGACGTACGATATTATACCTTTGCTTTCGGGACGGGGCTTTGATTAGTCACTACAATGATATATATACTCCGATATCACCTTTTCAAATATGAAATTCATATATTTTTTTCTATCCTTCATACCAATAAAAAATAAACAGTCCAGTGATTTTGATTTCGAATTACCACCGATATTATACGATTGTAATCGATTGACTTTCTTTTTCTTCAGCAGATTTATTTTACGATGCGCCATTTTTTCGAACAAGTTTATATAAAGTCAATCACGGTACGTAGTACATCGATAGGTTACGAATTTCTTCTTTTCTCTTCCTTTTTTTTGTAAGTTTCTTTTATTGCTCACGTTTTTTTTTTTCACGAAGAAGTGAATCACCGATCATTGAATTATTGAATCACCAGCCGGCCTGATGGGTTGACTGTATGCGGTCGGTAGTATCGAGCAGCGATGAATTCTTACTTTATTTGTTCTTGCTTTTTTCCTTTTTCTTTTTGTCCAGGTTTTTTTTTTTCTTATTTTTTTTGGTCCGACGTCTTGGGCGGGGTGAAATTGTAATACCGTAGATACCGAACTCTACTACTCACCGCAGCTGCAAGGGATGTGTTTTGACTGGATATTACATTTGCGCCGATTGACACGAGGCGATGATCGTTCGGTACGATGAACTTGAAAGTGTTCGTTAAAAACGCGGCACGCAGCCAACGAAGACCAGGTGAACTGTTACAGCGATTATGACGATCATGCTGATGGAAAAATTACACGGGAGAACGGCCGTCTAGTTAATGTAAATTCATGATGAAGAAACGCGTATGCAGGCGTTGCGGTCGTCGCTATATAGACATAAAAATTGAACGAATTGCCGTCGATTTAAAGGAAAAAAAAAAAAAAAGCAGTGAAAAACGAACCAAAAATCTATTCGTTCACTTCCAAAAAATGTGAAATTGTCGGGGGAACGAAATAAAATAAAGAGGGAGAATGATAAGGTGATGCATAATTTACCCTGCAGTGAATACATTTCGCTGCAGAGTCCTATATGTTCTTTCGTCGCACGAGTGATTAATGTATACTGTATGAAAATTTGATTCCGATCTAGTAAAAGCATAATGACGTTATGTGGAAAATTACAGAATCAAACTATCAGAGTATACAAGAGTAGAGATTTGCTGTTGTAGATATTTCTCATTCACCAACGAACGCGGTTCTCTTTTTCTCACCACCTTCCTTTTTTTTGTTCTTTTTTTTTTTATTCGTCATTTTTTATTCCTCTTATTCCTATTCCCTCGACTTTTTTTTCTCCATTTTAACATGCATATATGCATGAGACGCGCGTGTGTATATTCATATAATCCACCTCGAGATATCGTACGACTTGTTCAAGAAACTGTGCACTGCAGTGCTGCAGTAGTAGCTCGTGGAAAGTGAGATAAAGAGCTTATATACATTCAGAAGTGAGGGCGGTTACTTTTAAAGGCGCAGGGAATTCCGATGTAAAAGATGGCGAACCCGCGGGGCAGGAACTGGGGAATTAAAACCTTCATGAGAAGTTTGAATTCTGCTGAAATTGCTCAATACAGACCTATAGTCTTCCAGATCCCAATGCGCAGCTAGATTATAAACCATAAAAAAAAAAGAAAGAAAAACGGTTCTCACTCCGTCTCACATATCGACTAGGAAATTTTCCGATTTATGAAAATGGATATGCGATGATTTTCGAAAAATCGTGATTCGAAAAGATAGAACAATGACGGCAAATTGGAATATTTTTTTTTTTCGTTCGAAACGCTCGTTGTTCAAAGTCATGGAAAAATTATTTCAGATTTTGGACGTCCGTATAAAAATATTGGTCAATTCGAAAAGGGCCAAGTAGCGAAAGAAATTCAGTGAACAAGCGAACCTCTGCAGGTAGATGGAAATATAAGTTAGAGGGTTGTATCGTGTCTTGTGTACGACGAAGTTGTCGGCGGCGTTGGCGACCTTAGTTATGCAAATGCGAGTGGTGCCTCGTGATTGGATACGATAAACAAAGCAATTACTCGAAAAGGGTGAGCGTTAAGGTGCAGGTATTAGGTATATATGCACGTAGACGACGTTGCAGGGATCTATGAATTGGTGGGGTTCTTAGACACGTGCAGAACTACGGGTATACCAGAAAATTGGTAAAAATGGAACGGGATGTGAAAGAAAGAAGAAAAAAAAAATCGAAAATATCGACGCCGATGAAGATGGCGACTAGCTGAAGAGGTCGAGGTTCGATCGGAGGAAAAGATCGTACAACCCGAATGAATGATTTCTTTGAAAACTTTTTTCCAATCTTCAATTTCGCGACTTGTGAAACTCGCTATGTGAACATCTGCGTTGTATATAAAATATGAGAAAAAAAAAGAAGGCTAGCAGTTCTCTAGTTGCCGTTGTAAGTGGTGCGTATCAAAGTTCTGCGTACAGCTCAGTCTAATTATAATAAGATTTACTATAATTAGTCGATCACACAATGAACTGCCGCGGAATCAGAGCCTGCATGAGAGTCCTGGATATTTATGATCATTATCAGCCGGAGGCGGATGCAAATATTCAAGTAGTGTAAACATGATTAGAAATTCGCAACATGTATTTCCTTCTGTTAAAATATAGAAATTTATCTATAGTTAGCCTCACGTCTACTTGCAACACCGCTCCATTCCATCCTGCACTTTTTAGTTCGTTGAGTTCGATATTATGGTGTTAAGACCTCATGCAATATGAATGAACGACTCTTATATGAGCTTGTACTATCCGTAGTGTAATTAACACCGTATTTCATTATAAAACACACCGACTAAAAATCGAGATTTTCAGTACAGCTGTAATTCCGTTGCAACAGCTATAATCTTCTATTTTTCGTAACAACGGAATAAAATAGAAGTAAAAAAAAAAATTACGAAAGATAGAGAAAAACGAATCGTAAAATATCCAATATATTGCACCCTCTGTACTCCAGTATACAGGGAGTATAAGTTTCACCCCTCTAATAATTATAAACGATTCCTGCAGGTTTATATAGAATTGGTGGGATATTCCAGGTGCAGTATAAGATCAGCTATAGCGTAATATCGGTGATCCTATGACCTCTTAGATTTACTGCTAATCATTTTTGTTTTATACGATTATAGATGTACGATAAAGTTGCAGTTCAAAATTATATGATCCAAAATAATTATACAATTCCGATACATTTTGTACGTGCAGACGATTTTTTGGTTTTTTTTTTGGTTCCCTGCACAATCGAACTCTCGTTATATTTTCTCGGCTCTCGTCGTTCGCCATATTTTTCTATGAAAAATTTCGGCGATTCATTTTTCATTGGAAAAATATTTCGTCTCGTTCGACATTCGCATGGGGGGTTTTCGAACCCGGAAATGAAATTTCTACCATGTCTCGTTCCTTGATCACCGACCACTTTACCGGCCTCGTATTACACCGTGTAAAAAATACGCGGTTTTTCTCCTCCTCTTCCCCTTCCTCACCCTACGTTTTCGTTCTTTTCGCCGATGATCCTTCGTACACGTATTATATACGTATAAACCTTCGGTCATCGGCATATTCCATGTACACATATTTTTAACAACCGCGTATAACTTCGTTTCGGGACGATCGAAACTTTTATTACCTTTATTATTACCATCGTCTTGATACTTATTATGATTATTATTTCTTACGTAGATCATCGATTTCGGATCACCTCATCGATGGGCGGTCGCGTCACTCGCACGGCGTCAAATATTAAAAAATAATATATTTTCCTCTCCGTCGACGTCAGAACTGATGCATTTTTTTTCAATTTTTTCCTTCAGGTTTTCGGAGATATCTGAAGTTTGGGTTGGGATTTTTCTTCGTTTTTCCTTTTTTTTTTCTTTCGCCAGCTCGTAGAATGGATCGAAGCATGAATTATGTGGAGGGTGTTCGCGGTCAGCTCGTGAAAGGTGAGATCCTTTGATATCCATCTTCTGTATGTTATACCCACCTACCTACCTACCCGACCTACCTGCCTGACGACTACCGAGTTACACGCGAGATGCGTCAACGCTAAAGATTTTTACTTTTAAAAATTCTTTCCAATTATACACGTAGGTACATTCTCCACATCGAGCACCCGTAAAATCCTGCTCAGTTTTTATTCTCATCAAATTTTTCAATTTTGAAAAAAAAAACAGATACGAATTCAGAAAAATTAAGAACAAATATCAAACCTCTGGGAAAAAATGATCTGTTGGTTAAAAGTATTCTGTTGATTAATTTTTTTTTTTTTTATTTTCTCAAAGATTTATATCGTGAAACTACATTATCGTTATCTTCGTAATAAATTCTGCAGCAGTAATTTACTCTTATAACGATCATAATCAGGTCCTGTAATGCGCTACACATATATAACACCTCATAAGGTGTGACTTAAAATACATTTTGACGCGGTAGTGTCGACTATACATATATGCGGAGTATATGTGCTATGTATATTTTATAACCGTGATGAAATATACACCACCACCATACGAGATAGACGTTGAAAGCGTGTGAGACACGCGTATCGTACGTACGAGCTGAAGAGAATCGAGGGTAGTCTAGATGGGGCGAGGGAGGGACGTGAGGAAGGGAGGAAACTGCAGCTGAACGTGTTGGAGAAAAAAAAAGCGAAGAAAATAATATGGATACCGATTTATTTTCTGAGTTGACGTTATTGTACGCGCGTACCTTTGCACACATCGGTGTGTAGGTGTGTACGAGTGTGTGTGTGTGTGTGAAAAATTTCAAGTATACGTCAACAGCAACGAGCAACGAGCAACAGCAGCAGCAACAGTGGTGCGGGTTAAGTGAAAACGGCGAAACGCCGTATCGATTTACGAGGCGTATCACGAGGAAGCAAATGGTGGATATCAAGTTAAAGTATGATGATAGTTGATACGCACCCAGTGCAACAAGCCACCGTTGCTAATGTTCCTCACACTTGTATAATAACTGCAATGTGTTGCCGCTACCGCGTTCGTTCTACCTGCACCGACACCTCGACGCCGCGACTCGCCGATCGCGTATAATATACCTACATCGCGCACAACATCATCCTGCAGAAATTTTACAGCTCCACACATCTATAGTTACGGCAATTCATTTCAACCGCCGCGCGTCCAACAGATTTTCACACAACGCGAAGAAATTTTTATTAATATGAATAACCCCATACGCGCAGATCAATCTACCGACACAACCGCGCTCTAGCAGCGGTCGTTAAAAAAAAAAGAAACATACCTTCTTACTATTTCTCTCCACCCCGAAAAGCTTCCTCTTTTTTTTTCTTGTCGTACCCCGAAAAGCTTCTCCTTTTTATTTCCAACCAATTCCCACATGTATAATTAACTATGTACAACGAAATGAATGAAAAATCAAAATTGAATGTAGGAAAAAAAAAAAGCTAGAGTCGTTTTATAACTGCGCATCATCTGCGGGGGGTTGGTTTCTCCGGTGTACCGATCTTGAATTTAACCTTCGCCCTCCCCTCTGATTTTCTCGGTATTTTGGGCGGCGGCGATGATGACGATGATCAACGAAATATTATGGGAATATCTATGGTATTATTATCCGTATATACCTAGGTGGGCACGTATGGTATTATACGTGTAAGTCGTCCGGCTGCACAGTGCGAATGCCTCTTAACTAAAACTTATCAGAGGCCAGGTGGCACAGGGGCCTGTTACTGTACCTATATTATGTGTATACCTACGAACATGATGATGTGATCGTACCATATGCTCTCTGACCGTACCGGCGCCCTCTTTGGGGGTGGTTATAACGCGTGGAGCAGCACCAGAATGAGCAGACCTCGCCCCCTCTCGCTTCAATTTCTTGTCTCTTCCTTCCCTTCTCTCTTTCTCTTTCTCTCTCTTCAGAATTTTCTAGATTCTACTACGCTACTATCTCATTTCCGTCTCTATTTTTGTTTTCTCTCTCTTCCCACTCCCGCGCGGATGAAATACTGTAACCTAACCTCTATATAAAAATCTATCCCCCAGCCCGAAACAACATCTCGCTACTTTTACCCCCCAGGAATATAAGCAACGCCTAAATCGAGGCGGGTGAAACATCGTACGGTTGCTATATAACTACGTGGGGCCTAATTAATTCTCGGTCCTTTGTTCTAACGGAAATTTCACCCCCAAACTTACTTAATTCCCCCCGGTACGAATGCGCACGTACGCTGCAGAGCTACCTTTTTACTGTACGTAATCCACAAATTTTATCTCTTCCTTCACACGATATGCGGTCGTTCAGATTTTTTAAACAATACAGGTCGAATCCTGGAAGAATAAAAAAAGAAAATTCAAGGTCGGTTCGGTGTGGACGGTGCAAAAAAAAAGGCGCCAATATCACATAACCTAATTTATATATTATAACATCAAGTAATATGTATGTACCTGTACATAACGCAGGTCTTATTGTATCTCATCGTATGTGGGAGAGAGGGGAAGAGGGGGGCGACCACAAGCACGTATCCGTTGGAGGGGTGCTGGCAGGGAACCCTTGGGAACCCTCGGGAACCCCTGCGGGGGTGCCTGTGGAGCGTAACCAAGGGCTGAAAGCGATACGTTTTTGTTTGCTATTGTAAGGATATGGGTATACAGATAATACAGTCACCCAATACTTTCGATTGGCGGTTAATCGTTTGCTTATTATATTTGTATAAGTATAATACGTGCTAACTAGTAGGTTACGGTAAATAAGTAACGGTGACGAATTGCGATCGACGTCATGAATTGCAAAAAAACTTACCTACGACCGATAAAGAAACGTCGACGTAAAATCTATCGAAAAATTTTAACCGGAATGAAACTAGCGATTGTTAATCATTTTTGTTGTTGTTGTTTGTTGTACGGATCGTTTGCGTATAATTAGGGCGTATGGTATATTTCGCGGTGCAGAAATTGTATTTTAAGCGAAGAGGTTTCTATGGGTAGGATCGGCCGACGAGACAATAGTCATTATCTATCGATCAAACATCAATTAAACTTGGAACCTGATTCCAGACCCCAAGGTATACGTACTACATACCCTATTTACGTGTATATCGCTATACAGGATTATTTCCGCGGATATTATGAACGGCAGAAGCTCACGGGTTATAAGTATGACTATGTAAACGTCCAATTTTCATGTAACTAGATAGACGTAGTTTTTAACTATACATATATACATACGTGGGATACAGTATACGCCTGTAGAGGAACAGGAATAGATGAAAATTAATCGGAAATTCTACCTTTGGTATTGTTTTACTAATTTATGTGTATCTGCCTTGTTCTAACTGATGCGTAACTACGTAGAAATTTCGGAAACTTATCGGTCTCGAGGGTAATCGATTGTACAGATTTATCCATCTAATCTTCACGATTATTCGTCGGATGAAAATAGTTCTGTAACAACCCCGTCTTTTTTAGGAAAGACGGTAAAAAGACGGAGTAAAAGAAAAAAAAAAAAAGCGCCCGGTTCCAGATCTTCGAATGTCATAAGAAAATACAGGGTGAGTTTTTTCAAACTCCGAGATCGGGAGGAGCTTGATTTGGCAGACATGCGCTCGACCTCGGCTTGACCTCCTCGTTCGTTGAGCATGCTTTTTTTCGAGTTAACTTTTCTCAATCTTCCCATTTTTCTCGTGCGCGGCGCGTCGATTGGGCAAGAAAACCGATCGAGGCTCCTCCCATTCTCGGAGTTCGGAACGACTCAGCCTGTATATCCCCGTGAAATCTACAGCGCGTAAGTTTTTAGCCCCGTGTGCTCGTGCCTTATTCGAGCATGAACCGAGGTAACAAATTACGTCATCATTCACCTGGTGACTCTCTCCCCGGGGCAACTTGAGGCACACATTGGAGTTTTAAACAACCCCGACTATCCCGGACTAGCCGAACAACTCGACCTCTGTTACGGTGAGAATGGCCACGATTCGTTCCGCAGCAAGAGCTAGTAGACGCTTAGCTGCGGACTTGCCTTGCAGGGATTATTCACGCGACGATCAATCGGATGTTCGTTCAGAGTGACTTTAGTTCCACCCTTTATTGCGCCCATATAACATACATATAGGGAGGTATTGTACATTTTTTTCATTTTTTTCTTATTGTTTCAACCAAGTACAAGTTCCAATTCAACTCTGCAGACACATCCGATACGGAAGAAACGCAAAAAAAAAGTCAACGATTGGAGAAAAAAAAAAATATGTAAAGAGGCGTTGGGGCGGGCACCCCGGAATCAATCGGCGCCCGGCCGGTTAATTATTTAAAAAAAAAATTTCTCTCTTTTTCTTCTAAACTTATACAGCGATCGGCATAGCGTTAATGTAGGAAATATTTCTCATTCGTATCCGTATGGCTGTTATACATATTATCGTAGTATCGAGGGGCCAATTATACCCCTCGCAATAAGGCCAGGGGAATGAGAGAGCGGGGGGCTCTCTCAGTTCTGCGACTTATACCACGGTGACAAGTAGTACTTTGCATAAATTTGTGTGTTGTTTTCACAGCCAACCAACAGCTGCACTCACATTAGTAACCCAACGTGTACTACCCTCCCCTTGCACCCCCCGCCCCCTCCCTCCCTTTACACCGCCTTCTCTGCGCGATACATACATTATACGATTATTTACTACGGACCAGCGGAGAAAATGAAGGAGAAAAAAAAAAATGGAAAAAAATTATTGATAAAATGCAACTATTAACTCGCTATTTATCCGGATAAGAATCGGAAACTTGATTAAACGCTGTGTTTCTTTTTTTTTCTATTCTTATTTTGTCCATTATCTTTTTCGTTTTTTTTTTCTTTTTAGTAATTTGAATAAATGATGACAAAAAAAAAGAAGAAAATGAATTATTGAATCAAAAATATCACGGCACTTAAGTTTGTGCAAATTATAGTGACATTGTTACGTGCAGTATATGGTACAGGAAAATTGTGTTTTTTCAAGTTTCCGTTTTTTTTTTCTTTCTTTTTTTGTCAGAAGAATTTAAATTCTCGGATAGTAATTATACATCTTCGTTTGTCGCGTGGAACGATGCGTATTTTGCCGTGTTATATATATGGTTTGGAATGAATCGCGAGGACGTCAAATGGGTGTGAGGGTTGCGTGAGCGTCACCCGACTCACGCAGGACAGCTTCAAAGCACTGCACACTTACGTACCACACCACATATACTATACTCTTTACGTATCACACGGTTCGGATATGTGGCTGCTGCTGCTGCTGCTGCTGCTTCTGCTACTTGCTTCGTTTGCTTTCATTCCTTGCACGCAGCACGCTACGTCTTGTACGTACTACTCTGTGTGTATTATACGTATAAAACCCTCTTACAGAAGCGATCAGCTGAGTGAGACGTGTGCCAAGCAAGCCACGGCCATTCCCTTATACCCTTATTTCTTCTTGCCGCTTTTGACCCACTGAAGAAATGCAACCTAGCCACTCACACTGTATCACGACTTAAGCGATGTCATTCGAAACGATTAATTAATATATTTGCGATCCGCAAAACGATGGCGGGATTCATTTTTTTTCTTTCTATTTTACTTATTTTTTCCCCATTTTTATACTCGCCTTTTGGTGGAAATTATTTTTCTTTTTTTACGTTGAGAGAAAATTTTTTCTCTCGTCGACGAATTTTTAGTTCTGAATTCACGAGGTGATTTGAAAAGAAAAAAACTTCTCGGTTTATAAAATTAGTTGCGCTTATATCGCGGATGATTTTATTGAGCAGTCGCTCTTAATTGCCTGGATCGGTTCAGGGTATCGCTTCTCGTTCAACTATCACTCAGCGTGTTAAGTGTCGCGTAGGCGTCGCGAGACGTCGTGCGGATTTGTTTTTTTTTTTCATTACTTTTCTTCTTTTTTCTTCTTTTTTCCGCTATTACAGATATCTGCAACTGGAACTGTAGGAGGTGTTAGACTCGTCTCTGCACGATCGTTATTTGGGTCAGCCTTTTTACCGTTCTGCACATTTGCCTGACGAACGATAGACGAATCGCGACGCTATAAATGCAATTATTGCATAAAATCGATCGATCTATCGATTCCTACGTTGCGAAATCGCAGACACTACTCTTCGCTAACGAGCAACAGAAAGCTAATAGATTACTCCGTAGACAAAGACCAATTTATCCACAGATCGTTATAAGAACCGGAAGTCAACGGAAATCGGGGTCGGAGACTGGATCATTAGATCATTTTTTTCTTTCTTCCTTTTTCTTTTTTTTCTACATATTTTTTACACATGTGATCAGCGTTGCTTTGCAGCATTTTTTTTTCTCATTTCGATTTCAGTTTCAAATAAAATCAACGAAAGGAAACGCAATTATTCACATCGGCGAAGCGATTTTTCGACGACGATCGTTCAAAAATCGTTTGGCAACTCGGCGTTGATGTGAGAGGGAAAAAAGGAATGTGAAAAAAAAAAATCGTCCACGTCATCATTTATTAAATTCGTTTAGGTATACGTATTGAATAAATGAGGACGAAATAACCTGACGATTGCATAATTCTAACCAGTGGTATACCGGCAGAAAGAGAGTAATAAAAATATGAAACGTGCCAATTACGGTGTACATCGAAACAGGTAGGCAGCCTAAGAAGGGCGATTTTTTAATTAAGATAATTGCTCAAGGGGATACACCGCTAAACTTCGATAATAATTATTACCTATTCCCAATCGTTGCGATCACCAGAGTCGGCGGTTTTAATCGAAACTATTTTTAAATCCTCTGCGTCATATTCGATTTCACCAGAATTTTATAGCGTGTAAAACACAACCTGATATCGAGAGAAAAAAATTTATTTTATATTATTATTTCGTTCCGAACGCTTTGAAGTATGGAGATTACGATTCTGCAATCACATATGAGAATCGAAGAAGGAAAAAAAAGGTCGGTAGCTAAAAGTAACGGACTTTTTTTTTTTTTTTTTTTTTTTTTTTTTCTTTTGAAATTTTTTTCCCGGTCCAAACTGCAATGGAAAAATCGTTCGATCGCATTTAGCTTGTTTTGATACCTGTCCTCGATATCTTGAAAATTAGTCCAAACACCTATATGTATATAGACTCGATTTGCATTTAATCGGTTGGCTGGCTGCAGCCGATATTATAATACCGGCGCTGTGATAAATATCGCTCATTAACGATACTATTAAAAATAAGGTGCAATTAGTACACCCGACGGTGCAGTTAGTTCGTCGTTCGGTATTCTTAATACCGCTCCGACGCTTATACTATACTTACTCAAGGTGCAAGAAAACGTTTTTTCTTTCTTTCTATTATTTGTTTTTATTAATTCTTTTTGTTTTTTGGTTTTTGCATTTCAATAAATAGTCACACGAGGATATAATTAATTTTCTGAAACGAATACAGAAGTAAAGGAAGAGCGAAAATTATACGCAGGTTTTTTCGACGACGAGACAAATGCGGTTGCAGGTTTCGCGGTTTTTTCGTTCCCTCTTTCGATCCATTTTTTTTTTTTTTTTTTTTCTTCAATTAGTCTACTTTGATATTCAACTTTTGGAAGAGTATTAGGTGGGTATTATAGGTAGATCGGGAATAGAGTGGGCAGTGAGATGTTAAAATTTATCGTATTATAAAGCAAGTGTCAGGTGGGGATATCCGGTCGCTGAGCGAACTCGTGAGTGACTGACGGATTCAATTTATTAATTTAATCAGGTGAAGTGCGGCGTCGCTGTTGGTGCTGCTGGTGCAGCAGCTGCATTCAGAAAATGAATAATGGCGATTGGTCGAAGATTACGATCGCTTCGGGGAGCTCCCTGGCCCATAATACATGGGTACTTAAAGATACGGAGATAGGTACATGTAATATTACGTCGAGATACGTTAGTTAACTTATATATACACGGGCATATGTATATATTTAGATTACATATAAAATGCGATCGAGCGATCCGATCGAAAAGTCGGTATGCGGGGTATGGCGCCTGATACCTACTTATGCATATCAAGAGGAAGTGCAAGAATACGTCTTAATTAAAAACTGCCATAAACTGAGCGGCCGTGAGAGAGAAAAAAATTTCTCCATATCATCGAAGGATAATAATGATTGACGCGAATTAAACACACAACGTACTTCAATTATTGATGTACCGCATCGCTTGTCATTTTTTAAAAGCATTTCTGCAACGGCACTTGGCTCTCGAAATTTCAACCCGACTTTGTCTTTGAAATTTGGTGGAGAGAAAAAAAAGTTAGGTTAATTTGAAGATAAGTTACGACGGAATTATACCGGAGAAATTTTTCTACCACATAAATTTGTGGGCAAAAAAATTGTTGAGAATTTTCTCCAGGAGATCTATATGTGTGTATGAGGAAGATGAGAAGGGCGGTGCTCTTTATATTTCTGTACCTTCTGAAGTTTCGTTCTATACGAGGTCTCGGTGCACCAGAGTGAATTCATTAGAGTTGGCTGGGCTGTTTCGATTAAAACATCGGAAAGAGTGACGAATTGTCTAATGAGGATTTGATGCGCATGCGCGGTTGGTAATTAGTCCGGCAGAGGTTATTAATGGTCCTGAAAGAGCTATGGACTGTGACTCGATCTCCTCCACGCTCCCTACCTCGAGAATTCCTCGAGGAGTCAAGGAGTCCGCCACTCCGGAGAACCAGCGGAGGACCCGAGCCATTAGAGATTCGATCCTCTTCTATTTTTCCCTTCTCTTTTACTCCCTTTTAAACCTACCTTGGGTCCCTTTTCCACCATCACATACGGCGAACCCCGAAACCCTTCGACTTTCGGATTACCACCGCGTCATTGACTGCCTAATGATACGGTGCACCGGATGACCTCAACACATCCGCAAATAAATCGCTCAGGATATCGTTATTCCGGATTTTAGAAAATATCCAGGGGACCTGAATCCGAATCACGAATTTCGCTCATCAAGGTTACAACATCCTTGGGTCGTTTGATCCGATTCAAAAATGTGGAAGGCCTTGTTTCTTTTTTTTCTTAGTTCTTTAAATCATCCGTCACTGAGGACGTTCTTTCGGAAAATTTTTTAAGAAACCTCTCGATGTCTTTTTGTTTGGTTGTTTTTTTCTTTTATTTTTCGTCTCCCGGAGACAAAGAAGCAGAAAAAGGATAAGGAGAAAGAGAAACGGTGCCAATAATAAGACTAAGTGGCGTCGCTCGGTTAATTGCGAGAAGTTGCAGTTGCACCTTGGTTTCGAAGATCGAGTGTGTGGGACGCGCTTAGCGAAGCACTGTGCTTCTTCTCTCCGAGGATGAGAGACGAGATCTCTTATCGTCGATCCGCGGCTCGCGCTGTTTGCTGTGTGGATCCTGTACTGTCCGGATTTCCCACCTACTCTACCTCAACACCGGCTATAAGCCTCCGACGGCTTTTGCAACGATGGGACGGTCGGACCGACTTGACCGTTTGGTTCTCAAGATCGCGCGACTCGTTCAGCAATAGCATCGGCAGCAGTACCAGCAGCTCGATTATACTTCCAAGCGTTCTCCCAGCTCTCTGCAACTGCAGATTCTACCGCAGCACACATCGACGAAAAATCACCCCCGCTTCACTGAAGGAGGAACAGGGTTAAGGAAGGAGGCTAATTAAATCAACCGTACGAACCTCACCTTCCGTGGAATTTAAGAGTGAGAAACCGAATTAACTGCAAATGAAACACCTTTGTTGAGGTCAGATCTTCAGGAAAATAAGAGTGAGAAGTGAGGTATGGGCTTAATTCTACCACTCGCAAACGCATTCCTAGATATCACGTGGTAGAAAAATCACGAGGAAAAAACAAAATTCAGTCATCCCGAAGGTGGAAAATTCGAAGACTAAATCACCTTGTTCGGTTCTCCAGACTGTCTTCATCAAGGAGACGACGATTTTTAATACCACATTCTGAAATGGAAACGGTGGAAGTGCTGGACACAAATTTTTAATGGAGAAGCATCGTCTTCGGATAACTCAGTACAGGTACGGATGGGGTGTTTTTCTTCATCCGCTTGGAGAGAAGAAGAAGAAGAAGAAGAATATTCTGATCTTGAGTACTGGATCAGTGCGAGGGTGTACTGTGGGTACATAGAGCGTTCGGTGTTCCCCGGAGTCGCAATCGCTCCAGGAGCACCTCTTTCTTCTTCTTCTCCTTCTTTCTTCTTCTTCTTCTTCTAGACTCGGAGGAGCGTGCAGCATCGAGGACCACGTATAATCGAGGATCTGGTAATATATCACCGACACCGTACCAAGAGAAGGTTCGCAAGAGTCCAGGTACCCCGGACAGCTCGGTTGTAGTGAAAAAAAAAAATAAAAAGAAGAAAACAGGAGGGAGGAAAGAAGATGAAGAAGAGGAAGAAAAAGAAGAAGGAGGAGAGAAGAGAAATACGGTAGCGCGACTGTTCGCTGCCGCTGCTGATTGTGCAGCTGGGCATCGTGCTCCCCGCATTGTTTCACACCGTTTTAATAGCTATTCATTGTCAGGATACCCAGATCTTTTCTCTTTGGTGGCGAACAGAGTGTCGCGCGATATTGACCAAGATACCCTCCACAGGAGGTACACGGATACCCTATACCAGAGATATCTTATACCTGGACCCGGAATCGCACACACGACTACTTAACCCCCCTTTATTGCCCCCAGCGGTTCGTTAATACCCAGAATACGAGCGTTTCTACCCGGTAACAATTTAAACGGGGCTTCTTCCGATCCAAATTCTCACTCTCTTTCGATTCTTCAAACATTCCTCTCACGCTTTCCACATTCCTTTCTCTCCTCCTGCTAATTTCTTCCCCATCGCGATAACATTTTTTATTTTGTTTTCGACTACGATTCGAGTTGGAAAATTTTTCTGGTCCCGCTCACCGTTGGAAGTACGAAAAATTTCACAGGATTTTCAAGTCCTTTGCGAATCGGGTCTAACGCTAGACGAAAAAAGGTGGTCGTTACCGTTTCGCGATCATTTTTCTGAACAAACGAACTTATTGTTGTATAAATATGAATGAGATGAAATGATCAAGAGAGAATGAGTATCATAGCGTAATACAAAACAAAATGATATAATGAGAAGATGAGGAGGCGTAACTACAGAAACATCTGACAATGAGTTTGAAACTGAACTTTCCTCTCTCCTCTCGGTTTGCAGCTATTGTTTTGTTCCGAGTATTGTTTCCAAAGAGTACTAGTACGGTAGTGTAGCTGGTATAACCAGACTAAACGACTTGTTCGCGTGGCTCGCTCGTGCCGTACGCGCGGTTTCGTACCACGTATATATACGTGTAAGGTGGGTGAGTAGGTACCAAAATTCACCTCCTGAAGAAGGAGAAAAAAAGAGACAGATGTATAGATTAAAAAGAAGAAACTCGCTCGCCTCGATTCATATTAGACGCGGCATGAGCACAATAGCGAGAACAGAAAACCACACCCATTCCCCATAACTACGGGAGCCTCGGGACCCTCCCAGAAGCAGTTACAGAATCGCTCGGAACGGACAACTCACTGTTTTATGCGTGTCGAGAAATTAGCCGAAAAACATTCCATCGCAAGGATCGAGAATCGTCGGAGGGTCGGACTCTGGAGATGCAATTTTTTCGACGTACTCGTTGGATTCTTACCTTGGAAGTAGCTCTTCGTTCTCAGGTAGCTCACGCTCAGCCTCAGTATACTCAATCGGTCGAGTTTGCTGAGGATATTTTGTTCGAATGGTAATAACGACGCCAAGGTGTCCAGTTCTGCGTTCAGACGCTCCCGGTGCCGTTTACTAGGGTTGGATTTAGTCACCCCATCCTTCTGCGGAGGCTTCAAACTGCAACGGAAAAAATTCTGTACAGAATCACAGTATTTGAGGTATGTGGAAATGAAGAGAGAATAGGATTGATTCACTTTCACACATTTCAGTCGACGAATTTACACCGTTCGGTATGAAATTCTCTTGTAATAACGACCTGCGGATGAATTCTCATGTCGTTGTTATACGCAAGTTTTGAGTAACTTCCTAGCGCACCTGCCCTAATGATGACACTATTATAACTGCATATCGTGTAGCTATTGGTTGCGTCCCATGAGCGAGGGATTACAGTTTCCCGTTTCCAATCCTTCGATTTCAGGGTGTTTGGCGTTAATGACGAGTGTCGGATCGACGGTAACGAACTTTCCTGGGATCGCAGCCGTCCGACGTTCCATTTTCAACTTTCTCGCGGCTTCGGACTGCCTCTTCAGGCTCTCTGATATTAGTTTTTAATTATGGAAATCCTCGGTGCCGGTAAACTTGAACACATGTAGAAGAAAAAAACGAAAAAAAAAAAAAAATGAAAGAGAAGTAGGAGGAGTATTATTATTATATATTCCCGCTACAACATATTATTCTCTATTTTCTCCAACCGCACCGACAGCACTTCTACCAAAAAATATATATATATCTCGTTCGCTTCGATATTATTTACTTCCATTTTTTTTTTCTATTCAATTTAGTTTTTTTTTTTCTTAAATTTGAAGGAAATTTTTCGTTTTTTTCTTTTCTGTACTCAATAGGGTTTACCGCTGAGTTTTTAATACGCCGCCACGCAGGGATCTCCCCCTCTACCTCCACTATTATCATTCGAGGACAATTAAAATATCGTAATTAACCAAATGAGCTTCATATTCGAGTTCCCCCCGTAACCGTGTACGGGGCTAGGTATACATATATAGGTATACCTGATTGACACGACTCCAGACTAGACGATGGAACACGGCGCTATACATATTCTATATGAAAATATGAAAATCAACCGCGGTACTATAGGGTGACGGGCGAACCCTCGTAACATCCGGGTTTTATGACGGGATACCATCACGGTGATCGAAGGAAATAGGAATAAGCGAGCTGGAAAGAGCCGCAAGAGGTAAGAAAGGGGCGGGCGATTCATCCGACCTATAAAATCTACGCGGGTTCGGTAGAAAAAAAAAAAAAAAACAACAACAAAAAATATTAGAATTAAAATGAAAATTAAAATAAAACAAAAAGAGAAGAAGGGGGAAAAAAAACAACGAAACGTAGGAAAGATTTGAAAAACGCATCGCTGATTGACGGCTGCATGGGATATGCACCGTATAGTGTACAGCCCACATGAATATATATACTGCACTGGGGTGGCCTAAACCCTTTTCGTAAAAAATTATATATATCTGTAGTTTTTTTTTTTTCTTTCTTTCTCTCGTCGACAATTTTACGAACACCCGGAGTGACTCTCTCTGCAGGAAGAAGTTGAGGACGTTAGAAAAAAATTAGAAATAAAGAAGAACAAAACGAATTAGGATGATGGGTATCAGGGTCAGGAAATCGAAGGAATTGTTTCTTCTTCATTTTGCTTTTTGTTTTACTGGAATTAGGATTTTATTTGATGGTGAAAAAATAATTTAATGCTTGAAATTCGAATTGAAAAAAAATGTTTTTTAAAAACAATCCTTTTTTTTTTTTTTTATAAGGTCTTCCCTCGCGTCAAACTTGATTCGTTTATATTTCTTCATTCATACATATATCTCGATACTTTTTCTAATAAATGCCATAATTTTTTTTCTTCTCAATTCTCTATCACATCAATAGCGGGACTGAGAGAAAATCGACGTGGGAATAAAATTATTGTGCGTTATTCTTCCTTCGGTTCTCTTTTTATTCATTCTTGTTTAATTTCATTTTCACGTACAGTATTACCGTGGTATACGGAATAAAAATTTTGTTGTTCTTTCCGGGTCATTAGCTCCCGCGGAGGTAGATTTTCTTTTTTTTTCCCCCTTGCTTTTTTTCTAACCGTGGCGAATTTCTAGTATGAGGAGAAATTTGGAAGGAAAGAAATGAGGAGGGAAATAGGGAGGGGGAAATGTTGGGAGGAGGATGAGAAGGGGGAGAAGAGCTGCAGGGAGTTGAGAGGAACTCGTCTTTGATTCTTCGCGGTAATTACAGCAGCAACATCATCAGGGAGATCTTCTCTGACGTAACTCGCGGCCAACGCGGGACGCCGCGCAGTGCTATGGTAATATAATATTATTATATACATATATACATACAGTATATCTATGTACCATAGACGGCAATATAATTACAACGTTGGTAGATAGGTGTACATAGATATAGATATAACGTTTTATTTTAATTCATTTCATTTTTTTTGTTTCAAATTTTTGTTTTTTTTTTCTCGTCAGACTTCCATTCCGAGGTTACCGATATACAGGTAAAAAATTTACAGGCATATAAGTTCCATGGGCGAGAATTTAAAATAAATCACATAATAGAACCATCTCAAAATGTTGAATTGAATCGAATATGGGGATTGGAAGGTTTTTGGCAAAAATTTTTTGCTAACGATTGAGAGGAAGATGGGAAATCGTTTTCGCCGATTGTTTTTTATTTTCTATTAATTTTTTAATGGAGAATCATTATTTTTTTTTTTTCTGATGTACAAGATAATCCTGATAGTTGAATTAAAACTGGCATGTAGCAGCGTTAGTGAGCAGACGATGTTAATAAAACAAATATGCGAAATAAAATTTAACGGATTTATTTTTTATAAGTTCTGAGGGAAAGAAATACTGTTTGTTTAATTGGAGGAGGAGAAGAAGGAGGAGGTGGAGGATAAGAGAAAAGAGCCAAGAGCGGAGAGCCTCGTGGGAAGCGGACGGAAGTCGAGTGGGGGTTAAACTTTCAGGCTTCAAACTCGTCGAGGACGAAGACGAGGATTACGAGGACGAGATGGCTAGGGAAAAGAAAATCAAAGACACCGGCCCCGGCTGTCAAATGAAGGCGTATACTTAAACTGCACCATAGGAATAATTATTATTTTCTTATACATCGAACAGCGACTTATTATACGAGTGTATACAGATACACATACCCAGACGATATGAAGACAGAGTAAATATGGGTGAATTTGAAGAAAAAAAATAAAAAAGTTATTGTTGGCTCTTTGAATTATATCGTACGATCCATAAATTTTCTGCGTACTCGATTTTTGAATACACTTACAATTAGTTAGAGGATTTTTAATTTTCCGTATCAGGAATCAAATTAGATGTAACCTTGTTCTGAAAATTTTTGAAAAAGGACGACAAAAAAATAAAGAGAATTTCAAGGTGCAGAAGGGGGAGTCTATAGGGGTTACAAAATGCTGCAACGGATTTCAACCGGCACACCACTTTTTGTTGCGCTGCGCTGAAGTGAATTAATAACGCACTAGCGTATACGTCTTAACTGAAGTGTACAGAGAGATCCAACCTCAATTTTCTACGCTTTCTAAGATCTAAACGTTATTTTAATTTGAATTTTTATTTATAAACGCGCGTTATTGTCCCCGCTCTATTACCTACATTGACTCTATCTAGATTCTGTGCAGGAGATATTGTTTATAGCTTCGCATGTACGCGCATGAGGAGTCTGACATTCGAGCAAGTGAATAATTCTCTCTCGAAAAGGGCGAACGCGTTGAAACCAATCGAGAGATCAATTTTTTTTGCAGTGAAAAGCAACAAATAGGCGATAACTTGAGCATTCCGATAGATAGATCAATTGAGCTTGCAGATCCGGATTCTTGACCTAGAAATACGTAAGAATACCCTAGAAAACTCAACAAGAAAAATAGTTAATTCTGGGGTCAAAAATGAACTATTTTTGAAATCGATCAAAGGACACTTTTCTGACGTATTTTGACCGCAGGAACACGAATCTGCAAGCTAAATTGATCCATCTATAAAATTGATCGAGTTATCGCTAATTTTTTGCTTTTTGGAACAGAAAAATCGAGATATCTAGATGGGATTAATTCGTAGCTCAATTTACTCGGCGGATTCGTGTTCCTGAGGTCAAAATGTGTAGGAAAAGTGTCCTACAATCAATTTTAAAAATACTTCATTTTTGACCCCAAAATCGACAAAAATACGTTGACTAAATTGAGCTAGCCCATCGAGATATCCGCGATTTTTTATTTTTTGAAGCGATAAATTGGCGATAACTCGATTAATTTTATAGATGGATCAATTTAGCCTACGGATCCCGATTCCTCGGATCAAAAAACATAAGAATACGCTAAAAACTGGTTCAATTCGCGAATAAATTGCATCGCGCAGCGGATCCGGTCATGCGGTCTGTACCTGGAGCATTTCATAAGAACAGCAATTCACGTTCTAAATTTATTTCAGCGTAGCTGCTCTTGCTGGTATAATTTATGAATCGCATTTTCCTATCTTTGAGGTGAATATTAGGTGGGCAGCGGTAGTAGGTTGAGAAATTTGCAACGTAATTGTAACGCCGCACCGAGTGATTCGATCGACGGAAGTTCAACTACGACGAGGGTTAACACTGCGGCGCGCGTTCTGAACAACGTTGGAGAGAAAAAAAAAAAGAAAAAAACACGATTTCAAAAGCCCATTAACGATACTATTATGATGTCAAAAAGGGAATAACAAGGAGGAAGCGACCTCATACAGGGTCCTTTCGACTTTTTCATATCATACTTTTTTTTTTTCTTTTTGCCGTGATATGTGGCAAGGTGATATCCCAAAGACCTCGAGAGAAGATTAAAAAAAATGGGATAACTTTGATTCAAAGGTAAAAAGGACAAAGGGCAATAAATATTAATGAGAGAAGAGGTATGCAATGAAGTTTGTCCGATCGATTTCCCAGCACGTGGTCAAAGGCCAGACTGAATCGATCGGCTTTTACTGTCTCCCCAGCTGTGAAGATTATCATGAACTAGACGTCGTCCCAACTCCAAATGTTCAAGTAGTAATCCGTAATCTTCGGATATTTAATAAAAGTAAGAAAAAAAATAAATAATACAAAATTGAAGAAAAATTGTTCAAGTACAACGAAAATATTGTGGGCTGTAAGATAAGAAGGGGTAAAATCTCTGAAATTCAAAAACTAATTTGGTATCGAAATTTTTTTCTTTTTTTTCTCGACAAATAATTGAGTCTCGCCGGTCGTTTTAGATTCGCTTTTCCATATTTCGCGTGCTATTTAACTTGAAAGGAAAGTTACATATTTGCCTACCTTTTAATACCAATACACGCTCGTGATCGCAATAATTATAAAGTATTTGTTACATTTGTCCACCAGCGTATACTCTTCTAGTTCGGTTCTCAAACTATCCACACAATTTCAACGCATCGATTATGCGGTTGGAATCCGAGTGGCCGATTGTACATTATATCCTTTTTTTCTTTCTCTTCGTCTTTTTTCCTCTTTTTTTTTTCTTCTTCAACCGCAGATTGCTGCACATAAACAGCCGTGAGAGAATCGATAGATTCTTCGCTAATATCAAAATCGATGACCATGCCATTCCCCCCCTGATCCCCCCAGTGGCAGGTATGTTTTAAATGCACGTAGAGCTTCTTGCATCGTAAATTTTTTTTTTAATGTCTTCTCCGATCGCCTCAAAAATAAATAATCAGAGAACGATGGAAAAAATTAGAGAATCTAAAAAAGAAATATTCAAAAATGTCGGTGATAACGAAATGGTCGTTACAGTGCGTTGTTTAAAGCCATATAATAAGTATTATATGACGTTGATTGTACAACTGGCCGAGTGGTGCGTATTATAATATTTATTTCACGTTATGATAAGCCCGCGACAATTTCGGTCTGATAAATAGCTGGATATATATGCCGATTAAACGACGACAAATAAAACATTATTATAGGTATACATGACCACCTCAAACGTTATTTCGTGTCCCACGCGAGTCGCTAACAATAAATGCGAGCGCTTTCACTATTTTCACGATTTAGGATGTCGGTAGTCACACTGCAAATCACGTACGGAATACATCGAGTATTAATCTTCCGATGTCCTGTTCGTTTTTCATTTTTTATTTTCCAGTTTGTTTTTTTCATTGATTCTCGTCTCCGTCGCTTTCGAGAGTTCAAATTTTGGAACTGACGAACTAGATCCTTTGACGGAAACCAGGAAAGAAAAAAAAAAAAAAAAGATCCAAAATTATTTCCAAAACGAACGTGGAACAGTTTTTGAAAAAAAATGAAAAAATGAAAAAATTTCGAATCTATTGGGTGAAAAAATATATTTCTTACGATGACCAGTGCGGGTAAAATTCGTGTTATATGTACTTTTGTCGTTGTATTTTATTTTCATCCCTTCGAATTATAATATTATTTCGTATAATACATTATTTAACCATGTAACCATACGTACACGAGTAACATACACAGTTGGTTTTGGTTGCGGTCGAACCGTTTTTCCTGCGTTAATCTGGGTATTTAAATTCCTAGGGGGTTACCATTAGCCCGGCGCGTTGTTATACCTTGTTCGCTCGGTTCGCCCTCGTATTCACCTCCCCCCCACCTCCCCCGCACCCTTCCACCTCCACGAAATAATATCAGATCAGGTCACAAGCTGCGCTATAAATTAAAAGGCAACAAAAATAAAAAGTAGGAATGAAAAAAGAAAAAAAAGCGGCAACAAGAAATGAGGGGGGGGGAAAAAAAATAAAACAGGAGAGAAATAAGGGGGGTGGGAAAAAAAACGAAAATAAAAGAAAAATGCCACCCCTATCTGATATAAACGTAGGTGATAAGCCGGTTTGATTTTTTATTACGTAAATATACATATAATACGTATACACTGTGCGCCGCGAGCTAGCGGCATAAAAATTACCACGATGTAGATGCGCATGAACCGAGGAGAAATATGATTTGTTCTTTTTGATAGATCGATAAATTAACGCATTCGTTTTAATCAAATTAATTAGATCTCCATTCGATTTCGGTGAGATACGAAAAATGTATTTATGTATCCTAGTACGTGATCCAACGTTGGAAGTACTTAGAGCAGCAAACGATGCTGATATTATCTGACCGGAAATCACATGAGGGGCACTCCTGCACCCGGGTGCCTGTTGCTAGACAGCCGCTACTCCGACGTTGCAGGGGTGTGAAACGCGGATCACCGGAGTAATTTTTTATTTTTCGCCGAGCGAAAGAGGGGGGGAGGAAGTGCGGATCGAAAATTTTCGTCAAAAACTATTCACGCTATCTCGAACGATCTCCAAAAAAAAGAAAAAAAAATTAAAAGAAAAAATTTTGTCGAAATTGAACAATTTCAACCGACTTTAGCTGATATTTTTGTCGGGACTGCTTTTTCATTTCTCTCCCATTCGTCCCCTTAGTTCTTTTTTTTGTTTTATCATTGTTTTTTTTTTTGTTTTTTTTTTTCACTCCCTCCGGAATGTAATTCGCGGGAGTCTCTTTTACCTTCCATATACGATGTTTTTTCGTTATATATACCTACCTGTATAATAATATCCTCCCTCACTTTATGTCTACTATAATATACTATTCCTTACTATATATTACCCTGTACTATACCCATCCCCACCCTAATTTTCTACCCCGAAAGCTGAAGCCACCCCGGAACTTGCGCGGGTCGCTTACCTTCGAAAATCCATAGCGGACCCACCCTTCTCAGGGCGCATGCGTTCTCAAGAGTTGGAGGCTGGGGGCTGAAGAGAAGGGAAATAAAGCTTCGGGGGGGTGAAACGGGGGAGGAGGGGGGGGGGGGGGGGGGAGTGAACGACCACGGGGAATGATTTCTATGTACCGTATTACGTATGTATCTACGTGTGTATCGTACAGACTTATACATAGAAAATGGGAGAAACAACCCTCGACTGGTCTAAGTTTCGTCCCTATGTCTATGTGAATAGTACATACCCCAATAGACGACCCTCTCCGCAGTTGGCTGTTGGTATATCATCACTTACAAGATGGCCGACAAACTCACGTTTTATTGTACCAATTCAATCGAGTGTGATTACCTTAGTGCGTCTGTCCGGATGAAAAATTGTTTATCGCAATTTTAACGGAGATCAGTCTAATGAGACGACATAAATTATTTTGCTCGGTTATCTTTGTTGATTAAATTTTTTTTCGTCCCGATATTTATTTCACACGGTCGTTCGGGTACACCGGACTATTTTTACAACTACGGAGAAGACCACTGCAGCATCGATGGAAGAAATAATATTAAAAAATGTCCAGGATTTTGGATTTTTTCGAAATTTGCTCATACGGCGAAAGCGAAAAAAGAAAACAATGGGGAACAAATTTATTTTAATTTTCTTTCATTTTTTTCACTTTCTAATCGCACAGAGACGATATTATTAGTCGTCGAGACTATATTAGGCTTAGATAATTACTTTCGTTTTTTGGAGCCAACGAGAGAAACAAAAAGTAAAAATAATTTTTTTCTAATTATGATGATGATAATTCAAATTTGTAATAATACATTCGGACAGGTATGTGTATTATATAAAAGATAACATAGGTATGCGGATGGTATATGTAGAAATATATATGTATATAGTGGATGCTTATGCGAACAGGATTATAATATATGTTACATATATAGAATTAAGTTACGACCGAGTTGATATTAAAGTTGCGCGTTATTATACCATTGTTTAATTAGTTAATTATTTAATTACATAAGTAGATGCGTCTACTACATCGTGCGTATATTGTATATACCTATATGTATATTGTGCTTGTGGGACGATATGCTGCAGGATTCACTAATTGTTACGCGGCGTGACCCTTAATTAACTAGAGCAACGAAGAAACATGAAAAAAAAAGAAAAAAAAAAAACCAAGATTGAACAGAAAAAATGGAGTCACATGTTTTTTTTTTTTTGTTTGTCATTTTCTTGCATGCCTACTTGCAGACTTCGTAAAAAATGCAGTTCGAAGCGAACACACGAATAATCTCGAAAACCTTGTTCGAGATTGATGAAAAAAAATTCCTGAGCTTGCAATTCCACATCGGATGAAAAAACAAAAAAAAAATGAATGAGAGACAAGAAAATGTGCCTGTTTTTTTTTTTTGCAGATTCTTTCATAAGTATGCGTACGTATCTCCTAGTTCGGTATACATACATGTGTATTGTATGGATATATAGTTACCTATATGTACAGAGGATTATATTATCAAGGTGACGATCTCATCATTATATTTTATCGGGGGTATATCGCTGGCAGACGTGGTTACCCTGAAACGTAGTTCGGTACCAGCAAGCAGGAGGCAGCTACTGAGGTTCCACTCCTGTGGGATCTCGATTCGTATATATATATGTATCCGTGAATGTCCGAAGAAACGAAAGAAAGAAAGAAAGAAAAGCTATGCAGAAGTTAGCCATACGTGTATCACGGCATTGACATTTCCTTCCATTCTTCGTTGAGTTTTTTGTTCGAATGATTTTTTGCATTTTGTAAAAAAAATTTTTAAACAATTTCGTAGACCAATTATTATCGGAGTGATCGGGTACGGGTCGTTGGGTGGAATTTCGAAGTGTGAATCGTTAAAATTTAGGTCAATTTGGATCGTTCGTATAATTCCGCCGTATGACCAATGAGCTGAAAATAAGTGAGGGGCGGTGCGTCGAGAATTCACCTCACCTAACCTCACCACACGTAATATTATATTCATTACACGCTAGTATATGAGACAAAGTGTATAGGTATATTAACGCACATGCCTGCCCGTGTACGCAGGTTGTTCTCTAACCCATTGCCAGTTATAGTTGCGTAGCTATTACGAGTGTTGATATAATTCAAGTTTGATCACCAATGCACCTCATTCAAATTATTATAGCCTCTGCACGCCCCCGCAATTTCAATACCCACCCCATCATCCCCCTCTTTTCCCCCTACATCGGCCGCTATGTAAGCTACTGTATAATTTTACCGGATTGATATTGTTTCGAAATTATTCACCTCGATTATTTTCCACATTTATCGTTACCATCGGAAGATACGTATGCGTGAAGTTTTTTTGAAACCGTTGAAAAATTCATCGAAATTGACACACCAAAATTTTGTACTTTACTTTGTCGTTTCTCGTGGATTATTATTTGCTCTACGTTCAAGTTTATGACTGCAGTGTCAATATTTGAAATCTGCAGACGGTAGGCAGGTGTTTATGCATAAGTTATAGGTATACTCAGCGAGTTGAATTCTGTAAGTTTTCGTCATTCGCCGCTACAAGGTGGAAATTTGTATCGGAACAAAGCTCACAGGCTGCATATTTTCACATATGTAGATATTTATTATCCGTAGATGGGTAATCGTGTTGCGCATCACCCACGCTCTTCGTCTTTGTAAGCGATATGCGTTTTAACCGGGTATGTAAACGCGGCATTTGTAATGCGTGCCTACATAATATTGGAGCCTGTCAGGCCCTGATGGGCGCGTTAATTGGAGCATAAACTCTACGGCATTTACTTTAGAGGATACGTACGTACGCGTATACCTAGTTACGTTGTTTTCCCTATTAACGTTAAACACAGAGAAGGAGAAGCAGCGAAATTAGCTGCTGCTGGCTGTTGTTTCTGCTGCATCGCTGCTATGGGTAGTTTAATATTCTATAAGCAGAGCGTCACGTATCCTTACGACGTTACACCTAGTCTTCGATCGATCAAACTTATCGTTAGTTAGCTCCGCACCGGTTTTCCATCAAACTTTAACAACTCAGCTGATCAGAAAATCACACGTTTTCGCTGCCACGAATTTTACAACTGGAAAATTAAGCCCCAACATTTTTTTGACCGGCTCAAAGTTTTTACTTCATTGAAAAAAAAAAAATGAAAAAATCCTGTGACACAACTTTACAAAGTTCATAGATATGCATTGTTATGGTGGAAAGAAGAAATTGAACTTGAATAGAAACATGTACACCCGGTTAGGTTGATTGTGAATCGCTTCGCGGCCAGGCTCTCGTTTGGACAAATTTTCGCAGCCGGCCCAGCTACACGAAAAAGTTGTCCAAACGCGCGCTTGGGCAGGATCAACCTAACCGGGCGTACTCTGGGTTCTTTCTAAATTGTAGCTACACACTTCAATTTTTTTTTTTTTTTTTCTGTTTTTAAAAAAGGCCTACAATTACTGTAATCTTTCGTTTTAAAGATAATAATTATCAGCGTGAGAATATCGAAAGCAAGTTTGCAAAGCACATAATTTCACGCCGAATAGACGGATGTTTTCACCCTCATGATTTTCTTCGATCTGAAAAAGGAGTGGACAATTTTATTTAGCCAATTTTTTTTACCGCGTAGAAAAATCGATGGCGGAGGCGGAGGGATCGGAGGGAACTAAAATTTGGATGAGAATTTTTACTCGGATATCCGGATCTCGATCCTGATGATTTTGGCGTTTAGTTCACCGACAATTGGATCATGGAAAACTGAACGGAACAAAAAATGATTACGAAAATTTATATCGACGTCTCTGGTCGTATCGTAGCTTAGATATTTTACAAGGCACGGGTTTAGCTAGATGTGGATAACGGTAAGCCGTATTAAAGTCAGATTAGGATATGGGTAGGTGTGTATAAATCTAGGAATTAGTAAGACCCGGAGTATTGAGGTTTGAAAGCCGAAGCTCTGGGTAGATCGAGAGTCAGCTCTCGCGCACTTTATAAAACTTGGAAGTACATACACTTAAAAACGCATTAGCTCTTGAGATATCGAGGCTCGCGGCATCCTAGAATGCGAACGCGACGACGCCACCCAAAAACCAAAAACTACTCACACACGTATAATACGCGTATATACCTTCGACGGAAAGATATTTCCAAGTATTAAGGTGAAAGTGCAATAAAAAAAAGAAACAAAACACAAGAAATATCACAGGGTTGTTAGTCGAACTGCCGAAATATAGAGGCCACAATTATAATCCTGTCCAAAAAATTTGCAATTATGCGAAAAACTTAGACATAATATATTATAATTGTACACAGGAGAGTCTGAACATGATCTGTATAACGTTTCCGGTTTCGTCTCAATTTATTTCGAAATGTCAATTGTCTCTACATAGGTATGTATATAGATACGTATTATATATGTATAAGTAAAGTTATAGGTCGGTCTAGATTATAAGTTAACAATTTAATCCGCCCCTAATCACATAACATATGCGTAGTGTCTCTATCTATATCGAACCTAACTTGACCTGTGAATGTAAGTATACCTTGAAGTATACATCAATTGTAGTACATCGGGAAAGCGAAGACCAGTAAGTAACTAGACGAACCATCATCAGTTTCGATATTCGATATTATTTCCCCCTGCGCATCGGAATAAAATAGTCTATACAGCCAGGAACAAAACCCACGGGGATCATTGCACTTAGTTTAGCTATATGGAAACCATTCTTTTATTTTCTATCTCCCTTTTTTTCCTATGTTCCGAACAGGATTCAAATAATTAATTTATCGCCGTATCTTCCCAAGCTCTGTTTCCTTTTTTTTTGTTTCTTCACTTTGAATTTTTACGTATCAGAATCAAACCCTATCCAGTTTTGTTACTCTTGTATTTTTCTTTTTCTGGTCTCTTCGTTTCCTATTTTCTTTCGTTTCATTTTAAAAGCGGTAGTAAAAACGCTCGTCAATCTTAACCGATCGTCGATAGTCACAATAATCGCTCCTATGTATGCCGTACCGTATGCCGTATCTACTCGAAATCAGCTGGAGATCTTTCGCAATTAAGGGAGGGGCCCGTCACACGCGAGATTTCTCCCCTTTCCCCCCTTCAACCCACCTCCTCCGCCCCCGTAAAAGACGACCGCAGATTCGAAACGCTGTAAGTTAATAAAAAAAAAAAAAAAAAAAAACATTTCTACAACAGCCGATGTATGTAGTACGATTTTACGACGGCAGCTCGTTTCTTTTCTTCTTTTTTGAAAATTTTCGTTTCCTACAAATATGTGAGAAAATTTCGAAGATGAGAAGAGAAAAAAATATGCATACACACTAGCTCGAGAGAATCTAAAATACTGTAAAACTTATTTCCGAGTTGATTGAAATAATTCTCCAGAAACATGGAAGCCAACAATTTTCGATATTTTTTTCTTTTGTGAAACGACTGGTTCGAGTGGCTTTCCGTTTTCTCGGTGCAAAATCGAGCAGCGTCGCGACGCGTCGTGTGTTAATGAATTACACATCACAGATGTGTTCGAGTTGGCGAAGAAGAAGAGGAGAAAAAAAAGATGTATATTTAAAAAAAAAAAAAAGAAAGGAGAAGAAAAAAAGGGAAAAGTGCATCGTACGTGGTGCGGACGGTTGAATAATTAAACGAACTACATCTAAATCGAGGAAGACCAATCCACAAATCTTCAGAGGATTCGAAAATACACGAAAGTTAGGGCGCCTGTCCGATGCTAAACAGCGAACAGAAACAGCAGCGGCTTCTGGTTTCTTATTCAAATTCTTCTCCTTCTTCTTCTTTTCGTATTTTCTTCTTTTTTTTTTTTGCTCTTTCTTTCAAGATCATTAATTATCAACGACACAAATTTATGTACAGCTCTGAATATCGAGCACAATTATACGTATAACGTATGGTATACTAATAAAGAAATCAGTTATTTTCGAAAACTGGAAAATCTGGGGTGAATTTTCATTGTGTTGGAAAAATTTCAACTGGAAATAAAACGAATAAAAATATGAAGAAGAAATGGTTCTGACTTGTTTTATTTGTAATCTCCTGTATTCGTCTTTCTTAAGTCACACGTAAAGAAAGACAACTTAACCAGTCGTGGTAGTAGCACTAGTAGTAGTAGTAGTATTAGTAGTAGTTGTAGTTGTCGGAGTTGGAATCGGCGTGACTTCAGCAAGGTAGTCGTTAATCAAGTGGGCAGCGAACGAACGAACGAACGAACGAACGAAGGTATAAGAGAAACGAAGGAAGGTAGAAATGTAGGAATAGGAACGAGCAGCTAGGCCAAAGTCAACAGGTGCCGTAGCGGCGCCTGCACAACGAGTCGCAGGTCAACTCACGAGAGGCACGCATGTGCCTGACCCTCGACACCAAAACGATCAGGAAAACCTTATTCCACTTCCACGTATGTATAACTTCCGTACATAATACGCGGTACACATTCGCAGATAACTTTACACATGTACTACGTATGCTACGTCCAAACTCTTTGTCGCATTTTCCTATAGGCTGATAGGTTTGATTTTTGATTTATCAAAAATTACTGCAATTGAAAAAGAGCATGAAATAAAGAAAAAAAGAAACGGCAGAAGTTGAAAAGAAGACCGAGAAAAAAAGAAGAGAATCTTCTGAACGGCTTGTTGTGTAAGATGATCCCTCGATTCCGAAACGATTGATCAGGTTTTGTCCAGTTATGAAGAAAAAAAAAAAAATAAGAAGAAATTCGGTATGTGAGAATGTGGACTCGAGGGTCTTTGGCCGTGGAAGGTGCTAAAAAACGGATTTGAGAAGAGCGCGGAGGAGGGGAAAGAATCTTTTTCTTTTTCGTTTATTGCATTGCATCGCGACGCTTCCAATTCCACTTTATTTTTTCCCCTCTTGTTTCTTCTTTCTTAATCGTTCCGATTTTTCTCTTTTTTTTTTTTTTCTTCTTTTTGCTAACCGCCTCTTTCTTCCAAGGGGCGCGGGTGACGCTACGGATTATACGGGCTACTGAAATGTAAAATACGGCATCTTATAAACCCCGAATTAACATATGTCCCGCGACTCATTAGGAGGCTAATTAATTATCTATAATAGAGTCGTATTCCGAAATTGATGGAGAAATTGTTGCGATACCACAATCTGTACACCTATATTGAATAAACATTCTTCATTCAAACTGTACGGTCGAATTGTTTCCAAAAATTCGGAAACCAAGACGACCGGGTGAGATCTGGTTGTTCATCCACAGAATTATATGTAGAGTGAAGAAAGCGAAACCAAAAAAAACCGAATCGGGACCAAAAAGAAACTATTGAAGAATACGCTCGATACCAAAAGGATCTGATAGCTAGACAAAGTGGAGAACGAAGAAGAAGATGAAAAAGAAAAAGGAGGCAAGTGTAAAGGAGAGTGAAAAGAAGGAAGGGGCATCCGCGACACCAGGAGAAGCAATTAACCTAATGGATGCAAAGTCGCGCCCTGCACCCGGGATGGTAATGAGTCGATATCGCTGCATACCGAGGTCTTGTTGTGTATCCTCCGCTGCACCAGCCTCTCAGATTTAGTTCTCGCGACGTCGTCTACCAGTAAAATTCTCCAAGAATCACAAGACGATCGTCTCCCCCCCCCCCCCCCGCCGCCCCCTCGCCAACACCCACATTCGTCGTTAGATCGAAAAGAAATGTCAACTTTCGCATTACTTGTTCTTCGGTAGTTTCTATGAGAGACGTTTTTGACAATCGGTATGGGAAATTTTTGAAAAATATTTACCGAGCATGTTGCGGGCACTTGAATTCGTACAGTCGTGTAACTTTGACTATTTTATTCTCGAACAACGAGTAGTGGTGCATCGCAGCAAGTTTCGTGCTTCAGAATCTGGAAAGTATCATCGTGGCGCCTGATGGGGTTCTGGGAAGGTATCGCGGATATACCAGTAACAGAGTTCCTGGCCACGCTGTTGCACCTGTACGACTAAAAGCTGCCTAGCCATGTACCGATTTCCATGCACGACTATCCTATTCACATTACACTCCACTGTGTACATACAGCTGAGAGTACATCACGATTCAAGGAAACCTCCAACCACTCAAGCTCAGTTTGTCTTATATGCTTTATTGTACAGGTTGGGTTGGGTCAGGTTAGGGTTAGCCGCGAGCGCATAAATACCAGAGATTGTTCGATACACACCTCTCAACAGGCTATTGGCTACTGGAAAATACTTGACACTCTATACTGGCGCCGTGTGTCGGACGCCTCCGATATTTTAATCCATCAAAACTCTTCACCGAACGATCCACGGTTCAGGTGAGGAGGGTGTTTTTTTTTTCCCCGCTTACTGCGAATTTTTTTTCGGATTTTTCCATGGATGGAAAAAAATCCTCCTTGAAAACTCACAAATATTCTTCCCACTTGAAAAATGTGGATTCAATTTCAATTGATTCCGACAAAAAATAGACAAAGAAATAAAAGCGTTCCGAAAGCCCCCTGAAACTTAGCTACTCGAATTTCTATCGGAGCGTTACGAAGGGTGGAAAGGGACAATCGCTGCGGACGATCGGTTGTTGTTGGCCCTTGCGGTCAAGAATGACTTAGAATGGGAATTAAGGGCCCCCTCTGACCGTGGGGGGTTGATGGATATCGGCTATGTTGGCCTCCACGATTCGAATAATTCGTTGGGACGATATTACAACCACCGAATAAAGTCACTCGACTATTCTGTTACTTCCGTGGTTCACCGAGCCGAGATATTAGCAGTGAATTCGATACTGATCGAATTGAAGAAGGTGAAATTCTCACGGTTTTTTATTTCGTGGGCGTATTTCTTTTTTTGTTTTTACAGGGAATTGTGAGAGGGTGAAATTGAGAGAATTGGGTAATCGTTATGGGATCGCAAATTACAGACAGTTCGAGAAATTGGAATTCAAAATTTGTATCTTCTACAAAAATTGTTTGAAATTCGGGGTCACCTCTCTAGATGAAAATTTACAATTACAGATTGGGAGAACGGAAGAAAACTGAGGTGAAAATGTAGAATTTCGTCTTTCGATCGATTCTCGGGATATTAAATCTCTCGTTTTTCGCTACCAAATTAACCCCGAAAAATTGACATTCCGTGAGAACTTTCAACAGCTGCAATTAGCGATCACTTTACCTCTGCAGTTTGTAGCCTGGTTTCAGATTCCCGTTTTTTGCGTAACAGGGCAGCTCGTCGGTCGCGCCAGTCTCTCCTCCTATCCTAAGGTGACCGAGTGCGAATTTGTAGATTTGGTACGCCTGACACTGTGACTGGAAACCACAAATTCGAGTCGAACGAGGCACGCGATATACCAGCGAGTCAGTCACCCGCTCGCGTATCGGTGATGCACTATTAGCAGCGACAAAAAAGCAGCATTGGTTGATCAACTGCTGATTCGGTATCGCGAACTACTCTGTCAGAGGACATAAGATAGACTGCGGGATCGTCACTGAATCCAAACCCTTTTGTACTAAACCCTCGTACGCCAGTCCCAGGTGAAATTAAGCGTTACTCGTACTTGTGCCCCAATGCATGGAGCATTGATTGAAATATGAACCAGAAAAAGGGTTCGTTGCAACCTTATCTCTCCCCAACTCTGGTAAGTCATACTGCAACACTGTCTCACTTGTTCGCTCACTCGTTTACTCAATAAACACCAAACAACGCGCTGACTTCGTACCAGGGCAAGAAGAAGCCAACCCTTCAAAACTGTATACCAAATCGTCAGAGATACACCGGTGTAAACGAAATGAAATTCAGACACTTCTGATCGACGAACGTTAAACGGCGTTTGAAATTTGGAAGTTTGGTGATCGAAAAACCAGAAGCGGACACTTGGTCGTTACGATCGGTGAATGATTTGCGTTCTCGTCAGAGGTCATCGATGTCGGAGAAAATATGATCGTTGCAGTTATCGTTTGGAAGACCTCGACGAGTTCAGGGCATCGGTCTCATCTTATTTCATTCGCTCTCCGATTCGTTTTTTTTCCCTCGCACTATCGGCGTGTTATAAGCGGATCAGAGAGAAGGTAGTGGC
This sequence comes from Athalia circularis, assembly GCA_963978495.1. Lineage (NCBI taxonomy): Eukaryota > Metazoa > Arthropoda > Insecta > Hymenoptera > Athaliidae > Athalia > Athalia circularis. The sequence goes on along the minus strand of OZ021698.1, from coordinate 36,647,189 downwards.
CTAGTGTGTAGTCGCATTTGTGGTATATCTCTATCTGGATAACCACGTCGCTACATTTTGCGGTCTTCTATTAAGCAGTGGTATAGGGTATACAATGTCGTTGTTATTCTTCATTTGTTAGATAACCTCGCTAAGCCGTTGCCGTTCCACCGGTCAGTTTGTCCGTTCGTCCGTCCATGACTGTTGCTGACGCGGGTGGATGATGACTGTAAGCTCGTAATCTTCACCCCATGGCTGCTTTGCCCGGCTTTCTTCCTTTGGTATTTGCTCTATTTAACTATGTTAGTAGTGGCGGGAGGGCAACTATTGGATTATTAACGGTTACTCGAGAGTGTTGGGTGCTGCAAGTAAGCAAGCTAGCCTGCGGTTAGCAGGTATCGCGGGCTGAGTTTGTCGGATTCGGGATCAAAGCGGGTAATCTCATTTGCCACCCCCGATCAGCCTATCCTCGACAACCAGGGGTGGTAAAACCACGCCCAATAAACTCATAGTCATGGCTCGACGACTGTTGTCTATTAAAAAATTATTAAAATCCTCAGAAAAATGAGGAGAAACGAGGTAAAAATCACACGCAAAAAACAACCCGTCAAACTTCCCCTCAGCCCCAAAAGCTTCGATCAAACTACCCGGGACCAGTCCAGTACCAAACTTTTGCGAAAATCCCCACGATTTCTGAGGAAAAAATTTTTTTTCACACATTTTTTCAATCGCCTTATCCTCCGAGTCCTCGAGAATTTGATGCGAGAAAGCTAACTGTGAAAAAAGTAATTTTTTATATCAATTTTTGTCGGTTTGACGTACGACAAGCTTTTAAATTTGCTCACTAAGAATTAAGTGCGAATGTTGGGCAAACTTGGACAGCCCTGGGTAACAACTGATGCGTGTGATCTAATTTGCAAGCTCTAGGGTGGATTTTGTCACGGTTCGGCTACCGCGATCCCGTATGTAGTTTCTTTGCAGACGGATTAACCTGCGGACTCTGGACGTTACCGGTGGTAGAACGACGGTACGAAAATTACCTCAGTGGTCAGCTGTTCGTTTTTAAAGAGTCGCGCTTTTTTTGAGCCAAAAATTTAATTTTTACTACATTTTTAAACCGACAATTTCCGCGATAAACAAGTCGCGCGGATGTTCCGATGACTCGGTGCCACTCCCCGTAGTTTAAAAACCTGATAAAATTGCTAAGATTTTGAAAATCGAGCTTCAAAAATTCATCGAAAATAAAGTGTCTATTCCGCAAAAAATATCCGTGAAAATTGCTCAAATTTTTTTCCTCGTTTCGCTACAGGAAATAAGGGAATTCTCTCATGCGTTGCACAGGAGGCCAGACGACCGGATGAAACGCAGTATTTTACACTCCACGTTCGAATTAAAGGCCCACCTTTCTCTTCGCAGCTTTTTTAGGACCCATTTTTTTTTTTTATTCTCAATTAATACCAGATCCTGGGGACTCCTTCAAAATTTCTAAACACATTTCGATCCTGTGACAGCGTGTTAATTTAATTTTTCAGTTCCACTACTGCGGCAAGGGAACTGAAGGGCACTCGCGGTGAAGTAAATCCGATCTGTTTGAAAAATTAAATTTGTATTCCACGATAGAAATTTTCTGCAAAATGTATCGATTTCAGAGTTTTCTTTAATTATCGATTTTTTTTTTCTTCTACAGCTTCTCGCCCTGTGTTCCTCGGATAATTGATTCCCGTTCTCCGATCGGGATGATTAAAAGTTTTTCTCATCGTTCGCGAACGAACCCTGGAATTGGGACGATATTTTGAAAACTGAGAATGGTGTCCCCAAGGAAAGTATCGGGTGAGTGCGAGTGAGGTAAGGTTAGGTGGGTGGGTGTGCGATGAGGCTGCAGTATAGCGGAATCAGGCACGTGGCCAACGAACGTGGCGATCGCGTGGTCCATCGTCTGAAGGAAAGCAAGCAGGCAGGCAGTCAGGCACTGGCAGTCAGGCAGGCAAGCAAGCAAGCAGGCATGAGGCACGCGCGATTACGTGTTCACGTGACCCTTAGAAACCTGACCTAGCCCACACCCACGCGTTTCATTCGTCCCTACGTCCCTACAACAGCAACAACGTCGGAAATGCTCTTCAGACAACCTGCACGCCATCAAAACACTTGACTGTACACGCAAACGAACGAACGAATGAATGAATGTACGAATGAATGAAAAATTTGTAAAAAAAAAAAAAAAAAAATCATCATCATCATCATCGAAGAATTCATGAAAAAATCGATCAATGAGAATGAACAAATATGACCCGATCACCTCGGTGGTCGACTAATTTTTCGATGCTCATTTTCTTTCTCATATTCCTGTACTAGAAGAAAAAAAAAGCTACCCGAAGTTTCCCTTCGTATACTCAATCTAGTTACTCACCGGTTAATTATTTATTGTCGTTGCTAATTGCTACTGATTTTATCGTCGAACTATCTTGATTCGCTCGAAAGTTCAGAAGAAAACGTTAAATACTGCGTGCCGCTCTGAGGAGAAAAATAAAATAAAATGGGCTGAAGAAAAAAATAGTTGGAGGAAAAAAAGAAAAAGAAATAAAAAAATCGGAAGAAGAAAAAGATGAAGAGCTGGAAGCCCGTCCAGATCTGAAGCTTGGGATCAGTTTCGATCGCGTGGTGGCCTCGGAGAGTCTTAATAAAGCGGTAACAGAGGAAGATCGTGAAAAACTAGGTGTACGTGGTATACCTACAAGGGAACCACCACCGCCTACCTGAACAGTTTTATTTATTTTTATTCATCTCGTTTGTACCGGCGTTTATACAACCCACGGGATTTGCTCAACCCGACGTCTGTGCCCCCAGGAAGCTTCCCAGTTTCTTGTAAACGCTCGTCTTCACAAAATCCTTTCGTCAAACAAGTCAAAATTTAATGGGATACCAAAGAATCCTGAATTCAGATGAAAGACACAAAAATAAATAAATAAAAAAATCCTGCTTGGATTTTGCGAATCTTTCGCTAGCAGAGTTTTCGAAAATCTCTATTAAATTCCAAGGAGATTCTATCCGATCCTCACGATATTCATGTAGGCACCGAATATTGAGGACTAATTTCTAACGTTCACCGTTTTATGAGACTAAAATTAACGTCACGGTATCGGATTACAATTTTTATTTGAAAAACAAGAACGAAAAAACGAAAAATTGTAATAATAATAACAATCGGTTAAACTAATTGCAAAATAACGTGGTCTATCCTAGTCTAGCGTGGCTTTTGTTTTTCGAGTGAGCGTTGCGGAGTTATAATACAATTGGCAAAAACAATTCCGTGCAAGAATTCTCGAGTTATCCCTCCGGACATTCTGAAGAGCTCGAGGGCTCTCACCGCCTTCAGGCTTTACTACCGAATGCTGCACGAAGAACGGATATAATTATCGGCGAGTTTATATGTATACCACAGGGATAAAGCGTAAAAGGAACGCTTTCCCACCACTTCTTCTGGATATTCTGGATCCTCTCTGGATCCTCCCGCAGACTTTCTTTTTACAACCAAGTAACGCTAGCTGCTGGCTAATTTTGCTCGAGGGTATAGGTAAAATGTATGTACGTAGTTACCCTCTATAAATACGACCACTCACATTTCGGAAAAAAAACATACCGAGGTTTCAACGGAAAACAAGAAAAGAGAAAGAAAAAGAAAAAAAATTATCACTGAATCGAACACACCAAAATACCACATTTTTTTACTCAAAACTATGGAAGAAAAAACAAAAAACATTTCTTTTCAAATATAGGTACTTATTTTTACACAGTTTCCCCCCCCCCCCCCCCCCATTTTATAACAATATTACGGTATAAATCGCGTTATATCACATCGAAAGCGGCAGATTATTCGAATGCGCTTATAAAATGCGTAACATATTGGACTCTCCGCTCGTAAAATTGGTGCGCCGCAGATCGTTGTACAAGTATAAAAGGGAAAAAACGAAAAACGAAAAAAAAAAGAACGAAAAAAAAGAACAAAAACAGGTAGAAAAGAAAAAACAAAAACAATCATCACCACAACAAACAATTATCAAAATGAGATTGAAACGAAGGTATAGGTATGGTTTGTGAGGCAATATAATAAAATAAAATATAAAGAATACGAAAAAAAAAGAACAGAAAGAAAGAAAAAAAAAAAGAAAGAAATGAATCCGCAGCTAAAGCGGGCGGGTAGTTATTTTGTGGTCCAGTTTTGATCTTTCACTGACGATGCGATATAGTGTGTTTTATAGTATATAAGCGAGCGGGCTCCCTAACGCGTACCGTGTTCTAAAGCCAAAGGCAAAAGGCGAAGGCATTAACCTGAAAGGTCCAGGCTATTTAATTACAGTATAGAAGCCAGCAGTTCTCTTCGCAGTACGAGTTTCAGCATCAGCAGCTAAAAGTTTATACGCTGCGCTGCAGGTTTTGACGCCGAATTAAGAAATAGTAATGATTCTCAACTGGCTCTCGTAATTAACTTTAGCATTCAATCGACCGCGCTGAGAAGAGATATCTCGTCCGAGGGATGAAAAAAAAAATGAATAAAAAAAAATCACAAAACGGAAGAAAATAAATTAACGAATAAACAAACAAATTGATTAAAAATTATTCAAGAAATCTTAATAAATAATGAAAATTACATATATCATATATATGACCTTTCGCAAATTTCAGTTTTATATGAATGATAAAAATTAATTTCAATCAATATAATAATAATGTGTAATTTTTGTAAAATTGTATTACGATCCAAAAATCTACGGACGAAAAAAAAAGTCCTCGAAGCTGTTGGAGATGAACCTTTTTTTTTTTTTTTTTCTAATCTCTTCGTTAATTCAGTTAATACCCGAACGTATAAAAATTCATGATTTTCACGTAAATAATTCAAGAAGCGTCATATATTTTTCTCTACATCATGGTAATAAAATATACTTCGATCGATTCTTCGTTCCCAGTAATAATAATCGTCCATAAAAATCCGTTCTGCAGACGTATACCCATACCTAACCTATACTTGTACCTGTAATAGTTCACTTCACTTTACCTATAAGCTGTAATGGAAGTTTAGAAATAATGGTAGTTAGACAAAGAAGAAGAAGAAAATAAATAAAAGTTTTAAATAAACCCCCCCCCCCCGCCCCAAAAAAAAAAAAAATCGGGAAAGAATAAAGAAAAAGAAACAAAAAAAAAGAGAAGAAAAAGAAATCAATACCGTCGCAGCAGCACCGCGGTTCTATATATGATCGTGGGAATTAATTAGGCACACTATAAGTTTTTAAACATTAATTTATAGCCTTATACGGTATACGCATGTATATGAAATTAAACAAAAAAAAGTTCCTACTTTGATTATACATTATTTCATTATACCGAGTTGAAACAGTGGGAGAAGAAGAAGAAAAAAAACCTAATTGTTATGTTCCTCGAATAATAAGTTATTGGTCAAATTTTAATTTTCATTGTACGTATTGAATCGTGATCGGTTAATTTTTTGATCGACGACTCGGTACATTTGTATCGAATCATGGGAACATTTCGTTCTTCATTTTTCTCTTTTTTTTTTTTGTTAATTTTTAATTATTTTACGATTGTTGTAATTACGTAATTTATATATTGGTTAATATTCGGTAGCCAGATGTTCGGTGTGCATCTGCAATGTGGCTATAAGCAGAAATAATGTTGAAAAATTACCGAAAGTTAAACACGTACGCTACGATATATTACAGTTATTATAGTAATAAAAAAAATTAATATTGAGAATTAATAATTAAACGACTAATTTTACGATGATTAAGAAAGTCGTTATATCAAATCGCTGCATTTGCTCAAAATAAATATACACACATACAGTACGTACTTCATTACACAGCGCATCATAGGAACAAATAAAAAATTTGGAAACGACTTTTTTTTTCTTTTTATCTCTCTTTTGTTTCGGAGACGCGGATGTGTCTATATAATATCAGACGATATTTCCCTTATTTAGTTAGATATTTTTTATTTCTAAGAAGTTTCGAAATAGCGTTCCGATTTTTTATCGAAGTTTGTTTTCGGCTTTTGTTTTTACGTATATAGTGCATCTTTCGCGTGCTTGTGTATATCACTAGGAAAAAGCGAACGACCACACGTATGCATGTATACATATATATTATAAGCAATTGTTCAAAGTAATTAACCTCTCGGTAGAATTAAATTAGTTCTTCTAAGTATTCGGGTGCGTAGAAAACTTAATTGAGATCAGGTCCCGTCGCCCAATTCCTTCGGGACTTTGATCTTCGCCGCTTCACGATTCCTGATGCTGATGCCGCTGACGTTGATCAAACCATAAAGCCGCGTCTGATCGCGGAAACAACATTCGTATATGATGCTTGTAACATCATCGCATTCTCGCAACTTCTCCTTCCTCGAGATATTCCCCCTCGCATCGCGTTCAATTTTCCGATCGTCGATTTTTTTGATATCCGCGCTTTACTCTGTTTTTCCCCACTTTCAACGAGTCCGTTCTAACCATGTGCCCTGTTCGTTCCTTCGCGATTCGCAATAGTTATTGTTTTTTCGGTTTTCATTTTCACAGGCGTTTCCCGTTCCAGTGAAATAATTTCTGTTGATTCAACGGAGACAGTTAATCCTTCGGTATCTATCGGAGCTGTCAAGCGGCCGAAACCTGCGGCATACTGTCCGTTAGACTGTTGTGTCTAATACATTTTTAATTGGCCTAGCCAACCACTATACCGGCAGGTATCACCCTGCCGCGTGAATTATAGCGTAGAATTTTATACCTATGGGGTGAAAAAGGTGAAAAGAAAAACCAACGCGATGAAGAAGAAAAAAAGAAAAAAATCGTCTGAGATGTGCTGTGTGCGTAACAGAATTTTTCATTCGATTCGGCGGTTCGAAGGGCGATGGGGAAGAAGAATCAACCGAAGCTTCCGAAAAGCGCTCGATCAATTTTTCGATGTAAAATGAGTTGAAAGAAGAGAGAAGAAAGGGAGAAAAGAAAATCGATGAAAACTTTCACTTTCTGGGTGATTATATATCGGTAGAAGAATCGAACGATATTTTTTGCATCAATTCGTTTGGTCGAAGACAAGACAAGAAAAAAAAAAGAAAAAAAAAGAAGCTCGTTGCCGGTTGAGATTGAGCGATTAAAATCTTCGGGAGTAATTTCATGCAGGATAATACGAAGAGGTCGTGATTCCGCGGGATGAGTTGCCTCTCATCCGTGTCGAAAACATCGCGGGTCCTGACTGCGGTCTGCAGATTGCCTAATGACTGAGTACAGGAGAGTTAAAGTAGAATACAAGTTTAACTTGATGACTCAAAATTACATCTTGTTAAATGTTGCCGCAGTTGCTATGTGTTCTCTCAGCTGATACGCTGTCCTTTTCGAAGGAGGTTTCCGTTCCACTATAAAGAAAACCCTTAAACACACCTGCGGAACACGTTCATCAACTCAATTTCGAACTACCAACGATTCCGCGGCACAACATCGATCGCCATTTTCATTCCCGATCGTATGAAAATATATTTTTTCATCACGAGTCAATTTTTCTTCCTATTTTGTATTTTATTTTCTAGAATCGTTGGTGTTATTTTTTTTTTTTCTCTCTCAAAACGTTTGAATTTCATTCTTTCCGACTCAAAAACAGTTCCAATATTCATCTCGTTCTTTTTCCTGGTCTTTTTTCTCCTGACACCGGTCCGCCAATTTATCCATCATAATTATTAATCTCACGGTTCCCCGCCATATTTTTCGACGCGGGGGTCATGAAAGGCATCACCTAAACGCGACGTGGGGAATAATACAGCATGAGATATCTGATCTCACGTCGTCAGATCCGCGTGGTGCAGCTTTCTACTCTTAATACGAGAATAATAGTCGCTATGCATCAAAACATCTCGCGCACGTGTTATTAGTAGATATAGTCAATTATTATATCCTAGTTCTGACCATCTCGTTGCTCATAAACTAACTAATATATACCTCATGTATCATAGTTGCAGCACCTCTAGTTTAGATGTAACAAATTATTATTGTTATTATTGTGTGTGTGTTTTTTTTTCGCGCGCATATAACTAAATTTATATACCTACTCGTTCATCGTTATGGAAAAGACGAATCGCTTCAATTTTTCTTTTCCCCTTTTTTGTTACTAACTAAACGGAACATCCAACCAATTATGTAATAATTTTACTCGCACGAGAAGTTAAAAAATAAAAACTCAACGTTACTCACGAACAATTTTCACAATCATATCTGATCTGATATAAAAAAAAAAAAAAAAACAATTCTTTTTCTTTTTTTCGCCCCTTTAACTACATTTCAGCTATTTTTTTTTACCGTAATAATTATTACTCAGGATGTCTTTCCTAGTAATATAAACGTGACTAATGAAAATAGTGGGGCAGCTGCCGGTCAGCCGGCGCACCCTGAGATAGGCAGAGCGTCGTGCTTTTCGGAGGCGTCGTTTTAATTCAGATCCTGTATATCTATAACGCGTCGCGACGCCTGCGCCAGTTTCATGTAGGCACAATAGACGTATATATCTATAGTTGGTTACATGTAAAAAGAAAGTAAGAAGGAGGTAGAAAAAAAAAGGCACACGAAAAAAAATAGAAACGACTTCTCAACCCCAAAAAGCAAAATGAATTAGGTGCATCGCGCTATTGAGCCGACGTGTTTCTTTCTCCCAACGTTTTATTCGCCCATTTTTCTTTTCTCACTTACGGGGGTGCGGAAAAGAAAACGAAGAGATAGACAAGAAAAAAAAAAGAGATGATAGAATAACAAACAAAAAAAAAATAATAATACCTAATATCAGAAGTGGTATGTAGATAAACCATAATATGCCCCGGTATAATGTTAACGTAAAGATAACGCGAGACGTGTATGAATGAAAAAATGACAAAAAAGAAGAAAGAGAGAGAAAATGAAAAAACAGAAAAAAAATAGAAATAGAAGTAAAACAAACAAACCGTCAATGTCAGCTACTGCAGAAATGCAGCGTTGCAATGTTTAATTAGTTCCGCGGTGTGTTCCTACGTGAGTTTACGGATTATAATATTCCATAGATAATGTTATACATATTTGTATGGTAATTCCCCTGCATTGCTACTGTTGGTATACGATACACATACCTGTGTAAACCAGCTACTTTTATATGGCAAATGCTACACCTCGTGCACCACGATGATGGCGGTATTCTTTGTACTACGGCGCATATTACTTTGCGATTTCACATGAAATAAATGATGATTATTATCATTATTACTATTATCATTATTATTATCGTTGCTATTATTTTTGTTCGTTGTTGTTCCATTTTTTCTACCAAATGATTGTTTCGTTTCATTTTTTTTTCTTTTTTTTTTTCAATTATTCAATTGCATAACAAGTGCAGTGTTATTGTATACGTATACGGTGTGGCTTTGATATATAATGGTATCGAAAAATCGTATATAATACATATGTATATGTATACATAACCTATATGTACACAACGTAATCTATATCATGAGAGTTCGTCATGATAAATTCGCTGTTTACCTATACGGTATTGTCGCAAATACGTAGCAACATCCAAGCGTGTAATTATGATGGGAATTAAATACCCGAGAGTATTATTCACGTGGGTATATATATAGTAAACATATAAAATAGGGATGTATATATCTATACCGATTTTATATTTATTATACTATATGAATTGCAATTCTTGCAGTTAACCGCGTATAACAACCGACCCAGCTACACAACGTTCATTAAAATCAGATTAATTATATCCGTGTATCCTACGTTGTTGCTGATATGCTACTGTTGCTGCAGTTTGGAATGAAAAATTTTTGCACAACCGTTGCACGTATATACCTGTCTAATACAAATACACACATGTACCTGGGTACCTGTAAATATATATGAATAAACGCATACACGGAAAAGTTCGTAAATTATTCCGCGAGTCGAGGATTTTACAAGCGCTGCAGGTGCCTTGATTATCGTCCAAGAAGTCGGACTTTTGTTTTCTACACGGTTTGTTTGTTCATTTTTATTATATATTTTTTTTATTTTCTTCTATTTTTTTATTATCCTTGCACAGATCTTCTCAAGCATGCAAGATTAATAACCGTGTAAAAAGAGATAGGAAAAATCTGCGGAGACGAGGCGTCGGGTCGAAGATGAAAAAAAAATAAAATGGGTATGAGGAAATTGCAGAAGGAAAAAAAAATGAAATGGTAAAAATTTGGCAAAGTTTTCCTCTGCCGCATCTCTGCAGTCGGGATGCTGCGGTGATAGATGACACGGTGTTCACGTGAGCGCGATGGATTAGCAGTCTGTGGAACGCGATATAATGCTGTTTGAAATGTGCTGTGCAGCGCGGTTGGTGAAGGAGAACAGTTTAAGAATTAACCCATTAGCGCTAATGAGGGAATCTGAAGTCAATTAAGCTCGGTGTGATAATATAAACCCGATAAGCGCGCGAGCGCCAGCTCGGTGCTAGGTCGATGAATATGCAAACTACGATACATATAAGTTGCTGTTGCTACCGCTGCTTCTTCTGCTGTTTAATGTTGCGCATGCACAATGTGCACGTTTATACATATTTCTGTATGTATACGAACAAATGTACGTATATAGGGACATGTTCACGCGCACATTATGTACCGTGGTGTTCACCAATGGGATTCGTTCGAAGCGGCGTTTATGCAGCGTTAAAAGTCAAAATCTCATCGCGTCAAGAATGCTAGAATCATAGAACGAAAATTTATTTTGCGGAAAAATAACCTGCACCTGCCGAAAAACCGCGAAGTATGAGAAAAGAAAATTGATACGTCGAGGAAACGTGAAATTTATATTCTCCAGATATCCTCGACGCTATGTGTTGTGATTTTTTGAAAGTACAAAATGGCAATTCTTTTTTTTTCATTTTCTTTTTTTGCCGGATGAAAAATTAACGCCCGTATTATACGTATGACGTATGATGTAAAATGTAGAACGAGAATTAAAGAAAGGGCAATTAATTATTAAATTGTTGTACAGATTTGGATAAACAAGAGTTTCTACATATGTACCCATACGTATATATATCCCCATATGCTAATTGTTAATCACCGTTAAATCGTAGAAATGTGTTAATTTTCATCGCGTGTGTTGTGTGTAAATTTAACGCCCATCTACCTCCTCACCACCTATTATAATACCTACATATATACGTCTATGTACATTTATCATATTATTCATGCATGCGTGTTACACATGTGTGTACATATGTATTCATTCTACGATTGAGTTAACACGCTTTTACCATTCTTTCTTTCATTTATAGATCCAATGTGTAGATTTTCCAAGGATTGAAAAAAATTTTCCTTTCTATAACATGGATTAAATTTGTTTTTCTTTTTCTAGGAAGCGAGTACTTAGATGGTGAGTTTAGTTCTATGTAATATTGATTAATATTTTACGATGAAATTGTTTCAATGATTTATGTTGAGTGGATTTTTTTTTTCGTTCCTCGAACGTTTTGACGTTTTAAAATTATACATATTTAAATACAAATATCGGATAGTTATTCGATGAGAGGATGAAAGAAAAATTATGGAAGAAGATTTGAAAATAAAGAAATTTTTGTAATAAAAGGAAAAATTTACAATCATCACCTGCGTTATGGCGTCATACACGTAGGGAATTAGGTGACCCCCTACGGTGGCTGATGTGTAAGACTCGAATTAAACGATCACGACTTCACCTGTCTGACTGATTTTCAAACGAACTTTAAATATTAAACATAGGAGATAAGAAAAAGGTGAAAATAAAAAGTTAATAAATAAATAAAACGTCAATTAGCGACTCGTGCAGATGTCCGTTTAAAATTTATCTTCTAACACAAGGTATTGTTATTTTAATACGTATAAAAAGATCGAGGTATCGGAATCATATATAACCTATAATCAATAGATTCTATATAATTTATAACGGGCAGTTAGGAGATGTAACATTTGAATTTCAATAGATAAATTTTATCCGGTGACGTTTACGCCTGTCCTTAAAATTTTGTGCCTATTATGACCGGACCGGAAATGCATAAAAACAAATTTAAAAAAAAAAACTTCAGAATAAAAGACGGCGCTGCTGCTCGACTGACTGAGAAGTCCTCTCGGCGATAATTTTCAATTTTACCGATACGACTAATTATAGTAATTACCTGAATATTTTGAGGTTTGATGGAACTGAAACATCATGCGATTGAATCATCGATGATTTCGGACTAGTCAATAAAAGAATTCATTCAAAAATAATTCCAACAATTTTAACCGAACATTTTAGTATTTAATAATTTCAGTCAGATATGGTCAACTTGATATCTAATTCCAACACATAATCGCAACCAAGCGTATTATTAATACGATAATTTCGAGCACTGGCAATTGAAATAATTTAAATTAGGCCGGATAACTTCGTACCGAAACGTTATAACATACTTATCAGACCCTATCGGGTATACTTTTGTTTCTTATTCATTTAATTGTTTTTTTTTGTTTCAATTTTTGTTTTTTTTTTTACCAGCTGGAGGTTACGACTGACAATGAGATCGCGCGTGTGTGTCATAACGCTCTGAATTAAATTGGGGCCTTCGTTAGAGATACGATGATCGTTTTATCTCTCTCTTCCAGCTAGCAATAAAATGTATAACGTTACCCTTATAAACATATGTGTTAAAAAAAAACATATACATGTGTGTAGATGAATACCTGCCTCCACGCCTAACGCGCAGTAGGGTGGATGAGGTCTTAGATTTCCTTGTCATAAAGGCGTCCACCTATACCCGACCATAATAAACCCATAAACTCATAAACGCGGCTACGTATGGCTAAGCACACGCGTGTATCTCTGCGCATCATCATCATCGTCACGATCATCATCATCGTCGAGGCGATATTGAGTGTCCGTATAAAGGATCAAGAAATACGCGTGCAGTCTCCCTCCCCCCCGTAAGACGAGGTAGAGAATGGTATTATTTTTTTCCCCCCTCGATCAGGGAGAGTAAAAAAAAAAAACTAGTGGCAGTGGTGGTCGTTGATCTGGGGAGCATTTGGTCAGTGATAGTTGACGATGCACCAGAGTTTTCAAGGCTCGTTTTGCCCGATGTAGCCACTTCCGGTTTCAGCCCCTGCAGAACTTGTAGTATATTGTCAGTTATCCTCGTCAGTTCCTGCGGCTCCTCCTCACCTCACTGTCATTATAGTGCTGCACCGCCATCAACAGACTGCACAAACCATATTGCTCTACACACACGCACACGCACAGCTCACGTTGTACTTTACCGTTCTCTGTTACCACTGGGTACGGTTTTTTCTTTTTCTTTTTTCTTTTTTTTTTCGAGCATCTGTTGTCCTCCTTTATTAGACTTTTCAATTTCGGATGGAAACCGTACTTAGGTACTTTAATCGAAATTTGACCTCGTGCAGATTTGGAACATGGTGATGCGTTTTTTTTTTCTTCATCATCAGGTGGATGTTCAGAACTTTTTCGAGATTCCATTTCTGGTGAGAAATGAACGTCCACTTATATGTATATGGGTCCTGGATGATCTGAATTCGAGGGTCTGGATAGTAAGAATTTTTGAGGGGTATCCCTGCTGTGCGTATCCCTTAATTTTGCGGGATTTGCATTTCCACGATATACGGGATTAGACGGTGCAACATCGGGACGCAGCAGCATCGGTACACCCGCAGGGCGGAGTCAGGGATATAGTAAATACAGGGTTTCCTTCTCCTTCATCTACAGCTCTTACATTCGGGAATCTTCGACATTTACCTTCCCCCCTTTACCTTCAAGTTCACTGACCCGATTTTATATCGTATACGGGCATCGGGTCTGCGAAGTTTCGGATCCCGCGTTTCTCCTCATTTTTGTGATTTTCTTCCCCTGGAACTACCCCAGTGAATTTTATCCCTAGGGATTCGGGCCTGCGGTGGGACGCTCCTTCCTTCTCTCTTGTTTTTCGGCTTACAATTATTCACTGCAGTTTGGATTACAATGGAAGTAGGTATTCGTACGCGTACATTAATTCTGGACAATGGTAGGTATGTTCCTGTACTCCACGCTTCCCTCGATTCCCTCTTTTCCCTTTTCCCTCTCTCTCCTCTTTTCTCTTTGCTCCCCATGCGCCACGGATCGTCAGTCTCACGTATGTGATTACCACGCCCAGTGGCTAGCTCGGAAGATTACACGTCTGTGCGAAACAGCAGAAAAGACGAAGCGGTACAGCGCAAGCTCAATCCCTCAGGTATGGTACACAATTTTATATTGTACAAAGATGAACAACAAAGCGAAAAAAAACAAAAAAACAAAAAGAGGGAATCGAGGTATCGATCGAAAAATCTTCAGGAAATTCAATGGTCGATATTATATAGTCTCGGAATATAAATATGGAACAATTATCTGATGGCGCGAAGCTTTTTCTCCATCTTTTTTTCCCGTCTCCGAGTACTTCGGACTAAACAAACCGTGTTAATGAAGGAATGATGCACGATCGTGTCGTTCGCGTTGTCGAGGTTATTTAAAATTCGAACGGTGGTAGAGAAAAGGCTGAGCTGGCATCGCCAAGCAATACATAAAAATAAGATAAATTTCAGACTCCGGCGATGCGGTGATGAATGGCGGGATGAATCATTGAATGGTTAAACACACATAGCTGCTCTCGCCAGTTCTTCCACGCCTGAGGAGACCTCGAGGAAGAGGATATATGAGAGTAAGAAAGTAGGAGAGAAAGAAAAAAGAAAAGAAGAGTGAGAGGAAAAAAGAAGGAAGAAAAAGTTTACGTGTACAAAAAGCATATGAAAATCTCGATCTCTTCATTCATATATTTCGTTACATGCGCCATTATATTATCATTGATATAGCGAACCATTAATCATTTTTCAACAACGTAATCTACCACGTGTATCATTCCGTTGCTGCGAGATAAGAAAGATTGAAAACAGAGCAATAAAAAATTTTCAGATATACGTCGAGAGTTGATGAATCAATTTTAGCCCGCTGCACGCTCACCAGATCCGTTGCAGATCGGGAGAGCTTTAAAAAATGATGGCAAGAAATCGAGGGACTTGAACATTTCGCGTGCCTTATCGCCGAATACGATGTGGAGAGAAAGGGGATCGTGATCGAACCGCGAAGATGAAGAAGAATAAGAAAGCGCGTACGAGCTTTCAGTTTTAGATATCCTCGTACTACAACTACTTTAAATGGCTTGAGGATAGAAGTAGGAAATTTTTTTGAGTCGAAAGTATCCGAAGTTGAAAAGAAGTTCGGAAAGAGGCTGAAGTCAGCTGAAGTATAATCAGGTTCGACTGACTACGGAGCAGCGGTAATAACAGTGATTCATTCCTCCCCTCACCGCCATGGCAATTTGGCTGTTCGCTCAAAAACTCCCAAATTATAGAAGCTGCTGTCATTAGCCGTGCGCAGCGCCTTAGTACGGAATTCTACGAAACTTAGTAAAAAAACGAGTTTCTTTTTTTGTTTTTCTCTTGTTTTTTCAGATAACTGTTTAGAGTTTAGAGCTTATAAAACTCGGTAAAACTTTACGCATGGGGTGGAACCTCGACGAAGTTCCTCGCGGAATTATTTAACCTTTAAAACGAACGTCTACTTTGTCATCCAGTTCTCTGTATATGGAGTCGTAAAAACTGAATATCTGGTTTCCAAAAAATTTTTTATTTTGCTTCCCTCTGTCTACCTCTTATTCACATATACATAATTGACGGGCATTTTGAACGATTCAATTTAACTACGCTTTGGAAACTAAGAATTATCCACGATATTAGAAAAATTAGAACCGTCGGATACCAGGTAATAAGTCACCGGTCGAAAATCTCACGTCAAACTCGAGTCAGAATCTAGTTTTGAAATTTTTTAGTGACAACGGCAGCGCAGTTAACGCAGGTGAGGTGATCACCGACACCTTGTTATCAGGGGTCGAGGGCACATGAATAATATCGACTAAGTTTTCCAACTCACGACGATCAGGAATAAACGACCGAAGAAATAAGTAATGAGATGTACAGCTACTTCGCGATCAAGTGGTCACTTCGCCTGCACCTCTAAGAAAAATTCCCAAGTTGTGTCGCTCTGGAAGAAAAGATCTCTGAATTTTTTTCACATCAAAAATTTGCTCCACCTACCACCTGAACAAGCAATAACGTTTACGACCTTTTGGTATGTATAGAGTGGTAAGTGGTTCAAAAATGACCGTCAGGATCTGAACATTGGCGCAAGGATTTCATTTGCTATGTATATGGGTAGTTTGCCAGCACAGTTCGCGGCGCGCGGCGCCCGAGGCTTTTCATAAAGCGTTTAGTTTAGCTCCGGTGCGTTCGCTCGTCAGAAATATATCCCTACAATATATTATTTAAACGAAAACTAGACACTGCGGAAATAGGTGTACGGTGGACGGCAATGATAGACGCTCTTTTATTACCTGAGGTATCATCAAACCAGAGATAATCATGGATAGCCACTCAATATTTGAATCAATTGCTTTTAACAAGAGCCTATCCACACCGACTGCTATGTACAGGTATGTACTTTGACGTACTTGGAAGTCACTCACAATTATGACGGTTCATTTTATAAATTGATAAATCATCAGCCGATGGTTTCATGTAATTGAATTAAACTTTGCGTGAATCTTCGTCATCAAACGTCATCCGTTCTCGAGGAACTTGGAATCAATTAGCCGATTACGTTCGAATAACTAAAACATATTTGGACGGAAAATTTCCCAGCCGTGAATTGGCAGGAATTTCGGAGGACCGTCTTATCTGATAGTAAAATTAGCCAGTCTGAATACAAAGACAAACGCTAAGAGACGCATTACAACGTCCGTCGCATCACGAATAGACCAGATCGATGGCTTCGATGTAGTCGAATCAGCCGTTTTTGGCGGATCGAAAAGAATGCCGAATTGAATGACCTTCGAGATGAGGAGTGAATTTCATGGTAACTCGAATCGTCAAGCGTCCGACGGTGATGAAGTGTGGAAAACTTTCGTTCATCCAGTGGCTTAATTCGAATACACTTGATCTTCTTACCTTTTGCCGTTCCGCCTCCGCCTTTTGGTTGCATAAACCGTTCCAAGTTGGCTCATAGCGACGGCGTTATTTGGCCCCGCAACAGCGGCGGGTGCCGGTGCTGATGTCGGTGTCATTGAGGTTTGGTCAACGTTGCAGATGCTTGAGGGCTGGGGGTGCACGACGCTCAGATTGTTCGAAAGCGTCGAACCCGGTGGTGGGTAGCATCCCGCGGTGACGTAGTCCGTCGGCGTACAGATAGTTCCGGTACCCGGTCCGCAGATACCGACCACCCCGACCCCGACCGATCCACCGACTCCACCGACCACCCCCAACCCCGACGCGCTTCTGTCCAGCGCGTACAGGGCGCGAAACGCGGTCTCACTTTTGTTTTTAACTCTAACAAAACCCCACGTTACTACCTCATGATCCTCGAGCACCCGGATCACCAGCTGTTCGATGTAACGATTAAAAGATCGTCGAAATCTACCAGAGTTTCTTAATGCGATTTAAAATAAGGTGCTTCTTCACCGGATGAGAAGAAACACTCGTACATTAGGAGGTTAATTTGAAAAATTATCGAAAGAAAATACCGGCCTCATTGTCCGTCTATATTCTAAACACTTTTTTCAACTTCGTGCATTACATCGAATAGAATTATAGAATGAACGATTGGAAATAAGAAAAACCCGTCAAACTGTCGGTTGGGATTGGTACTACTGACCATCTATTTTGGCACGGTTTTTAATTAGTCCGTTAAGCACTGCCATGAATTTTCTCCCCTGGTCACGAGGGTCATTCTGTTCGTTCATCAAAATCCCCAGCTGCTCTTCAGGCGGGTTCATTATAATGAAAATTCACTGAACTTTAATTATGACACTGACAAATCACTGGCATCGATGGTACATAGAATTCCAGATGTTCAACCGCTCACCGGGTTCATTTGAAACCGACACTGTTGAATCCTCGGTGATCGGTGATTCGAATACAACGTCCAACTGTCCGAATATTTAGACTAGATAGTTTTCACTTGCACTGTACATTCTTGATAATGATTTTCATCCACTCGTTTACCAGTGCGAAACAACCCGGGCATAAATCGTGATCAGTTTTTATTTTGCACCGTAGCAAAAAACGAATCATCTGCACGGACACCGTACGTCTTCGGCTGCACTGTTCACTCTATTAATTATTCAAAACACTGTTGATCACTCGATCGAACGTTGACAGTCGGTCTTCCATGTTCACTCTTCTAAATTGGCACATGATGCATTGAGGTTTGAAATTAAAAACACTTCCAAAAAAGCCCAATCATTATTGGCTCCCAAAGATTGCAATTGATCGTTTATATACTCCTAATGAACTAGAATTCAACACCCGATTAGTCCGAACACGAATGAGAAAAGAAACAATAAAGAAAGAACAAATAATCGTACAAAGGTTGCAGGTATCGAAGAGCGCGAAGAAAGTTTTAAACGTAGCGACAAATAAATAGTGGACACGGATCATATAGAACGTTGCGCGTTCGGACAACAACTGTCCAATACCTCGACTCGAGAAGTCGGTCTGGGTGGGTGCCCAGGCACGAGGACTGGAGAGCTGCTGGAAAGGATGCGGTGAAAAGTAGAAGGTGGAAGTTGTAAGGTGGAAGGACTGTTGGTGGTGGTGGAAATAGGATCGGAGAGTGGTGGTAGTGGGTCTTAATAATCGAGCCGAAGGTACTGCCACCGCTGTCCGGCTGGCTTCCACGGGTGGCACCCTCACAATGTAAAGCCCCACGATCGACACGCCCCGGTCTACGTTCAGTCGTCCAATCACGAAACCAGCATGGCGCTTTTGAAACCTGGTTAGGTGTACACCAGACTACCGTACAGTATATGCCTGTTTTACCTTGGGCATTTACCTTTATAACAGAGTCTGAAACGCGGGAAAAAGGCACAACACACAAAACACCGTCTCTCATACACCCTTGGATACAGATATCATCGAACGCGTTTGCGCCACCGCTGAAAAAAAAAAACAAAAAACAAAAAAAATAAAAGTTCTGAATAAAAACGAATGGAATGAAAAGGAACCACTAGCTAACCGGCGGCAATCTCGATCCTGATCCGAGTTAGGATTTGTCATTGATTGAATGGGTTTTTCTCAAAGTTCGCCACATTGACATTTGCCGCTGAGAATCGTTGCTACGACTTTTATGTTGGACTGCGAAGGTGAGTCTACACGATTTTTGAGCAATTCTTCCTTTTTTGTTTTTTCCTTTAGCTACCTTCTTCTCTTGTTGGTTGACATTTGAAAATATTTCGTTTTCGTTTCGCCAGATTCATTCGTTGATCCGTCGATCGATTAATCTCTCCAGGTGCAGATTAGACGAAACATCGAACGACCATTTACATTATTGCTAATTAATCCTTTGCAGAAAAATTCTTAAAATTTCATTGGGCATACCCTGTCCGTATATAGGTGTATAAAGGAGCTGCGCCCACTCACAAATATCAATCCATCTACGTTCTGCACTATATTACGTCACCCATCATGGTTAAGCCCACAATGATCAGAGGCGCGGATTAGATTGGAATTAAAAAAAAGTTACTTTGCCTATCAACCCCATTAGTTTATGTTGCTAGTAAATAAGGCCTATATATTGGGTCATTTGTACACATGCAGATAAATAATATTACACATAAGGTATGTATATATAGAAACGGGCTGCTATATGTAATTCGGTTTCACGACGTTGCCATCAAAAGGTGCGGCGTTAACAAGGGGTGAAAAAAAAAGAATTAATTTTTCGTGTTCAAAATGACTGAAACTGATCGAACCAAAAATCAATCGCATCCCACAATTTCTTTTGCCAATAAAAAATGAATCTTTTTTAAAAAAATCTAAACTTTATCGATGAAATTCTACACGCAGGGAATTTTTCGTTACAGTCGCGCTCGTCGGCTCGAGAGTTGATTTTTGTTCTGCTTTCTTCTTTCGAATGGTGAAAAAATTTGTCGATCTCGCGTTCATAATTCGCGGGAGCGATTAAACTTGACTTCATTACAACGCACTCGGCTGGTCACAAGGACACCTGCGCGTAGGTGCTCTCATAATCGATACGAAAATAGGTGTAACTTATACGGACACACATTTCGCTCCTGCGATCAGGTAGGTACGTAAGGATATTTAATACATGGTGTAAAGTTGTACATAAGGATACATATATCCATATCCCCGCGTTGTTTATTTTATCTCCAGAGATCACAATTCTGTTATCACCTGCATTTGCGCCTCGCGTGGTTCATATCTGATTGTTATACCACTCGTACATGTATAAGTACACTATATTACATGAAATGGTGAGTGTAAAACTGGAAATAGGATTGAACTCGCATTTGTATTTGTGCATAGCTGCGTCTATTCTATATCGCATTATGGTCGTGTTACACTTTTATTTTATAGCAATACCAATAGATTGCGTATACATATAGATCTGTGTATATAGAAATTTCCAGGGCGATATACATGAACCTAGTGTGCAGGGTGGCAGGAATTATCTTGCTTCGCAGTGTCTATACGTGTCTCTACAATTCGATATTGGATGTCTATTGGCTATTTATAATGTATAGGTTATTGGATGTGTGGATAGATAGGTATGTGTGTATGTTTACGTGTTTTTGTTGCTAACGTTTCGGAGACATGCAACCTATTTGGATCCAAGCTGGCTGCTGCAGCAGATGCAGCGATACTGCGAATACGTTCAGATCTCATTTTATCTCGAGATCAAATATGCGATTGTACTATTTTTTGTTCTATCGTTCAATGGTAAAATCTTATTCTCTTTTTCACAACTTTCCGTACTGAAAAAGTGAGTTTTTCTCGAATCTTCGACTATTTCTGTTAATTCTTCGAAAATTTTCCGAACCCAATTGATAACATTCTTCGGATCTGATAAACGCGAATATTCTTTGTAGTTTCATCTGATTCGCTGTCCGGGGACCGTATATCGTGTAAAAATCAGCTGTTACAGCGCTTCTATTATACTCGCCGATAATCGCACGCACGCTTTACAATAAATGCGAGAATAATTAGCGAGCGCAGAGGAAAATAAGGAGAGAGGAAAATAAAAAATTAATCCGACGATTGAAAATCCCACCCTCCTATGGGAACTGGTTCGGATTAAATACATATACCTGTATGTAATAGGTAAGTTCACGCGTTAGCAAGCGTTGAGGTGGTCAGTATACTTACTCGTTTGATGTCCACCTCCACCTCCACCTCCGCCTTTTTTTTCCTCCACACGCACTTGATCGCTGCACGCATATCCAATAACGCACGCACATCACTCACGCATTCACATACACGTCTATGTTTACCCATCGTCGAACGATCATTGTAAATTATAGCGTAAGATTCACAAATTCTATCTAATATATCCCCATAACGATGCTAATTCAAACATCAATTAATTCGTCTCATTAACAAGACCGTGTTGAACACGTGTACCTATTTGATATCTATATGGAGTGTGATTTGTATCACCAGCTCAAAAAAAAAAAAAAAAAAAATTAAACAAGAATTATCGATCGAATTATAATTGAAGAAAGAAATTTTGATTTTTTTTTTTTTTTGCATCCCAAAGATCCTTATTCATTTTTTATTCTTTCTTGTCTATATGCGGTGCCAGGATCGCTGGGCACGCATACTAGATTCCGTATAAAATCGGGAGGGTGGAATTGTCGTAGACTCACCTGGTTTTGCCATCTAACGGGGCTTTTGAAAACTGTTCGTTTATTTTACCTGACAAACAGGTGAGACGCAAAATTACCGATAGTAAGAGGATCTATAAATGGAATATTAATGGACAGTGTAGGTAGAATCGCACCGTTATTTGCCCTTAGAATCGATGACTGTATAATATTTAGACGTCAAGATTTTGAAATTTCGTAAAAAGCTCTTTTTCAGCCCGGATATTCTTTTTTTTTTTTTTTTTTAAAATGTTATGTAAATTATTTTTCAATAATAGCCGACTTTTTCTTTAGTAAATGAAAAATTTCTAATCACTTACGAATGTTGCAGTTCTTATCCGATCGGAAGCGAGGAGTTTTTCATATCTCGAATCTTTACCAGAATTCATCGTGTGCGTTACAAATTTCATCGGAAATCTGAAACAAATCACATCAGAACGATCTGCATTATAATTTTCACCGCATCGCATGCACTCGAAACAGATATATATACCTATATACACGTATGTACAGTGGGATGTGCAGAGAATTAGTTTCGGTGCGTTGCGCGCAATTAACATGATCTAAAAATAGATCCAACTATATAGTAATAAACAATTGTGGAAGAGAAAAAAAAAAAAAAAATTAAGTTTAGATCATTAAATGAATAAAAATGAAAGTGCACGCATACGCGCATTATACACATATTTATATGGTCAACAATGACTAAGGCCATCCCGACCCGACTCAACGTAAATTTTATAATTAGATAAATTCATCATCATCGCTTATCATCGTCATCGTGATATTCTTTTGAAATATAAACCAACAATCAAATCTGCAACTAGCTCTGCTACAACTTCAGATTAAACTTTGATATTGTTTTACCCCCGGTGCGGCTTACGGTCCGTAGCTCCCACCATGTGTATATATCCAATACATAAAATACCCAGGTATGTACCACATAGAAATATACATATATTTATGTGTTTAATTTGCAGTACGCCCCGCTACACTACTTTCCGTAGTCCCACTGCATAGGTTGTGCGGCACAAGCGACATCAACTGTGCATATCTTATAATTATTGCATGCTATGAATAATTACCACCATGTACATACATATGTATATAGTGTATATTCTCCACTGTACCTATATAGGGGTTCTCAAACTTTGAATAAAATCTATTGTTATAAATAATAATTAAACGATTGATAAAATAATTTCCTATACCTTTACACAACGTCGACGGAATCGTTTCAATTTTTGTCGCACTTGATATCGTTGAACCGAAAATACGTAGTCGATCTTTTTTCTTTTCTTTTTCCCACCCACGTCTGCACTAATTATCACGACGAGAATTCGTACGAGTGAGTGTCACTGGGGCACAATTTGAGTAGAAAAAAAACAAAAAAAAACGGAGAAATTAAAAGAAAACGAATGAAAAAAAAATATCATACCTCGACATGTATACGTCGGTGCAGCGGAGCCGCATCAGTCCGGAACTACGTTCTGTGCATTCTCATATTATTATTTATTATTCATATTCACGTGTAGCTGGATATCGAAAAAAAATACACGCACACGCGCCAAACGCGTCGCTCGACGCATCGAGAATTTTATGGTTTTATTCGCATTCCTGTCCTCGAAATACGTCAGAATTTTCATTCTCGAACCGAAGGATCGAAGAAAAAATGAGGTAAGCGCCTCTAATTAGATTTTTCCGTCTCTTCCGCCGAAATAGTCTACTTTTTTTTTTTTGTTGCAATATATTTCAAGGCATACCTATAACTCGATAATTTCCCGGAGGGAAAATGAAAAAAAAATCTTGGAATTACAGTTGTGATATATCCATCTTCGTAATAACCTGCAGTCTTGAGATGTACGCAACAGTTAAATATCGTAGGAGGTACAGGTATTATTTATTTACATATTTCTGTATTTCGTCCATAAGTGTTTGTTCTACCAGCGACTTGCTACTCACCGCGTTATCCCGATGCTATAATATTGCTACCGGCCTTATGTATATTTCTATCGCTGCATGCCAACCACTTACTTCAAGTTAGGCACAAAAGTTGTGTAATGATGATTGAGCGAGTTGCGTGCATGTGATCGCTCTATAGTTTATAACATCGGATACGTGTACGGCATGAGTCGGTGTGAGAGAGTAAAATCACTTGGTCAGATTTGGTGAAGTTATCCGTATTCCATATAATTAAACATACATAGCTCGAAGGTAAGCTGTCCCTGTGCATGAAAAAACAAAAGAAATCCGAACGAAGTTTCCTCCGCAGCGATGGATTCTCGTGCATTTTTTCACTTGTACGAAAAAGGGGTTGCAGAAAAAAATTTCCCACGCTGATCTATCGCGACGCTCGATAATCAGAAATTGCTAAAATTCAATTTCGATTTCTGACTCATACAAATCTCGACAGGTTCGTCGCAAGTTTTGGAACAGGGATGTAATCATTTCCGAGTCCCGCGTACGCAATAACAGTTAGTAAATTCCTGTTGTTCGGAAACATATTGACTCGGTTTATTAGATAAATTGAGTTCTAATCCCCATGGGATTCCGAGCGTAAGGGGTGGTCGCCGTGCAATTTTGTGGGTTACCCGTATACTGCGGGGGATAAATAATATAAACGCTAAAAGGAAGAGGAAAAGGAAAAGGAAAAGGATATACCGGCCGTCATTCACGTACACGGGATACATTTATACCCATTGAAATGAGGGGTGAAAACCAGCGTATAAACGCAGTATCGAATCAACCATAAGGGTAAAACCATATCGGACTACGTGGTTAACTCTCCGTAAAGATCAGTCCCAATTTTATATATAGATGCCGCGCTCCTGTTCGCCGACACAACAATACGACCTGATTCTCCCCCGTCTTTTCCGGATCTATCACCCCTACCGATACGCAGTAAGTTCATTGGATTGCAGAAAGCGGAAATTTTGGGGCTTCACGGTTCACTAAATTCAGCCCATAAGTTGATGAGAGGATTTTTGGTACACACTGCAGTCGCTATAGGTAATTCGGCACGCGCCATGGGCCAAAACGAGAACAATTTTCTGAGTGTTCCTCGCGTACGGTGCGTACCTGCCATTTGAACAAATTAAGATCGTACAGCTACGAAAAGGATTTTATCCCCAATACTTCCGGTTTAGGAAGATTTAGTATCGAGGGGGATGGATTTTTACGATGAACAATTTCTAAAAATATATCACTGATCGTTGTTATTATTATTATTATTTTATATCATCGCAATGTCATCTGCAACTATAAATTACATACGTTGCGTGCAGAAATTCCAGCAAATGTTGCTGCAGTTGGTTGAATAAAAAAGAAAAAGAGAAAAAAAAAAGAATGAAAATCGATATCATACCAGCGGGGTGCTGGTGGACATTTTTTTTTTTCAAGTCCATGTCTAGAAATATCCACCTGGAATATTCGAAGGTACTTTATATCTAACTAGCATTGCGCGCCGCATTTGATTACATTTGTTTTTTAAACTTTTGTCTACTATTTTTTTTCAATTTCATATCATTACATTTCAGACGCATCACATGTTAAGAGTTTTTATTTATCAATCTGCATTATTGTTATCGCAATTTGAATTTTATGTTCAGGGTATAGGATTGGACGTTGGGTCCAAACCTTAGATTTTTGTCGATTTTGGGGTCCAAAATCAACATTTTTTAAAATTGATCGCAGGACACTTTTCTGACGTATTTTGACCTGAGGAACACGAATCTGCAAGTTAAATTGATCTATCTATAAAATTGATCGAGTTATCGCCAATTTATCGCTCCGAAAAGTGAAAAAATCTAGATATCTCGATGGGATATTTTTCTAGCTTAATTTAGTCGACAGATTCGTGTTCCTGAGGTCAAAATACGTTGGAAAAGTGTCCTACAATCGATTTTAAAAATACTTCATTTTTGACCCTAAAATTGACAAAAATCTAAGGTATACCCCTTTGACCCCAGGAACACGAATCCGTTGAGTAAATTAGGCTACGAATTAATTCCATCGAGATATCCTTGATTTTTCACTTTTTGGAGCGATAAATTGGCGATAACTCGATCAATTTTATAGATGGATCAGTTTAGCTTTCAAATTCGGATTCCTGGGCATCAAGTTTTTAGGAAAGAATTCCGTTTCATATACGACGGAGAACGTCGAACTTAATTGATGTATAACTTTTCGTCTTTGTCACTTACCATTAGTCGAATTCGTATTCCAATTGTAGGTAGGTACGTAAACTCCGCGGACACAAAGTCCAACGCTTGAAATTAGTTTTAATAGTGCAAAGAGAGAAGAAAAAAAAACAATAAAAAAAGGATGAGTCGAGGGGGATAAAATCTTAGGATTTCTCAGAGCCACGTAGAGATACGTATACCTAATTTTTGCCCTCGGGGAAATCTGCAGACATACAAAGGCGTTTTCGTTCATGTTATAGCCATTAGAGGTGAGATAGTTAGGCATGGATTTCGTAACATGTAAAATCGTATAATATCCAAATTATCAAACGATAACTTGGGGCATAAAGGTTTTGTTGTTTTTTTTGTTGCTTTTTGCCAGTTTACTTAGGATTTTCGTGAATACCTACACTGCAGTAAAAACTATATGTTGATGATGAATTTCAACTGTGCAGTACGTGGTTTTGTGTTTCGATAGAATGCACGAAGATCTTCTTCTTATTTATTTTCTTCATATCGGTTATAATAATTTCTGCCGATATATTTTACATAGGAGATCCTCTTCTGCTGCTGCTGATGCTGGCGGTGGTGGCGGTGGTTTGACGGTCTCGAAATTATTATACGGAGTTTAAGAAAAAAAGAAGAGAGAAAAAAGAAAAAAGAAAAATCTTGGTCCGCCGACGTTCCTTATTTCCCCTCCCAAGAAATTATTACGAATTATTATTATGAGGGAAGAGAAATTGGTAGTCTAGCCTTCTAGTGATTGACAGGTGCCCGCCATGGCGGCAGCGCGATGCTGGTGATGCTGCAACAGCCGCATTCATAATTCCGACGTTCACCGCAATAACAGATCATCGGCTTCGTTAAATTCTCTCTTATAATAATTTCCCTCATTTTTTCAAACTAACAACGGAGAGTCAAAAAACTGCACCCTACAACTACCGATCTCTATAATAATCGCAAGGATGATAATCCCATAATTGCGTAACGTCCGGCTAATAATTTTTTTGTCCTTTTTCAACTTTCTATCGGTTCTTTTGTTTTTCTGCTCAAAAATTTATATGCATCCGGCCGAACGTTGGATCCGCAATTTATTACACAGGTATTATACTCCTTTGCTAAATTTCAGACGAGATCCTACCTAATTGGTCACATTACATATCCTACGCTGAATATCTTTACACCGCGCATTAAGATATAAATGTACAAGATTTTCCTGCACAACAATTGGAATAATTTCTTAACAACCCAATTTAGTGATATAAAAGTATAACCGATTTTTATTTCATCTTATTCTATTTTTCTCAACGTCTCGGCGGGGCCGGTCGCTCTTTTTAGATGTGCTTGTGATCGTGATAAGTTGAGTGCGGTCCCCGAAACTGATGGGGAGGGGGACCGGGGTGGTATTTTTCTGTATATATCGGGCCCAATAAACATCGACGCCGACGCCTGACGCCGTCGCGCCTTTAAAACGATGAAAAAAGCCGAATTACAAGCGCCGCCGGCGCCCAAAAGTAGAAAATCTTAAATACATCCAATTCTTCTATTTTCTAAACTCGGATATTCTTTTCCATTATATCGCTCTCGAAAAAGACTGCGGCTCAAATTTCTGCTGCTGTATAATATGCGACGCACAGACGTCGGATTGACAGGAAAATTACCGTCCGATCCAATTATAATTACGATATTATACCATATCTATACCCCTATTAGTGCCAGATAACAAAAAAAAGCACATCGGACGCTGGACCGCATGATTTAGAAAACAAAAAAAAAAATTTATCGCAACTGAACAATTATATTGTGCATGGTTACCTAAAAATGAGAAACGATTTTTAAAAAAAAATTTCATCACACGAAATACCAATTTTTTTTTTCTTTTTTTTCCACATTATAGGAACGTGAAAAAATATACCCTTTAGGAATGAAAATTTTGCAATCGAATCAAATGCAGTAAGATTTTTAGTAGCTACGTATTCATACGTATAAAACCATATTCTCAATGGGAATTATATACGTATGTGACGCAACAAAAGTTCGCTTGACCGTTGACCTACACCCTGAGAATTTATAGAGTTTTCTTACGTGTGTGAGAAAAAAGAATGCAATGCAGATTTAATATGTACCCGTAGACTGCACGGCCTGAGGATATAAATGATAATATTGCGGCTTAAGAACTTAATCGACGTATACAATGCGTAATACGTACGCGTTAATAATTAGGTAACCGGTTAACGCCTGCCAATTAATTGTGCAATGTCTCGCGATATTGTAAGTATTTTTAATAACCGACTCGAACGAAATTGCAGTATACTTATAATACGCAGCTCGATTCCTCGTCGTCTACGTCATCCGCGGAGTACAGAGGCGATGTAGAAAAAATTAAAGAAATTAGAAATAAAAAAATATACACATCTGCGTAAGAACGCACGAGTATTATGGTGAATTATTTTGTCGCAGCATAATGAACGAAAGCAGACATCAGAAAAAAAGATGGCCGAAGAATTGGAGCGCGGATGGATCGAGTTTTGAGCTACAAAATGAGAACTGTTCGCATCGGTAGAAAAAATGATATGAGAAAAGGAAAAAAGAATCTAGAGAAAAAATGATAATCCGGGAGCCAAAAGCCTCGAAGCCTTGAGCCTCCTGGAAGTCAGGGATAAACAATTACCTGGAAATAGGCCCAACTCTATATCCTATACGCCATGTCGATTATATTATTACCCATGCCTACATAACGTATAGCTCGGAAACTGAATTGCGGCCAAAAGATCGACACGCGATCTTCGTGTACGTATATAATAATACACAGTATTATGTGGAGAACACATGTGCTCCAATATATTCAGACGAATTATAACGCGTTTTGGAAATCGTGGAAACAAAAAATAACAAAGGAGAACTTCGAGTTCCAAACCCTTAAAATTCAGGAAATCGTATAGGTACCTATAATATCGATGCGGGTAATATTTCCATTTTCTGTTCTTCCAAAAAACCCCAATTTTCTTTTTTTTTCACTTCTGTATTCGGGAGTATATTGATAAAACATTGTTTTATTCCGTCGCATTTTTCCGGATGAATCGCGGATGGTGGTGATATCGTGATAATACATATAAATGTTCAGGTATCGTATATTCTTCACATTTCTCATACACATCAACCCCCTGAATATTATAGATAGGCGTGTATAATTCGCAGTAATTCGTAGAAAACAAAAAAAAAAACATATGTATAAATGCTCCATAATATAGGTATAGGCAGAAAATATAAACTGAAGGGATATATATACACATAATACATACCTATATAATAACACGCGACCAAGATGGCGGAGGTGGTGGCGCAACGTATACATATATATATACAACATATAAAAACTACTTACTATATATATACGTTTACTACCCACAGGTACATCTGAATAACTCTATATATGTATTCATGGAAAAAAGAATAACTAAAAAAGAAAAAATTGGAAAAGAAAAATGGGTAGAAAAAAATCAACTCACCTGCACACAGAAGCGAAACGTAACAATCGCGTATCGATGAAGGGAAGAAACGGAGGAGGGCTGTAGTAACCTGCGGAGAACGAATAACTGCTGCCTTCTAAAAGCCCAGAGGAATGAGCTGGGGGTAATTGCGCAGAATTACTGCTGGACGCCCCTCCCCTAGGGGGAGATACCACGACCAACTCAATTCGATGCAGAATGCTGTGTATATCTGGCATAATACACGTCACGCGTTACTACCGAACGTACGCGAGAATCGGCTGGAATTGACCCGTAAGATCCATTGAGAAAAAAACAAAACAAAAACAAGAAAAGCAAACACTTCCTCCTCCGCAGACTTTGAACCGAGGAATGAATGAGAACAACTTTGATCGCCGCGACTACAAGGTGTTCGACGTGCCATATATGGCGTGTATAGTTGGAGCGAATTCGAACTAGGTAAAGGAAAATAACTTGATCAAGCGTAATGAAAAAGGACGCGCTGCACGACGATGATTTTCCGATGTCGCATCCCTTCTTCTTCCTTTTTTTTGTGTTATACCTACGGTGTTCGCGTCACGATTTTCCGACATTTTTTTTCACATACATATATGTAATTGTTTTACATTCAATTTTCTTTTTGCGCGATAGTTTTTATTCGCCTGTATCAGCTTTTAATCTATTGCGCAGCCGTTGGGGGTGTACGGTGTGTAGCGAACGATGGAGAAAAAAAAAAGGACAAAAACGAAAAAAAGAAAAACAAAAAATGATTATAAATATGATAAAATTATATTTGTTACGCGACCGGCGATGATGATCGCGCAGCTATATATATGAATATATGTAAACGACGCTACAATTATAATCTTTTATTAGAAGGTTCGCGCGTTCCATATCATATACATATATTTCTGATACACACCGTATACCCGGGTTGATTAGATCGTAGCGGTTCGTTTTTTTTAATAAATGCGTGACAATATATCCTCATGCGGCGGCCGCATGATCGTCAACGGTTGTAATAATAACGTGCTATTATTATTTTACACAAAAACGCTATATCGAATACACGGATATATATGTATAAAAATTTCATACGATATGCACAGACTCTTTGTATACGCCAAAAAAAAAAAAAAACAGCAAAAACCCAAAATTCGAACGTAGTTTTTTTTTTTTTACCAAATTTTACGCGTGTAATTATCGGAGAGAAATTTTTTCAAGGGATTCTACGTAATCTTTCTTTTATTGAATTGAAAAAACGAAAAAAAAAAAAAAATCCATCCTAACTAGGATATACTCATATAGCGATTTTCTGATTATTTTCTTTATATATCTCTTTATTTCCGTGACTTCGTGTATAAGTTTCGTAGATAAAGGGTTTTGAAAAATTGTGACGTTGTAATAAATGTGCAGTTTTTTCACCCTCTCTGGTATACTTATATAGGTACGAGTATATTAAATTATCTTGCAGAGAAAGTTTTACCTCCTTATATTACACATATTTATATCTACGTGTAGATACCACGTTTATACCCCATGTAAGGAGATCTCCGCGATCACTCGAGTGGCGTTTGCCGCTTTTGCCTACTTATCGCTTCGAAAGAAAAAAAAAAAGCAGAAAAATGAAACGAAGGATTAAAAGTCAACCAACTCATATATGAAGCAACGGCCGACTGAAGCTGCAAATGTATTAGAAAATAAAAAATGAACAAAAAAAATAGAAGAAAAACGGGTGGGATCAAAAACTAGGCAGTTAGTAGCTGATACAGTAAAATGCAAATTGATTTACTACATGAATGCTACAGCTTTTGCTGCCTTGTTTGAATGATTGATCTACCGCAATCACGCGATACACATTTTTATATTTTATATATTATCAGAATTTTATTTATCGTTCTTATAAATATTTTTGTTACTATTATTATTGTTGTTATTATCATTATTCGCACACACGTGGTATCGAACGTTCGTCGTCGACGGTTTTTGGAAGGATCTGTACCGATAGGCCAATTTTATCTAGTCAATGGACAAAAATCATTAAAACAAAGCCAAATTTTTTTTGGATCCTTGTAATTATACTTGAAAGTAATACGTTGCTTGGATTAATTAATTATTCGATATTGTAAAATGAAGTTTTTCCTCACGGGTGACTCGAGACATGTATAATATCGTATAGGTCGTATATGGCAGCGAATGATCATCTTTGAATTAGGTGGATACGAGGCGGCTTTTGTCAGTTACCTCAAAGTACAACGAAGCGGAATTAGTCAAACAAAAGCGCGAAGAGTGTTGCTCGTATATCAAGTATGGACATCGTCATTTTGTGTATATATATGTAAGAAATATTATATAGCTGATGATCATCGTAGGTTATTTGTGTAACTTTACTTGCTCTATATGTATATATTTGAAACTCTAGGCTCTATTTCTGTTACACTCGGCGGAGACTGATAAGCGACAATTATAACCAACCTTACCGACAAAGTAGTCCTGACGAGGGGATCTCATAATTTGTGATCTTACATACGATGACGTGGACAGTGATCATGTACTTGTCACAAAATTTTCTTTATTCCGACGTCGCGTGGAGAGAAATTATTTCGACAAAAACTTGAAAACTGAATTACTCAGGGGGTTTCAAAAAAATCGAACGAGCACTTTGAAAAAATCAAAACGAAGCGAAGAAATAAATAAAAAAAATTGAATAAATTTCAAGATTCCAATCCAACCGAAACGTTAATCCCGGAAGAATGTTTGATAGAAAATAAAGTAGTCTTATTGTATGTTAAACCCGCTCAACTGTCTGTTTATAAATAAATGTTACTTGTTACTTATTCAATTCTTTTTCTTATCCTTAACTCGAGTTCCCATAAATCTCAAGATAGCCAGATATAATAATTTTCTTCTCTAATTACTTCTCTTCACTTACATAAATTCATCTCACGTCTATTAAAAGTTCATGAATTACAACGCTTCGTTGTTCATGCGCCATGTATACCTGTGCGATGTATACACACCTGTAAATATGATGATAATAATAAAATACATTTATGTACATTCGTAACTATACAGTTCAATTTCGCTATCAGCGCGTGAAATCTTTCGAGGTATTGTATTTTACTTTCTACAAACTTTATTTCTTGCATCCCATCATCGTTGCATATATGATGATGATTCCACATTAAAATATCATTTTGCAATTTATTTTCTATTTCTATTAAATTAATATTAATATTTAAAAATCATTTCAAAATCGCAATTTTCGGTTGGCTGGTATATATTTGAATATATCCAAATTAAAAGTACCCGAGGCCTTCCTTCGAAATACTAGTGAAAAAAAAAATGTACATAATTTTTTTTTTATTAACGCTATTTTCAGACTCTCGAATCCTTTGATAATTTTTTTTAGGTGAGCAATTCGAAAACCAAATTTCAAAATCTCCTGAATTTTATTTCCAACGAAAAATACAAACTTATACAATCCCGATGTGAAGTACTATTAATAAAAATACCGAGGTTGTGATGGGAATCAAAAATTCATGAAGAAAGTTTAGAACATATCGCGTATACACTAACAGTTTGATAAATTTTTAACACGAGATTTCTGACAAGTTGGAAAAATTTCTAACCACCACTTTGTAACCCATTATCATTTGTCTTCTCCGGCTCGTTAATGAGATATTAAGGAGTCGTGTGCTCGCATAAATTATATCCCCACACAGCCCAAAAAAAAAAAAAAAAAAAAAAACGAACAGAACAGAAAACAACAAAAATTGAATAATTTTTTACACAAACCTGTTATTATTTCTATACACCTTAATACATTATTCGAATCGTAAGTCGACCCGGTTGTAGAAAATTTATTACATGACCTAAAATCTGTTCTGTGGCAAAAATTTTTTCTCATTTTTCTGATAAAGGGGTGTAAAAAAAAAAAAGTACAACTTATCAACCAACGAACATAAAAGAGGCGCCGAATAGTTACGGTTGGGTTAGAGTAGCTTTTTTTTTTTGTTTTAATTTTTTTTTTTTTCTTTAACGTATTATTCAGTCACGGAGTAAAAACCGCGTAAAACCTGACATAGCATATAAACTTAAAACGTGCAGCATAATATGTATCATAAATGTAAATACACAGGTATGTATAAATAAGTGTCTAGGTTTCAAATATGTATACCGTATATATAGTTAACAATATAAGAAAAATAGTGGCTTATGTAAGATAAAAATCACACTCCATATATTACAAAGCTCTTAATTACGCGTTCAAAACGTCGGTTAAATATATTCAGTGGATATATAATTACATATGGTGTACATATATATATATATACATACATACCTATATACAATACAGATATATGTATATAATTATTATAGGTAATTAGTATCGCTATTAGATATATATACTATGATACGTGTTCTTATATATACGTATTCCTAACCTAATGTATTTATGAAAATATAAATAGATGAATAAAAAAAAAATAAATAAATAAATAAACAAAAACTAAACTTCATGAATAATATCCAAAGTCTGTCTCTGCAACAGCTCAGCAGCAGCAGCAGCAGCACCGACTATGAATTATATGAGGTGAGATTAGGGGGGGTTGTCTTAATTCGTGCTTGACGGTGTATAGAATAAATTTACATTTTTTTTTGTCTTTCTCTTTCCCAATTTTTTTTCCCCCTCCTTTTTCTATTCATCTCCTTCTTCCTTTTATTTTTTCATATGATTTTTAATTTCAACAAATGTTTGGGGTGGTTCGAGTAATAATTAAATCGGACGGATTTTCGGAATTTCCCTATAGGTGGTGTTCGAAAAAAAAAAAAAAATCATCGAATGACAAAGAACGAAAAAAATAAACAATGGTTTCGACAAATTTGTTAGAATATCTGTTTATATAAATTACACATGTGTTTAAAAATCGAATTTTTTGTACACACGCCGAATAATAAAATCAGACCTTCGAAACTTATTCTACTGCCATGCCGTCGGATTCTAAAACTACCCGCGTCCGCGTCGCGACGCTCTCGTGTTCGATACGCTCGGTATATGAGAATAATAATAATAATAACGGTGATATTAATAACGACACTAATAAAAATGATAATTATATAAGAATTAATAAAAATTAATTTGCCGTTAGTTGATCGCCGTGTGTAATTCATATAGGTATACGTCGCTTGTGGGTTTTGTTAGCGATCTTTATCTCGTATATATCTTACATACGTATATCTATATAACCACGATTAATTTCCGTTACAATAAGATCAGCCGAAAAATATTTCTATACGTGTATGTATAACGCATCGCACACGCGAATTATTATCAAGCTTTGTCTTTCCGTATCATCTGTAATACCGCCACTCTTAAGATGTCCGTTTCATGATACAAGGCAAATTAATGTCTCAACATTTATAATATATACGCGTTTAACATCCGTAGTGTTTATGTGCGGTTACATAATAATGAAGAAGTGCAGGTTATTAAAGAAAGCCATAATACGGTGCACCGCGCGCTGTAATGGTGATCCAATTATCGGAAAACGGAAAAAGAAAGAGAGAAGAAAAAAACGAAGTGAGAAACAGCTGCAATAAATTATCTGTGCAACCGCTTTCGTGTTTAGGGAATATACATATGTAAAACGAAGAACTGGTACAGAACAAGAATGAGAAAAAAAAAAAAAATCAACCGACATGAAGTTGATCATGAATTTTGAAAATTGAATATTAAGAATAGAAAATCCGATGTCAATTTGTCTGATCAACAAACTCTCTTTCGATTTTTTTTTTTTTCATTTTCAGGATACAACCCATCATATACACAGGTACAGTGCATACGTTCGTACCTATTAATCAAGATTATCTCGGAGTGACTAACTTCAGAGTTGATTTCGAGGTCCGCCTTTACGGTGTTCGAGAAACTCGATCGGAACCTTACGCGGCAGCGCATGGTGTATAAGGTACTTGAAAACTAACGAAAAAAAAAGAAGAAAAAAAAAAGAAAGAAAGAAAGTAGAAGAAAAATAAGAGCATGGAATAATAATAATAATAATAATAATAATAGTAACGAGATTTTGGAGCTGGCCGCGCAGAGGCGAGACAGCGACTGAGATCCTTAATCACGATTTGGTCAGTCCTCGTTAAGGTGGTAAAACTTAAAACAAACAGCTGCACTGCTCTGCTATACTAAACTTTTCGTTGCGAAGATTTGCCGGATATATTTCGCTACGGATCTCGTTTTACGAAGTATAAAAGTATTGAGAAATCGATGCTAATTGTACATCGGATGGGGCGTGAGTCGAGGAAGTTGGAAAAAAAAGAACGAAATTTTGGCGTCCGATTTGGAAAGGTTGATAAAAAGGACGAGCGCGCAAGGAAGAAATGATTGTGTTGACTCTGAAGAGCTCTAGATAACGATCCGCATGATGATGTTGAGGATGAGAATATGAGGTACGAAAAGTATATAAGTAGGCAGATACCTACGTATTACATACTTTTGTGTAACTACATGGGTGAGTGAGCTAAGCGACTATCAAAACCTTCGGGGCATGAAGAACGAAAAAAAAAGGGCAGCTTAAAGACGTCGCGAATATAAACGAGGTTGGTAATCGTGGATTATGTGCAGCGCATCTGCAGTCTGAATCGCCGAATTTCGAGTGGACATGATATGGAAATTCGTACATCCGCCCTGCCGCTAATCGATGCTTCGTTGCAATGAAAATCATCGCAGATTAACTATAGTAGAAGAAAAAAAGAAGGGAAAAGATCTCGGAGCGGGAAATTTTGGTCACCTAGAAATGGACATTTTTTATCCAATCGTGATTTGCTTCGATCGAATTCTGCTCGTTCCCGCTTTAAAATTCACTCGAACACGAAATCGAAAAGTTTTCGAAATTCTGAGGTACACCCAAAATTTGACTAAACACTTCGCGAGTCCTCTCAACTTCCTTTCCACCAATCTTAAAATCTACCTAAGTAGCCGCCGCAATAATTACATAGGCGTTTCTTCATCCTACTTAATAACCCCAACTTCACCTCTGCTTTTGCACCTTGCCAGGCAAATGGCCTACAAGCGAATACCACGTGAGCTCCACGTACTTTGACGATCAAGTGAATAATTACCATCCCGTATGCTCCCTTCTTTCCATATTCACTGCCCTTTTCCTTGTTGCTTTTTTTCTTTAATCCTTTTTTTCCTCTAATTTTTGGCGACATCTTTTTTTCCTTCTTAATTTTGTTTTAATGCCGAAGACCCTCTCTCCTTATCCTTTAAAAATAATTCGCGGCTTCTCGCCGCACATACCGTACATTGGTTTATATATATGTATACACATAATAAACTACGCTATAAAACTTAGTCCATATTACATACCCTATTCCCAGTGCTGATTACTGCATTGTGGGCGTTCCAAGAGCTCACTTCAGTTGCTGCACGCATGGCGAACAACAGCAACATCATGAGGCACAATAACTTCGGAAGTCGCATAAACCATATTCGCATAAAACCCGAGAGAAAACAAAAACGAAGAAGGAGAAATTGAAGAAAATATGAAGGAAAAAAAAATAAATGTGCATGTGCCATGCTGCGGGGTAGGCTTTAAGAATAACGTCGAAACGTCTCACTTAATGAGCAGCCCTTGATTATCCCCACCCATGAGACAAAACCCGCAATGTGCCAGTGAATTTTATATATCCACCTACTGTGGGCATCCATGTGTGTGTGTTATAAAAGGTAGACGCGTAAAACGCGCGTTATTCACCCGATGGATTTACGAGCTAAGATTGCAGCGCCTGCACAACGATTTCGCGATCAGCTGCCCAGACGTAAGCACCTTTTATATATATATTAAATAGCCTTTCACTGATTATTCCCATGGGATAGGCAGCTCATAGCTACCGGAATTCGAAAAGCTACCCGTTCCGTGGGAGAATTGAAAAAAAAAAAAAAAATCGCAACAGAATTTTTACGGGGGGAAAATAAAGGATCAAGTTTTGGAGAAAAGTGAAAATAAAATTGAGGATCACGATTCCCCCCATGGGACAATTTTTCTTCTTTCTTCTTTTGTTTTTCTTCTTCTCGCCTGCACGGATGAGGGTAACTGAAACAGTGGAGAGTTAGTGAGAAGATGATACGGTTGAGTATAAGTTTGCGGAATATAGTGGTAGTGTAGAGATGGTGGCAGGAGTTTCAGAATCCAGATTCCGATCTTGTTTATTACGTGCGTCTTCTATAAGCTGCTATAATCCTCCGGGATTTTTCCCCGTTTTATCCCGCGGAGGAGGTAGACATGTGGGTACGTAGTACGTATATGCATATGGCTGCAGAAGGGTGGAAGGGCGACGTGTACGTGAGATGTGTACACATATTTACCACCGTAGGTATAACGTCACGGGTATAAGGATATATCACATGGGTTCAAAGAAACAGTTAAATCAAAAAGCAATTAAAAGTAACTCAGAGAATCTTATGTGAAATGGGGAACTCGTAATTCCTGGACGAGTAGGACATAAACTTTTCGATTCTGGGGAACTGATATTCAACTATACACACATACGTATACCTACAATACACATATATTCACACACCGATTCAACTCTTGCAAGTGAAATATTATTACACGAGTTTCGTTTAAATGTACATTATTTTATTTCAATATGGTGTTAATATATATAATTATTATACACACAGCTTCGAAGAGAAATCTAATATTATAGGTTATAACGCAACTTTGATTGAGTAACTGATATCCGTTTTAAGTATTTTTTTTTTTTTTCACACCGTGAATTTATTTCGCCATTTTTTTTGTTTTTTTTTTATTCTATTCTCAAAATGGAGAAATTAGTCAAACACGGTTTACGCGTGGTATTATCATATTCTATGTTATCGATCACGAATGAAAATTCAAAAACGAAGGAAAAAAATCAGGAAAGGGAAGGTAAGGAAGGAGAGAAAGAAAAAAAAATTGAATTATGGGGAGACAGGGGGAGTAATTTTGTTGAATATAAATCCACACCGATAAGCTAAAAGTGACAAGCTTCCCGGAATATTATACATATATAATACGCGCGTATGTATATATTTTGTTAATGACTTTACATGGGCATAATTAATACTAGTATATGCACGAAGAATGCAAAAAAAAAGAGAGAGAAGAAAGAAAAGATGTAAAAGAAAGAAAGAGAAAAAAAAAAATATCTTGTTCGGACGACCTGTTATTGGGCACAGGCGCCCAAACCTGTCAGCTGGGAACCCCCTGCAGAAGAACGGGAAGATTATTACCGGGAGGAAAAGGTGTCTTGAGTTGACACACGTGCCACACACGCCTCTTCTCCGATGGAAAAAAAAAAAAAAAACGACAAGTTTATATGTATATATTTTTTTCTTTTAAATTTTTGATATCGCTCGGGTGATGCGTCATAAGATTCCTTCGCTGGTTTTGAGCTCGCGATCTAGTTTCTGCTACTGCAGAAAGCCAATAACTCGTATGCCCAAGTAGTTCGTATAGCTGATTTTGAAGAGGCTGATTTCTGTGTAAAAAAAAAAAAAAAAAAAAAATGAAGAAGAAAAAGGAAGAAGAAGAAGTTCTAGGTTCGCACCCCGGGGATGACGTACGGGTCTGACACGGCAGGGGGTTTTTTTAACCCTGCCCCCGAATCCCCCATATCCCGTCTAACTATCCTTATTTTCGTTGGTAGTATGAGTGTGTATGTATACACGTGTATGGGACGTAAAGTAGAACCCCAAACGAGCCGCGGCTGATAAATATTTGAATTACAATCCTCGTCGATCGTAAAAACGTCGTCACTTGTAACGGATTATAGGGAGCGTTATTCTCGACTCTTCCTACAGCAGCAGGGCCCACAAACTCTCACGTATATTTTACATCGCCAACACACACGGCAGAGTTATATGTGCGCGTTATATTACCTGCATCATTTTTACCCTCGCGCCTCATCTCCTACCTCCTCGGGACGATACGTACGTATAGATAAGATGAGCGTATCCCAAACTATCTTCGAAACACACTGCAGTGCGCACTGTACACTGCAGTATGATCACCCACTGCGAGAAGCGCGCTTCGAAAAATCCCACCGGACTTTATACAGTTCGGGACTCCCCGTGATGACGATATTCAGCCGAATAGGGATAACACCATTCAGATCAGCTATACATATAATATGCGTATATAGTCCGTCCCATAGAAATTGCGATTATACCTGCGGCAAGATGTTGCTGATTCTTTTTTTTTCTCTCTCTCTCTCTCTCTTTCTTTTTTCAAGCGCATCTTGCAGCTACTCTTTCCACCGCACGGGTTTTATTCGTAAATGATGACAAAAAAATATTTAAAAAAATAACAACTTATTACGAGACCTGGGCTGCACTTATTTTATGCCGCATTGCACTCCAGTAATTGAGAACCTGCGATGAGGTATATGCGGGTTGATAACGTATTAATATAACGTTAAAACAGGTGCATGTGGATAAAAATTTCAGAGACCATTCGAGAGAAAAATAATCCAGATATATGTGTACATACAAGTGCAGGTATTTGAAGAGAGAGAAAAAAAAAGAAAAAACGTACCTACATTATATTATATTTTTGTACACGGAAAACATCTTTCGCGAATTTTGAACACTCTGCATTTGTCGTTGTATTCAATTATGTTCGCTAAGAAATTGGAATAGATTAGACGGGAATCACAATCGTAATCATCATTATATAACGATCGTTTGCGAAGCGACGTGTAAAATTAGACTATACTGGAAGAGTGAAAATTTGGCGCGACTTTTTAGCCATGTTATTATCCGGGTGGTGCAGGTGCTCGGTGTATGCTCGGCACGTGTCCGTTTGGCTGGCGATCAAGAATACATCAAATAAAGACGTGGGCAGACAGATAAGTGGTCGACATCTTATCCGAAAGCCATTGCTCGATTAAGAGAGTAGGAAAAGAAAGAGAAAAAAAGAGTGGTGGAAATAAGAGAAAAACGATGAAGAGGAAGATGAAGATGAAGATGAAGATGAAGATGAGATTTGACGTCGAACCGGTCAATCGCTTCATCCGCATGCTCTTCAGAGTTTTGCAGACGTCATTACACCCTGTCACGATCACCATATGTGATCCTGGAGCAACTTTTATGCGGTACGATCGGATCGGATCGGATCGTTCTTCGAGATACTTTAAAACAACCATGCTTCGGATCACCTGGACGCGATCTTATGATCGTCGCAAACTGGCCCGCACGAGCCCGTCCTCGAGTCGAGTTTATAAATGCACATTTTTTGGTTTTTACTTTTCAGCACATTTAAACGGATGTATCGTACCTGCGGATACATACCGACCCATCTACCTACCTTACTGCAGCCGCACGCGACAAGCACTTATTAAGCAGATACCATAATTTCAATGAAACACCCAGCATCGGCACAAACTCGTTTAATAAGAGAAACGAATGAAAGTGAAGTAGTCATAGAAAATAGTGATAAAACCGAATCGATCTCTTCGCTGTATGTAATTATCCAAAAAATGAACACTCTCTTTTTTCTTCTCCTCCTCTTTTTACAGGCGCTCGCGCGATCGTTTGAAAGTTCTTCCTCTTTCTTCGTATGCGAACATTTTGTAAGGTATTCCCATAAAGTACTTACCTACCTGTTCGCGTAGCGGTATTATTTGGTTCCATCGGTACGTCATGGCAGTTAGAGAGTCGTAACAATTAGGATCGTATGCTCGGCTCGCGGGTCGCTCTTCAAAAAAATTTCTGCATCGATAAAACCTCCGGCTTATATTGCGCAGGTATTACACACACTGCGACAAAACGGGGCGGCGAGGGGGGGATGGGAAAAAACTGGAGATAAGTAGGTATAATGCTACTGCTACGGAAGGGATCACCTGTCGTTGCAATGACAATTGTCCGACCCCCCTCTCCTTTCCTCACTCCACCGCCATCTTATATCACCCCTTGTTGAACACACTTCACGCCGAACAAACGATCGGCGAAGAAAAAAGAAGAAGAAGAAGGAGAAGAAGATGACCAGGGTAGACGACAGGCAACGATCAACGCCGCCAATTATCGAAGAGCTTATATACAACCGTATATACCTGCCTTACGCGTTCTTACGTTTTTTTTTTATTCATTTGTTTTTATTTTTCTTTCATTTTTTGTACGATTATATACGAATTAAACTCGATACATCTTGCGGCTCACATTTTCAACAACTTTAGGTACCGCGGACTTTCATGTATACGTGTACGAGGTAATTTTTTTATTTTAATTTTAATTTTTTTTTCTCCACATATCAGTTACCGCGAGAGAAAGGAGAGGAAATAATTACCTCTTATTACACGTACGACGTGTCATTGAAGGAGGATTATGTCTGTGACGACGTAGTTTGAGAAGAGGGAGGAAACGAAAAAAATGAAATCGAAGGAGCTGGACGCTGAAGATAAATGAAAAAATTTGACAGTTCCGACGATATCGCTAGGATAAGTAAATCGATTAATCGAATTGGAAAAAGCATGAGAAAGAGGAGAGAGAAAATTGAATATCGGTGTAGCGCCCATTAACTTCACGATGATGATGATGATGATGAGGAAAGCAGAGGCCGTGGAACTCCGTTAAACGTTAGTTAGCGGCCTGCGGCGTCTGTTGTACCCGTCATTATGCATCGATCCATTTAATCAGGCTATTTAGCTAGCGCCGATGTCGTCGCGAATTAGCCAGCAGAAGCTCTGAAAAGAAAAATGCCCTTTGATCGCGATCGATAAACAACGATAAACGTGAAACGAGTGGTGCAGTCTGCTGCTGACCGCGCAGGTTGCGTCAGGACAGGCACAAGTATAATATGTACGAGCCGATCGTTCGCCTCTCGCTTCTACATAATTTCCTGTCTCATTTTACCGCTAAAGGTAGAAAGAAGATAGAGGAAAAGGGACAGCGGATTATAGAAAGAAGAGAGAAATAAAAAAGAGGGAACGAACGATATCGCGGTCTGCAGCAGCAGTGCCATCGGTTCGTTATTACCATCAGATCCAATTTGTGCGCCGATCCTGTAACGATATTACGTGTCCAACTGATACGACGATGCATATAACATATCATTATGGGTAGATATAATGTGCACTCTAAAGTACGCGCCGAATACTCGAAGAAGCAAACATTACTTTATACCCTCGCGATGTGCCGAAGCACCGGAGTCGGGAACTAATACACCCATCGTGCAGAATTCTAAACCGATTTGCTCTTTATCTTTTTTTTTTTTTTGATCGAAATCAGGACAATAGAAATATCGCTGTTTAGATTTGTCCTCGATACGACAGAAGGAGATTCTCAGGCGGTCCAGATATTCGAGGGAAAAAAAGAGGAGAAGGAAGACGTACGACGCTAAACTGCATGGAGAATTAGAAAGGAATGAGAAAAAGGAAGGACGCGCGCCTGTCCGAAGAAG
The DNA here is from genome assembly GCA_963978495.1 of Athalia circularis. Lineage (NCBI taxonomy): Eukaryota > Metazoa > Arthropoda > Insecta > Hymenoptera > Athaliidae > Athalia > Athalia circularis. The sequence goes on along the minus strand of OZ021698.1, from coordinate 36,604,278 downwards.
TAGATAGCAGTAGCAGAAAAAGCAGAGGCAGAAGAAGAAGAAGAAGCAAAAGAAGAAGAATAAGAAGAACGAACGAACGAACGTACGACTGGACACGGTATGTATAAGCTGGCACCCTTCTGAAACCGGGGCAAACACACCTGCCTTCGTCAAACAGGCCCGTATTACTCATTCCATTTACTTATTCATTTTTCTTTATCGATTTCTTTTTGTTTTATCGGCAAGCGTCAGTTATGCCCGATATATATAGTAGTACACCAGACGACGACTGCGGCAAAGACGATGATAATAATGACGAGTAATTTAATAATTGCAACGTCTTAATAGCCTGCCAAACAGCGAGTGGCTTTGAACTTTCAAAATGCATATGCGAGGAGCGCTTGAAGATTAAAGAAATTTAGATCGCGATATAAAATTTCGGATTGTCTCGTTCGGTCTTTCTAAATTTGTCAATTTTTTTTTGTCTTCGAATATGAAAGCAGAGGAAAAAATCTCCTGAATTTTAAACGACGCTATGCCGTACCGCGGGAGGTCAATCGAATTATCTTTTACATGAAAAATGTAGATATTAAAAAGAAAAAAAATTTAGTAAAAACAAAACACCGTCTAAGCGTCGTTGATCATTTGCTTTTATAGCGTCTTACGAGTTTGTAAAACATAAATCAGACATACGTATAGTCTGCCAAGTTCCTTTATGGAGATTCTCTCTAGCCTATAGACGCTCGTTTCTCTATTTAGTTATTTACGGGTCTTTAATGATTATTCATCACCGTAGTGCGGCAGATGTCCGTTGTAGCCTCAGCTCGAGACAGGGATGTCCAGTTCACGCACACACACATACAAATGTATTTAGTCCTGCAGGACGTTCCCCCGCGAGTTGAAAATTTTATAAAATCTATCGCCCGAGTCGATCGCGCTCAAGATGCCCTTTACAACTTATAGGTAAACTTGTCTTATTGGAATTGAAAAAAAAATTATAATAATTATGTTAACACGTGTAACATAGCCGTGATTAATTTTACACCACTGATAATTAATTGATCAAGAAGTAGAATTTTTCCGAACAAAAAAAAAATATAAACGTATGAATTGAGTTCGGGAAAAAATTGAAAACACGTTAAACTGAATAGGGTGAGCCACGGTTGACGGATTTTGAAAATACCAATTCTCATGGAAATCGAAATCTTTTTTCATCGATCGATATTTTGCGATCGGATCGTTAGAATTACGGAGTCACACTCAACCGTGAATATTATTCCAATTATAATATAGCGTTTCTATAATCGCGTCGAATAAATCCGCATCATCAAACTAGAGAATCACGAAACTCAGGCGGTAGCTCACGCCACGCCAAAAAGGACATAAATTTCGAACCCGTATCTGAACTGCCACGATTAAAACGCGTGCGAAATCCTTCCTTTCATTTTGTTCCTCTTTCTTTTTCATTTTCTCTCTCTCCCTTTTACTCTCTGCTATTCCAGGTACCACACCTCGCACTTATGGCCACATAATACCCGATCCTCATTAATCAGCCACTTAATACGGCTTATCCCGAGGGAATATCATTTAGGAGAAAATAAACAATCAATAAACAGGATCACCGCAGGATACCTCCAAACGGGATGAGAACTTATCAAAAAAAATCGATCGGGTCGTATCCCAAAATTTTTTCAATCCTTCAAAAATGAACATTCCATAATTACAGAACGCTCCAGAAACCAAAAAAAAAATTTCCCAGCATCGTTGACACTTTCTTCTTTTTTTTTTACTGCCCTGTGAGTTTCGCGTCGACACATTTAATTCGAGTGAATTTTTCTACGTACAGCACATGTATATCTGGTATGTGGTGAAAACATACGTCTGATATACCCGCATCTTAAGGTTTCAAGATCAGTAACTAACGCGGTTATGTGCCGCGCAGTATCACGATACGTACATCGCAAGTCGTAAGTTTCTTGTACATAGATAGCATATATATATGGGACACCCATTTACTATCTTAACAACTTGTGTGTGTACTTGTCTTTTTTTTTCTTATTTTACGTACAAACTGAGTGAGCATGATAGCACTTCATTTTATACGTAGGTATAGAAGTGCGATAGTTACATTATAATGTTGCGCCTATACTATGATGTAAAACACCTCGCTAAACGCACAATTTATCGCTAACTAAACTTTACATATGTAAAACATCGGCAGTTTTGCATTTTCAACAAAGAAACTCAACTTGCATTTTGTATTCAGATTAGTTCGTTTTTTTTGTCATCGAATGATCGTGTCATCTTTTTTTTTTTCGCTGGACGATTTTCAAAATCATGATTTACTTTGTCGCCAATGAGTGATAGACAGAAAAAATTGACTGCAGTGAAAAGACCTTTTTTTTGTCTTTTACATTCGCAGGAATTTTTGAATGTTCTTTTTTTTCTGAAGATCGATTTCGACAGGTTTTATTTGTATTTGTGTTAATAGTAAAGAGAAAAAAAGAAAAGGAGTTAGTAAAATAGGATCGAGGTAAAACGACGTCGGGACGTTCGTCGGTTGTTTGTGTATAATTACATTTAATTTTGAAGCCTAGCGACAGGCGCAGCCCCGGAAATCCACCCCACCATTTGCGACCTGAAAGTAGGCGCGAATTTAACCCGCGGAAGTGGAGGTGAGGGAGGGAATTATTAAGGTACCTCCTCCTGCAAGCCCTAGAGTGCGTTTGCATTATCCAGTGTTGCATGTATGCGTTCTCAGAATTTTTTTTATTCCATCTTTTTGAGATCACGATCACGTATGAGTTCGAAATTGTACATATCATACATCGCTACGAATATGGAGAACACAATGGATGAAAAAAAAAAAAAAATTGCAAAAAAATCGACCTATAACGTTGCTCAGGATGCAACAATTAGCATGTGGAAGTTGGGTCCTTGATTTAATTGAAAAATGAACCTCTGGTTAGCTAGGAAAAAAAACAAAAGAGAAAACAGGTGTAATGACGAGTTTCGAAGTTCGTAATTTTGCGAGAGTGATGTTAAAACCGAAAATATACCAGACGCAAAGAATGTTATTATTCTACACTTAGCTGTGTGCAAAATGAGCGTAACAATTAATTATTGAAAATGGTGGCTGTCGGCTACTGTATTCCTCGTCCTGAAACACCACAGAAATACAAGCTGCGCGACAATTCCACGTATAGATACATGCGTCGCTATGATCTTATCGTAAATTTAATAACTGGGTGTCCGCCCACGACGTGAACATGGGAATGAATATGGCTGCAACAATCTTCTGGAATAAACGATATTCACATGTATTCTATGTCTATATATATGTATAATGTAAAATTTATGTACGCACATATTTATTTCACATGCGATTCCTTTTGCTTTTTTCCTTAAATTTATTTCGATACCCCCGGAAATTTCTGCCGAGCAATATCGTTGTACAATATCGCAACTTATGCTATATATTTTGAACGATTATATGTTCAACGAATAGAATTTGAAAAAGTTGCGTGGTGCGGTTGATAGAAAAAAAGCAAATTAAAATAGGCCGTTCGTTTTCAAATTTTTGGTATCACGAGATCAAGAATATTTCAGTTACGACATCAAGGACGTATTTAAAGCCCGTATTATAGTAGATATCGATCTTCTCATCAGAGCTGTCGATCAAACTCCCTATCCTCGATCCTTATAATCTAGAGTTTCCGAACCAAACTCTAATCTGAACTATTCTAAACTGTTGAAGGAAGTTGTTGCTTTTCATATGGTTATGTATAACTCAGGCCTATAATAGGTATAGGTACGTAAGTAGCCATGAGTCTCTCGGTAATTTACGCATCGGATCATGGGTAATTACTTCTAACGGGCTGTAATCAAACTGTCAAAAGATAAACCTTTTGACCTATACCGAATTGATGGTTGCTGCAGTGAGTAACTTTTTCTGTTTTTTTATTATCACAAAATAAGATTTTCAATTGCATGTTACTCTGCATCGATGGCTCTTATATCTGTCTGTTTAATTGATTCTTCCTGGCCAAAGATTTGATGAGTAGAAGTGGGATTACGCCGTGTAATCACCAAAAAAATACATTTGTGATACCCATGACTCGATACTAAACGAAAAAAAGGCTTATACAGATTTTTGGTTTTTTGACAGAAAAAAAAAAAAAAAATTATATCCTCCCCGGCGGGGAATCGAACCCCGGTCTCCCGCGTGACAGGCGGGGATACTTACCACTATACTACCGAGGACATGAGAACATGGCCAAAAAATAAAGATAAAAAACCAAACTTTTCTATTTCGTTCTATTTTGAATCATAAAAATACAATTGGAAGAGTATACGGCCGGTTTGAATGTAATTTTTTTTTCCATATCTCTGATTTTCCATTGAGAAAAATGTGAAATCCACAGCGATAATGAAGAAAGAACAAGTGAATTAAAACTTTTGCAATAAAATTCTGTGCAAAATATATGCATTTTTAAAAAAATTTTCGTAAAAAAAAAAAATGAGCCTGAAATTTTTTTCTCTATTTTGAAAAAGCAAAAATTAATCCTCCCCGGCGGGGAATCGAACCCCGGTCTCCCGCGTGACAGGCGGGGATACTTACCACTATACTACCGAGGACATGGAAACATGTTTGAAAAAGAAAATTTTCAAATTTTGAAATCGAAACTCTCCATTTTGTTCAATTGTTATTTGTAAGAATCACAACCGAAGAAATATACAGCCGATTATGATTTAATTCTTCTTTGTATCTCTGATTTTTGGTTGTGGATAATTTAAAGTCTACAGCGATGGAAAAAAAGAACGAACGAACAAATTCAGTTTTCAGCGATAAAATTGCATGCCAAATATTCACGTATGTGGTTTTTGTGATAGAAAAAAATCCTAAGCCTCATTTTTTTTTTAATCATTCGTTTTGAAAAAGCAAAAAAATATCCTCTCCGGCGGGGAATCAAAATTCAAACCGGCCGTATACTCTTCCAATTGTATTTTTATGATTAAAAATAGAACGAAATAAACAAGTTTGTTTTTTGATCTTTATTTTTTGGCCATGTTCTCATATCCTCGGTAGTATAGTGGTAAGTATCCCCGCCTGTCACGCGGGAGACCGGGGTTCGATTCCCCGCCGGGGAGGATATAATTTTTATATTTTTTTTCAACATCCTAAACCTCATTTTTTTTTTCATTCGATTTGAAAAAGCAAAAATATATCCTCCCCGGCGGGGAATCGAACCCCGGTCTCCCGCGTGACAGGCGGGGATACTTACCACTATACTACCGAGGATCTGATATCAAAACTCAAAAAGAAAAAAATTCCGAAAACTTTTATTCTGTCCTAATTTCATTCGAATAGAAAATGCGATCGAAGAACTATTCAGCGGTTCATCATGTACTTCTTTCTTCTCTTTTTAGATAACATATGTATGGAAAAAAAAATGTCGTAGCATTGACCATTAATTTAGTTTGTAGTCTTGTTGATCATAGTTTTCCAAAATCGAAAATCCAAAAGTAAAGGGGGGAAAAAAGCGTACCAAAAGTAATTTCATCTCGGCAGGGATTTGAACCCCGATTTCTCGCAATTGAACGTTAGTCGAGCGTACTAACCAGTTGTACTACCGAGATCACAGAACTATTAGCAACAATCGAAGGTATGGAGTTCGAAGGTATTGCAACTGCTGCAAAACAGAAAAAAAACAAAGACCAAAAAGTTCTCCTCGGCAGGGATTTGAACCCCGATTTCCCGTATCTGCATAGTCGAGCGTACTAACCAATTGTACTACCGAGGATGTGCGAAGATTGTTTGTATTTATTTAAATGATATCAAATCGGCAAAGTCATCGCTTCAAACTTACGAAAACTTTTATTTACGAAGTTTCTGATTTTTAGAAAAAAAATCGCTGACGTTTAATACTACAATAATTGCATCGATCGTATGTAACTTACTTTTATTCGCACTTGCTAATCAGCACGGCGATTATCTTTGTCTAGCAAAATTTACTGTGAGATCTCATATCCCTTCGATAGCTCAGTTGGTAGAGCGGTGGACTGTAGTTGGTATCGACAATAATAGAAATCCATAGGTCGCTGGTTCAAATCCGGCTCGAAGGAATGCTTAATTTTTTCCCCTTCGCATCTTATTTGTTTCGTACATAAAAAATCTGGTGATATCTAAAGTTAAGAAAAAAGATAGAGGAAAATAATCCAGAATTATCGATAACGTTTGTATGTGGAAAAAAGCATGAGAAAACGAACGCCCAATTCGGTGTTCATATGCGACCACTTCTTTTTTGTTTTCAATTTTTTCTATTTTTGAATATCCGGTCTCTGAATTATAGTTGACCGCATGTGTAACTCGGCCGTTTTTTCGAGGGATATTTATTTTAATATTCTCTTACATTTCTCTTTCGAATTCGCTGTCCATTGCCCATTGCCCATTCATTCGCCCGGCAATGGAAAAGGCAGGAGGAGCAGCAGGAGCAGGCAGCTATTTCACGTTCACCGCGAATAGCAGACGCAACTATACAGAGACTACACGGACAGCACAATAAGTCCAATTACTTTAATTGTAGTCTCACAGTCTGCTGGATATAATGCGAATACCGCCCACTATGCACCGGAAGAGAACAAGCGGGGCGAACCAAACGCCGCTAAACAATTTGCCAACAATTTTCCTCGTCCTACTTTTTTCTTCTTCTCCTTGTTTTTCTCACTATTTTCTTCTAGGACTTTCGATTGTTTGAAATTCAGCGGTTAGTTATCACATACCTAATTTATCACGCCATTCATCCGTGCGGTCCAATATTTTGTAAGTTATACTTCGTTCATTACTTCAGATTATAGTTATGCAATTTTATTTCAGCTTCAGATAATTGTGACCGGTTTGAAAATGTGCCGAAATAGCTCAGTTGGGAGAGCGTTAGACTGAAGATCTAAATGTCCCCGGTTCAATCCCGGGTTTCGGCAGTTCACCCTTTTTTATCGTCCTTTTGCTTCCCTTGCGTGATAAACGTTGCCGTGATATGTTACCCCATTTCGCAATGAGATATGCGCCGAAATAGCTCAGTTGGGAGAGCGTTAGACTGAAGATCTAAATGTCCCCGGTTCAATCCCGGGTTTCGGCAGTTCATCCTTTTTTTTATCGTCCTTTTGCTTCCCTTACATGATAAGAATTGTGGTGATCTATTGCCTCATTTCGCTAAGAATTATGTGCCGAAATAGCTCAGTTGGGAGAGCGTTAGACTGAAGATCTAAATGTCCCCGGTTCAATCCCGGGTTTCGGCAGTGCGACTTTTTTTCTTCATTACTTCGATTTTTTGATTCTACGATCAACCCGTCCATGAATTAATTTTTTTTTGCTGCTCTAAATTATATTTCGACCGATAGCAAAAAAAGTTGCAATTAATCCCGAAATTCTCCTGTATACTGTACATCAACTATTCGACGATGATCATTTCTTCCCACAGGAGTGTCGATGGAAAGGAAATTATTATAGGGACGATCTGTGGAGTTGAAAGATTTATTTATTCACATTTTAGATACTCGTATTACAATTTTGAGGATAAGAATAACCGAAATATCGCATCAATTTCTAGCGTGAGAATTGAAATCTTAATGAATCTTCAATATCGATTAGTTCTGCAAGTGGGACTGCACGAAATATCCGACATGGTTTTCTGACCAAATCTTTTATACGGTCTCATATCAGAACCGCAACAAGTTCCAGCGTTGGATCTACCGGAGCTAGGAGCGCAGGAGTTCGTTTCCTTGATTATTTCCCCTTTGCAATCTCGTCCTTCCGTACAGTTCAAAGAGTTCGGAGAGCAGGCTGACGAAGGAAGTTGACCTCCACGAATTACGTAAACTATTCCGCAACAAAAAAGGACTACGAGAACGCCAAGTAATCCTGCTATCTGAAAACGAAAAAACAAAAGACAGGAGGAAAAAATGGGTCAAGAAAAATTAGTCACTTTCAGGATCACTGCAGATGTATAACGCGAGGAAAGAAGATCACAATAATTTTCTGAATCTTTAATCCTTCGTGTAAAGGGAATGAAAATGAAGGTGAATTCTTGCAAAAAGGATACGATTGTGAGGATCGTTTTAAGTCTGTTGGGTTTTAGGCGAGGCCAAGGAAGCATCTGGACGTTACACAGATGAATCATTTCCGTACTTGGTTCGAGATTATCGACTGGTTTGGAAGTCCATCCTTCGTGGCAGACGCAAAATCCGGTGGTGTTGTCCTTCGAACCATGATGACAGTATACGTTCTGCGAGAAGTTGGAAAAAAATTATCAATAAATATCTACAAAGTTTTATCGATTCGATTCGTACCGACAAATATGGTAGCGGTTCGGACCGCCAAGCAGCCTCCGCAACACCCTGACTCAAGGTACGCACTTCAACTTCGTCTACAGCGTTTTCCAAATCTCGACATGTGTTGCTGGCAGGTACGTAAGCCTGTGGTGTGTTTCAAGTTTTCAAAATCACGAAAGACACAAAAAAAAATTGATAGCAGAATATTTTCATTCCTCCGAACAAAAATTTATCGGAACGTTCGATAATTTATTTATTTATTTTTTTGTTCTCTCCAGTTTGTTCAAAGGGACATAATCGCACCGTCGTAAGTACTGCCTATATCGCTATTCGAAAAACTTATGTATGACGAATTTATCAAGTAATAGTAAAAATGAAACCGTTAAAAGAAAGAGTTATAAATTCTTGTCAAATTAACTCGTAACCATGAAGCACACGCTACATCGCATGCTGATACGGAATACCACCTCTTGATTCTCTCCATCACGGTGCAAATCGAGCGAACGCATATGAAGAAATTTAGCATGCAAAATTTCAAATACCCCAGTAAAATGGACGGTAAAATTTTTTCTAAATTGTAACAAAATGTGATAAGTTTTCTTCTATTTTTTTCCCCCCTCTCTTGTGTATCTTGGAAAGAAAGTTCTTCGACACCGGGTTATAGATAAAAAACAGTTGGAGACTTGAAATAGAATAAAAAGAAAAGCTCAAAATTCGCTACGTAATTAATGACGATTATAATATTGAAATTTTCTCTCGTTACGTACGACGTCGGGTAAATCCTTAGTGGCGTCAGCAATACAGATGGGAACGGGCTGACACCGTTGCTGCCGACGGTTGAAGAAGTTTCTTTTCCCGTTGTATTTTATGTGACAGTTAACCGGACGACAGTCATCGAGAGTGTCCAGATCGACGGTTGAACATTTCCTGGGATTAGCAGTACCGTAATAACCTGACATACAAAGCAGCACAAAGTTACGTCTGGGAAAAAATCGACTCGTCATCGTCGATCGATCGTTTCGAGAAGAAGAAATTCTCACCTCGAAGAACCGACCTCACCGAACTTCGCGACGACGATACGGTGGTGTCGAATTTTATTCTCTGATGAATTTCGCCAGTCTGATTATTTTTCGTATTATAGCCAATCGCTATCATGCATTCTCCGACTCGATCGTGAAGGTACTGAACAAAAAAGAAAAAATCGTAGAAAAAAAAAAAAACAAAAGAAGAAGAAGTTCCTATCGCAGGACGACGCGACGGTGCCAGACGTCGGTTGTTAAATTTGATTACGGCCAATGCTAGAATGATCGAACACTTATAGGAAGAATGCTATTTCTCCATTGTATATTTCATGTGTTTTCAGAAATTATCATGCAAGTGACCACCTGATGTGCGACCAATAATCGCATGCAATGCACATACCAATAGGTAAAAAAACCCCATGTCATGCGATGAAGAAACTTCCACGACGCATCATTACAATAAGTTTTAAAACTTCGCGTTCCACGCGCATTAATTATTTCATGATAAATAACGCTCTTCAATTCTACACCTACTTCTGCACTTATATACACGACTTTTACCGCACCGTATACATATCTATAGTAATCGATTATTCACCGTAAGTTGTATCCCTCATATGATCATATCCGCATCAACTATGTTCCAAGTGATTTTTATTTATCGCGATATGAGCTCGTCATTTTCTATTTCCCTCCAAGGTATAGAAAAAAAAAACAAAAAAAAAAAAAACACTCGTTCCATTCTGCATTTTCATTCGTCGCTGATCGACAGAAGCAATTTCATCAAATTTTTTTTCTTCCGTTATCAAAAAAAGTAGCACCTCAACGAAACAACACGTATCCATAGTAATTCCACGCAGTATATATATAAAAATGATTTGCACCGGCCACAAAGATTGCATAAAATTATTTTACCGTCTATACATATACACCATAATATTGTCAAAAGAATTTCATCATTTCTAACTCGTACCCCTGTTTGAAAAAAAAAAAATTAATAAAAATAAAATAAAATAAAATGAAGAAAAATATAATAAGTCATAACTCATGATGGCGTCGGTGGCGTCCATCAGGGCCACGTGCCCCCGTGTCCATTGCACATATGTGTGCGCTATCGGCATGTGTGTTGGTGAATTGTGATCCTCCCCCCTCCCCCCTCATAATATTCCCTCGGCAAGGCACCATCAGGTTTTCTCTTCCACTCAGTTTTCTGTAGTGTAGGTGGTGTTTAGTGATAATATGTTTGGCCATGGTGGTGGCAGAAGCACACAATCCTGGTCTGCTGGTTGGCGCGAGAGAGCTCCGCCCAGTCCGCTCAGCAGGATCACGATAACTACCAGTATTACATCAGTGTACATTCGTTCCTTCTATACACAGCACCATGTTCCATCGAGGGGCGACACCCCCGTCCAGGTATACAGAAGTGGAGGATTTTATTTTATTTTATTTTTTTTTTTATTTCAAACTCTCCTTTTTTTTTGTTCCATACAACTTTTTGACTCCATTTTTAATGGGGTTTTTTTTTTTTTTTTTTTAATTTCATTTCTTTTCGTTTTCTAATATATTGTTTTTTTTTTTTTTTTTCACGTGTACAGGTACCTACTACTCTCGCCTTTTTTACAGAAATTATAGCCTTCCTTCGTCTACTATACCTATGTATATATGCATGTTACACACCTTACCTATAGCGCGATCAACGACAATTTAGTATAATTTGTTCAACGGTTATATGCTGGTGTATCGCAATTATCGCGATATAGGTGCATAGGTACTGGATGCCGGTTGAAAACAAAAAGAAATTATCATGCCTAGATGATTCGGTGACGATCGAATGAGATGTGTGATAAATGATAGGTGTTTTTTTTTTCTTTTTTCTCGTTAATATAGCAAATCCATACAGTTTGATTATTCGGTTGTATGCCTTACTCACCAGTGTTGGCCATACAAGAGTAACGTTTCGAGATACCGTTGGAGCAATTTCCCCCATGTCACCACCGATAAGCTGCATGTGCTGCAAATAAAGCAATATTCAAATTTCGATAAAAAAAAAAAAACAAACAAACAAACAGAAAAGAAGAATTTACAGACGAAGAACGAGTATTGTAATGAAGTACAACGAACGTTTATCTCTCGTTAATTGAAAAGAAGTCTAGTTCCTGTCAAAGGACGTTATAATCCTGTATTTGAAAAACTTGGCACATGGGGTGAGTTTCGTTTGAGCGTATGATGTGCATAAATTAAAAACTACGCTATATATAATATTATACTTTGATAGGCATCAAGTGCAATGGTATATGATATTCATCCACTTGATATTATAAACATATTCACATACCTCGCATTCTACTTCATTTGGACAGATGGTCTCGCAGCATTTTATCATGCGAACGTTAATCGAACACCACTGTTTACCCTCGTTCGTTATCTCGACGTCTGAAATATTAACGACGCACATAATTTATTTAAAAATTTTTGCAACGCGGACAACACAAACTTTGTTGCGATTTTTTATACTTTTTCACTTCGGCGGTTCGCGTCGCCACCGCGTAAATTTTTCATCGAATCCGGAACTCCGGATTTTCCTTTCGAATTAACAAAAAAAAACAATCGCGAGCGCAGTTCGCGTGCTAAATTTTTTGGATATCGAGCTTCCAAACAATCCGATTCAAGTGGCGGAAGGAAACTAACTAATCCCGAAATTTCTATCGGGGGTTTTGGGCTCCGGGGTTTGTTTTAATTTATTTGCTTTCGTTTGGCTATTTCGTATGCGAGGCAGTCCGCAGTTGGTTAAAACCGAACGGCTACGTCCGTCGGTTCTTCTTCGTCCCGTCGCTTCGCTCTGCTCTTTTTACGTGCCACCCGCTGTCAGATGTCAGTCACTCAAACACGGACAGACTTCGTTACACTCCACTTGTGTAATAATTATCATTCCCTTCGATCCTGAAACCACTCGAAACAACCCTCTTAACTTGTTATAACCGTTAAACGATCGCGATCATGACTCCGAACGAGATCGGAAAGACATTTTTCATGTCCCATGCAGATCGTATATCAATTAGCAGAATTTATCTGGCTTGGACAGCCCTGCGGTCTGGACGTTGTAATCATTTGGACAGTGTGAAATGACCCCATGCTAATTATTCATATAAAAAATACACACTTCACCGTATTTGTTGTCTCTTATGCAGGGTGGACTCAGTTGGTAGTTTTATGGGATCCGACGCGCCTAGAAGAACGGTATACTAATTTTTTCCCCTCAGATTCCGGTTATCATCCCGAAGGACGATTTTCGAATCCATGAGACGGTGAAGTTGACGCCTAATCACCACGGTTTTATCGATGTGCGTATTTCCGGTTATACGATTGTGAGTGTTTTTTGTTTTTATGGTTATTGCACAGCGTGAACACTCGCTCGGCAAGAGGATCAGGACAAAACTGAGCTTGAGTATATCAGACTTTGAGTTACCGCAGGAGTATGGGGAGTTGGTAGTTCATGTTGAAACTCTTTAAGCCACATATAAGCAGAGTGCACGGAAGAGTTTCAAAATTGAACAGTGTTGGTGCCGTACGTACATGAATATCTCCATGCACGTGTATGTAATGCACATACATATATGTTCGAAACATCCACACGCGGATCAGACGGAGAAACGAGACGTCAGCTGGGATTGCGTGATATAGAAATTGCGGAAGGCTAAAGCCAGTCAGCCATCAGTGAACTGATGTGGTGCGTCTCCGAGAGACGGTTTGGGAAACCATGACACGGAGTTTCATCCATTTCACTGTTCAAATCCTTCTGATTTCTATTTTCCACTTTCATTTTTACAGTTTTCAAAATGCCTTCCATTTTTTTTAAATCCACGATGTACCGTAGCTTCCGAGTTGTCGTTTCGTTCCGATTGGAAGAGTAAAATCTAAGCATCATCACCTCTAAAATGGCCGATGTTATACTCACAGAATACCATTCCAACATCGAGTCTTTCGATGTGTCGAATCCCATAGTTCTGAAATAAACGAACATCAAGTTGATCCAAGGGTTAGATCAGGGTCATTCGTACGAACGTACTGCACTCTTCGAAATCAACCAACTCAAGATCCGATCCAAGGTAAACGGAGGTAAATTTCTCTCCCTCCCCCATACGATTTTCCCACCAAACCTTACAAATATACCTACTCCCCATAGAATCTTGGGTTAAGTTCGGTTCGGTATCCAATGATCCATCCATTCCCTATAGTCGAAGTTTCTCGACTCATCCCATAAACACCGGCGATCGGATCGTGTCCGATCCTTGGCCAATTTACATGTCACAGTCTCTCTGTCAGGGTGTAATTTTGACCGTAGTGAATTTCTCACCCCACTATTTCTCCCTACCGCTATATCCTGGAGGATATAAGGTTACAAAAACTGCTGCAGACGCAGAAGGTAGAATGGGATCGGATAATTGCGACCAAAGAAGAAGAAGAAGAAGAAGAATAAGAAGAGAAATGTGGGGAGAATCGACCCATCGATTTCAAAAATATCAGATACCCCCAGGCTCAATATTCCTTCCACAGAGAGTAAAAAATGTCTTTTTAAAGAAGGAACCCGTAGTTCCTAAATTCTTAAAATATGTTCCACCGAATATCACAGACGTTATGAAATAAAAAGAAAGAAAAACTCTTCTCATGTTTCGAAATGAAAAATATTTAGAGCCAACGTCCACGTTTTGAGTAAATCGATTATGATATAAATTTTTTTTCCAACGTACGGCTTGGAAAAAAATATTTTTTTTTCTTTCTCCTTCTTCTTCTTGCATCGTTTGCGCGATTTCCGGACAAAGTTCCCCTAAATATATGTAAACGAGTGCAACAGTTTTGGACCTGGTGCGCAGTGTTTCGGAGTGAAAAAAAAAAAATATAATAAAAAGAAAAAAGAATAAATAACACTTCGCGCGTTTACAAGTCCACCAAAGCAGCGGGTATATAAAAATCGCGTGCAATGCCGCAGACGTGTTGTGGCAGTTGCAAAGAACATCATCAGCCATTCCCCAAACCCGAACCCTAAAAGGTGCGGAGGGTTGGGCCCAAGTTTTGAACGACGAAGAGGCGACGCACATCGGTATACGTACACGTACGAAAGTATAGCAGCGGCGGGCGACGTCGCGACGCTTATTCTTTTTCATTTTATTCCAATTGATTGTTTTTTTTTTCTTTCTTTTTTTTTCTTTCTTTTGGATTTAATTACCCCGAGGTATACGGAGCGACGTGCCAACGAAAGTCGTTCGTTCTGTGCATAATATGAAAATAACTTGGCGAAGCAACGACCGACAAACGGCGATCTTAATCTCAAGATCTGAACGAAATAGCTGCTCCCCCCACCCCCTTTTTTTTGTAGTCTTACTTCAGGTTACAAGCGGTTACGTGCTACTTGAAAATTCAAATTCGTTTAACTAACCCTTGCGACTATTTCCCCGGCTGTTGAGGTGCAGGGGATGAGAAAAAGGGAAAACGTCGTCAAACATGTCGACAAAAATTGACACATGTCAACGAGGTAGGTTATTACTATATTATTTCTCTACGAACGAAGGAGCGACGACACGAATGCGACTGCGAAATTTGAAAATCTGAAAGCCGATTCCCCTGATGCGTTCGATCGATCGATCGATTTTGAGGTAAAAAAAATTTTTATCGTACGAGGAAAAGTCGTGCGAAAAATTTACCCAAATCAGGAGTACCTACTGAAGTGCAAAAATTATTTATGATATTGATTTTGAATTCAACGTTTCCACTACTCCCTTTTTTTTTCTGGTTACCATCTTTTTTTTCTTTCAGATACCGTTTGAAAATTTCATCAAGCTGGCATTAGTTGGACAATTAATTGAAATTTTACCGACATTTTTTTGATGAAAAAAATTTAAAAAAGAAAAAAATTGATTACGGCTGAGAGTTTGAAAACTTTTTTACAGCGAGCGCCACAAGGAAGCCCAGAAACTAGCGACCTCTAGGTTTGATACTCGGATAGTTCTCCTTGAGTGAGAAGCTTTTGCCATTCGTAGGTCATGAGGATCTTTCAGATCAGCGATAAATAACGTGACTTCCAGCTTTATCCGCGGATTCCGACTTTCGAAAAGCTCATGTGTCCGAACGTTGAAAAAAACCGTCGATAACGCGACCAAGAACCAACCAAAAGAATCGCCATCCGTGTGGCGGTTGGTTTCGACCATATGGTAATTTCGAGGATCGAAAAATTAACTTTTTTCAACAACAGGTTGCATTTCACCGGGATCCCCTTGAAATTTGGTAATTTAATTAAGATGACACAACGAGTATTTTTCAAACAATCTTCAGAAAAACAAAAGGAAATAACTCCAATAAAACAAAAGTATCTCCTTCGATTCTTCGATCAAACGGTACGCAGTTGTACCGAAGAAGCTTTTGGGCGTGCCTTGCGATGCTTTGACTTCGCTTTGCTTCCATCTCTACTTCAGTTTAAGCATCTCTGACTTTGCTTCTAATGGATCATTGACACGAGGAGGCTGGCGGGGGGGGGAAGATTCTTTTTTACTTCCGATATACGCTGGACAGTTTCTCTCCTTTTATTCTATATCCCTTTTTCCGAGTACATTTGCCATCAACGAGCCAAATATATATCGATCTCGTTTCGACTATTTTTCTATAGCTTTAATCGAACAAGAGAAAAAAAGATGGGGAAAAAAAAAACGGAGTAAAAAATAATGTGTAAAAAATTAAGTTGTGTCGCTGATCCGCTGTATTTATCTTGTTAGCCCCGGCCAGATGGTCGGAAAGTTGCACGGATGCGAAAACGCACTGAAATCTTGTATACTTATGTGCGCACATAAAACACACACACACCTACATACGTTACACATATATAAAAATTATACACGTATGCAATTCCGGTGTACGAGAGAAGTCGTTGAACAATCTGCAGCACCGCAGCATGTTACGAATCCCTCGATCTTCTACCGTACGAATCCGCAATAAATTCCCGCCTGCAGTCTGTTCCCGTATACTTTTTGGGGGTCTTCTTTTTATCTATTATTATGATTATTCTGCTTTTTCTTCTCCCTTATTTATATTCTCCATAATTTTCTTCTTCTTGTTTTCTGGTAGTTTTTTCTTTCTTTTTTTTCTTGCCGGGAGGCTTATAAGCTTCATGAGGAGAGAATAACGTATCCAGTTGCAGACCGTATAATGTCTTCCTCTGCTTCAGGATGTTGTTGATTTTTTTATTTCCTTTTTTTTTTTGTGGTTTAACGCATGGTCACTAAATCCGCCGAATTAGTAGCATATTAAATATAAGGGAGTGTAACGTGAGCATCGGGTTAAAATGAGATGAATTTTCTTCATAATTTTTTTCTCGTTTTTTTTTCTTGCATCAAGTTGTTCGCCGATTTGAATAGGACGCTATGGAAACCATGAGATTTTGGTTCGAGTGGATAAAATTTTCCTTCGATTTCCGTCTGATTCGGAATTAGTTTTTTTTTTTTTCGCCCAAACTATACCTACTTTTCCACCAATTTATTCCGTACAGTTGATGATCGAGTCTGGAGAAAAAAAATTGCCAATAATTTCTACACCCCATATTTTTCGCTGTTATTCGACCGCGTTTCCTGCAGTCGTATGGCGAAGGTACAATACGCGCGTGGTTGGATGAATGAATGAAGTATAAGGTAAGGTGTTCTATAAAGCATTATTCTAGCTATAAGTTGGAACTGCAATCTCCGTCTTTCGTGGAGTTAAAATTCAACGCGACATCACCCCGTATATACATTATGTACCTGTATGTATAATTCTACCGTATGGGTTATATCTTATAGTCAAACTATCGCGCTGCACGTTCTCGATATTTGTCAAGACTGTATCTTCTAGGCAGCGGCAGCAGCGGCGGCGGCAGGAGCAGCAGGAGCAGCAGCTCTCGAGAGTTTGCTATAGCCGGTATAACTACAAGAGCTGTATGGACAGGAAGGCAGGCTGGCGCGCCTAACCTGTTCTCATTTTTATTAGGCGCATCAGGTTTCAGTGCAGGTGAGCCGAAGCCAAGCCTCCTCCCGGTATATCTCCATCTCCTACGTTTCTTCGTTTCTTCGTTTTTCCGACCAACTGCTTCTCCCGAGTTTCTTAAGCTATCTACATTTTATTTCGTTTGTTTTTCCATAACTCTCCTACTTATTCTATTTCATTCCACTTCCGCTTCATTTTCTTCCTCGTTTTTCGCATGTTCGCGTATAAATTTTGTACAGTTTTAACTTTTGAAGAAAAAAAAAAAAACAAATCGAAAACCTCTTTCGGTAAACGGATCAAAGAGATCAATTGCGTCGATATTTAATTTTACCGATCAAATGCGAAACGAGTCGGAGTTAGCGTTCCATATTATATCATCCGACCGAAGTTTGAAAAAAATAAAAAAAGAACGTCGAAAAACCCGCGGAAGAGGAGGATACACATGTCTAGTAATTTTACTACGCTGCAAGATCGGAGCTGGAACGTGTCTTCGAGACGACGATATCTAATTTAACACGCTATACGTATGAAAAAAAAAAGAAAATGTACAAAGGAATAAAAAAAATTAGAAGACAAAAAAAAGACGTATACGCCGTATATATATTCAGTGTCCTAGAGCTAAAGGAACACGATACCACCTCAGTCCGTTGCGTTGCCCACGCGGTATACCTGGTCTAAGGTATACATAAAATAAAATGGCGACCGTTCACCGAACCGGTACAGTCTCTCTTACAATTTATGTCTCCAAGAATCATTTCATTTGCTTTATCCTCGTATACGAGGGGATACCTGCGAAACGATGAATGATATCAGGAAAATAGCAGAAATTTGTTTTTTCTCCCGACGACGAATTTTTTTAAAATTATTTTTCAGAATTATTTTCTCTTTTTCTTCCTTTAAAAAAAAATATAAAAAATATTCAGGGTAGGTAATATCGGAACCTAACTCGGTTGAATGTATATAGGGGCATGCGTAGATACGTGTATAATAACCATAAACACAAATTTGAAAAATATTGCGAGGGAATTTCTCGTTTTTATCTATTTCTTTATTTTCTTTTTAATACATTTTCACGTTACGTTCTCGTCGAAAAAGCGTTCTCGGTTGTGGTATAACGTGCAGTTGTTCATCAGCTTTTTGTCTCCTTTTTCATTTGGGATTTGTTCCGTTTTTCTACTATTTTTATTTATTTTTTTTTTTTCTCTCTGTGGATTATTTTATTCGTTAAAATGTTTTTATTTATTTTTTTCAAGTCAGTGTGTGCGGATCGTATTGCTTTTTCCCTCGCTCTTTCACGTGAATTTAATATACATGCAAAAAATTGAACAAAAATATGACTTAATATTTGTAAAATGGACATTCAGTGTTGATACAACTTTTGAAAAAAATTAACCATTCTCTACCGCCTGTGATATACGAACGTTAACCGATATGTAGAAAAATATGTCACACAAATATTAAATTATATATACAGTTAACACATTTTATAGTTTCGGATGTTGCGTTCCGCGCGTATGTTCATCTAAATCACCAACCGGAAATATCATTAGTCATTAATAATTTCATCATTTTATATATATAGTCGTATAAAAAAATATAATTTTCATATCACTTAATATATAATGTCACAACCGCGCTTCCTTCTACGCATGGTTATTATATATACATCCATATATGTATTTTACATATACTGTACATTACAGGATAACAAATTTTATCTTGTTACGACACATTTTTTATTTCACCCAATATTGTGTTTTTTTTTTTTTCTTCTTTTCATTACTATTTTTATTTTTTATTTATTTTTTTAACAAACAAATTATCATATATTTTTAAGCGAGGGCGTTCCGAGGAAACAACTAAATTGCGAAAGAAAAAGATATAGGTGTAGATAATGGAGTATGATGGAAAAAAAAAAAAAAAAAAAAAAAGTTAATGAGTATACTTAGGGATAGTGACTAAATTCTAAAACGGAAAAAAAAATTAGAAAAAAACTTGTTTCACACGCTCAAAAACCTGACTAAATATATCTCGTATAGTAATATCTCATTAATTTTTCCTCTCTCTCTCTTATTCTCTCTCTTCTATCCATTTATTTAATTTATTTATTTGTTTTTTGTTTTTTGTTGTTTTTTTTTCACACCGTTATCTATTATTTACATACAAATGTAATAAAGTTCCGAATAGATATAACGACTGCGGAAACTTCATCGTTTGCCACCTACGGTTAATTGAAAATAATATATGTTGAAAAATTATAAATAAATAAGTGAGTAAATGAATTTTGAAAAAATACTAGAATTTTTTTTTTTCTTACCAAAACCGTTCACATGTGTCCAAAAGTGTATACGGTTCGATCGTTGATTTAAAAAAAAAGTTTTGAGTTTTTTAATTTTGGGAATATACAAGTTTCGTGGGATTTAATTTTTTTAAATCATTGCTTTCATCCCTTTAATAACCGATCCCAACGTACATTCATATAGGTGGAATATTGTTAATAGCTCCTAGGTTCTCTGGACGCGCGGCGTGGCGTTGGCATGATGCCGTGTCGTACGTACGTCGAGAGAGCGAGAGAGAGAGAGAGGGGGAGAGAGAGAGAGAAAGGGAAAGGGAGTGATAAGAGAGACTGAGAGAAAGGGAGAGATAAGGGAGAGAGAGAGATATAAGAGAGCGGGGTGCAGAGAGGGGGTTGGGGGAATATTTTGGTGGGGGGAGAGCCGACGCTCCGACGTCCTGACGCTAGTCAGTCGCGAGCCGACAACCGCGCGCGTGGTATTCGCACAACTTTCAAATATATCAAAGAGCAAAGTGGTGGGATTGTTGTAAAAAATAAGAGTACTAACAATTGTGTGCATTGTAACAACGGTTGCGCGAAACAAATTTTTTCTATTTTCTTTCCTCTCGTTTATTGAATAGAAAGAAAAAGATTTGAAAAAAAGGAAAAAAAAGGAGAAGGAAAAACAAGATCAACTTTACGCCTACGCATAATTCTCTCTTTTTTTTTATCATTGTTTTTGCTGTATCTTTCTCAATTAATAATAATAACAATTTGAATAATAATTCAACCCATTCTATTCGTTATTGTTATACTCGAATAAATAAATAATTAAAAAAAAAAAAATAATAAAAAAAAGTAGAGCCTACAAACAAATGAATTAAATATGTTTAAAAGAACAATAGATAAAGTTTATGATGGATCGATAAGAAAAGGGGGTGGTAATCGTATTTCATATTGGTAAAAAAAAACCGAGAAAAAAAAAATTCAACTAATTGTTGTCACTTTAAAAATTGTTTATTATACATAATGTTGTGTACTGTTTATTCAGAATTTTGATCACCTCAAAAATCCAATTTATCGATATCAATGTTGACTAGAATGGATCAGTGATTGTATCTACTGATAAAAAAAGAAAAAAAAGAAGGAGGCTCATTATTATAAATTCGAAAAGTGTGGGTGTGTTCGTTGAGAAGAATAAGTGAAAATAATTGTTGTTTATTATTATCATTATTATTAATGTTTGTTTTTTTATCACGATTTCGTTCGGCCTGATATTAATGTGCAGTGGTTCTTTATAGTTTTATGCGACAAGTATGGTATTTCGCTTTGAATACTCGCTTGTTTTCTGAAGTGTGTTGTGCGTTACGTTTACAAAAAGGATTGTAAACTTTCCCTGGAGTAAACAAAACAAGAATAAAAAAAAAAGAAAAGAAAAAAGAGCAAAGGTATAGATGCTAGAGAACCTCAACTAGCATTATTTGAACATCGGAATTCCACCGTTGGAGTATCGCGTTGGGATAACGTACAGTATAGGAACGTAGCAGGCAACTCTTGGCGAGTCAACTTTAATAACAAGCGACAAACAAACTGGTGAGTAAAACTTAATACACAAGCCTCTCAACTGTCTGTGATTATGTCGACGCTGCGTTTCAGAATTGTAAGAGCCATTGAATCGCATGTTATAAGTATCATATCATATGGAGTTGTATATACGACGAAGACTCCACGCGCGCTGCGTACATAAATGTACTGTAGCCATCGATTACACAAGCAAAGTCATTAGTTTATCGTTACATTCATTACTGAGGAATTCACGGCCGTTCTCCGGCCCTACAACCAATAGCGAGCCAAAACCATCGCTACGGACTGACTGACTAACTAACTTTTACGAAACCCTGAGAGAAAAAAAAACAAAAAAAAAAAACAAAACCTATACGTTCCTTTTGTTTCCAACAAACTTTTTACTCTCCGATCCGGACCGAATCACGTTACCAACGCACCAACTCCGGGACTGTACCGATCCAGCGGTCGTTTTTTAATTTGTTTTTTTTTTCTACATTTTTTTACAAGCTCGATTCAGGGACTTGGAAAGGATCTTGTGAAAAATTTTTTTCGCATCATTATTCCCTGAGTATTGTTTATTTTTTTTTCTTGTAATTTTTTCCCTATCGTGCCTGAAGAAAATTCTTCGAAAATCGTAACCGATTATGTATCTACGCGAGAGGAAACCGATCGATAATTGGAGTCAGAAATCGCGATAGTAAATCGTTCGTATCAGAGCCATCGCTGTATGAAGTTTGTATCGGAGGTGAGAAACGTGGATGATATTGATTCTCTTATTGGATATTGATAATATTTATCGGAATCGAAAAGCCGATAAGGTGTATTTCGAGGTCTAATTGCCCCGCGTTCGTAGCATCGCTGTATCTGCCGAGACGCGAGCGTTCAGCTCCTCTTCTTCCGATCCCCGTGATTCCGAGTGTCGGGCTCTGCCACGGAGATGATCAGAACCGAGAACACTCTATGTGTGTGGCTATTTTTGGACGCAAGGAAAGTCTTACGTTCTCATATCGTGTGTGGAGTAAGAACGAGTTTTTTTGGGGTACACTGTGCAGGTCCCTCTCTTCACTGGTCGTGCAGGTCGTTTTTTGACGCTTTATTTTTACTTTTTTTTTTCTCTTTGCTCTTACTCCGAGCTGTTCTCCCTCTCCCCCCCCCCCCCCCTTTCTTCTCTCGTGTATGAAAGACACGGCCAACGCACCGACAAACTCTCGTACGGTTGATTGTCCGTTTGTCCACGCCACCTATTAGCTTTTACTGGTTTGGCCATGGTGCCTACTGACTGCAGAGTGCAGACTAGATGGCTGCTTGTTTGCTCGCTCGCTCGCCTCCTCTTTCGACCGAACGACCGACCGACCGACCAACCGAACGTGCACCGGGCTTAGGGTCAGGTTGAGACACCGAGTATAAGACCCCGTTGCCGCTGCCATCGTACCGCTAAGCTTCGACGACGTTTCGTAGTGGAGTATACGGCGGTATCGTAATACCGTCAGGGCCGTAACCGACGATTAGGAAACCCGCTCTTTGTTCGATTCGTTCTGATTTTTTTTTTTTTTTTTCTTCGTTGCACGAGATTGACAAGTGATCGATTGAGTAATCTTTGAGGAAATCAGATTTCGTGTGGCGAAGTGAATTTTTTTTTTTTTTTTCCTCATCTTTTGTTCTCCGGGATGAAATCTTGTATTTTATTATATACACAGCTGTTTTGAACGGTTGAAATAATTCGGTAAAAATTTATTTCTGATATTTAATATTATTTTGGAAGTTGTATACCGATTCAGGTTATATATGAAATATATATTAATCCGATTGGACAAAGCGCGACGAGGTCAACGGCAACGGGAGAGGTACACAAACGAGTAACCTTCTAATTGATTGACGAAAATCCATTTAGTGCCTTCTATTTCTTGACTAGCTATAACGGTATTACACATTAGATAATTTATAACGTTATATTCCGAAACTCGTTTATAGCCATAGCAACTCTCTATGGTTATTTAGTGATGGGTAGGCGTATATTTGTGATCACAGATTGCCCTCGCGCTTCTCTGTATATAGAATTTATTTAAAAATCCGAAAAACGTTTACTCGTGAATTCTTCGAATTTAAATTCTAGGTTGATATTTTCATTCCCAAGCTTCTTGTTTTTCTTTTCCGACAGCGGTATCGATGGTTAAAGAAAATTAATTGGAAAAAAAAAAGAAAAAACCACTGTAGATACACGTAATGAAATTGCATTTTCATATATTTTTCCTTGTCGAACAAAACTAATTCGTTCTCATAATTCGAATCTCGGAAACAACCGCAAAAGGAAAACCAGCGATATTATATCATCGTCATTTCTGGGAAACTTGAATTTTTCGTGAAAAAAAGAATAGCAACAATATTAATAATGATAATAAGAATAATGAATATTCATTTTGAATGAGCTTGGAAAGCGTTCGTCTACTTTACTATGTCTCTGATATAACTATTCACATATATCTACGCTACTGGAGCGTATGAGAATGTAGGCATACCTACCTACCTATTCTCTATGTACTACGAACGTTATACCTTCTTTTATAAGCATTTGCATTGGTATAAATGCCTGATGTGTGCACGAGCGTGACTGTAGGTAGATAGATAGCTGGTGAGGTAGGTAGGTATAGTTTGTTCTCGAGCCAAAGCTAGCCTGGCTAAAGTTGTCTTTTAATATTTTCATCGCGTATAGGTTATGTAGGTATGCGCGCTCGTGTGGTTATAACCAAACGGATAAATGAACTAAAAGAATTACGATCGTAGGTTATCTCACACTAATCACGCGATATACATATACGCACTTGTTTCAACGTTCATGTTGTTCGTCGTAAAAATATTATTCAAAACATACCAATATACAGTCACCGCCGCACGTAGGTATATCGATTATGCGAAAACTTAACTATACGAAGAATACGTTAGGCGACTTACTGGAGATTTCAATGCGCATTACAAGTATGGACGATGACGTTGCAGCGCGCGGAGTGTTAATATAGGAGTGCCGCGATTTTTTTTTCCTTCTATTTTTTTCTTTTGGAATCAAAAAATCATTTCTTTCTTTTTTTCTTTCCTCTTCTTTTTTTCTTTTTATAAAATGCATTCGAAGAAAAAATCACTTGAATTGTTTTTTCTTTACATTGAATGAGAAAATTATTTCGGCGTTTTCTGCATGCAGCTCTTCATCCTATATCATAATTCCTATGTGCACTTGTAGAGCGAACGTAAATTTGTTTCTATATTTGTAGTTACAATATTTATTTACATGTACAGTGAAACGTGTTACGTAAGAATATAATACTATATATATATGTATAGTCATCGTCTTGGAAGGTATGGAAGTCGAACCTCGTTGAATGTACTCAACGTACACGTGGTACACCTACTGGTACCACGACTAAAGAGCTGTAATGCTACTTGCATAAACGGATAAATTTTGTTTATTTACTTTCTCCACGCACCACGTGATATCTTAGGCATACCTATACGTTATATACCTTATTATTATACACGAACAACCGCGGAGCGAAACGAAATAAAATAAAATAAACTAAAACGAAATGAAATAAAATAAGACGAAATAAAAGGAAATGAAACTTCGACGTTTCGCGTCATCCCTTCCTAATTTCCCTTCTCCTCTCATTATATATTATAATAGGTATACATCGTGTATGGGAAACGGTCTATTTCTCTTCGTGCAACTTTAATTTTCATACCCCGCGCGATAGCTTATAATATAAGTTGCTATGCATGTCTAATAAAACTGCACATATCATCCGATTGTTTGTTAATTATTCTCATAGTCGGTAAATATTTATATCTATATAATAAATAATTGCGTGTGTATAATAGATAACATTCAATAATTATTTATAACTGAAAAATTACAAACAGACATGATATATTTTAATCTCTGTATAACGCGAGTGTGCCGGTTGGGAAAATTTTCTCATCGTCATATCTCGCGATTTACTTCGCATCTTTTTAGTTTTATTTTTTGTTTGAAATTTTAGTTTTTTTTGTATTCTTCAAAAACTTTATCAATCCGGTGAATCGAAATCGAAGTGTCAATGTGAGGGTGACAAAGGGGGTGGCAGCGCTGCTTCCGGTATATAAAGCTATTTAGGGTGACGCGGCGGGGAATTGTTCACGCGCTCTTTATATACCTATATACGTATATCTGTATGTATATATGTATAAATGGATAGGTATATAGATTTGAAACGCGCGACTGTCAATAGCAGACGCGTGACGTTAATTGAATGTTATTGGCGAAATCGATGAGAGCCCAATTATTGGCTTGCGCCTATGCGTTAAATCCGCTGATGTTCGCGAACAATGCGCGCAGTGCAAAACTATATATATAGGTATGCATCGCTACCTGGCTTTACCAATTGGATTCGAAATATTTATATATGTATATTTTTTGATCTTTATACACTTGGCAATTTTTTTTTTCCTAAATCGTCAATTTGCGTTCGGTCAATCTTCATATTCATATCGAGGACCTAAATACGTTTAACCCACAATTATTATTTTTTTTTTTAATTCAAATAAATTTCATGCCATGATTAATTAGAGCGTGAAAATATGGACTCTAACACAATAAGATCTCCTCAAAATTACTTTATTGCAGATTATAATTAAGTAGGTGGAATCGTAGAAATAAGCACTGAATTAAGAGTTTACTACATATTTTTGTTCATTTCTCTTCTTTTTTTTTGCAGTATATATCTGCATGTAATTTAACTATAAGACCACAAATTAGAAAATATAGACACAGATCGTACCTAGAGTTCTCCATACCTATGGTTAGGTATGTAGATAGCAGTAGCAGAAGAAGATACTTGTTAAACTCGCACTGCGTGAAATAAATTGCTCGTTAGTATACCCGGGGCGTTATATATAGGTATATACCTATGTACGAGTACGCTATGTACATTCGCAGCGTATGTATATAACCCTGTAAATTACGGATGGTTGATTGTAAAAGTAAAAGATGGAGAGAAAAAGTGAGATGAGAGCGATAGACAGATGGATAGATAAAAAAAAATTCAGACGCAACTTTGGTACTGCAGAAAATTTGTTCGACTATAATTTGCATCGTCTGAGATAAGAGCTGGGAGTATATGGCGAAAGAGTGCATCTTCTATGTTGTTTTTCTTAGATAAAAAAAAAAAAAATTGGAAACATTGTAAAATTATATTCACGGAAAATATTAGAGGTAAAGAAATTTTTTATTTAAATAATATTGATTTAATTAATATTTAATAATAATTATAGTAAATAAATTTTTCATTTTACTGCATCGCAACGCATTTGAGTTTCTCTTAAATATCCTGAGAACGCCGTAGGTATAACGCTAACTTGTCCGATCTTCCGTTTCCTCTTTTCTCCAGCTCTGCACTTTGGTAAAGAAAATAAAATAGGAGAAAAGAAGAATAAAAAAAAAATAAGAAATAAAAGAATAAAGTAGGTAGGTATGTAAGGTGTATATATAGGTAACTACCCATACCCATACCCATACCGAATGTAACCTACCTACCTTTCCGCAAAATTGCGAAGTTATCGTTGCACTTAAAACTATATACGCCGTTAACTTGCAGACTAAACTTTTTCACGCTTCCGAAGCATTCACTATATATCTAGTTGTGTTTTTACTGTTCATCCGAAAGAAAAAGGAATAAAAGGGAAAGGGGGAGATTCTATGTACACTTTTAGTGGCACATGATACTGTAATTTAATGCACGTGATTGAACTCGTTATATCTGAAACTGATAACGACGACGAGATTGTACTGCAGCGTTACACGGTAGGATGTGGGCCATTTTTTTTACATATAACGTCGATAGAAAAAGTTTTCGAGTTGTTCGCCGAAAGTAGATGATATATGTATAGTACGTAATATGGGGTATATATGAATATGATAACGCTGCAGTAAAGACAATAATTATTATTTATTACACCCCTCCAATTTTCTCAAATGGGTTTTATGCCTTTAAAACCGTTCTCCAGGAAATGGCCGAAAAATTTTACTTATTTATTATACGCCGATGTTACACACGGCAGAGAGGATCGATAAGTCAATCTCCACCCACTCCCTTTTTTCATCTTTCTCCCCCTCCGCCCCAAAATTTATTTCATTTTTTTTCCGCCTCTTATTATCCGTAATAGCTCATTCGGTAAAATTTTAATCAGCAAGCACAACGTAAGTACCCTGCACCCCCCTTTGCCGCGGTTCTGCACCAGTGTAGACAAAAATTACTTCCGGATTACGCTTATACGCTGCAGTTTGAAAGGCTATCCATAATATCGTCTGTCGAGCGGATCGTAGATTTTTATATCCCAATCGAAGGGGCGATCGAATTTTTCGAATAGTTCTGAAAAAAGTGACAAAAAATCATAACGTAGACAAAAAAATTGTTTCCATAACGAAAAAACTATAATTGGTCTTGTAAATGTTCGGAGTAAATTTGATCATTTTATAATATCGATAATGCTGAAAAAGTTTATTGGATTCGTGATTATTTTTTTTGCAACTCAAAAGTAGAATGAAAAAAATTTGAAAAATCTAAAATATAGCGAGGAGTATATTCTCCCGATGGATTTTGTCAGATTTAATTGATTTAATCATTTGTTAATTAATCATATCTATTAATTTATTTGTTTTTCATACTATAGTACGAACAAAGTATGGTATTATAGTAAGTATCTACACCGTATGCAATAGGGCTGCGTAGGCACTTCGCTCGAGCGAGCAAGACCGAATAGATGTGTCTGTACATACGTGTGTATGTAATACGGTACACATACATATGTAGTTTATCCTTATGTACGTATCACGGCATGAACGGGAACGGAACCCGCGTGCTCGCCAAACCAGGTTGGTTTAAGTTAGGTGTAGCGTACTACTCTCTTCGCTCGCTAGCTTGTCTTTTATATGGTGAAATTAAATATGGCCGCCGTTCATGCACACACATTTAGATATAGGTATACACATATTTTATTGAGTTGCAGCAGCGAACGCGTGTGGGGATACATACATATATTTATATATATACGTACATATCTAACTATATATCCCGTAATTTATACACACAATGGTTCTAACAATGGCCGACGGTTTAAACCGAAGTTCGTACTATAACCCTAACCCAACACCCTTCTTTCTGCGATGTATTCAAACGCAAACTATACCTAATTTTATCCCTCGCATAGCCCTTATTATTTTTTTCCCGAATGAATTTTGTTCGATTTTTTTTCATTTCACGAGCTCGATGCACGTATTTACAATGTGAGTAGTAATTTTATGAATTATTTATTTTAGCGCATAGATTTACAAAAATTAGATTATACAATTTTTGGTCGATCGAAGAACGAAATGTATCGTACATGAATCAGGAAATTTTTTTTTCCTCATTCGGATGTTGAGAAAGTTTTTCCAAAGCGATGATATGTAATCGAGTTGATTGGTGTTTAATTTCAATTGTTATTTCAATAGATGATTATTTAATAGAATGCATAATTATGTGTTAATTTCGATCTAATTGTCTTTAATTATATGTATGTAACGTTATTGCATTTCACGTTAGGTATAGATATTATTTCCGTATTATATCATTTGTACAAAAGGGGTGGAGAGTCGATTGTGGTAGTGGTGGTTGAATGAAAGGGAAAGTTACCCCCGTGTTTCAAGAATTTCTATAAACTTCTCTCTTCCTTTTCCATCGAGTTTTATAACGAAAATAACGACGCTACTGCTGCTGCTGCTGATGATGATGATGATAACAATATAATGAATAAGAAAAATAATATAGTGTGTGCACAATGTGTATATATGTATAGTCAAAAAAAGCGTTCTTTTGTTCTTTTGATATTGTAACCTTAATGGCACCCTAATCCTACCAGAATTCTTGAAGTGGCCTCTTCATGAAGGTCTCCAATCCGAGTGATCCTTAAATACGTGTATAGTAATATCGTACCCACATCGGTAACATTCATTTGTTTTTTGTTTTTTAGTTTTTTTCTTCATTTTTTAAACTGCCCGTATATACATATTGTATAAAACAGGGCGTACAAACGATATTTGTTAAATTCGACATTTTTATTCAAATTCTCCAGACTACCGAAAAATTGAAAAAAAAAGAAAAAAAAAAGAACGAATG
The DNA here is from genome assembly GCA_963978495.1 of Athalia circularis. NCBI lineage: Eukaryota > Metazoa > Arthropoda > Insecta > Hymenoptera > Athaliidae > Athalia > Athalia circularis. The sequence goes on along the minus strand of OZ021698.1, from coordinate 36,574,921 downwards.
GGTTACGAAAAAATAATCTTTGCCCGAGGCTTTGCAGAGGGATTATATACGAAGTATTAAAAAGTCGCTCTATACAGAGTAGGAGCTTGAAAAATCTTCATATTAGTTTTTTCCACCCCTATATTTTCGTCACCTGGTTTGTTTTTTTTTTTTTCGTTCGATCTACTTTTTTTCTGCGGATCGTGAGGGAAGCGAAATTTGAAGAAGAATTATACCGAGGTTTGAGAAATCGCTTCGAACTGATTCCTCATCTGTAGCTGTTTTAATTAATCGTCGCTATAAATTATTAATCACTGCAGGTGCGACTAGCCAATTAAACTTTTCTATTCGTATCACGTAGTATAAGGTCATTTATTAATTAAGCCTAAAAATTGCACATTTATTACGGAACATGCGGGATATGTATAAGGTAGGTACGTAATAAAAATTGTGTGTGAACTATAGAGATTGAACAATAAGTTAAGTATACGTGCAGAAAACAATTGCTATAGAGCGAATAAGGATGAGAATGTAGGAAGATTTAGAACTCGAGTTCTGCGGCAAAAGTCTATAACCTTCCCTCGAGTTCATTGCCGCCGCGTTGACTTGTTATATTCTATCTATATATATATATATATGTACAGTAAAATGGCGGTAGTGCAACGGTGCAATAATCTGTATATATATGTGTATAGCTGTACCTGACTGAAACGAATTGCGGATAAAAGCTGTGTATATTATACATAGCACCATGAAGTAAGGTACAGTTTTTTTTCCGCCTTTGCAGCATTTATCGCCGATTATTATTTCGTGTTCACTTATATATATTATATACCTTCCTCTTGCATTTCCGTGAATATTATTATAAGTATAACAGTAAGATTCGCAATTCGCAACGATGAAAAAACGTGTTTTTTTTAATTTTTTTTCAACGAGACAAGCCATGGGCGTGATAAAACGTATACAGTTGCAGCTGTCATAGGTTCGAAATGGTGTTTTACTAGCGTTGCATATAGTTGAGTTCAAAATACACCAAGAAACAGTTGCTCAAAAGATTTCAAAGAAAACATGTAATTTTTTGCTGTGAAAATTGCCGAAATATCAAGACTATAGCCTTTGATTTTTCTCAAAATTTGGGCCAAAAATCGACAATTTTTTTCCTCGAGTTTCATAGGGTATTCTTTTGTATTTCGAGCTCAGGAATTCAAATCTGATATCTAAATTGATCGGAACTTTCCTAGTTATCGCAAATTTTTCGTTCCTCGGAGCAGATAAATTGAGATATTTCAATTGGTTGTATCTGCAAAACCTAGTTTTTTATCGCAGTCCACACATGTGATATGCACCCGCAAAACTTTTTATCAGTATAAATACCTTCAACAGGTTTTTGATATTAACTCTTGAAATAGTTGCGTTAAATGGTTACGATTAGGGGCGGCGATTTAACAAGCAAGGTATGTCGTTATGACAGTTTTTTTTTGTGTTTTTTTTCTTGTGATTTTCTTTTCCTTGCGTCGTTTGCTGCAGCGTTGCGGAAGTCGCGTGGTGTATTTCGACGCAAATGTTAAGCTGTATACTTGTACGTACATGTATACCTCATATATACGCATACCAATGTAATTAAAATCGCGTTCAACTCGCGTTACGCGTTGTCGTTGTTTTTGTTGTTGTTCATTCGCACAAAAAACAAGCTAACCCTTATCATAAACTACTGTAGGTTAAACTGTGTACATTATATTACAGGTATATTATATATAAGGCATACGTAGTTTATAACTATAACTGTATATCTATAATGTATACCTAACTGTGACTAATTGGGTAAAGGATTAAGTACCTGCATGTATATATACACAACAATAAAGTTATTTAGAACAACTAGATTCCAAATACCACCTAATTAATCACATGCGTGCGAATTCCACTGCCCATGTACATGTATATAATATTGTTAGTTTACACCCGCGGTTTCTTTTATAGAGCTGAAAGTCTGATTTTTATAAGATACATACTAATCCTTTGATTTTTCAAAAAAGAGTCAAATGTTTCCGAAATCAAGAATGAAGCGAATCATAGATAACAAAAAAAAGACTGGTTTTCTTCTCGTAACGAAGTGTCCATAATTCGCGAACAAAAAAAAAACGAAAAAAAAAGTAGCAGAAAGTTAAGTGAGACGAACGTACTCCATAAATTGTAAGACGATCCCGGTCAATTTGGAGCGCCGATATTACGCTGTTTTTTTTTCTTCTTTTTTTACTTCTTCGTCTTCTACTTTTTCTCTTCCTTTTTCTTTCGTCTTCTTTTTATTCTATCCAGCACTTCGGATCTTTTTAATTTTGTTTCTTATTCGCTGTGCTTTTATTTCTTGTTTTTGAATTTACTTCGGAAAAGTTCAACAACCTCCAAACACTTCCTGTACGAATTGTGCAAAAGATTTTTTTTTTCTTTCCCCCCTGCCGGATATTTCTTTTTTCTTCATCCCTTTTTACAGCATAGCAAAAAACCGAAATTAGTTTCGACGTGTAAAGCAGTTGAATATTTTATAGATTGAACTGATATCGATAGAAAAGAACTTGTAACTCAATAGAAAATTATGTATGAAAATTCGTAACAAAAAAAAAAGAAAACTTTCGGAGGTTAAATTGTGGAGAGTTTTGAAATATTCGGTCGAAGTACATCAGACGTAAGCATCGGAGTGAATTGAGACGGAAATAAGGAAGAAGGCGCGACAGGAAGGAGCTGAGCATAACAGCAACTAAGGATCGCAAGCAGGGAGTAGACGTTAAAAAGGTAGTAGTAGTGGTGGTGCATTGGGTAGTCGTTGGTCGGCGGCGTCGTCGTGTTCGAGGTGACTTTACAGCGTTTAATTGTCTGAACAGACTGTACTCGAAGAACGGTTAGCCTTGAAGTTGCCCATAGTCGGAGCACCCGGTGTTCCTTCGGTTAACGTTAAATATAAAGTCTTCGTTGTTGGACATGCGCTCTGAAAACTAAAAGCAGCACCACGCCACTTCAATTCACTTCACTTCACTTCTCCCAATACCAACCTCACGTTGGGTTTAAACCTCATGTCTGTCTCCGGTAGTTTTCTACCTCCCTTCCCTATAGTCGTCGATACCGCTGCCTCGACGCAGATCCCTCCTATGGTTTGAAAACACTCCAAACTGTACCTAGAATTTGGAGTTTCTAACCCAAAGTCGACTCAAAGTCGCAATCCAGCTCGAGTGTCGAGATTCTCTCTCCGGACCTTCATTATAAGCTGCCAGTCATAGTTTAGAGAGGAACCAGTTTTCAAGAGTAAAAAGAGACGGAGATACGGAGACGGAGATGAAAGAGGGGAAGAAGCTTCACGAAAAACTACTCATTGTCAGTCCGGTCGGACGAGATGTGTGGACACTGTGAACCCAAAGAATATGACGTTGATGCACTTTTGAAGTTTGAAACCATTTTTTTTCAATAGAATTTTCTTCTAATTTCATGATATCTGTAATCGAAGATCATCTCATATTTCATGGACAACTAGGCGCTGAAGAAAGTGTTCGAGAGACAATGTTTTTCGACAGATAAGGTTCACGGTCGGTAGAGAAAAAAGAAAAAAAAAAAGAAAGAAGACTCTTTCGATTTAAGACCCAGTAGGTAATCGGAAGCGAAGTCAAAAGGGGCTGCGGAAGAGTTATAGGTACTGGTCTATCTATATTCACTCAATTTAAACTTTAATTCCATAAATTTACTCGGACCAAGTGAAAAGAAAAAAGAAAGAAATAAAACAAAGAATCGAAATGGGAAGAGTCAGACTAGTTCGTACGAACGAATTTATGCCGTGAATCGTCGAATATTACATTTCCCGGAACACTTCCTGGTTCCATAATGACCGACATAGCTGTCATCTGATTCACGCATAACACACGATCATCATCGATGATTCAACCGACTCACGTCGGTATCTTAAGAGATGAGTTTTTCTAGGATTGAAAATAAAAGGAATCTTTGCCAAAACGGAAATCACGAGCGTATCTGAAAAATTCCGTTTGTCACGTCTCGTGTTACATTTTAAAAAGCGAAAGATGCTGCGAAAGAGTTCGACATCAGAAGGCATGAACTAGTTCAACGTCATATACCTCCACAGTCTCTATCTGGTACAGCATTGTGTTCGAGATGGAAAATGTTCCTTTGATTCAAAGACGTAGTCGTCGTCCTTGCAAAATTAATGACGTCAACGTCGTGCGCGGATGATGAAAATATCTCGGAACACCCTGTAGACGCATAAGCGAGCGTGTAGGTAATGACTTTTGTACTGTATCTCATAGTATTATTATACACAACGCAATAAGAAAGGCAGGCAGACGGACGGACGGACGGACGGACAGATAGTGTTATAGTGTGCTTTAAGGAATGATGAAAATTATAGTTGACTGTCGGTACGGACTGGAGATAATTTGAGACTATGGTTATGTTAGTATTAGTGGAGTGGCAGTAGAAGGCATGACGTTAACGTTCACGTTGGCATTCACGTTGTTCACGTGTACCGCGACTACGTCTACCAGTAAATGCTGCGGCTGCTGCTGCTGCGAGTTTATGCGACAGATCACTTCGTATAGTTAGGTAAATGCCTGATCGAAATTATTCAACGTGTAGTACGCCGTACGTGGATATAGTTATGAATATATACGATAATATGATCCGCACGGTGAGAATTTAACACGTGTACGTTTCGGCAAAGTAGGTTTTTTCTTTCTTTATTTCAATTAATTCCTGATCAGTTGATTCCGATTGCGATCAATGGAATGAAGTGATTAAAAAACATTACGACTTCGTAGCATGAAATGGTAGCGGCGTAACGATGCGATAAAACTTCTTTAATATGATTGCCACTTCCGTCTGATTGAGTGAAACCAATTGATCATCAATATTCATTGGGGTAGCAATATCTGCAGTTCAATTCAGAGTAATTATTCATGAAATCTACGTGCTTTGAGACAATGCAACTCGATAACTATTTTACCGATTGTCGATTCGCAGATCGGTTCGCAGTGACTACATAGTTTTATAGATGAAAGAAAATGTAGAAAAAAAAAAAACAAAAGAGAAGAGAAGAAAAGAAATATGAAGTTTGATACCGTCATAGAATGAGTCAGGGGTCGGTACTTGTCGCAGTGTGGCTTCTCGCTGCATATTTTATCAGGTTTACCAAACCAAGTGTAGGAAAAGAAGTAGTTCCCGTGGGACGTTGGGAGGAGGAGGAGAAAAGAAAAAATGGAGGGGTGGGGTGGAGAGAAGAAGCCCCGAAAGCGGAGAAATCGCCGAGTATAAAAGTAAAAACGGTCGTTGAGCCCCCGTGGCTCTTCTCTTTCTCTTTCCTCCTCGCGTCTTCTACACCGTTCATAGAGTCAAGAGTCTCGTGGACTAGATAATTTCCGTCTTATGCTTTTGCTTTTACGTAGAACATACCCGACATCATACACTAGGTAAGAGATGAGCTACTACTGCAGCAATCTTACTCCCATAACATGTTCCTTAGAAAAATTTTCACCCAAAAATCCCTAAAAACGAATCGCATGTATACCGAACTGCGTTTTTTTTTTACATATCCCACTGATTTTATTCCGCTAGAATTTTTTTTTCACAGGCTCATTCTTTTATTTTTTTTCCAAAAACTTTCGCAGTGTATCAATGAAACGAAATGCTTCCCGATCGGTTGTGTCGTCGGTGAAAAAAAAAATGAAAAAAATAAATTATAGCAGTCGGTTCCAACGGGATCTCGTGGTTTGAAGTTACCTACTTTTCTTACCGCTTCCCATCTACCCTCAATTCGTATTTAAGCCGGATACTGCTTCCCCTATGGATATATACATAGCACACTGCAGGAGTTTCTTCTATACTCTCGCACGAAGTTCACACAGCGTTAATTCCGCCTGAGCGATTGCAAGAGCGTTTAATTTTCTACCTCTTTATACATTCTTCACTTGTTCCGCATCCCCGCCAACGCCGTTATACTAGGTATACCCGCACTGCGAACACCGCCACCCTTGTCTTAACTTTAACTTCAGTCTTCACCACCTCTACCATGCACCTATATTTCTGTCTTGTCGTTTGTTTTGCCATTTTCTCATTAATTTTCACAACGTTTTTTTCTCAGTTGCTGTCGTAGTTTTTCTTTTTTTTTTTTTTCTTATTTTGCATTTCTGTTTGAGGAGGTCCCTCTTTTCGGCTGCTTTTCCTACCCCTGTGCAACGTTTTTCTTTCCTTTTTTTCTCTTTACTTTTTTTTTTCCAACTTTCTGTATCGCCGTAGATTATGTACGTACATATACCTATACGTATCTACGTGTAAATGTGTGTTGCGGATATAACGGGGTAGCCATCGTTGTGTGCGTTCGTAAAATTGAAAGACTCCTTGGGGGTCCGGTTGGCGGCTGGGCTGCTCGCCTCTGCTGTGGTCGTAGAGCAAAACCTTGAGGAGGAAGAAGAAGAGTAGCTGGGTAATTGCCACGCGAAATTGCTAGCGAAATAGCTAAGACGGTCCCCATAAAAGAAGAGGAGCCATCGATATATCTAAAAACGAAAGAGCTGAGACTCGGAGTATAAGAGAGTCTTGAAAAGAAATATATTAAAAATCATAACAGGGATAGAGAGAGAAAATAATAAAAAACTGAAAACAAAAAACAGTAAAGCTCAGGAGTAAATGAAAAGTATACATAGGTACCATTATACCATCGTAGATCATGGAAAAGCTTCAACTGGATCATTTTTTTTTTAATTTTTTTTGTTTCCCTTCTACTATTTTTATTTTCAACATCTATACTATTCCAGAAGATATTTAGATTGAAGTTGGAAAATTTCAAGCAATACGATAAAATTTTCTAAAAGTGAGTTGCTGGTGTTAAATTTTTTTTTTGTGTTTTTTTTCTTTTCTAAACAGGCGTATGGTATACACGAAAATTCTATCGATCATCGAATATTTTTTTTTTCCCCTCTCAACGTTTCTCTAAATTTTTCACGGGTCACATTGTGCGTTGAATATAGGAGCGGTGTATGCCTGTATAGTAAGTTAAAAGCATAACGTAGGACGAGGGCAAACGGTAAACGGTTACAGGTATAAATTGTGGGGATTGTAACCTGCTATATAGGGTAGTATGCGCTCCATTTTCTCACCCGACACCCCGAAGTGGATTGTGCTTTGGATCTCTATGGCTATATCTATGTATTCGCCTATATATTCCGAACGTGCACGTATAGTATGATACGCACCGGGTGACCAATTTCAAAAAAACCCCACGGAATTATTAAACATATCACGATATGATATTAATTATTGAAAAATGGGAATGAATTTTTCTTCTTTCTTTATTCTATATCTTTCTTTCTGATTTTTACTTTTTTTTTTTTGTTGTCTTCGTTGTTCGTAGCGAGTACACCGTATGAATATAATAACCATATGTATTTATATAATGCCTGGAGATGTGTAGGTTTTATGTATCCGCGAGTTTCGTAACAACTTGCTATACGTATAAGTTAATTTAGTTGAAAAAATTTCTATAAGCGATCTCTACTTGGCTCAGCTGCAGAGATTTCTCTTATATACACATACATATATATATATACATATATGTGTCTTATTATTATGGTTGTTATTGTTGTTATTATTATTTTTATTTATATTTATCTAGCTATGTCTATCCGAGCCTTACGAGCATGTTGAACAGGTGCGTGTGGGCAGGTTGAAGAAAAAAAGTATAGTAAAAAATAACTATTCCGATCAACATTACGATAGATGATGACCAATCAGAGTACATGTCTCATTTATACACTACCTACTCGGTTATTATGTACAATTAATTATGATTTCTCATAGTTCTCGCGTTATATTCGATCGCTGCCGGGGTGTTGACGTTATACGCAACATTATAATTTGTTGTTTCGAAGATTTATATTCATATATTTTTAAAAGCTTAGGTATATACCATGAATAGGGATATGGATCACAATAACGAATAACTCTTTTTTTTAGTTATTTTATAATTTTTTTTTTTTCTCAATTTTTTTTCCTCTCAGTTTGGCGGATGATCTTACAAAATTCTTGAATAAGAAAAAAGTGGGGGGAAAAAAAAAAGAAAAAGAAAAGTAAAGTGGGAGATCGTTGAGTAATACTTTTATCAGTTTCTTATTTCCTTATTTCTTACTAAATCCAAGACCCGCTTCATATCGACCCCCTTTTGCCCTGAGGTTGACAAGGGTTGTTTCCGTTCTGTTTATATCGAATAAAGCCGACGCCTCCATAGTTTAATAACGTTGTATAGGATATTACACCTAAACTTCTAACCTCCACCAACCCCCGTCTAACCCTCAAAGTTCCTTCCGAGTCCAAAGTAAGCGAGGGTAGCTGCGTATTGATATGTCTCTAACACTATGCCCACTTTTACTGAAAAGCACCAAACCGACGTAACCCCGCATAGCGAGGCGAACCACCGAAAACTTATCAGTGATTCGTCTCTAGTCCTGCCGGGGACAAGAAATAGGTATACGTATATAGTGGCAATAAAAGGGACGTCAATGTGTGGCGCGCCGAGCGAAGCTATTGGAAATTCATCAGCCATGGTGACGACGCGAAGCGAAGCGAAGAGGTCGACCAACTCGCCCGTTAGTTTTTTCGCACCCTTACTCGTGTACCCCACTTCGTAAAGAAGCTTCTCGCTCCGTATCCTCTTTTTTTTCTTCTTCTTTTTTTTTTTGGTTCGGAAGAGTATAGGTAATTACATACTATATGCATGGCGAAACTCTCGTCGTTTTGCGAAGTCGCATCGATGAGAGAGAAGAAAAAAATATATATTCAAAAATTTCTGATCGTCGTTCGCTCGATTCGTACCTCACGCGAAATATATTCATGCGAATTTTAAATATTTGTGATTTTTATACGTACGAAATAAAAGTTTCGTGATCTTTTACACGGAAATACTTTATAAACGCCGCGCTCCTAGCGAATTGCAGTAACTGCAGTTATAAGTGCGAAACTTTGCCTCTCCATAGGTTTTTCTATATATCGAGGTGAATATCGGAGGTAGTTGCAGAAGAGGGAGAAGGAAACTGGGTGCGAGAGAGGGAGGGAGGGCCTTTAATTCAATCTCGAGGAATGATGTATGATCGGGTCGTGACGTTTCTACGATATCGAAAATTTTCTTCGAGTCTTTCGACCCGGCAACCTCCATCCCCTATAGTTCTATACGTGCAGGTATATACATATATAGGTACCCATACACGTCTATATATGAAGGTATATTTATAGTATAAAAGGTAGAGTTTTCGCTAGAACTTGCAGAGCTAGAACGACGCTTTATACTTGACTAGGTTCTGTATCGCCATTCTCGCTCCATGCAGCCGCGTTGCGTTGCGTTCCACTGCATTTGTACCTCGCCGCCCCCTACTCTCTTTCATCCCCTTTTTCTCTTCAAAATCCCCCCGCCGCCCCCCGACCCCCCGGCCATTTATTCATCGCTCTCTTCACTCTCCACTAACTTCAAGTCCTAAACTCTCTATGTACGAAGTAAACCTATATACTTCTCTGTACCTTTTACCTCCATCTTTTTCTCCTTCTTTTCCGCACATTTTTTCTTTTTCTTAGTCTTTCTTCTTCACTTTTTTGGACTTTTCTTTCGCTCGAAAAAATTCACCTTCCTTCACACCGATGAATCGCATCCGATACTTGTGGGTGGAAAATATCTTCGGGTGTTCAGTTGCGTCTAAATCGCAGGGAAAATTATTACGCCAGACTTGTGCCCTCGAAAGGCCAAAATTAATGTTGTTTGGATAAGATTCTCATTCTCTGCTCTACTAAACTTCTGTCCTTGCCCCGATCTTATAACCCTATATACCGCGTATACATACACCATGTATCAGTATTCTCAGTTTAACTGCTCGGGTGTTTCCGCCCTTCGGAATCCCAAATCCCATACCCTGTACCTTACCTTACCTTACCTTTTCGTATTCTGTGTGTAGGTATACGTAGGATATATTCAGTGTTAGGGTGCGTATTATATGGGGAAGAGGTGGGCAACGCAGAGTTCCACGATACGTGCTTTAGCTACGAGATCAGCTGTGTTCGAAAGACGAACGAAACCAAAACGCGAAACGCGAATAGATCGGCCCAGGTACAAGTCCCTGCTGCAGGAGTCAGTAATCTAAATTCACCCCTCCTCCTTCCGATGTATACGTACACCCATATTATATCTATTTATATTCGTTTGCAGCTACACACACATTACAGGGTATAAAAAAAATCAATCCTAAATTGTTCAATTTTACAATGTGAGAATCCATTTGATTTTTTTGTTCATTTCTTTTTTTTTTTTCCATCCTACCCAATCATTACCGCTACTCGCGTATATACGATAATATGTACGTGAAGCAATCATATATTTTTACCTCCGATATCGTATAAAATATTACGTGTATGCATTTTTCAAATAATTTTCACCGTTGAATCTACAGCAGAAGTTAGAGAGAGAGAGAGAGAGAGAGAAGTATCCGGGATCGTGGAGGGGGGAAGGGGGTTGCAATTCTACTTGACATTTCAATATGAATGGAATAATAATGCATTTGCATGGAAGTGAATGAGGCGGTGGGGGGGGGGGGGGGGGGGAGGTCATATTCGAATATAGATGTAGAGATTTCGAACGTTCGTCGGGCGTCGCGTCGTCCATCGCGGATCGACGTGGTGGTAGTTGGTCGTGCGTCGCGACGCCTGCAATGGGAGAGGTATATATAGGTATGGTTCGGTATATCTGCTACTGCCACCGCCGCTCTGGTTGGGTAATTTAAATTCAACGCTTGAACTGAATTTTAAATTAACCCGAATTATCTTAATAAGGATCCGCCGCCACCGCCCGCTACGCTACTATTGCTTGCTTCTGTGCGCTACCGCTTCTCCTTCTCGTCCCGATGCTCTCTTATACATATGTAATACCGTCGCGGTAGCCATACCGAACCGAACTGCGATTGCAATTGCAATTTCCCTCCTATTCCTTCCTACCTACCCTTCCCCCTCCCCCCCCCAATCGTCCTCCTGTTCTCCCACTACTCCTCAACGTCCACAATTTGTATGCATTGAATTTAAACCAATGCGCATTTCCAGCCAATCAATTACACCGTCGCGTCGCGTAGCGTCGTTCTATTCTATTCTATACCCGATTTATATAAATACAGCTGCTGCAACGCCGCAACAACATATTTTGCAACAGCTGCTCAAACCATAACCCGCGTACAACGAAATTACACGTAACGTAACGCAAAATATTAGCTACGAAATAATAAATAATCCAAAGGGTTGCCAACTTTTTATTATTATTATTATTATTATTATTATTATTATTTTCATTTTTATCCCAACATATATTGTCTTGAAAAAAAAAAGAAAATTCGAGGTGGGTTACAAATAGGAAGCGGATAAACGTGCACCATTTCATCGCCCGCGCCGCCCGTAGTCTGTTAAAATTTCAGAAAACGTACCAATTTCAAACGTCAAACGTCAATCGTTTTGGGAGAACGTTACAACCTCAAACCACATGGGTATTGCCGTTCGGCGGGGTAACAACTGATCTCGCGAGACCGACCAAACGACAGAGTGATTGACTGACGGCAGATCGAATGAGTGATTCTTTTATCACGTCCCGATATCCGCACAAAATAAGGGATCGGTTGCTTCTGTTTCATTCTTGATTTTTTGTGTCTTTTTTTTTTCCTTTTATTTTTTTTTTTGGCGGGAATATCGGGAGCATCGTCAAGGATCAGGATGTATTATACGTATACCTACCTACCTTCGATATACGTTCGTCCATACGAGTGAAATACTACGTATAACAAATCACCGAGTTCGATCCTTTTCCTTTGTTGTATGCGTCTGTCGACTACACCTATAATGTGCAGGTCTAAATCAGCCGCTTCTGCCTCTGCATATATGCGTCTTCCAGTTTGTTCTCGTTTTCCGCATTTCCTTTCCTCTCTTTTCTTTTCACATTTTTGTTTTGTTTTGTTATTCCATTTTTCTGGAGGGTATGAATAACAGCAGCGAAAACATATACGGGTATAAGAGATCGATCGTAATATCGATGTACGTACCTAATATTGAAATCTATATGTAGATATGCATATTGAAATAATTTTTCTACCTCATGCACGCGAATGTACAGGGCGAGTCACCGCAAAGGTCCGATGCGGGAGGAGCTTCGATTGGCGAGGCTCCGCCTTCATTCATTCTTAATTGTTATTTTCAAAATTCCTGCTGCCAATCTGTATCTGATCGCTAATTGGCAAGAGGAATTTTCAAAATAATAGATAAAAATGGATGAAAGCGGAGCCTCACCAATGGAAGCTTCTCCCGAATCGGACCTTTGTGGTGAATCACCCTGTATACCTACCTATGCAGATATATTTTTTACTTTATATAGCGTATACATACTTATGTACATATAAATTTATGCATGTATACAATCGTGAATATCAGACATCACGAAACTAACCTTCAATTAGATATATATACCTATATATGTGTATATACTTACCGATGTATATTCAACGACGGAAAATTATGCCTCAAGGGGTATATATAAGGAACGTGTACGCCATTAGGTATTTTGTTGTTGGTTATTGTTATCGATATTATTATTATTGTTATTGGTATTATTTTATTGATGTTAGAATAGAAAGTTATTTTCGGGAATCAAAATAATAATAATGATAATAATAATAATGCAGATCGTCGCGTACGTAGTCACACTCTCGCTCATGCTAGCCGCGACCTTTCGCTATTTATACATACATAAAATATCGCGTATATAATTATGCTGGTATTTTATATAGATACTATAGTATATGAATACGTGAAAGTTTACGCATACGGGATTACGTTTCTTTATGATAATAATAGGTACTACCTCATCGATAATAATTTATCCGAACAGAAATACTCTGAAGATTCGCATTTTTTTTCTTCACATTTTGTAAATGGAGTGCCGAATCATTGCGATGAAAAAGCAAAAAAAGAAATGAAAAGATGAAAAAATTAATCGCGACAGTTCTCGATGATGACTAATATTTTTTTTTTCTTTTTGCCGTCGATGGTTCTCTTGGTTTGTGGTTTTTTTTTTGTTTCGTTTCCATCTCTCTTTCCAATCATAGTTGTAAATCGATGCGATTTCTCCTATTTCAGAATCTTATTTTTATGCACACTGCAGCAGCGTGATACATAATGCAACATCATTGACAATTGAATCGCATCGCCGAGTTTGAATTTTTTTTTGTTTCTCGTTTCTTTCATTTTGTCATAATTTTGTTTTTTTTTCACTGCGGTGAATAAATATAACGTGGTGAAAAAAAAATTGTAATAAAAATAAATGAATCACAGAAATTTTACTTCCTTTTCGATGGTTTTCTTTTTTCTTCTTACAGATCGAGAAAGTGATCGCCCAGTGGGTAAAAAACGAACGACCGGCCGGCTCCGAATCGCGGTAAAAAGATGGCGTCAACGAAGATATATTCTTGCGACAGTTAATAATCCCTTCATATAAAAATCATCCCCCTTCCACCTCTCCTTACCCTCCTGTCCCTTTTCTCCCCACAGCTCGTTCATGATGAACGTCATCCTCGCAGCCGTTCTCGACGTTTTTTTAATCGCTCTGGTCTCCGTCGTCGTTGGATATACCGACGCGTGGCCGCAGGAACCGGTGCCACGAATCCACATCAAACACCGTAAGTTTTTTTACAGAAATTTATAGAATATTTATAACCTAATCGAACGTTCACACCACATATGGTGTGTAGTTTTGGAACTGCGTGTATAACAATTTTTTCACCAGATCTCTGGGGAAAAAAACAAAAAAAAAAACATTTTATCCCCGAAGAAGAATACGAATCAATCTTGTTTCATTCACTCACGTCGTCGATATACTCTCAGCTAAATTATAATCTTCTTCTTCTTTTGCTTTTATCCATTTTTTTTTTTTTTTTGTGTTTTCTTGATATTTCATAATTTCACACCTATGTACGAAGATTTATATAGGTATATACGATACGCGTGTCATGCAATAAATTAATACGTCATAACTGTTTAGATGCTGCAAAGGATTATATTGATACATAGGTATACGTATGTCCTTCTAGAAATATGTATCCATATCGGCAGGATGCAGATGTACATGTATTATATTCTATGGCTCCAGATTTATCGTTCGCATTTCCTATCTTCCGTTATTTCATTCAATCTTCCACCTGTACGTATCAAATATGTAAATTTTTCTTTTTTTCGTTCTTTTGTTTTTTACGTTCGATCCTCCTTATATGAATATAGTCCACGTTTAGATACATGTATATATGTATATATACTCTGCTGTTACCACCGTAGCGTTCGGAGAGGCATAAAATATATTAAAGGAAGAAGAGAAAGAAATAAAAAAAAACCAACCGAGCCCCTCGAACAAAAAAAAAAAAAAATCAAAACAGTAAAAATAAAATCTGTATGGAAAAAAGAAATGAGAATGAAACGAAAAGAAAAAAAAGATGAAAATATCCCCGCTCCTACGGGCAAATCAACAACGAACACGAAGGGGATTTAAATTATCTCTCGTAAAACTGTAGTATGTGTACATATATCTATGTATACGTATATCTACAGATATTTATGTACTTACGTATACATAGTGTGCCATGCAATATGTGTACATACCTATGTACAAACAACCTTTTATAAGTGATTCACTCACCCCCTCAGGCGTTTGGCTTGTTATTATTTTTCCTTTTTCATTGTTTTTCAAATTTATTTATTTATTTAGTTTCCAACGAGATGTATATGGGTATATAATTTTTATTGCAATTTTATAAAACTCAATTAATCAAATTATATTTATTCATTCGTTTGCGTTAATTATATTTTTTTTTCTTTTGCCTTCCCCCTGTTCATTTAATTGCTAAACACTGTATAATCAGGTGAATTCATAAATTAACCAATCAAACATCGAATGTTATTGTCATATTTAACTAGCATTCCGTGTATGTAATACGTATGCACATACATATGGTCGAATTGAGTATACAGTGTACTTTATCATATTACACGGTGAATTAAATATAATATATAGGGTGACTAATAAATATAATCGTACGAAAAATTTCACTCGATTTCTACACGTTCCGTTTGTTTCTGTATGTAGATTTTGACTATATATTATTATTATTATTATTAATATTAATACTATAATATTAATACTATTAATATTAATACTATTATATCGCGCGTATTCTAGTTGGTCTCGTATGTATTGTACGTAGGCACAGATTATGTGCACAGATATGTATTATGTGTATACATTATGTATACACTTATGTATACATATATGCATAAGCTCTGCTGCTGGCTGCTGCAAGCTCATATATTGCAAGTGATAAACCGCAAATGTGCCGCGTCATTAGCGAACGTTCGATCGAGTGGAGGGCTAGATACCTATATCGTACTATACATATACGTACATAACATTCACGATGTAGAGGTGCATATCATTCAAACACTTATATAGATATATATATATATTCACACGAATTCATATAGGGTGGCTTTTTTAGTTTCTTTTTTTTTCGTTTTTTTTTTGCTCATCTTTGCCCTTCGAATATAATATATTGAATCTGGATAATTAATGAGAACGTGAAAAACAAAGGAGACCGTTCTCAGATCGGGTCTTGAAGTATCAGTCGCGCAGTGGAAGAACAACGTCGGATCGAAAGCTTATTTATAATAAAAAGAAAGAAAGGAAAAAAACCGGACTCAGGAGAGATTTGGCTAACAAATCTCCAAAGCTGATCTCTCGCCGACTCGCGACCCTTGAGGAAAATAAAATGAAAGAAAATAAAATGAAACGAAGGAAAACGAAGCGAGGGAGAGAAAAAAAAATCGAGAATAGAAAAATATAAAGGGATGTTAAACTTATTTTACCTCAAAACCATCGCAATGACGTATAGTATAAGAACAGAAAGAGGGAGAAACAAACGTCTTTGATGTTCGCGTGGGAACTTTTATTTATTTTTTTTTTACACCGCCTACGCTTCTTCGGATTCAAACAAGACACTCTATATATTTGTGTCTGTATAGATTATATACATTTGTATCGTATATAGCCCATGTTATATGTTGTATAGGTTCAACGATAATGAATCTCTCAATTAAACTTATACGGATTTCGCGCGCATATTTCCGCACCCTCGATGCGTTTTCTGGATTATCGAATTTGGGTCGCGCGTTCCGTATGATAATTTTTATCACATTGTGTGGCGATATACTTTTTTTTTTAATTTAATCTTCACCATTCAAGAGATTCTTAATTCTTTTTCTTTTTTCTTTTGTCTGGTTCTTTCTTTATTTTTCTCTCAAGCTTTTCCGCGGGAATTACAGTTGCACGATTTATATGCGGCACCGTTAGAATAAATAAAATGCGATCCGTTCGCAGAGGATTACGAAAAAGAATATCTTCCATTGGCTGTTTTGCTTCGAATCTACCTACCCCTTCGAAACTTGCCACTTTCCGTTCGACTCGCGCGATTTTTTGATGTTTGAAAATTTTCAACTTATTTCACGCGTATCGGTTGGTCAGCTTACGGAAGACCTTTGAAACTTTTTCAAAATTCGCATACTCGTACCGTCGAGAATCTCATTTTGATGAAGACGAAGAGAGAGTAAATAAAAAAATAAATAATGAAAATTGAAAAGATGAGTGCTCTATTGACCTCGTATATCTACTTTATCTTCGAAACGAAGAAGAAGCACCACTTTTATCAGCAACAATATTTTCCCCACGTTCTTGTTTCATGCACTTACAAAAGTGCATAGGAGGTAGATGGATGTGTAGGTGAAAGCGCGACGCATCTTCCAGCGCAAAGCATAATACGACGGAGGTTAGAGAGGAGGGCGAACTACAAGGCAGACAAGCACACTACTGAGTATTCAATTTGCGATTAGCGACCTACCTATATGCATCTTCAAAGGCTCTGGCACGCCGTGGCTAAAGTACAAGGTGCATCTCCGCAGGTACCCAGTTATGAAGAAGAAGCCATATATGCAGCGTAACTGCACCAGGTGCTGAAGCTGATTCCGTGACTTAAAATCTAGGACAGAGTAAAACAGTTTCATAATTCCACGTGTACACGGAGATGATGATGCGCCGCGAACCTCACAAATAATCTCACTGTTTTTGATTTTCATTTTTCAGTTTTTCATTCGCCAGTTTTTCATTTCTCCATGTCTCTGCAGAGCACCGAGAAGAAAAAATCGAGTCAATGAATTATTCTAGAAATTTTCGTAAGTTTTATCGATGCAGATTATTCATCGGATGCGATCATATATTTCTATACTATTAGTCTACTTTTCTCAGTAAGGAAAAAAATTAACGAAGAAAGTAAGATGAGTAAAAAAAAAAAATTCGCCTAGTAGTCAAATGACTCACTCACTTTCGAACCGGCAAACCCCGTGAGCAACCAAATGAACGAGACCCTCTTCTCCCTTCACAGTCACGAAATGCTATTCATAGGAAGCGATGAGTCCGCGAAACTCGGAACTCACCCCAAAATGCTGACCAATCCATCCCCTTTTAAGGTCCAACCGAAAAGCACCCTCGCCCTCACCTCCCCCTTCCCCTTTTCTGGACCCAACTTTCCCAGTTCTAACTTACGATTAGCCAACGAACCTGCTGATCCCGATTCTCCTTTTTGTTTTTCCCATTTTTATGGTCTCGCCGCGAAATTTAGATTCTAATTTTTCCTTTTTCTTTTTTTTTCTAGTCGTAACAAAACCGATGGGGATAAAATTTGGTGTCGTATCAAAGTGAGCTTTTTCGGCGAACTTTTATCTAATTTTTTTTTTTTTTTTTTGTCTCTTATCTTATGTACGAGTTTTTAATTTTAAGCCCCGAAGCTACTAAGGCTATTGCTGATTCATCGCCTTATAATAAACGAACAATCTAATCGTCAATCTTCGTCACGCCTGCAACGACACGTCATACTTGTTAGAGGGGGAAGGGAAAAAAAAAGCATAAAAAATTGGAACAAAAAGAGAATGGAGACGAGAAGCAAAAAAAAAAAAAGAAATTATTTATAGAGATAAGTAATAAGCCCGCTCCTGCACGAGTCGTATGAAATTGGATAAATTATTATGGATATACGTCTGGGATATTTGATGACGGGAAAAAAAAAAGTTAAAAAAAAAAAAAGAAAACGGACGACGTCCAGACGAAAACGGGGACGGGTTTCCGTTTTTTTCTTCTTCGTATATCTTTCAGTAAGACTTCAATATTTGATCAGGATAATTTTTTTAATGTAAGTTGTTAGATTTTTTTTTTTTTTACTTCTTCGGTTTTTCTCTCGTCTGCCGATTCGTTCCTGGGATTTTATTTTAAATAAATAATAAATATCTGCCTGAAATATTTCAAAAAGTGATTTCTCGGAAAGACTCGCTGTTATGAGAGGAAAAAGAATCGACGAGAAAATCTCTTCAGTTTCTATTGTAAATTTAATACATACATACATATATATTTGAAATCCTCTGCAGTTGAAAAATAGCGAAGGAATTATATTTTTTCTTTACAAATTTTTTTCTCTCGGAAATTATCTGCAGAGGGGAAAAACACGCTCGGTATTATTTTTAATTCGAAAGGTTTTGTTTGATATTCGAAAGAATGGTTGTATCGCGAAGGGTGAAATTTTGTCTGCCGTCAAAAGTGCTGCAGCTACTTTATGAAGAGCTTCTATTACGTCACATCAGTTTTCCTCGACAGCAGCGTGAAATATTTTTCCCCTATGTATGCAGAATAAGGTGTGCATGCATGGACAAAGAGTGCATATATATATATATAGTTATACGTATGCGTTATACGGTTTCGTATCTATACCTTGTGCAAAACTTTATTCATATGTTTCGCGATACTTGCAGCATCAGCAACTCGCTTCGTGTTGCATATATAAATAACGATGATAGAGTATAATAATTTTCAAACTCTTCGTTATAGTTTCTATTGAATTTTCGAAAACTTCTCGCTGTATAGACACGCGCGATAACGACGTGAACTTTTCTTCTGTTTTTGTTATCTTTCGACCGTTATCAATTTAATTCATTTTATTTTTACCGTTCATCAAAATTGTCGTAGAAAATTAGCGGTGTAAATATTTTATTCTCCATATACATATTAGAATTGAAGCTGAAAACTCGCTCGTCAATTTTTCAATTTTTTTTTCTTTTTTTTTTTCCTTACACGGGTAACTCGTGCTCATCGTCAATTATAGAAGTAAAAGAACCAGAAAATGAAAATAGAAAGAAACGAGGGAACCAGTAAAAAAAAGTAAGAAAAAAGAATATTCGTGTTTAAATACCCTTTCGTTGGGGTATATTATATACTTTCCCGCGACGAGTCTAATGTGCACGAACTCTTTTATGGGTATTTACATACATACACACCATGTAATACATACGCTTTACATAAAATGGCAGCGCGAGGGAAAGAGATAGAATTATAGTGAATATTAAATTATCCTAGAATAGCCCCAATTAAGATCAATTGCTGGTATTATATGTAGCTACACACATTTACGATTCGATGTATATATACGTGTTGTATGTACGCATTTTTTATATATATATGTACAGTATAATCGTGTAAGTATTTTTAACTCGCCCCCGCATAGTGAACGTTATAAATTAAACGTCGTATAAATCGTTCCATTCAAATTTAGTGCTCTGGTATAGATATATACACATAATGTACTATGTACGGCATATGTTTGAAAAATATGAAATTTTTTTTTTCTTCTGTTTCGGTTTACTTAATTCTTTGCTTTTTTTCTTCGTTTCGTTCCGCCTGATTTCTCTTCTCATTTTATCCGATTTTATCTAATTTTATTTCGTTATATTTTATTATCACATTACATTTCGTTTTATTTGATTTTATTTGATTCGATCCTTTCTTTTTCTCTTTCTCTAATTTCCTCTCCCGAACACGATCAATGTAACATATCTCTTCTGGATATTGCACGAATTCATATATATCCGATGAGGAGTATTTTTTTGCTGAAAATTCATCGTCACTTTAATCACTATAGATGTAATATAGTCGCATACTTATACGTACATCGCTACTAACGCGCGTGACATAATTCTTGACAATTGGACGTCAAGCTACTATGTACACCTACAATATTACCTACTACATATCTCTAATACCTCGCATACCACCACCTCCCACTATAATTTTTGGTTAATCTCTCTACCCCGTAATTTCGCACGATGATCTAACCGCGATTACGGTTCACGAAAGATTATCATCAATTATTACCCTTCGAGCCAACGTCAAGCCAGCGGATATTATGCAGGAGCCAAGTTCGTATTTTTTATCTTTCTTCCTTTTTTTTTTTAATTCATTTATTTTCTTTTTTCATTTTCATTTGATCTTTCGATCAATCATCGTAAAAACGAATGGCAAAATAATACGGCTACGAACGTGTAAAAAAAAGAAAAAGAAAACCAATCGATCGATTAATTAGAAAAAAAAAATGGATGGGTGCATATTAATAGATACGGTGCATGAAAAAAAAAGAAATCAAAAATGTCGCTCGGTAAGCGTATTGTTTGTTTAATTATTTTTTTTTGTTGCAAATTCCTTTCAGCTGAGGAAAATTCTTATGTATCCACGTATATAAAATAAATGAATTAACCAACGTGACCTCGCGCGGCCACCCCAGGCAGCGGTAGGTCGGGATAAACGTGGAATATGGTTTATTAATTTGATATAATGGAGTGTAGATGGATTTTTTTTTTTCATTTTTTTCATTTTTTTTTTTTTTTTTACCGTTGATTCGATCATCCACGGAGATACACATATACCATATATTGTATATGTATATCTACGTATTGTTAGGGCATGGAATATTATAGATCTAGAAAACGAGATAAATGATTGACGGTAAATCAATACGTGGTTTTCAGTAGATATAATAATGTACTACCCCACATACGTATTTATATGGTGTATATATAATAAGTTGCTACATATATTTTTCGATCAACATATGCAAATATATGTACGCATGTACGAGAGACCTGCAGGGCATAACGAAGACCTCTGGGAAATAAATTAATTACATCGTAATTTGAATATCACCGATTGTTTTTTTTTTTTTTTTGCTACTTTTTGCAGAGAAATTAAATGCCAGAAAAATCCCGCAGGCCGTCCGATGGAAACCGATGAATAATTGAATGAAAAACAAAATTATGGACAGCATGATAGGGTGTCCAAAAAAAAATGGCAAGAACTCAATATGTAGAACTTCGAGTATTATAATTATTAATAATTAATAAAACGAATCGTTGTCGATGTAATAATAATCAAATATTTTATATTAAAATGTGACAACCTTTGTTTATTTATTTATGTAGTACATAGTTTATGTGGTATATAATTTGATATATATAACGTTTGCAGTATAAAGCTTTGTCTCGATCGCGCGCGTATACCGTACCGTATATGTATAGAGACGGTTGGTGGTCGTTACCGAGATTCCTCGTTCTAATTGAATCGCTGATTGGTTCGAGGATCAGACTCAAACATCCTCCGCAATTAAGCCGCAGGACAAATTTATCCCCCGCATGAAAACTTTGAGTCACCACTTCGAGTCTCTTATATCCTTTCTTTCAACTTTCTCGTCTCTGATACTGTATTCTTTTATTTTTTTTTCGTCCTTTTCTCTCTCTCGAACATTCCACCTTTGAATCCTTCAAATATGAGGTCGATTGTTTCCTTCGAATTTAAAAGAACAAGAAAAGCCATTCCGGTTACGCCGAAATTTCTGCTTTATTTGGAACGAGCCAGAAGTCATTGAGATACGTGCGGAATTTAACTGAAAAACTGCGACAAAACCCTCGAGTAGAAATAGAGATAAGAAATAGACTTGAAAAAAATTGGTGAGAAAAAAGTCCAAGGGGTTGTCGTTGACTGCGGTATATATAGCTTCTCACGGTGTGGGAAAGGAAATTAGAAGAAAAAAAAAAAGCGATGAAAATAAAAGTATACCTATACATATAGCGGAAAACAGAACAAACGAAAGAAAAAACAAAAAAAGAAAGGAAAAAACTAAAAAGTGCATGAAATAAAATAAAGGACGAAGGTGAAAGGATGGAATGGGGGGTTGAATTCGAGGTTGTGTGCAGCGTTAGAAGTACCTTACGTTATAGTGCGGCGTGTATAGCTAATGGTGTAGGGTGTACGAAGTCTTTTGTAGTTACACTACGTGGGTATGAAGCCGTTAATGGTTTTCGCTTGGGTTGCGGCTATGGAGTAACAACACCGAAACAAATAGCAAAAGTCACACACTCTTATCTGTACCTTCGACGAAAATTTATCTCGACGATTTTCACTTTCGAAATTTTCCGACAAAGCGAGAAAGTAAAATTGACGGATGATTTTCATCGTCAGATATCGATACGGTATTTTATGCGGTGATGCGATTCGAAAAGTTTTTTTGTGACTAAATTTCACTCGATTCTATATACGTATATCTTTACCGCGTTATTGCTCCATTCCTGCAAAGTACATATATACCTATAAGTTGGTATAATTTTCGGTAAAACCTTCGCACCGCACCCGGTGCTGCTGCTGCTGCCGCCCGTAACTGCAGCTTCGTCAAACTTTTCGATAAGTTTAGTTCCGCAGTTACATGAGCAGCTGCAACACCTGCACCTAGAGCTCCCCTTCCTCCCTGCGGTATGATATTGGAAACATTTGAAATTCTCTTCGGCTCCATCGTCCGAAAATCATTACTACTTTATAATACCCGCGTTATTTGATATTTCTTTCGGTGATCGATACGAGGTGTCAAGAAAATTGTATCTCGTTGTTCATTTTTTTTTTTTTTTCTTTAAGCTTCGAAAACGAAAAACTTTCAGACGTGTGTGAGAGAAGAAAAATTCGTTCAAAGAAAATTGATCTAAATAAATGAAATAATTGTAAGAGGTTATGTGCAAAATGAAGGGGGGAAAAAAAATGTTCCTCGTTGATGAACCTATACTATTTCTTGAAAAATGAAAAAAAAAAAATTTACCACTCCTAGCGGAGTGAAATCGAACGAGTCAGAATTTTAATCAGACTGACCTAAATTCAGCAGCTAATTCGGCTTATACTGCAGATCTGGCGTCTATGTACAATATAGATATATGTATACATGTTACATAAGCAGACGATATAGTTACATACACCGACCTAAATATGATTCATGAATGAAGTTGTAAAAAAACACTTCGGGTCATTGGTCAACTGGCGCCAGTTGACTCTGATAATTTCGCAGAATTACCGAGGGCGCAGGGCAGCAGGGGCGTATAACTATACCTGGCATAAAAGCGGTGTAAAAAAAAGAGGGAATCAGGGAAGAGCAGAGAGAACAGCGTCAAAAGCGGAGGGGAAAAACTGAGGGAGATGAGCCTCCTCTCCTCCCATTAGCCTGTTAGCCTATCTAGCGTCGCGACGCCGCCGCCCCTCTCGACGGTTGACACCCGTCGCGCGCTTCAAATTAGCCGAACAATTTCGCGTCTCGCCCTTCCACATCCCCCTGAACCTCCGACTTCCGACCACCCCGTAACGTCGTATAGAAAATTCTCTTCTGCTTTTCGGGGATGTGACGAAAATTAAATCAAGACAAATTGCGCAAAGTAACGTATTTTTTCCTCTCACCAATATACGCTGTTATTTCTGTTGTAACCATTACGCTCCTTTTCTTTCCGCTGCAGTTTCATTTTCTTTCTCTTTTTTATAATATTTTAAATTCTCATTCGTTTCCTTTCTTTCTTTTCTTTTTTTTTTTTTTTCTCTTTTTGTTACATGTACAGCTATGTATCGGTTCGGCGTAACCTTACAAGCGTACAATGTACACGAGGACTAAATCTCCGCATCGATAACCGGCCATTGGTCAGCTGCAGCGCTTCGGAGACCCGTCAAGTGCACGATGGTTCCGGCACACCTCATATCGCTATTAAAATCCACCGTTTGAAAAAATTTTTTTTTTTTTTTGTTCAAAATTCATTTTTTACCCCGTATCATATTTCGTTGGAGCAGAATTAATTTTGGGAAATTTTTTATTTCCATGCAATCGATAGTGAAATGAAAGAGAGAAAAACAAAAAAAGTAACAGGGAATTTGAAGACAGGAGAAAAAAAAAGAAACGAAGAAAAAAAGGGCCATGTTGCGGAAGGACCTGGGCGCAGTAAAGGGGTTGAAATTTTAGAATCCAAGGCTTGTACATAAGTGCTATACATACATAAGTAACTGGAGTGTGTGTATACCTGTACATAAGATGCTACACAGCGTTATCTCGCTCAGTTTCGCGTTGGTTAGTTCGTTCGTTTGGTCGGGCTGCCGGTTATAACTTTACCGCTAATTGAGCGTCTCGGCGTCGTTTATTTTGGGTTATCGCGTCGCTCTCACAACCCCTCTCGCGATGTTCCCGTTTCTCCTTGCGGGTCTCTCCCGCCTTCCGAGTTCCCCGCGAAACACGATCAACCGTAACAGCAGACCCTGGTCTGCTTTTACCTCGCACCCTCGTAAAGGAGTTAAACGTTTTCCCCGCGCCTTTAAAACTACCTTCACTTTCCCTTTCCTTATTATCCACCTCTTCACCTACACAACATTCACTCCGCGTACCTGAGCGGAAAAAAGTCTCGTTTTCGAGATTTTTATTTTTTACATCTACACCCCCCGCCGCCCCTACCCCACCTCCCCTTCGCCACGATGAAACGTATACATAAAAAAAAATTTCAACGCCCAGGGGTCCGTTATGTATACGAGGGGGATGTCAACCCCTGCAGCTAACATTTCTCGCGCTAAGGTTGTTAAACAAATTTCTCTTTCACCGCACGCAGTAAATTCAGAAGAAAGAAAGAAAGAAAATTAAAAAACAAAAACAACAAAAAAATAATCAAATAAACCACCGCGAGTGTGTGTAAATATGCAAATATTAAATGGGTACATGTATGAATAAAAAATCTCGATTCTACCAATTAGCTAATTTATTTAATCACTTTGCGCGAATTGATCGTGAGTGAAATTATAATCCGTGCGCTTTTTAACAAAACGAGTTGAGAGAACATTTGTTGGATTAATCTCGTCGTTGTTTTTCTTTTTTTTTTTTTCTTTCTTTCTGTTTCTGTGTATACAACGTAGGGATGATTAAACCGTATATGAAGTTGATGCGTTCCAGATATTTGCTATTTGGAAAAGTGCACTAGAATTTCAGTGTGGCTCGAATGTGGATGGATATAAAGTTGCGAGGGGGGGTGAGGGAGGGGGGAATTTTTATCCCCGATCGTCTGACATGTGGGCATATATACGTATAGTTATATAGATATACGGTACGTGAGCGCGAGTATTATAACCGTAGGTACTCGGAACGTGCAGGCATGAGGGAACCACTTGCAACAGCTGCTGCTGGTGCTCCGGTGCCGCTTTGGCCTATGGCCTGTTTGGCCTGTGTCGTGTACCTCGTGTCGTGCGGTGTTGTGTTGTGTGGTGTGGCGTGGGTGGAGTTGCAAGCCGCCTGGGACGCCCCACAATCAGCGGAATTAGTTTTAAAGCTGTATGAGAAAGTAAATTAGATAAGGGATGACGTCAACCACGCGACGCTATACCACTTCCCAGATATGCAACTCCTACTTATTATTACTTCGTACCGACGGTATTACTTTCACCTCAGGTTAAGTTGGGGCGAGGTTGGGTTAACTCGGGTCAAGTTAGGCGAGGTTACGTTTATCACACCTCGTAGTTCTCGGAAAGTTCGTTTTTTCGTTCGTTTCGAAGGAATCTTGTGTACGAATTTTTGGTTTTTTTCTTCGTCGCTTTCATCATGTCCGTGGACGGTATACCGGGTAACTAGACAACCGCTGCGGGCACTCTATCCTACTACGTCAATGAAAGCGACGGAGGTATGACTAAAAGAGAGACAATCTGCTAATCTGCTGTCAAATAGGTTAATGCCTACTTGACGGTGTATAAAAGCAATTGGATGGATCTTGCTGTAAACGAGGACCCTGATAAACGAGGATGTTTTATACCAACGATTCTCGATTGTTTTATTGTTATACCGTTAACTCGTCTCGAGATTTATCAATCACTAGTTCCGCTCTCCGATTATATACGTACGTACACATCTCTCTCTGTTTTTTTTTCTTCTTTTCCGTCATTGTCCTCATCACCGTCATCATCATTACCATCGTCGTCGTCGTCGTCATTCTCACCAGTGTTCAACGATTACTACTTCAGATAGCCGTTGTACTACTCGAATAAAAGAAAACAAAATTCAAAGATCCAATACGGACTTTCATTCACTCGTTACATCTTCACCCAACAGTGTGAAAAAAAATTGCAACGTCTCTTGTTTTTTTATGATCATTCATTTTTTTTTTTCGCTTGCAAATAATTTAGTTTGGACTACCAAACTCGGTGGTACAGAGTCGGAGGCAGCAAATCGTGGAACTGAACGAGGGGATGGAAAACAGAAAACATTTTCCGTAATTAAAACTGGTGAGTCGCCGTCGTCGTGTCGTTATCGTTACTTTCGTCGTCCGAGAGCGGCATACCAGCTCCCATTCTCAGCAAAACTGTACGTCAGACTAACAGTTCATTTGCGTACATACACACTTGAACATCACGTGGATACTTGTGCATGGTAAATTTTTGCGCCTAGTCGTTATTGAAGCGTCAAAAACGTGCTGGGGATTCTGGCTAGACGCGTGCCGGTAACGCTGTATCTACTAAACTCAGCCACTTGCTCGTTTGGGCTTCGCTAGTTTGCAAGCTGCTCGCAAATTCACGCTGGACTGTATGGGGGGCCGACAAAAGCGATGGGCCATCTAGGCGCTGTACATACATATTTTTGTTACGGGTTGTACACATCGCCTAGATGGATTTATTGGGGTGCAGTATTCAGATATGGAAATTGAAGGGTATCCACCGGTTTTCAGATATGGACGGACTTTGGAATTGCTCTGTATGGTTTTGGGATTTCTGAATCACTTTTGTAATCCGGTACAGTCATAAAAATGGTAAACCATCAATGACTCACTATATGTGAAAGAGCAAAGTTTTAACACGCGGAAATGAATCGGAAATATGTAAAAGCAGGACTCAGCGGTTGGACGAGATTTTAATCCGGCTGTGCCTTGGTCTGGTTTTGATCTTGTCTGTCGGAGAGATAAAAACCGCGAAATGGAGGGAGATCAATCCTTCGCAGGTGAATTTCGGACCTGGATATCGTGGGCCTTTGTCGTCAAAAGCGAGATCCAAGTATTACGTAGAATTTATCGGAGATCGAGATGACTCAGGTGATGGCCAAACAGGAAGTGGAGGAAATCGAGTAGATGGTGGAAATCTCGAGTGGATTGTGGATCATCCCTCAAGGGGTCCCGGCTCACAGCTGTCAACTAGCGCGGTATGGATGATGACACCCTGCTGATCCACCTCTTCAAATACCAGCGGAGAAATCGAGGTAGGTGTTGAGCTGAAAAAGAGAGAAATGGAAAGGGGATGTTATGGTCTCGAGGAACATTGATTGCTCAGTAATCCACCGATGTTGAGGAGAAAGACTGCAAATACCCTCTGGAGGGCGATATCTCGTGGACCGCGGGTCTACGGAATCCCGGAGTCTCGACTTTATACTGCAGTTGACGAGGGCCGGTTAACTCGTTAAAATAACACGGTGAGTCGAGCTAAATCAAAACGGCACGCTTGGCGGTGCGGTATAGTAAGAAGAGGGAGAAGGGGACCCTGACGGAGAGGTCTTTGTCAGGTCCGAGGATAAGGGTAACGGGGGAAAGAGGTAGAGGGCAAGAGAAAGGAGAGAAGGGGAGGACAGAGGACGAGGGTCCGCACGCAATCTCGCGTGCTACAAATACTCCCACACCTTTGCTACAGCTCGGTGTTGTCCAGAGTATGAGGAAACAGGAGAACAAGGGAAGGATGAGGAGGAGAGCGGTGCGTCGTCCTTGTGTGTTTGTGTTTGTAATACAGTAATAACGCACAGTTGGACGTTATCGCTGTCGGCTACACGGCTATATTTATTAGCCAAGCCGTCTGTACGTACGAAGGTACATACCCACCTACCTATGTACGTATTCTACCAGGTACCACAAACACCAATTCACATGGAACACGTATTTGCTCGTCATACTGGCGCTAAAATAAACCAACGGATCAATCTACCACCCCTGTGGACTCGAGATCTGAGATTAAAGACCACGGATTGAAGATAGGATTGGACGGATTTAGGCGAAACTGGAATTGCCTGAAGTTCAACGACTACCAGCCATCGTATGAAAATGCCGCAAGGATCTTTGTACGATACCTATACTCGGTATTCTCCGTTAAATCGATCCTATTGTGCGACCATTGACGATTGATAATTAATCATTTCCTTTTTTTTAGTCGACTTCTCGAGGAAGACCCGATACACCTCCCTCCATTTCGTCGGATCGAAAGCACACGTAATCAACATTTTTGCCCTTTTCCATTTACTATTCGAAGTGCAATTTTCCTGCACTTTTACATACGGACGATTTTCTGGAGCTGGTTGCTCTGGCTAATGAAATCACACTGCGTATACGGTCGTAAGATGGGTGTTTGTGATTGTACATGTCGAGTTTTCTCAATCCTAGGAAGTAGGAAGAGCCATTTGGCGATCCCCACCCGGTGCTTTGCGATGCTCGTTACATTCCGGCACCCACGTACACTCCTCGAGATGATGTTTCGGCATGGGTATCTGAAAGAGGAGAAAAATTCTGAATGGCACAAAAGAAAAGCAACCAAACGCTGGAGATACATACGTATATAGCTGATGCGCTTCCTCTGTTCGTATAGTTCGTCCCCACGTAGTAGCCGCGCCATAAAACTCGTAGGAGATTTGAGTGGACGAGAAAATCCTAGTAGCTGCTCATGTCAGGTTAAAGCAAAAAAGGAATCACGCCACGATAACAAGGACATCATTTTTTACGATCTAGTAGGGTCGTAACACACGGCAATTGGTAATTGAAGAACGTTGTTTGCGCTCCGAAAAAGGTAACAGTTGATAATGGCAGAACGGCATTAATTAAATTCAAGAATATTGCGAAAAATTTCGTTCTTCTTGAGGCCTTTCCATAATTGGGAATAGTTTATGCACATTCGCACAAAAAGTTCACAAGTTTGCAACCCCGATCAGGCTACGGCGTTAAATAGTAGACAAGTTTGTATTTGCAGTGGCGTCAAGGACCCTTAGGAATGACCGGGTCACCCTGTGACTCTTTTCTTTTTCTCGTCTCTTCATCTCCGTGCCACCCTCTTGAGTTTCCAACATGACGAGAGGTTGGCCGGTATCGCTGTTGATATTCCCAGAGGGGCAGAAAAAACTCTGAGCTCTGAGAAAGCTGCTTTACACCGACACACACTTCCATACGAGATTTCAAGCTTTTACGTCCCCAACGCCTACGATTTTCGGACTTTCGTATGTACGAGCGACAAAGCGAAAGGCGTTTGAGCCAGCCTCGACTAATTCCTGTCCGCCAGCGAGCGTGAGATGCGCAAACAAACACTCGCGTGGTCACAGAGCTTTCAGGCTTTCAGGATTTCTCGCTTTCTGGTTCACTCTCCGCCGTTTTCTGGATACCCAACGGTCCGGAGTAGGCCACCCTCTTCTCTTCTCTTCTCTTTTCTCTCTTTGCGTAATAACGGCGGACCTCAATTACACCAGACCACCCCATCCGACTCTGACTCGGCCATTCCAACAAACGCTTTACCAAACAAAGTTGTCCGTCAGGAATACCCAGAGGCGAGGGTTTCTGCTCGCCTCTCTTCATCCCTACCTTTCGCCATATATCCGTCCTCGTCATCTTGCAGTAGGGAATTCTCCTGTTATCCTCATCCTCACTCATTCTATACAGAATTCTCGGTATGTGGAAGCTCGCTGGTATGTGCATTTCCAGGATATGGGTATTATGCTACAGGAAAGCCGATATCTCCGAGGATGAATTCATGGCTCATACCTATACAATACCGAGGTTATCCGGTGTGGGGATTCTAATCAGAGTAGATATTGTCCCCGACTATTTATGTTTTTTCTTCGTCACTCGAATAGGGTAAGCTGTATTTTCAAGACATTGTGATGAGAGGACTACACAAAACGTTGAATGTTTGCTTTCTTCTTATCTCTAGCTAGAAGCGCGGGGGAATGTTAACATGTGGTTATTGGTGGCAAATATTGTTGAGTCCTTCTCTGGGGAGGCGTGAGTATATATTCTATTCCACACTGCGTTATTATCACCAACGATGAAAACACGCTCGGTATACACCGACGCTTTTCATGGGGGTTGGATGATGAAAGTGTACGCATAATAGCGTACCTATTATACTTGTGTTTGAATCGAAAACGCGATAAACAAAGACCAGCTACAATGAACGTATGCAAACAAAAAGGATGTAGCGCTATTTACTCTTTTCATATTTCAATAAGTGTTCAAAGACATTCAGACCGGATGCCACCGAACTACTTCCGAGTTACTCGAAAACCGACCGTAAAATTATTGAACAGACGTTGGAAACTTTCGGATAAAATAACGAATGTCAGAATTCAAAATCAGTTTGTAGAACGAAGACCCCCCAAGTGACTGAGAAATAATTCACATCCTCAACTTTGACTTCTAACCACGTAGTAAGAACATTGTTCATCGTTTTAACGGAACGCTATGATAACCTGAAGAAGAAACTATCTTCTCTTCCCTTCTCTTTTTTGTTATATTTCTTTTTCTTCTTATTACTTTTTTTCCCCGGCTGTCCAGGTAAAATCGTGAAAAATGTGAGGATGGACTTTCTTCCACTCTTTCTCTTATCTCCTCGCTTTCTTAATCTTCACGTCGGAATTCTTTTATTCTTGATTCTCGGAAATGTCTTTTCTCGAATACGTCGACGTCTTCTAATCAGTTAGGGCATTCATTTTCTCACTGCCAAGCGCGTATCAAGTTAAAGCGATGTTTCTTCTCCTCCTCGGTTTTTTTTTCTCATGTCTCATGACTCTCCTGTCTCTGACCTGACGTTTGACGAGCTAGCTTAGCTGGCTAGCTACGTACCTACCTAGTTGAGGGTGAAAACGGCACCGGTACCGGTCGGTACCTCCCTGGATGACGGGGCGTCGTCCTCGTCCTCGTCCTCCTCGTCGCCCTCGCGTGACCCGATGATTCACGCCGGCAACTCGCGCCAGCTGTCCTCTACTACCTGAACATAGGGACTAGTCGATAGACGCCGACATCATCGCATGGATATTCTGGATAAGGTATTATACAGACATGCATCCACCCTTTCGGCGCCTCAACTTCCCTCCTCTAAGCCCCGCTCACTCCGTCTATTTTCCTCTCCCCAACCATCGCCGCTTGGTAATTCATGCGCCCTATCCGCTCTGGCCTGACAGTAGCATTGCTCAGGGGTTGCTTCCGGAGGAGGACAGTGAGCGATGGGATCGTAGGAAACGTGATCATCCAACGGCAACCCGCTAGTCTCTCTTACTCTCCTCTGCTTTTGACTCCGGATGCGCTCAATCGAACTTTAGACCTGCACGTTCCAACCGATACGAGCACAATGTGCAGCACAAAGGGAATGTGGAGGGAAAACCGAGATAACTCACTTCTAGTTTTACTTTATTTCATTTTCTTTTATTTTTCCCTGTCTTTTTCTTCGGTTTACTTCGTAAAGGCAAATGATAAATCAGACGTATATATACGTACGCGACACAAAGATATTTTCACCGTCCCCAAAAACTTTTACCGTACTTTTTACTCCCACGCAGACTTTATTTCTACCCAACGATCTACCAGCAGCTAAAACCTATACTACAAACCACTTCCTCCTCTTATACATCCAGTCGTTTCCAATCTGATTGCAAGAGTGGCCTGTGGAAAACGGTGACGTCGGCAGACCAGATATTTTCTATATCCAATCTCCTAGCTTCTTCTCTTCTACCAGCTTCCTTTACCGTACCACCTCGTAGTGTCAGACACACGTACCTTTTACAAACTACACAGACACATACGTACATGATTTGTCGCTGAAGTCCCCTACATACACCCATGATACGTCACCCTTCATGTATACAGGGTGGTACCTTTGAAAAGCAAAGTCAAAAGAAAGGAAGAATCCCGAAGAAAAAAATTCTTTGATCATTTTTCCGGGCTCAATTCTTATCGGTCGGAGTTGACCGGATACCGACTATACGAGGTTTTATCATTTCTCTGAATTTCTCGAAAGTTTTCACCTTTTTTTTCTTATTAATTAAAATTGAACACCCCGTGAGTGGTTTGTCAGGATAAATGGGGGTGCTGTTCTGTTGCCGCTGCTACTGCTGCCGCTGCTGCTGCTGCTGCTGCCGGTGCGCACAATGGCTGGCGGACAAAAGGGGCCAACAAAGAGGGTCTCTGCACCCGAGATAAGAAAATGCAAAGACGCGCGGAAGTTTAAAGGCATCTTATATAGCCGTTTGGTCGGTTGTTCGGTGATGCTGAGGATAGAGGGAGAGAGAAAATGGCAGAGCGAGCCGAGGCCGTTTTCTGGATCCGGGTTCCGGTCCTGTGGGCTGAAGGTGGGATGGGTCGGGGTTGGCACTACCACCTAACCGTAACCCATTTATAGTTGCGCGATAAGGTGGGCAAAGCCTTAGGCCAACCAACGATAGGACAGCTAGATGGTCAAAATAGATATTACACCTCATACCGATGCGCTCAACATTGTAGCGTGAACAACAAAATTGCTAACCGGATTCAAAGATGTAGATGAATACTTCTGACTCCGACATTCATTCCTCTCAATTCAAAATGACAATGGAAAAGGGGTCGTCGGGAACCGAGGCAGACGTTCAATTATCGTCATGAGCTGAGTGGATGTTTTTGGTGGTGATTCAAGTGGCTATTTATTTTCTTTTTTCTCTCCTACTTTCCCCCCCACTTTTTGGGAGGAAAAGTGAAACGAAACGTTCATCGCTGTTAGGTAACAGGTTTTTTTTTTTTACGTTTCCATTTTATTTTTTTCCCCCTCTTTAAAATAGCCTTTTTTATTTCATTTTTTTCTTTCTCTCTTAGCTTCCTATCACCCTTCTTCGTCTCTTCAAATTTCACGCCTGTTGTACTCTCGTACACCTTCTACTTGTTCTTGTTTCTTATATTCGTCGTTTCCCTTGCCCTCGGAACTCGAAAAATGCGACCCGCGACTTTCAACAACCCTGGAAGAAAATTTTTATTTTTTGCTTCTTAAATTCATGACAATAATGGCCCTTGCAAAATTTTCACATGAATATTAAATGAATGAGAAAATTAACGAGCTCCAGCTTTTTCTAACCAGACTTTTCTTAGATGATACGGAAGATTCTGTAAAACGTTATGACCCGTTAAACAGAAATTTTTTCCCATTGAATTATCGATGTATTTAATTATTTTTGAGAGAACTTTTTTTTTCTTTTTCTTTTGCTTCCAATTTAAATTAAACACAATAAATCGTCTATTCGTGTCAGAAGTGTAATTTAGACTCGACAAATTCTGGCTATATTTTTACTCATAACGTATTCGTTTCGATTTGATTTGACTTTTTTTTATTCTTATTCTTTCTTTTCTTTTTTCGAGCGTCAGTTCCCTCTAACTGTGCGAAGTTGTCACAGAAACGTATCAAACCACTCGTTAATTTTTTGTTCCGAAATATGTTTTTTTTTTTTTTATGATTCTTCTTTCTTTTTTCTTTTTAACAGCACATCGAAATAAAATTGAGGGATCAGGCGACGCTTGGCGACCTCGCCTGAGTTTTGAATTTCAATTCGTTGCTCTTGACGCGTCAAAGGGAGTGAAAAATAATACAATAGAAAAAAAATCAAGAATAAACAACAAAAAAAAGCAAAACTAAAAAAATTCTCTGTATCATTCGAAAAAATTTTTTCTGCACGTGTGCAGGTATGTGGATACGTGTCAATAGGTATGTACATATATGTGTATAAAAAAATATTCTGCCAAATAACAAAGGCAGATTTATACGCAGATATGTGTATAGTGTACGGTACAATATCTCAAAAATACGTATCGCCGGTATCGGTGGTGAGCGTTCAAAAAATACCAAATACCTACATAGGTGTGCGTATAAAAGTACACAAGTATATGTGAGCAACATGTAATTCTTTCGAAGTTTTCACGGCAAGAAGAAAAAATATATGGAATAGGGAGGATCGGGACGGCGAACATAAATTTTTTTTCTCTTATATTCTTTATGTTTTTCGTGTTATTTGATTTTTTTCGGGGTTAGAGCTCGAGGTTAGAGAGCAACTCGATATCGCGGTCTCGACATCAAACCTCGCGCGGGGGATGAATTCGAGAGTTGGATGAAAAAATAAAAATCAAATCAGAGAAGAGTGAAAAATATGTTGGAACGGGTGTTGTTTTTTTTTTTTTTCTTTTTATTTATTCCTAGTTTCTTTCATTATGCGCAAGGTTCGAGGGAACACGTCAGGTTCCTGCAAACTTCACACATGTGATGAAGAAATCGTAGGACTCCGTCAGAAGACTCAATCAAAATTATCCCCGTAGCGTCGGAAATTTTGCGGGGAGAAGGGGATTTTTCTCCGGATATATTTAACCGAAAGTTAAACCACTTCCTCGATGCATCCATCGGGAACGCAACATTTCAGATGTTTAGTGCAGTATCAGAATTTTCTATGAGATGGAGTTATAACTACAAGGTATATATATGTTAACACAGAAAATTTAATAGGTATTAAGCTGAGTGCTTTTAGTGATCGAATTTCTCAATCATCGTTAATTGAGCACAGCTGCAACATTGGGGAGAAGAGATCTAGGCGAGAGGGTGAGAGATAGAGAGGCTTTTCAATCGATAGACGTTTTATATTATATCTTCGACGACGAATTCGTGAGGAATTTGATAATCAAATAAGAACTCGGCGCGAAAAAAAAACTCACGGGATAAGGAAAATATTCCCTGGCGATGCAATGTATGCTGAGTACACCCACCCACTTTAGAATGTTACGAAATTCATTTGACTTTATTTATTTATTTTATTTCTTCTTACGTCGCCACCTGCACTTGCTTCGGTGAGGGTGTTCCACCCTCTGAGAACGTCGTTCTCTCAAGGGGTCTTTCGAATGATTTCAGGGTCAGTTTAGTTCAAGTCTTTCGGTATAAAGTTCCAATTTGTATATCCTACCCTTGACTTTTTTCCCCCTTATACTTACCGATATGATCCCATGCAGACACGACGATTTTCGCCATTTTTCTTCGCCCCGCTCTTTTCTTCATTGTTTTCAGAATTTCGTTCTTAATTTTGTTTTTCGTCTTTCCTTCACGTGTACTGTAATATGTCGATTCATATTTATAATACATTGATGGTCGTTCTTCATATTTTTTTATTCTTATCTATTTTTGTTTTTGTTTTTGTTCACCGCAAAACGCGGGCAGCCATTCACCCCTCGGGATCAACGCGTGCAACCCTCCGGAGAATCAGCCGTCCATAAAATCCGTTCCTTCCCTCCGCGTCTCCCTTTTTCTCTTCCTCTTTCTCTTCCTCTTCTGTTCTTCGACCACCCCAATGCGCCAAATCTGCTGCTACTGCTCCGCCCTCTGTTTCTCCCGTGCGATCATCATCCAGCCAGTTGCAATTAACGAACTAAACGACCAGATTTCTCGGCGGAGCTCTTTTAATTCTCATTCGGATTATCGTGAACGCTTTTTCCCATCCTTTTTCTTCGACATGATCTTTCTTTTTTTTCTTTGTTTTTCATTTAGGAGCTTACCGGTTCGTTTCTTTTATTTGGATGACGAAACAAAAAAAAAATTAAATAAATAAACAAATTCGCCCTTCTTCTTTTTAGATATCCAATTTTTTGTTTTTGCTTTCTTGTCGTTATAACGTGTTTTTCGATAATCTATCCATTGATTTTTTTTTCTTTCTTGCCTTCTTTTTTCTTGTTACCTTTTTAGCAACTTTAGTAAATCAAACTTTTTGAAACTACAAGTTTTACGTACGTGTTTGTAATTCCAAACTCTATTTTGTATCACACACACACAGTATAGGTATATACGGATATGGGTGTATCTGGACAAGTATTAAAACGTGAAAGTAATTTGTTTCAACTTTTTCGTTTAGATATTTTTGTTTCTTTATTTCTGGATCATGAGTTAGTTCTCCTCGTTTATTCGTACGCTGGAGGGGGATATGCATGTGTGCACGTACGTACAAGTTATAACGTTCGTTCGTTCGTTTAAAACAGCAAATAACAAATCGCGAGCACGATAGTTTGATAGCGAAATACCAACACAAATTATATACTTATGATACACATACATATGTATTTTTTTTTATATATACAGAAATACGTCGCTACTCGTGATATTATAGCTATTTACTGCTGGTTCATGGTTTAGTTTAAGTTTACCTTACTATAAAACGCGAACAAGTTTCGTTCGCGTGACTCGAGATGTATCAAAGTAGGTTGTATGTATATGAATGTGTATAGTATACGGGTACCGAAGAAACTGTTTAAATCCTATTTTTTCCATTATTTTATAAATAATTATTTTATTTTATACTACTTGTTTCGCTGATATTCCGCTTTTTCATATTTTCGTTTTAGTTTCTTTTTTTTTCTTTTTGCAAGAATTTTTTTTATTCACTTTCGCGCGTGTTTCGCAAGTGTGCTTATTTATTAGCTGCGTATATATATGAATTAAATCAAGAGGGTTGCGAACGTTCTGGTTCTTCTCAGTTTCTGCTTTTTTTGTCCCTCCTTATTTAATTACTCCTTCTTTTTTTCTCTATACACTACAACTTTAATTCTTCGGTTGTTCTCCTGCTTTTTCAGCAGCATGTAGCATCGTAACGTAGGTAGGTATGTATGTACATACGTACCGTACGACTAACTTGTACACTGTTTAGCTTGAGGAAAGATTAATTTCTTTTTCTAACTTCTGTACTTAAATTTTTCGCTTTCTTCAGGCGGTCGAGCATGGTACACCAACTTGCACGAGATGTATAGTAAGCATTACTTGAAGCGATTAACACCAAAAACTTGTTTACGAGCTTTTACTGCTTTTGCTTTTGCGCAGCTATACCGCCGCTGTCGCTGGTTTCTTCGAAAGTAGAAAGAAATATAGTCATATATACATACCTACTATGTACACTCGACTCGGAAGATATATAAACCACTTTTTCTTTTCTTTCTTCTGTTTTTTTTTTCTTTTTTTTTTCAAAAATGTACACCTTACTTCAAAGTAAAACTTTTCAACTTTTCTCGCAAGAAAACGACCGCTCGTTGCTCGCGCCGTTCACAGTTCGAAGAGGTCGCGACAACCAACAAAAAAAAAAATAAAGGGTGGAGATTTGTCACACGATCACAAATTGACTTGAATTTTTCTTCTTTTTATTTTCACGATTATTGGTTTTTTTTTTTTCCGTTAATTTATATACACGGTTTTTCTTAACGTTCCGTTTCAGTTTTGTGCAAAGCAGTTTCATATTGAGCTTTTCATAAAACAGTCGAACGTCGGGCGGGACTTGTGATTGGTTGGGCCACATGAGATGCAGCGTAGGGTAGAAACGTGTTCGGTTGAAATGTAGAAAATGCGAAGATACAGGTTAGGTTAGCTAAAAACGTATGGGTGAGGTTGGTACGCAAGGGACGAGGACGATGTAGCAGATTTTTTTTTGTTACTTGTTTAGTTGCTACACGCGTTTTCGGAAGGCGATGAAGATCTGGACGGTCGCGACCCTTGGGGATGATTCGGGGTGGTTTAATAAGCAGCTAGCTGATTCCCTCGGTAGACCTTACACTGTTTAATTTCCTAGTCACGCCAGAGATTCTCTCTCTCTCTGTTCCTCTTTGCTGAAACTACGTTTTCCGCTGGTTGTAACCCAATTTATTTATACATTTAGCATGTGTTTCGAATGTTATTTAAAATTATCACGATATCATACAAATATTGTATATCCGAGTAACTTCTGACACCCTGTATATCGAAACGTAATATACAGTTTTTTTTTATCCCGCCGTTGAAACTCGCCGTTTTAGGCCTCGAGCGGTTCAAACGATATAATGAGTAGGCTGCCGGTTGCTGGTTGAATCGATTCACTGCACGTTTCGCGAAACTGATCAACCAAACCCGCGAATTGAACATTGCCGATTGCCTATGCGGTGGCTGTGGCTACGGCTACCGCTATCGCTATGGCTATGGCTATGGCTACGGCTATGGTATCCGGGGTTTCTGATGACCTACGCAAAAAGCATCGTAATCGGGAGCTAATCAAGCGAACTCTTTCTTTCCAACCGCATAAAGGGAAAAGAGAAAAAAAAAAAAAAATTGGTTCCTGGTTATGAACTAGTCTAACAATAAGCCGCAGTATGAAACGAGGATGGGAAAATGAAAATTTCTATAAATCTGGCGATGATTTTTTCCCGCTTGAAAATCGTGTTGTAATTTTCCTCTATTTTTCATATATCTTGAATTACACTTTGAGCGTGGGCGAAGTAATGGAAAATACGTTTCTGAGATTCTCATCGCTAGTCTGCGGATAGAGACACGCTAGACCGGAGTACAAAAATATCCCTAGGTAAAATTTATGGCGAACCAACAATGAGCGGCGTATATACCGGTGACGCAGACGTTCGTAGATCCGGTCTACACGATCTCACGGTCAAATTTAGTCCACGCATTATTTTCCGATCTAAAAAATCTAATCAAGAAATTCGTCTCTCAGGACGAGCCGCCTCTCGTTTCATCGACGTTGAATTCTCATCAATAAATATTCATACGTTACACGGTATTCGCGTGTTTATGAACATTTCTTTTATACATTTTCAGATACGTGTATGCACAGGGCGTAGGAAACTTCTCCACTCAGTCGCGAGGGTGAGCATCAATCGCGAAGATTTCGCGCAAAGCAATGTTTACCGAACTGTAGGGAATTCGTGCGTCACGAAACTGAAACCAAATCCTCGCGTATTAAACGTACTCCGTTCTTGGTACTAGCTTATACAAGCTCACGCGACAAACTAGCACCAAAAGAATATATCTAGTGCACAGATATATATTTCTCCATTTTTTCTTTTCTCCTTTCTTTCTTTCTTTGTTTCCCCAGTAAAACTAGACTCTTTAATAATCTCGCGGTGAATTGGTTTCGCTTGTAAATTCGATAACAGTTTTCATTCGGTACAATGGTGGAGAAGAGAAAGATTTTTTTTTTTATTGGTGTATAAGGAAAATGTTGGGAATTCTTGAAATATACTCGGAGCAAATTCTTCATTTATTTGATCGAGTTGAATATCGGGGATTCAATTTTTATCTCCATCTATTGATCCTGATTTTCTTGAAAATTCAAGTATGCTGCTCAGGTGTACCTGTATATCCGCGGATCGAGGGTGAATAAAATACCTCCTCTACCTCATGCACGTATTCGTTGATCTGTAAAAAAATTTTGTTACAATCCGAAGGAATTTTTATTTCTCGTACATTCTTAACTAAAAAGGTTTATACTTCACGTATCCATATTATATATGTATACCCCCGTAAAGAGAAAGAGAGAAAACAAAAAAAAGAAAAAATCTTCACGGATATATTCTCTTCCGATATGTCCTATATATAGAGTCACATAAAATATGACGACGTGCTTCCTGCGATAAGATTTTTCGAGTGACTCGAGGGCTCTGCTGCTGCTCTCTTCTTGTCTTTTTATTTTTTTTTTCCCCCTTTTTCTTCGCCTTCCATATTTGAAACGTGCAAATAATACACGGTGTAACTCACACGCATTTTTCGGGTATTCTTGAAATAGTATATTATTTATTTTCTCCGCGAAAAGAGACGTATTATTACACGAAACGAAATGTATTCGTGGGGGGAAGAAATGGGTTTCTAGTAATAAGGACAAAAAAAAAGAAAAACCAATAAATAAAATAACGAAAGAACGAAACAATTTTCCCTCACCACGAAAGTTGAGGGTCGCATATAATTTTTATGCACGCTGCTGATATTTTCTAGCTTCTAGTTTGTTTTTTTTTTTCCTCTTCTTTTTTCTACGTTTCTCGAGACACGATTTGCACATCTTTTGAATGAAGTGGACGATTCTGCGTTCGAAACTAGAATACCGGGGAACACCTTTTATGCAGGTATAGATATAGATATATAGAAATACAAATCGAATTTTTCCGGAACGTGTTCGTGCCGTATACCTATAGGTAATGAATGTAAAATTCTAGTACGTGCCCATTCGACGTTTACTTGGTATAGATAGAGCCTTCGCATAACCTGGAGGGTCGAGGAAAAGGTCGAGAGATCGGGCGGGGACGTCCGCGTCTACCGCGACAGACATTCTGGTTACCTACCGTCAGAATCGAATGTTACGTACGTACGCTTCGGCATGTACAAGCGTGTGCGTGAACGTAAAAGAAATATATATAATACATTGGTAGTTTTTGCTCTCGCCTCACTTCGCTTCGGATCCTCTACTGAACCCTCCGAAGAAGCGGATCGGATTATCGAGGGCCCTGCAGCAGCCAGGAGAACCGGATCACAGTGTATCATTTTCGCGAAACGTGAGAAATGAGCGGAGGCTAAGCCCCGCAGAAAGAAAAAAAACGAGTGGCTCGAAACGGGCATGCAAAAATTGAAAAAAGATCATTCTTCAAGTTTTCAAATCACGTGAAAAAAAAGAATAAAAAAAAAGGAGAAGAAGAATTCATATAAAATATAATAGATATACCTCTCGCAAAAGGGCCGGGTTTTAATACAGGAACGAGCTGAAACGTATAATTTGCTACGTGTGTACTGTACGTATAATGTGTATAGTTGGACAGTTAACTTCCCAGCACACTAATTCCCATCACTTTGTGTAAACTGTTGTTGGGATATGTTGCGGTACAGTTTGAAACGAGGGTTAGACGTCCGCCAAGGGTTCCATAAACTCCTCCTCTCACAGCCAACCGACAAGACAATCAGGGGGGGTGTTTTGACCTCCGGCAAAAGTAGCTGTACACGAAATTTTGGCAGCATCGCGACTTAGCCCAGACAGCGCTAATTGTTCAACCGAGAATATCCCGGTCCCATGCAAAATGGAGAGTTTGGATTTCTGCAAGCGGTATAAAAAAATAAAATAAAAGTCAAAGCAAAGAAGGAAGGCTTTCAAAATTTCTTTTTTTCCCCCTTTTTTTTCTTCCACTTCACCTCCGTCGAATGGAGGGTCGTAAATAAATGCTACATTAATTTTGATAATGGGAAGTAAGGAAGGAACGAAGGAAGGAAGGAAGGAAGGAAGGAAAGGATATGGATCGCGGGAGAATCGAGGAGCAGGGGGAAAGACGGGGGTTGCGACAGATTAATTCCGCGAAAAGCCGGGAACGCTAATTGGTTGTCTTCAGGATCCCCAAAAAGGAGGGAAGTGTGACAACCCACAATCCCGTTGGATTAGCCAAGATTCTGTGTCGCCCGCCGTCTGCAGACAAGCCGCATATATATTTCTCTCGCTTGCAGCCCTTATCCTACTCAATTTCTATCCCTTTCTAATTTTCCTTTTTTTCCTCCTTCCTACTCTAATTCTAGCTTCTCGTTTATTCGATCCTCGTTTGCCCTTTCAAGGGTACGAGGGATGAATCCCTTCCATATATAGTGCTATGTGATTCTGGAACATGTCTCGAAATTTTCGCTGCATCGCAAAACAAAAATGACGTACAAAACAGAAAATTTCGAGCTAAAAAAATCCTCGGATCAATCTTCGTAATCCAAAAACTCATTTAAATTTCTTACGAAAAAAAATTTCAAGTTTTTCGATTTTCTTTTTTGTTTAAGGTGACGTCGTGGGTCAAAGATTCCTGGGCAACGAGAGTTACGTCGAACATTTCAAATTACTTGAACGGACAAGGACTTCAGTCCTCATAGGAGCGAGGTAATTAAAATTTCTCATTATACGTGGTATAATTTAATTGCATCGACGTATTTGCCGATCTTTTCGATTTTGTTAATTTTCATTTTTTTTTCTTCTTTTCTTTCTGAAATTAGTATTTATTTTACCAGTACAGGTATATATTTTTATGATAATTTTTTCCAAACGGGTTTGAGGACCGAAAAAAAAAAAAAATTGTGTAACTCTTGTGAAATTTGCAATGCAAATTTCAGAATCTTCTTCTTTTTTTTTTGTTCATGCTCTAACATCTTATCTTCTTTTATAATTTTTTTCATTTTTTCGTTTTTTCTTTTGTTTCAGAAATGCAATTTACAATATCAGCCTACACGATCTGACGGAAATGGTGGATCAGGTAAATATAAAAAACAAAAACTGTAACAACCTAATTAAATGATAACCAATCTTCGGGCTCGCGATCGCAAAAAAAAAAAAAAAACAAAAAAAAAACTACAAACCGTAATGACGTTGGCTGGCGTGAACATTTTTTTTACCGTAAAAACTCTAACGGATCACAAGTTTGTCGAAGGAGAGAAGAAAAAAAAAAAAATACCTGAGAAATCGAAATATTTTAAACAGGCTCTCAAATCACTTTTTTGTTTGTTTGTTTCTTTTTTAATTAGGTTAATCAAAAAAGAAATGAAAAAAAAATGAAAAAGAAACTTGATGTGTACTCGAAACGGATAACCCGAGGCTAACCACGTGATAGTCAGAATTGTAATTATAGTGAAAAAAATGATTCCCGTACCTACCTTTGACGATGATCTGGTTCAGCTGGCAAAAAGCCTCCGGGAATATTGCGAGCTGAGAATCTATACTGCATATATATATGTGGAGAGAGAGAGATAGAGAGAGAGAGAGGGAGAATATAAAATAAAACGACATTCAGTGTAGGAAAGACTCCGATGGAGTTGAGTTTGGGCTTCTCTCTACACGGTGCAATCAGCCAAGAACGATTTCAGCTGAGATCCTCTGGATATCTCGGGATATCCGCTTTACTGGAGTTACGACGGAATCCGCGAATTTTCTCAATCCGATCCCCCCCATGAGCGCGTAGCGTCTTAACGAGGGACTGATCCAGATCAATTTGTAGTCTCTCATTCCTCGTTTAA
Organism: Athalia circularis; assembly: GCA_963978495.1. Classification (NCBI taxonomy): domain Eukaryota; kingdom Metazoa; phylum Arthropoda; class Insecta; order Hymenoptera; family Athaliidae; genus Athalia; species Athalia circularis. Next base: position 36,531,825 of record OZ021698.1, on the reverse strand, counting down.
TTTTTTCGTACATTTCTTTTTTCCATTCCCTTTCTATTCTTATTTCCACGTATAATTTTTTTTACTTCGTCTCGTTACCGTGCGGGGATGATCAGAGATTTAATTTTATTATATAGATACTCGTACACGATTTTCGGCGAATGCTCATGTATTGAAAAAAACAAAGAAAAAGAAAATAAATTAAATTAGTAAGATTTTAAAAAAATTTGAACTTTTAATTCCTTTTCATTTTTAATCGTGTATAATTGTTTCGATTCTCCCGACGAAAAACTGAGGGTAAAAAAATTTAAAAAGAAAAAAAGAAAGACCAAAGATGTCCTATTACTATATAGGTGAACTGTGATTTTCTCTTTAAATTTTCATTATTATCAGGCCAATTGCTTTTGACAGGTGGAGGATTACGAAATCAATGCCATTTTATAAGCTCGTTTAAAATAATTTAGGAGCCGCGAACACGTGGGAGCGACACGCGTATAATAAATCTTATAATAACGTTGGGTCGTCTTCTTCTTCTTCTTTTTCTCTCTCTTATTCTTCATTGTTGCCGTCTTTTTCTAATTCAGATTCATCTCGCTGATTTGGTTAAAAATAAAACGAGGCTTCTATTGTCACAGATATCATTATTATTTAAGGTGAATTAAGCTCAGTCAGGGACGAATTTTATTCGACCTTCCCTTCGGACAGGAGTACGAATTATGAATAAGTCGTGAGATTAAATTGAAAAGAATCGCCATGGGAAAAATCAATTTAAGAATTATACAATCGTATATATATATAAGTCTGCGAAATTATAAATGTGGGTGTAAATTGGATGTGATGCGGAATTGTGGGTGACGAATTACCTTAAAATAAAATTCTGCACTAGCATTGTCGTAGAAGAGAAAAAACAAAAAAAAAACAAAAAAGGAAAAAAAAACACATTTCAGCTGTCGGGGATCGGATCTGGAATCTTCTGACGTATAGGAGTCGCGACGAGTGGCTGTAAGTTAGTTGAAAGCTTACTCTCTTGTTGAAATAAGTCGTGGGAAAATCGGGAGCTGGTATAACAAAAAACTTTATCCGCAACGTTATTCTCGCTGCATTAGAGGCGATAAACCGCAACTTCTTTTCAGCCTTATTTACTTTCTTCTTTTAGTTTTCCTTATTTTCGTTCTTCTTCTTCCACTTTCTTTCTCTTTTTCTATACCTTTTCGCAAACGCGCATCGCACCTATATACTTCCACGGAACTTCAGCGGCAGTTAACAACTTTACAATATCGCATTTGCCGCGTATATCGAATTGTCGAAGGTATGTAGCTTGCTAACCAGGTATGGGTATATATAGATACATATGTGCTATTAGGTATATATACCTTATGTACCCACATCCCGCGGTAATTACATTTTCTCAGTGCTGTTTGATTAGATTAACCAGTAATTAGAGCCCCTTCTGCTTCCTTAACGTACCGGCGGCAGCCGAACCGTGATTTTAGTACTTTGCAGAGCGCTAATTGTGAGTTTCGTCCCTTACAGACCAAGCCGCATACCTCGGGACGATATTTGAATTTTTTTCCAATCATGTGTAACGCCGCGAAAGAAATTGAAACCAAAGAAAAAAAATATATATCAAGCTTAAAAAAATAGTCGGGCTATGCGGAAATTGATTATATTGAATAGCTAAGTGGATATGAAAGAAAGCTAATTTGGATGGATGAAAAAAAAATTCATCAATGAAATCGGGCGCGGCGAGTCTCAGAGGATCGAATGAGAGAAAAAAAGATTCCGGGATTGAAATATGCAGGGTGAAATGAATTAATTAGCGAAAATAAATTGTCGGTCAAATATTGCCAATCAATTCGTGGCGTGTAGAACATTCGTCGGACTATCCAAATACATAAAACCAACACCTGGACTAAACTTGGAATTGCATACTTATGAGGGTATTGTCGAATTGTATTTATACATTATACCGTGCTCCACTGTACTCTAGACAACTCGTCGAACGACGATACACTAACGGGCAGAAAATTAACTTGAAACTACATTCAACTAAACTAAACTCAACCAAACCAAAATCAAACTTCCGTACCGTAGGCTACTACCGAGGCCACCACTCTAATAACCAAACCAATCGCAGCAAATTAACAAACTTCTACGATGAATAAAAAATCACTCGATTACCCCAACCGCTGTCGGCAGTTCAAGTATACACTTTTCCTACATATGCTCGTTTTTTTTTTCTTTCTTCATTTGAGGACCGTTTCATTTTACTCTGGTTGATGTTTCTTCATTTATTTTTTTCAATCATTTTTGACGGGGGGATAAAACATTTTCATGCGCAAAGAGGCGAAAATTTTCATTCTCAATTCAAATTACACACGTCTCTTTAATTGTCTAAAAACAGTTGCTGACCGTATAAGATGGATACTCGGTGGGTTTGTTTCTGTGAAATTATTTTTCGACGATCGTAAAATATTCAGAGAGTTGATGTGAAAAAAGTGTGAAGCTTAAGAATAGAATAAAGTAAATTTATACGTGAAGAAGCAGAGAAATCTATAAGTTATAATGCGTGCGCACAAATATCCCATACGTTTCTAATATGTATGTAAGTATAATAACGTAAAATTTTTTTTCGTCCGGTTCGCGGTAACGTGCTCGTTAACTATTCACTAGAGGGTATAATGAACGTGTGGGTAGATACGGAATTTCTATATAATATACATAAAAGCGTATTTTGATACCGTACGTCAGCAGAACTACGTATAAAGTTCATACAGATACAGATTTCGAGCGAATGTACACATGGATTTTGATTCTAAAAAAATATTCGGTCGAGAACAATGTTGCCGATAGTAGAGAATTTAACTTTATGACTATGTACACTTATATACCACATGTATATATCCCATATACCCCAGCAAAACGCGAATGAACGAATAAACGAACGAACGATCGCTGTTAGAATTTACGAATTTCGTATGTAGGTTGTATATAAATGTAGGTATGCGTATATATCGTATGCGTTATATACCTATGTATTCGTGTACATATATCCATCTATATATAATATCGACCGACGACTCTGGCCGCGTCGTGACGCGGGGCATGGGATTAGAGACACAAAAACTCGTTATCTCCAACGTTTTGCGGCCGGCATCAAAAAAAAGGGCGAACTAACACAAACGAAAATCGTCCCTTCAATCCGAGACTCGAGAGATTCGCGAAAAAATCTAGAAGACGTAGATATAAATGGATATATATAGGTAGGTTATACCGAAAAATTATACGGCAAGAAACGTCGCGCGGCGATCCGATGAACGCTAAGCGATAACCAACGAGTTTCCTTCTTTGTTTCTATTTTATTTCACATCCGTTCAATTTTTTTCACTTTTCAAAAGTCCAAAAGTATTTCATCAGCAACGCGGAAAATCTTTATCGTTTCTACAGTCATTCTTAGGAAAATCAAAATTAATGTAGAGGCAAAAAAAAAAGAAAAAAAAATTTAAGAAAGTCCGAACGAAAGCAGCTTTTTCCATTTTTTCAGCTCATCCTCTCCTCTGTATAAACTCTCAACGAATTTAATTAACGCACCGAGTTTTCGATGCTTTAAATGTTGCGAAGAAAAAAAACGAAAAAAAAAACAAAGAAAAGTTTTTCACATCCGCACGAGAGTAATCGTGCAGATATTCTATCGAAAAGTAAAAATATGCCGATCGGTTTTGTTATATGTCATCGCAAAAAAAAATAAATAAAAGAAAAATGCACGCGGAAATGGCTCCGCGGAAAAAGAAAAAAAAATTAAACGTAATGAAAAACGGTCGATAAAAAAAAAGAAAAAAGGTAAAGAGCAAAAAAAAAACAACTGAATCAGTGTCGCCATTACAGTACTCTGAAATGTCCTGAATTTAGTATCCTGAAAATTGGCCGATCGAGATTCGCTCAATCGCAAGTTTATGGCTAGGAGAATATCGGGGTGGAAAGGGAATAGCCTAGATCGTTTTACTATACATATATAGTTGCTCAGCAGTTGCGCAATTATCGGATAAAATCTGAACTCGAGAGTATCTGAATTAAGTTCCTGAATATAACTGTATAATACATATGTATATTAGTCTACATGTGCATGTGCTTATAAATACATGTATACATAATGCTTACGCGACGTTTAAATCTTTACCACTTATGTGTATCGGGGATAGTAATTATTCTCGTGGTATTTGAACCGTATATAGTTTACAGATTTGTGAAATGGGGCGTGGTTAATAATGCGGAATGTTATATACCAATGGGGATGATCATCGCGGGGTACTGCAGTTTAATGTAGAATTTTGTGATACGCGCCTATTTGCGTAAGAAAAATTCGTCTAATCGGGTGGAAGACGTTAACCACCCTTTTCACCCGCGCCCCGGCTCACCTCGCGAACCTAATTACCAAGACGTTACAAAGGGGGTTGATTAATACCTGAATCGATAAGGGTTGCTTGGAGTTTATCATAAATAAAATTTGGAACATTTCAATCGCTCGAGCGAACGGAGTTGAGAGAAAAAAAAGGTTTTAATTTTCATGAAGAAGAAAAAAAAAAGACATTTCCAGTCAACCCGCGCCGTCTCTTTCTATGGTCTGGAGGAGTGTAGTTTTGCTGTCTCAATTATTTCTGGCTATTAACGCGATACCTGAACATTAAACGAGCGCTGTAGTTATTATCGATAGTATCAGCATAAAGTGAGGTCAGCAGCAGCAGCAGCAGCAGCTAGAGCAGCAGGGGTGAATTTCGGCGGGCTTATACACCGCATTCGCGTTCTTCTTTATCATTTTATTTCGTGCAGTCCCATATCAGAATCTAATGCCTATACAGTAATACCCGTAATTCAAGGAGTGCCCTTACGGAGGCCCCAGATATTACCTTCAAGCATTTTGTTCGCTCGTTAAAAGCGTTATTACTAAATTCTGAAACAAGAACTGCCGCTGAGCTTATGTATAATACTAGCAGACGACGACACGGTCGTCGTGAGAATCACGCGATGCGATTAGATATTTAATACGCGACGCAAAAAAAAAAGAAGAAAAAAAAAAAGAAAAATAGTATAAAAGGAAAGAAAAGAACCAACCTGTGCACACGCTCGCGTTTTATAATTTACTCACACAATTTTGAGAAGGTTCTCTAATTACGACTGAGTAACTTTGACCGCTTTTATTGATTTATCGTCGTACAGGTGGTCGTCGCGCAAATGTAGGTATACGTAAGTATGCTCTATACGTATAGCCAGTTCGATCACGGCATCAGGGAAAGACTTAATTCAATAAACTACGACAAAACGAAACCGATGTAACACACCACGGCTCTTTTCTCTTTCAACGTCACCCGCACGCTCCTCCGCGAGCAATCATTTTAGCGTAAAACCAGCTACGTTGCAAAAAATAAAATAAAATAAATAAATGACACAAATAGTATAGAATTCTCACGCATCGAAATTAAAAGGACAATCTAATATTCGCATTATACAGATAACTGAACTGCGCGGGAGAAGAAAAGAACTTTTCTCGTCTCTCCTCTCGCTCCGAAAAAAAAAAAGATTTTTTTTTTTTCTTTTTTCTTTCCTTTCAAACATATTATACGTCGTTGAATAATTCTTCCAAAGAATTATATTATCGAGTGCAAGGTATCTGAAGTCTGAGGATATATACCTATATATACGTGTCACCGATTGTTACTTTTCTCTCTCATGTCCTTTTCCGATATCGAGGATATTATTCAATCGCGTTATGCCAGATAAACGTCAGTGATGAATCGATTTATACGAGGATTACCCGGGGGTGGAGTTTCGGGGCTGGGGGGTGGGGGTCGGTAGAGGATGGAAAACGAGCGGCGGAAGCTCGAAACCGCGCAACCGAATTACGCGATGAATATTCAGGACGACGATTTTGCTCTCGGTAAAATTATTCTTTTTTTTTTTGGTTCATTCGTTCGGTTTTTCGTTTTTTTTTGCCGTTCGCTTGCTCTCTCTTTATCCCTTTCTCTACCGGAGGCATGTGAAGTTCGCCTGTCAGCTTTGCGTAGAAACACACCGGCAAATCTGAAACGCGGTACGCCAACCCGTACAGTTATTCAAATTGCGACAAAAAGTCGATTTCCTAACTGTTAGTATACGAGCAACTTCGACTATAGCTGACTTCGCGCTCAGCCAACTATACCGCGTACCACGCGCGTTTTAGGAAATCGATTTCTCCTTTTCCTTTTTCAGGGTTTCTTTTTTTGTTTTTTTTCTGTTTCTCTATTGCGTACATCCGATCCGTCAGTTTTTTCACGAAACCAAAGTCGATCGAACATCCGCAAGGACTGAACATTGTCGTCATAATTTTTTTCAATTTTTTTCGGATCGAAAAATCGGATTTTCAAATGTTTTTTAACAAATGTTTTGAGCTTTGGAAATTCCGAGAGACTCGAAACTGTTCAAACATATTCGAAATTTGACTCGCGATCAGTCTCAAACGTTGGGGTGCAAAAAAAAAAAATTTCCGCAACATCGTACAACATATTTCAGAGTTTGAGGAATTCGAACAATGTTACTCGAAAGGATGTTGTAACCTTGGAAACTTTGAATTTCTTTGGAAAAAGTTATCGAAATAACTCCAGTAAATTAGAAAAACAAAACACTTTTGCGATGTTTGAATTTTCCGAAAAATTTTGCAGAATCTGAAATTGTCGGGGATTTGTAATTGGCCCACCCGAATACCATCGCACGAATTGTTTCATAGAAATTACTGACTTTCTCCTATTTCTAATTCGATTCAATTAATTTTTTGTGAAAAACGGCATCGTCGTTTCAACGGCTTTTATCTTTCTACCTCTAATTTATTTCCTTCGTTTTTTTCTCCAATAACTTTTTTTGTTTGTTTCATGTTTCAGAGGGTCCACTGGCCGAGTAGCGTATCTCATCGTGAACTGTGTAATCTGAAGGGTCGAAACGAGGACGAGTGTCAAAATTACGTTCGAGTATTCGGTCGGCACAGTCCGGACAAATTTGTAGCATGCGGTACAAACGCCTACAAACCTTTTTGCAAGCAGTTCCAGTTCGAGGTGAGAGAGAATTTCAGCTATTACTAATTAATGTCGTTCTCCCAAACGAGACTTTTAACGGTTGGAAGGATCAACGATGATAGCGCCATGTGTATGGTGAAAGAAAAAAACTAGAAACAACAAAATGCAAATACAAAACTAAAATACTCCTCGCGTTTCGCGTTTGTTGTCGTCAAATCCAGAAAGTGTATAGTCTGGCAGGGGTGGGACGGGGGGAAGTTGGTCGACGTCTACGTTCAGCCCAAGGGGTTACACGTTACGTTAGGTAACGTTTATACTTTACCTTAAAGGTCAGGTTAGTTTAGGTAAGGTTACAGAGATGTGGGAGATGGAAGAGGGAAAGATTGTGCGACCTCATGCACCGCGGATACAGAGGGGGATGAAAGGGAGGGAGAAGAGAAAAGAAGAAGGTAGGATTGGACGATTGGAAAGTAGGTAGGTAGGTAGGGTTCGCCTGGCGCTAGTCCAAACTGAGGAGTGTGCGGGGAAAACGAAAAAGAAGGAAGAGAGGGAATGGGAGGTTTTCAGGGTAGAGTCTAGGCTCTGGAGTATAACGAAGAAGTCAAGATATTATCTCGAGAGATCTGAACCAGCTGCTTGCTTGCGTCTGCAACGTCTGCCACGTCTGTTCGCTGTCTACCTTATATACAGTTATAGGTATGCCTATATATATATACCTTTACATATGTATTGGACGATAGGTATAATGGTACATACCGTAAGATGTGTATTTGTCGAAGGTTATATATACGGATCCTCTGCATGGGTGTTGGTATCCTGAGGGATATGTAGCCCTGCAGGGTTATACATATATACATAAGGATACATATGTATGTATAATATACCCACGTGTATATAGATGGGAGACCGGAGATTGGTTCATAGATTGCTCAACCAACTCTTCTGCTCTTCGATGACGAAGACGTTGACTCGAAGAACGTTATGGTTGACCCGAACCCCAAGATGGCAAGGGGGTTGAATGGGGATGAAATCGTTCTGTTTTCAAAAAGCATTCGCCTCTTATATGTTCTATCAAATAAAATAGAAATCGAATAATTTTCGAAAACTACTACAATTTACCACACGAATTGCAGAATCATATGAAAATCTGTTCAATGGAACAAGATTCTTTCTCCGGCGTTCAGATTTTACTTATACGTTCTAAAATCGGTCCTTTTCTTTCGGTCCCATCCCCAAAAATATTACACAACGTGTAAGAAAATATAACAATATAGATCCCTGGCAAACAGATAAAGGCTGGAGAAAATAAAAAAAATATTGGTATACGGAGGTAGACGCGTAAAAATATATTGCTTTTTCAAATTCGATTTATGATTGTCCGCGGAAATCAATAAGGTATACGTTTATAGGGTTGTAGGTCAAAATAAGGAAATACGTATACCACCTACAGGTATAGAGCAAAAAAAGAAAAAAATAATCGAGAAGAAGAAGAAGAAGCTCGAATGAAGTGAATGTAGAGAAAAAAAGGAGAGATGGAGAGAAAAAAGAAATCTGAAAAGAGAAGAACGAACGCGAAAAGGGTGTCTTCGATCATCCCCTTGCGTCAGACCCCCGTGTTTGTGGAATCCTGGTCCCGGTTTCCTCTAAGAATTTTGGGATCCTGGGTTTTCCCTTACCGTGTAGAAGGAGAAATATATCCTCCATAGGATCCCAACTGGGATGATGATCGTGTCGCCGTGTGTGCTTCCCTACTAGCTATATATATATTTCTATCCTACCTTTCTATCCTACGTACCTACCTACCTATCTACCTTATATCCCGATAAAGAACGACGAGCAGAAAATAATCTGCGGTCTGAAAACGCGGTATGAGGTTTCTTTTTTTTCTTTTCTTTTCTTTTTTTTTTCTTTCATTTTTATTTTTTTGTCTTTCGTTTCTTCTCCTTTCGTCGTGGCTTTTTTTTCGCGACACGAGCGTATAAGGTACGTACGAAAGGGGAAGGAGGCTGCGCGGGATAGGGTGAACCACCCCTCAGGGTCCATTAGTCTACCGTAGCTCTTGCGTCTCGGATGATTTAGGGAGCCGCTGGGACCGATAAGATTCGTGCCTCCCGTAACTCAACGTCCGCTACGTTTCTCCCTACGTTTCTCTCCACGTCTACCTATAACCAAACCCACCCTCTGCCCCTCTTTCTTTTACTTCCATGACTGCGTTTCTATCTTGTACCGTTTTTCTCTTCTCCGGTTTGTTTTTTTTTTCTTTTCTTATGGTTTCTATATTCTGTTTTCTTCACAGTTATTGTTAGATACCAAAACTAAAGAATTTTTGAAGAGTAATAGAATAAGGATATCCCGATCAGATTTATTTCTAGCTTGATTTACTCGACGGTTTCGTGTTCCTGAGGTCAAAATACCTAAGAATAGTGTCTCCTGTGATCGATTTTAAAAATACTTCATTTTCGGCCCAAAAATTGAAAAAATCCAAAGGGTATACCTTAGATTTTTGTCGATTTTGGGGTAAAAAATCAACATTTTTTAAAATCGATCGTAGGACACTTTTCCAACGTACTTTGACCCCAGGAACACGAATCTGTCGATTAAATTGAGCTAGGAATAAATCCCATCGAGATATCCTTGATTTTTCACCTTTTGGAGCGATAAATTGACATATGGATCACCACAGTTCGTGTTGAAAAATAAAAAGGATCGAAACTTGTGAGAAAAATTCTTTTTTCATTCCATCTTGAACGAAATTATTCTAAAGTAAAAAAAACTAGAAAAGAAAAATTGAACAAATCGTACAGTATCAATTTTTTATGGAGCAAAAATAATAATAAAAAAAAACAAAAAAAAAAGGATCAAAATGATTATCTGTTTTATTTTGTTTAGTTATTTTGTTTAGTTTCTACTTGATTCGAATTCATGATGGAATCTACTTTGGGTTGAAGGATCGTCATTCTCTTGGGGGTAGTGCAAAGTTCGTAGGATATGGTGGTGTGCGCATCATGACTCTTGAGAAATGAAACGAAGTGAATGATATAGAATGAAATAGAATATGACTTTATTCGAAGGAGAGAAAGAGAGTGTGAAAAAGTATTTCGAATGAAAAGAGTTTTTCATTTCTTTTATTTTATCAACGTCTTGAAAAAAAGAAGAAAAAAAAACAAAATATTCGTCGTACGAATAAAATAGCTCGTGCTTATGTACGGTAAAAAAAGCAAAAAAAAAAAGCCACAAGAATGAAAGCTGGAAGGGTAGAGGTATATGTGAAAAATGAAAATTGAAAATGTCATAAGTGGAATAAGAAAAATGTAATGCGATTTAGAAAATTCGTCGGATGGGGAAACTGGCGGCTATATATGCAAGTTCAACTTCCGCAAGTTTGCGTCATTGTATATGAAATTTTCTACCCGATATATGTTATACCACTATTTAGTTTGTATATGAATGTTCTTATCTCGGATGTGATTATTTGCGAGTTGAATTTATGGCGTCTCAACTAGTGCTCATCTCTGTTTTGCATCGCGATTTGTAGCAGCAGCAGCGAATGCTGAAATTTTTTTTTTTTTGCAACTTTCAACCTGTGCTCCGTTCTATTTATGTGTACGACACGAGTGTGTGTGTGCACGGGTATGTACGTACCTAGAAAAGTGGAAGAGAGCGCGGATCGTGGAGAGTGGAGACTCGAGCTGGCAACTTTTATAATTAAACGTAATTAGTTTTAAAGTTTTAAGCCAAGATAACGGACAACCAACCCCCGTAGTGTGCACAACCACCTCAAACCCTCGGGCGCCACTCACCACCCGACTCCGGAACGCTGCAGCAGCTATCGTAATTTAACATAAATAAACGCTAATCTTTTTCCATAAGGAAAACGCGAGCGCACGTTACCGCGAAAGAGGCGAAACGCAAATATATCGTGTCGGCTATCAAGAGTCTTGATATGCAGCGAATATTGTACGCGTTAAAATTTTCTCCTGATTAAAAAAAAGTTTCGTGCGTTTCTCACAGTCAACTATACGGGTATCAGGGTTAGGTAGTAATGCTAGCCAAATAACGTGAACAACAATTAACGAATGAATTTCTTATGCAAATTGAATCAATTTTTCTCCTTTCGAAATTCAAGTTACACACTTTTCTTTTCAACTTTCAATGCACTCGTTGTACAACAATTTTCTTTTCATGTAGATAGCAATATTTGCTTTTTCAATACGAATCGAATGAGCCCAAGTTCGTCAAATTCCGATCGTTCGGTCCTGAGATATAATAAAAAACGTAACTACGGATGAAATTCGAAGGGAAATCTTATACTTCGGCGCGCAGCGCTTGCGAGTTGCTTTCGATTTCTGCCATAGCAGAGCGCATAATTCGCTAGATTTTCTCGCAACCAAAAGTATCGCGATAGAAATATTGACGAGCGCAATCTCATGAGTTACGCAGTTTCGAGCTCTCGCTCACCTGTCAGGACGTGAACCTGTATTGCAATTGCGGATTTTTAGATTGACACGTGCCCAGACGTTGACGTGTCGGCACGTGAAAGAAATGCAAAAATAATTTATGGGTTTTTAATAGGTGATGAGGTGTGAACATATTTTTTTCTCCTTTTTTTTATAGGTCCATTGTTAACAGGTGTCAAACGACCTGTCGTCACGTAACAAATCAAATTCACACCTTGTTAATGTAATTGGATTACATCGAAAAAAAATTCTATGAGCCGTTTAGCGACCTACCCCAATGCAGCGAACATTCCCGGAATTCCCATGCAACAGTATTAAATACATATGTACGATTTAAGGTGACTATTAGGACGGTGTACACTCTGTGAGTTGGATACTGGTTCATTTTAACACACGAACTGTAGGGCTTAGTCCAGAATCAACTCCGCCCAGTGTACATTAAAAAAAAATCGTTGAAAATTTTTTTTTTTTCTCCGAACACAAAATTGTTTCTGGTATCGAAAAATGAAAAATTGAGATATCTCGATTGGTTTTATTGGCTCGAAACCAATGGCTCGAACGTGATAAAAAAAGGCCCGATTTTCGTCCCCAGAAATCGCAAGGATTCATCAAAGTCGTATAATTTTTCCGCATAAATATTATGCTGGACCGAAGATTTTGTGCTCATTTTTTCGTCTCAATTATCACGAAAACTCTTTTGTATGATAAAAACCTTTCATCATAATTTAAAGAAGTATAATATATGCATTGAATTTTCGTTTGTACGAAATAATGTATATAATTGAGTTTAATTTGAGTAGTCAAAAAGGAAGAAAGACGAAAACAGAAAATGGAGAAAGTTAGAAAAAAAAAAGAAAAAAAGGGAACGCGCGGGTGAATATCAGATGGCGTATTACGAGCGTGAACCGTGAAAAATGAGGAAAGTATTTCGTCATTTCCGCGCCGTAATTTCTTAGAGAAATATTCGCCCTTGTCCGAGTCGGAGCCATTCAAAATTAGCGATTCACAACCGCTCGCTCGCACACGGAAGAGAGAGAAAAGAGATGGAGAGAGAATTAGAGACGTACTTCTCTCGAGCTTTACATTTAAATTAATATTAACTCTGCGTGGCTTCCCTCAAAATCCGCAATCCCTAGGTATGTATATATACACGTGTATATACCTAACAAAACTTTGCTCCACCATCTTTGGTCTCTGCTCCGAGATTTGAGTTTCGCGCCACGCTGAATTCTCCGTACCTACGTATGTAAACTGGAGTAGACGAGAAAGATATACTAAAAGTTTGAGAAAGGGAGAATTAAAATTGAAAATTAAGTTGACTATAGTTACAAAAATTTACTCGACAAAAGACAGCGATGACAAAAAATTACAATATATTATTTCTCAACCTCCGCAGACTATGTGTTCTTTTCCTTCATTTTTTATTTCTAATTCAAACAGTCGAATGAAAAGAAATAATAAAATTTCAGTTTATCAAACATGATTTAAATTTCATCAACTTCCGAGAGATCAACATTTTGAAAAACTTTTCTCGTAACCTTTTATTGACTAAAATTTTTTCTTTTTTTTTTTGTTTCAGAACGGAGTCCACAGTAGCGAAAACGAGACCGAAGGCCGGGGCCTTTGCCCCTACGATCCCGAACACAACAGCACCGCCGTCTATGCCGGTAAGCCATTTTTTATTTGCGTTTTTCCTTTTTTTTTTGTTTTTTTTCTAGTTCCTGTTTTCCGTTTTGCTCGTTTCGGAGCATATACCTAATCTACAGCGGGATGAAAAGGAGAGGTGGAGGGGTGATGCATAAAAATTTTGCTCCATCATGAAAAACACGATGATGTATGGATAATAGATATATAAATTTTATCGATCGGAATTGGAAGCGTCGTTGCGTTTGAATAATAGTTAATCTGTATGTACCGCGGCGCCCGCGTGGCGTCTGTAAGACTCGGTAGGGTTGGTATGTTTCAACGTAAAGGGAGGCTGAACTCTGGTGAGACGCGGCGACCGAAAAGCACCGGTAAATTTACGAGGAACCACAGGAGGAAACTCGCTCGAGCCACGAAGAGACGCCGTACCCGCAGTTGTTTATCCCTCCCTGGCTCCGCAAGGATATTCTGCACTTCGCTCTTTACTATTTACGGCTTTGCGCGCGTTGCCGCGGCTTTACGTGCGTCCCGAATATAGATATACGTACGGGGTGTACAGCTACGCGTATATGTACGTATAAACTTGAACGTTGCAGCATGAGCTTCTGGCTCTTCTGCTGAAAATGCTATATATTCAGGGTTGAGATATTCGCCTACAACGACGCGATGACAAAAAGATCCCGTAGGATAACCGTATAACGGTTATAAACAGCTGCTCATGCTTATACTATCCGCTGCTTTTGCTCGCTGTTCAACGGGGTTTAGTAAAAACCGCAACAGCGGTACAACGCGCCTCTACCTCCCAAGAATATTCCTGCAGCACATTTGTAAATCATATACACGTATGAAGTTCGCCGAACGTCAGCTCTTTGAGAATTTGCGCGTTCCGGTAAACCACATTATCGCATATCATAATAAACCGTACAGCAGGTAAAATTGAAAAAAGAACAAAAAACGAAAACGAATTTCCGCCAAAAATTAAATTCACTTTCATTTGTTTCAGGAGGTCAACTGTACGCTGCAACGGTAGCCGATTTCTCCGGTGGTGAACCGCTCATATACAGAGCTCCGATTCGAACCGAACGTTCGGACCTGAACCAGCTGAATGGTAAAAAAAAAATTATAATTATTTAAATAAACTATCGATTGCAAAATTAAATCTTTAGAATAAAACCCTGATACTATAAAAGGGAATCCACATAAAGAAAAATTAGCAAATACAAAACAACGCTTATTATCTGGCGACAATTTATCGCTCTCCGTGTTTCGAGTAGGTATAGTAATTCAATATTAATCGATGCGTTACTGCGAAATTTTACCCCCTTTTATTTTTCTCTCCGACTCTATATTGGTCCGATCTTCGACCTCACAATTCACGTTCAACGTTCGCCCCGCTCTTCCCCACCCCGCCGGATAATTGATTTGAAACTTAATTTCCCCCACGAGCATTTACTGCAAGTTTCGTTGCCCCACGCGATTACAGATATGAACAACGACTCGGCTAATTATCCGGCAATTATTGTTGCCCATAGGAGAAAAAGGGGAAGGGGGGGGGGGGAATTGAAGAATGGTATAAGGCTAACTGTGCCTATTATATACATGTATAATATGCACATAGAATCTAGCCTGCACGATTTAATCACCGGAAACCACGAGCCCCGTCGAAACGTCAATCATAGAACCCTAATCGAAAATTATCCCTATCAGCGACCTCTTTCGATAGGCAAATCATAGTTCGTAGTTGTTTAATCAACTTTTTATCCTAACCTAAAAATTCCGTGCAGAAAAGTTGGACGGAAAAAAAAGAGCGTTGATCCTTATTTATGACGTCGAAATAAATTTTTTTCAACAAAAATTTTCATTATTTTCACATCCCGTTTGTTTTCAGGACCGAATTTCGTAAGCTCATTAGCGTACGACGACTACGTTTTCTTTTTCTACAGAGAAACAGCCGTCGAGTACATGAACTGCGGAAAGGTGAGTAAAATTTAATCTGCAATCGTAAAAACAAGAAGAAAAATTCATCTTCCAATATCCCTCAATAAAATCGGTAATCTGTACCGATTAAATTTCGATTATGTCTGATCGACTTTTTTCCGTTCCTTTCGCTACATTATCTTTCTCTTCCCAAATTTTCGGTCGTTTTTTTTCCTCTGCTCTCCCGTGCAGTTTTACGAAAATATCAGTTCCAGTTCATGCACGATAAAAAAACAAGAAATAAGAGAAAAAAAAAAGAAAGATTCACAATTCTATGTAACGGAAACTTACACACGTATAAAAAACATGGGTATAAACCTCTGCGAACATCAGCATCGGCATCGTTGGTTTGATATATTGAGGGTGGCTTTCTGCTTTCATCATCCCGTCCATCAGTCAGTAGTGGCGGGTTGCATTTCAGCGCAAACTGTCTGTCGTAGTTTTAAAATTTTTCTTTTTCTCTTCTCTCATTTTTCACCGCGTTCACGTTTTCAATTGTTTTGAAATCTTTTTTTCTGTGTGTGTGTTTTTTCTGTTTTTTCTGTTTTTTTTTTGTTTTCTTGACTCATCTTTTGATTTCAGGCGGTGTATCCCAGAGTAGGGAGAGTCTGCCAACACGATAAAGGCGGTCCCCACGCTTTCAGCGACAGATGGACGAGCTTCCTCAAAGCCAGACTAAACTGTTCCGTACCAGGCGACTACCCTTTCTACTTCAATGAGATACGTGAGTATCCCTATCCATCCGTATGTCCTTTTAACAGTATTTATGCATCGGCTTAGAGTCCAATTCGCATATTCAAAGTGTTAGCTTTATAGCATTGTGAGCTCTGAAGCTACTCGATTTTAAAGTTTAGCTGTACGTATATACCAGTGAAGTTGAAATCGCTGCAATACACGTATACCTACCATGGAATTGTATAAACCAAACTGTGAAACTCAATTTACTAAATTAACAAACTTTGTTCAACTCAAGACACTTATCCTACAGAAATTTATTCGAAATGATATCCTATTATATAAATTTATAACCCATATAGAACAACGAACGGATTGTGCGGTCTTCAAGTTCGCGAAATCCTTCGGGAAATGGATCGGGATATAGTCGAAGAAATAACTCTGTATTGGATATGATTCGAAAACGGGGTTCTTCATTTTTTCGAAACTAGACTTTTTGGGGGAAAAAATTTAATCGTATCTTGCTCGGAGACTGAAAAAATCGCTATTCCGGAACGGTCGGAAAAATTCCCGTAGCCCGTCGAGTGGTGAAAATGAACGGCATATCCTGACGTCCTTTACTTTCTCACACCTACCACACTTTCTCATAATTTCAATGTGCCGAGATTGTTTGCCGGGCTGACATTCCGCCTCTACTAATCTTCGTTTCGAATGAGGTGGCACGCTCTTCCGTCGGGTTTGTATATCTTATCCCCGGTAGTCAACTGTTTCTCCAGAATTTCCGAATCACTTTTCCCGTCTTTGTTAACACCCTGTAGATTCCTCAGTTTTTCACGATCCTCTTCTACTTACCTCACACTTTTATTGCGCATTGTGCGATCGTCTAATGGCCCGATGTTCGTCGTGCCGATTCCTGAACCGAAAGGATCGAGTGAATTTTCATTGTTGGATGCTGACTATTTACGAATCTTTGAGGAGAGCTGAAAGGAAAGAAAGAAAGAAAAAGCGGAAGAGAGGTAAGAAAGCTAGGAGTCGAGCTCGAGATGTGGAAGGAATAAATAAATTCTAAAAATCTGGCTCACGGAATTCAACTATCCTTATATACCACGACCACTTTACGATGCCTCCAGTTCGAATGGTCGATTCAAAAATGAAAAAGAAAAAATAAAAATAGAGTCTACCTCGCATGCGGCGATCGTACCCAAGAGATCGTTTTAACTGAACAAATTATAAAACACTCCCTGAAGATTCGCCGGTATTGTTCATAAAAAAATATTTCAAAATCAATAGAACGAAAAACTCTTTTCAATTCTCCGAACAAATCCCAATTCCATCGCGGGTTTCAATTTTTACTAATAACTCTGGACTCCGTCTCACCGAAACCTCGTACTGTTCGGAAATTCGGATGAAATTCAGTAGAAAGAAAAAGAAGCATGAATTTTTGTTTTCTCATGACCCTGCCACTATCTCTGGCAGATGGAAGAGGATTCCGGAATCCGTGCGACCAGAGCTAACGGAGTATGTGGATAATCACGGAGCAAAGGATAATCAGAAACATGGAGATGAACGGACTGTGTTACCTATATGTATATATCTATATAACGTATAGGTAGGACTACTACAGGGGACAGTTGCAACCTGGAGCCGTGATTTGGCACGGTCCCATCTGTATACCTCGTGCCTATCAGAGTTGCGTCTGCCCGCAGTCTGGCTATGAGCCAACTCTGGAGAATTATATGTATGTATGGTGCATGTATATGTACGGTCGTGTACATAGGTATGTACATACACATATGTACCTAGATATACGTCCGATATGTGCAGCGGCAAATATCCCGAGGCTAAATTCACAGTACACCATATCCATGTACATGTATATGTCTTGTATGCAACTAGGGTAAATACCCTATAGGGTTGTTCATTCGTTGTGTAGCGTAGATGACCTGCAGTGGTGATTTTTGGTACAGATACCATAGAAATGACCAGCGCCAGATGTCCGGCAGTAGAAAGTGGACATGCACGTCGTTGAAACTTGGGGCCAAAAGCATGCTTTTACTTTAAACTCCCATTTCCTCTATCTACCGCCGAAGGTCTCTACGATCCCTATTTCATGCCACTCGTCGCGGTTCTTCGATCTCGATAAAAGTCGGACCAAAAGTCACGAGGATATCCTTACAGAGTGACGAAGAAAATGTAATTTCACCACGCGATAATCAATTTGTGTTAATTGTACGAGACGGTAGAAACGAGGAACTCGAATTTTACGTACTACCTAGAATATGAGAAAAAATGTTGATAGTCTGTATTTTGATGTTGTAATAATATATTTTTTTTACCTCTTTCTTTTGTTTTTGTTTTTTCTCGAATTTAGAATCAACGAGCGATGTTACGGAAGGTTTTTACGGCGGTGAACAGACCCAGTTGATTTACGGTGTGTTCACAACCCCCGTGAATTCGATAGGGGGATCCGCTGTATGTGCGTTTACGATGCGAAGCATACTCGAGATATTTCAGGGAGCTTTTAAGGAACAAGAAACGATAAATAGCAACTGGCTGCGCGTAGTATCGGAGAAAGTACCGGAACCAAGACCTGGAGCTTGCGTCAACGACTCCAGAACTCTTCCTGATGTTACCGTTAATTTTGTCAAGGCTCATCCGCTCATGGATGAGGCTGTACAACCTTTCTACTTGCTTCCAATAATCAACAAAGTCAGCTTCAAGTGAGTAGAACCAACATTTTACGCATTTATTGTTCTTCGATCGTTCAAATTTTATGAAAAAATTATCTCGTCCTGCCATCTTTCGATCAGAATTTCATTCTTCTTGTTTTTCTTTCGTTTTTTTTAGCTACAGATTTACAAAAATCGCTGTGGATCCCCAAGTCAAGGCTTTGGATGGGAAGGTTCACGACATCCTTTACATAGGGACAGGTAATTCACGATCCTTAAAAAAATTTTAGTATTTGAATTCAATTTTTTGTTCTTTTTTCACTTTGTTTCATTTTTTAAACAGACGATGGGCGAGTCCTGAAAGCTTTGAACAGCCTGGCTTCGGAATCACGAGAAAAAGTATCCCAAGTTATCGTGAGTGACGTTCAAGTCCTCAAATACGGTAAGAATAGTTAATGAAAATTTTATTCGAATGTTGAAATTTGAAAGAAGTTTTGAAGTTCTCAGAACGAAATCGAGGTTCGGCCGCATTATTTTTTTTTTGGTTAAATAAAAAAGTTGAACGGAAATACTGATGGTGAATTTTACGCAAGTTTTGATTAAACTGTTTCATAATTTTCATTCCGTATTCCAGGTCAAGCGGTAAAGGATTTGCAAGTTGTTCATTTGGCGGGTGAGGCTAGTAAATTGTTGGTAATTGCCAATTCGGAAATACGAGCAATACCTTTGCATCATTGTGACGCGTCCGCAGCAAGTTCTTGCACATCCTGTGTCGGTCTTCAGGATCCCCATTGCGCCTGGGACGCGACAACAAATCTTTGCGTAGCCGTACCGACAAAATTGCACGATAACAACGCTGGGAAAACATTATTCCAGGATATAATTACCGGGAAACACAAAGGCTGCGGATACGAACAAGGTAAGAAAAATAATAAGACCAACAAATTAACCAACAAAATATTGTATCTGCTTTTATACAGGGAGGGGGGTGAAAAAAAATCTGTCCTTCGTTTTTTCTGTTCCTCTGATTGACACGTAGAATTTCAGATCCACAAGTATTAGAAGAAGAGAAGATAAAAAATGAACTAAAAGAAAAACGTAAATACATATTCTACTACAATTTATTTGTTTATTTTGCTTAAAGTTTATTTTAATCGCGTCTCTTTTGAAAAAAAAAAAAAAATTTCCCTTTATTTTCCGTTTGATATTACGTGTTGTGTTTTTTTTTTTGTTGTTGTTGTACCATTTGTTTTCCGTTCCCCGTATTTAATTACTTTTACACCAAAGAAACACAAAAAGGAAGTGGAGAGAAAAAAAAAAAAAAACTTCCTACCCACTGTTGAACACGACATTCATTTGTTCTCTTCACCTAACACAGGCTCAAATTAACTTTCAAGCTTTTATTCTGCTTTATCCTTACAAATATGAGTGACTATTGTTTTTGTCGAGCATATTTTTTT
This sequence comes from Athalia circularis, assembly GCA_963978495.1. Classification (NCBI taxonomy): domain Eukaryota; kingdom Metazoa; phylum Arthropoda; class Insecta; order Hymenoptera; family Athaliidae; genus Athalia; species Athalia circularis. Next base: position 36,511,924 of record OZ021698.1, on the reverse strand, counting down.
GGTTCTCCTGTTGCACAATTATTTTGTTCTGTTATCATTTTCTTTTTCTCTGTCTCTTTCTTCAGTCTTGATAAAAAGCTTCTTTTATTTTTGCAGCTTATTTTTTGTTACCGCTTCGTGACTTTTATTATTATTATTGCATTTTCTGTATTTTGACGACAATAGTAATAATCGATGAAAAAAAAATATCGAGTTTCGACAATTCCGAAAGAATTTTGTCGTTTTCCTTTACCTCCTTCCTTCCGCTCCAACTTCCTCAAGTTTCTCTTAACTTTATATTACATCCGTGCTCATAATCGTCATGATTCATTCGTAATCGTGCGCTGTCATTATCATCATCATCATGAATCAGTAAATGTTGCTTCAGAGTTGGCGAAACCGGCGCAACCGGTGGTTCCGCCAAGAGCCGGTTGTTGCGAGCAGACCGACGAACGGGACAACGAAATAGTCATCGAGTTGGATCGGGAAAATCAGTACAGTCGAACTCAACCGAGAGCCAATGAACCACAAGGTAAAAATTGAAAAATGAAAAATGACAAGTCAAAAGAGAAGAAAAAAGAGAAAAGATTAACATTTCAAACAATATTACGTGTGAATTTTGTTCAGATGTATTTTAAGTGCATAATTTTTTTTTTTTCCAACTTTTCTTTTTATTATTCTAATGAATTGCTTCAGTTTCTGTTTTTTTTTTTTTTTTTTTACATCCAAAATATTGTTTCCGCCTTTGGATTCTAATGGCGTTATACCGTAGAAATTTTTGAGTTTGTTTCTTTTCTCTCTTCTTGAGTTGTAGAAGTTTTGAGATTGAAGATTTTTGAACTGCTTAGGATGTTCCGCTCAAAAAATTTGCATTTTATTTGCCTTCTATATTAAGACATACATATAAAACGTTTACACTATATGCTAATCATCATCATTGATTACCGTCGCTAATTTATTTGTATCTTTAATTGACGTTGTTCATTTATTCATTCATTTATACAAAACATAAATCGCCGCAATATGTATCTATTGTACTAACGCTTTTTGACGGTATTAATTGTCTATATCATTCGTTTTCGTCTTATTTGTTTGTTTATAATCACGTCGAAAATTTGACGTTCATTTTTGGAACATTGAAAATTTTTGTGTTTCAAACCTGCTCCCCGCTAATCCGATAATTCGTATTTTACGTAATTTTCGGCAGATTGGATATCTGCAAAGTAGATAAGATCAGACTGTGTAAATCGTAGATCGTGATAAAATGAACCAGAAAAAGTGTTCTCAATCAATTTCCTGCAGTTTTGACACGATCATTTTCGGTAGAAACTTTTGGAAAAAAAAAAATTTCAAAAAATGTTTGGAATTCGCAAAAGATAAAAATGAGAAGTCTCCAAAACTTTAGTCATCGGTTAATGGAAAAAATTTTTCGTTTCAGGTGTCACAGTAACACCAGTTGTGTACTCGGCACAGACATTGACGGGCGCTCTTTTGGGCACTTGTTTGTTCTCCTTGATAGCTGGTTTTGCATCTGGCTTTTGGTTTTCGCAAAGGTTACGTGGTGGGCCATATTCCGACCCACCAGAGCAGCGTCAACAGTTGAACCGTTTGACCGAAGGTCCAGAGTCTCCTGGATACAATAATAAATCCATAAATTTGGTGTTAAATGTACCACCCAAGAATCCAAATGGAAAAAATGCGAATTCATCAGCCGAGAACAAGCCAATGCAAAAGGTGAAGAAGACGTACATATGATACAGAAAAAGACAGGCTGTCTGAGCCTTGAGAAATGGCCAACTCGTTGATTCTGCAAGCTCTTCCGGAAGTTCGTTCGATAATCCGGATTGTGAAAGTGAATCGAAAAACGATGTGGCCAAAGACTTAAGTGACTGTCGGGTTCTCAGACCGCGGCGCCGTGATTTAATTATCGACGACGACGACGTCGGCGACGACGATGACGACGATCTTGTTCAAGCTTCCGATGTTATCAGCAATCGAAGCATATCTTCTTCTTCTTCTTTGAACTTGCGTAGAAATAACAGCTGTGATTCAACCGCGAGGTTATCGTCTACAAATCTTGATACGAACAGTATAGCGAGGTTGTTTGGTAGCATGTCTCAATACAGTAAGAAAAAAGAAGATCCAGAATATCGTATGGAAACTGCAATGATGCCGATGACGATGATGTCCAGAAGTCTCCGAGAAGAGCCTCGTTACAATCGCAATACTAAATACCTGGAGGATCATCGAAGCAGATCGTTTGGAAAAAATCGTAAGTCCAAAAGTCCCGCGTTCTCAAACTCACGTGCAGATCAATACATGATATCGACTACCTGCAAAGACAACGGAGATTTGGATGACGCAGGTGAGTCGAGTAACGGAGGTTCAGGTTCGATGTTCAATCCCCAATTTCTTCCGAATTTCAACGATATGATGAAATGTATAGCAAAATACAAATCTAGGGGTGGGCATATCGAGGTTCTCGATAAAGTGAACCGTAGAAGGAATAACAAAGATTTTGGGGATGGCCTCCAGTTTGGATCGGCAACGAATGATCTTCTCAGTAATTATCCCCAGTTAAGAATGTGCGTAGAAAAATGCAGCGATCAGTCTTCCTCGAGTAGTGTCGAAAGGAATGGTCAGTTAGAAGCTGAGAGAGATAATGCAGTTGATTTTGATTTAAAATTCTTCCAAAAATTTACTCGAAAAAACGACAATCGAGGCCCTGAAGAAGAACGAATATCTGGTATAAGAGAAACGAGGAATTGAATAAGAAAAAAAGAAAACTTTACTCTTATCATCGATCCAAACGCGATATTTTAATTATTATTAATTTTATGCCGAGGCAAATAAGAAAATATTAAACGAGACAAAAACGCTGAAGCATCCTTTCCCGGTCATCGCATGCAAGAATAACGAGAACAAAAATTATTTCGATTTTTCATCATTTCTCAAATAAAAAATTATACATATAGCGAGAGGCGTATATATTATAGTTTGAAAAATGTGATAAAAGAGGCTAAGTTATATAAAAACGACGTACTGTGTTCGCGGGTTTTCGGACGTATTTATAAATAAAAAGATTAAATTTAAATTAAAAAAAAAAAAGTTATGAAATTCAATATGTGGGGGGGAAAAAGAAACAGAATGACAACAAATGTTGCGGGACGATAGTAAATCCGTGAAGGATTTTAAAGTAAAAGATAACAAATGAAGAAAATAAATAAAATATGTTGAGTAGTACTTAAGCATTCGCAACAAACGAGGCGTGCCTTCCATATAATATATATAGGTATATAATATACTATATGTATGTATCTCTCGGTGTTAATGGAGAAAGAAAAAAAGAAGAAAAACAGAAAGTACAGAAAGAAGGAAATCAACCTCAACTTTTTATTTCGCGAGTGTATGAAATCACCGAAACACGAGAAGAAGAAAAAGAAATAGAAAACGAAACGAGAAAAAAAAAAGAAAAAAGGAGAAGAAGAAAATTCGAACTGCAGTTGATCGTGCCGGAAGAACTCGATTGTTATATGTATATACGTATAGCGCCTATAATGTATAGAGTACTAGAAGTGTTGAAATTATATATATAAAAATATGAAAAACAGAAAGATAATAAAATTAATTATGAACATGTAAACTACATATTTTAAGAAAAAAGGACGAGGAAAAAAAAAGAGACAATTAAAATGAAGCCTGCCGACGCGCGTAATTTTGCGGTGAATAATAATAATAATATCTGCAGAGTTCATAATGAATATGTATTAATTAATTATACCGATATATACAATAGGAAGAATAACGAATGACAATTATTATATTGTACATATATAAATACATTAATATTATTATTACTATTATTAAATATAACTGATCGAATTATTTTGGAAAAACAAAAACGAAGACGAAGACCGGCGGCTAGAAGAAGAAAGAGAAGAAAAAGATGAATAAATTTTTTTAAAAATTTCAGATTAATAAATGAATAACTGTACCGCTAACAGTTGCTGTAGTTTTTGCTGCTGTTGCTGTTATGCACTATAATACTGCCTGAATAATGATTATACAATATACAAATACAATAATTGTTTAATGAACTACAACAATAATAATAATTAATCATAAATAATTGAGTAACGAATAACTATTATTATGAATCAGATATTGAAATTATCATTATCCATCGTTGCATGCGCTAATACTTACACGAGATAAATGAGGAAAACGAAAATTCTTTTTTTTTTAATCCTCATTATTATCCCTCATTAAATAACAATACGTATTTAAATGTTATTCGAGAGTCGTCATAAATAAAAGAAAAAATTATTACATCAACATCATTTTATTTCAATTATTTATTCAATTTTTTATTATTATTATCATTATTCTCATTTTCTCTTCTTTCAAATATTTGTTCTGTATTATCTACACAAACAATAAGTCGGTGGAACAAAATTGTAGAACAAAGAAAAAAGAAACGGAACAAAAATTGATTGAAAAAATAAATATATATATATGAATACCATTATACCATACTTTGTACTTTATATACGCTTATATCGTTACACGTGTACTGCAATGATAAAGTACAAAGTTATACGTGGCAGCTATGACATATAACGTGAATGATAATTACAATTATTATTATTATTATTATTATTAATCTTATTATCATTATTACGATCATGTTATATAGTACGTCTGTGAATATATTATATAACTGTATATTCTATATCGTGTGCATCGAAGATAAATAGAATATGTTGAGAAAGTTTATTTTTTTTTATTTTCATTATCGAAACGTGTCAAAGGACACGAAAAAAGAACAAAACATTTTTTTTTTTAAATCATCAAATGAACATCATAAATTAATTGTATTGTGCTGTAAGAGTAGAAAAGAAAAATTTTTCTACTAAATTTTTATGAAAATTTTTTATGATTTCGAAACGAAAGAACGTTTAGATTATAATTTTTTACATATATTGTATGTATCATAAATCGCATAGAATTCATATGAATGAAATCAATCGATGCCACTTTTTATTATAACGATGTAAAAAGTGATGATGTTTTTACATTCCATTAATTAATTTTTCCATCATATTAACGACGAGTTTGTATAATTACGTATAGGGAAGCCAGGACTGCCAACTACGAATGTTTATTGCAATTTGGAAAATGATCAAAAGAGACGAACGAAGGTGAATGCGTTCAACCTCGCATTTAACTCTTCGGTTTTTATCGAACTACCCTTTTTTTTTTCATCTTCTGTTTTTATTGGTTTATTTTTATTTACTTTTTCGCAAAGCTGTGTATTAAAAATATTTTTAATGTTGAAACTCTTGTAAATTGGTGAATATAAATATATGTATATGAAAATTCATGAAAATAACAATTATTAGCTGGAGAATAAAAAAAAAAAAAATTTTAACGCTTGGCATACATAACTTTACATCGCTTCGATGATAGTGTAGAACATATTATTGAATGGAAAAAAAAAAAAATTATTTTTTCGTGAATTTTTCGAAACTTGTTATCATAATGAAATTCTTACAAATATAATACTGATAAAAATAATTTGAAAAAAAAAAATATATATATATATAAATTATATACCCGATTATGCATGAGAATATCTCTTGAAGAATGAATAAAAGAAGAAAAAGAAAAGTAAAGACAAATATGAATTGAAGCATGAAATTATACGATATCAATGATTATAGTATAATAGTAATAATAATATTAAGGATAATAATAATGATAATAATTATTGCATAGAGCTTTAAAAATGATGATTATAACGAAGTATGATAAAAAAAATAGTAGAATTATTATTGCCCCGCATTAATTCAGTGCGATATTTCAGTGCGATTATACGTATAATATAAAGTAGTTGAATTTAATAGTAAAGTTATTATTATTATTATTACGTAGTACAAATGATGCATACATACATGAATTCATAGTAGATATAGCGAATGACGATTTTCGATTACGACGATGGCGAAAGAATTATTTATGAGAATATAAATATATGTATATTTAACGATCAATGATACGTTTGTAGTGGCCTTTGAATCAATTTCAATACTTATACATATATATACAGAAACATGTATAATTCTGTACTTTCAACTAGATAATTTAAAAGTCGATGAATATAAAATTAAAAGAATCTGATACGGATAGTAACGATGAAATTAACGATGACGATGTTGTTGCAATTAAATTGATAAAATTGATGGATATGCACGTTTCATTTTACGATATTGAAATCTTATAAAGTGGCTTAAGAATGACAAATTATTATTATCGCATAGAGAAAGATATTTTAAACATTGAATTATGTCTAATATAGATAATTATATTAAATATTACATCGTAGAACGAAAAAAAGCAACAAAAAAAAAAACAGCAATTATACCTATACGAACAAAACGCTTTAGTATAAGTATGCAGAAATGTTTTATTCGCGTAAAATTCGATTGCAAGTTCTATTATTGCGGTTCAAATAATATTTCACATTACGTGATTCCGAAACAAAAAAAAAACAAAAAACAAAAAAGAATTTTCTGAACAAAAGGATAACCGATTATACTGATATGACTCCGTACAATGACGTAGATAACAATGGTTGGCAGTCCAGGCGCGCAAAATACGGTGTGCCAATATGCAATGCGTTTGACATTTTTAATTTTCTTTTTTCTTTTTTTGGTTTTCATTTTCTAAATACATTTTCTGTAAATAAAGTCGAGATTAATTTAATCATAGCATCAATATAATATTAGTCGAATAATTGCGAATGAATTTGGAGAAAAACTAAAAATATATCGATGTAGAACAACATGTTTAGATAGATAGGTAGGTAGGTAGGTAGGCTAGAAGCTAGCGAAATAGGTTGAAAAAATATTGAAAAAAAAAAACAAATAAATAAATAAATAAAACAAGAAAAAAATATTTGAAAAAAAAGACCCACCACCGTCACATGACTCCGATGTTGATTAATTTCGTATGTACAGTCAATTATTACCGGGGTACAGCTTTACTTGATCGCGAAATACACTTGAGCAATGAAATTTTTCAATTTTTCATTAGCATAAAATTAGAAGAAGATAAAAAAATAACAACCATCAAGGCACATGTAGTATACAATGCATTTCCAAAGTTAACAATTCATTCGTCTTTGATGATAATTATCTTTACGATTATTATTTTTTTTTCTTCCTTCTCTCCGCTCATTCCATGTTCGTTTATACGACGTCTTTTTGACGCAAAGCCGATGAGATGAAAGAATAATAAGAAAAAAAAATTAAAAAGATTGAAAAAAAAAAAACTTATCAGAAGAGAAAAAGAAAATTTTAACGCGATCTGACACAAATTAATTGCAAATCGGAGAAACCATACGTGAACTCCATACAAGACTGAGGAGCCTGTAAATAGAAATCAGAAAAAGGAAGGAACAGACAAAAAAAAAACTGAATAAACCAACAAATGAATAAATAATAAAATAGAAGTTTACGATATATTATTATCGATGAATAAAATACTATGGTATGACTATAGTTGAATTTGATATTATTAGTTGTTATAAGAGAATGAGATATGAATTGAAATAATGAATGAATATGTATTATATTATGAGTAAATTTTTTTTTAGGACAGTAATAAAATTAATGATGATAATAACACTAGTTATTAGAAGAAAAAAATGAATAAATAACAAAATGAATGAAACAACAGGATTTATTACGTAAATAATAATAATAATAATAATTATAACATACATGTACCTTCGTAACATATTATATATATGTATATATAAATATATACATATTATACATAATTAATTATCAATATTCGTATAACAGTAATTATAACATATACCACTGAATTGTATATAAGAATTATGATTATTATTAATATGCCTACATAAATGATATTAAAGTAAATTTCAAATAACAATAATAATGCCGAGAACAAAAATTGAAAAATTGTGAAAATTATAAAATTGAAAGAATGTATTAATGGTAGAATGTGATTAATTATTTTAAATAAAGCATAACGTTTACATGTTGAAAGTTCGATCGCAGGTAGATTGTACGATTGATTGATTGATTATTCGATTGGTTAATTGTAAGATGATTGCTGTCAATAAGAAAAAGAAAAGGAAAAAAAAAACCAATACTCAAGAAAAAAAAAATTATTAAGTAACCCCCTCAGAAAATATTGCGGTGTAATAAATAAAAGAAAACGAATAAACGATTGAACATGTATTGTAACTACACTGTTTTAGTAATAAATGAATAAAAAGTATAACAAAAATTATTTGAAGATTTTTCAAATAACATAATAGTGTTATTTCTGACAGGAAACTGTCAGTTTTGGTCTCTTCCCTTCTATTCTCTTATAGTTACTGACCATCATTTGGAAATTTGTTTTCAATTACTGTCGGTTAGTACTCTTCTTTAAAGTTACTGTCAATCACATCTGGGGTTCCCCACTTTTTGACAACCGTTAGTTTGACTTTTTGACCATCTACACCCTGTATTACCGATGGTCTCGAACTACCCTTACCAAACGCACCCTCACCCCAATATTCTCTGCTTGCAGATAAAGTCAATTTCTTCATTACTTATCGACATCGACAGGGGTTGCAAAAAATGAGGACGAAACGGAATTTTTTAAATTCATTCCCTAACCATGACATTCGAAGAGTCGATGATTTTCTGGTGGACATTAAATAATAAAAAAGAAAAAAAAAATGTTGCATCGAATAATAATTTATACGATTATTAATCATCAATCCAAATCGGTTTTCTAACTGTGAATAAATTAGTGGTTCTATTCGGCACATGGTGTAAATAACTTAGTTGCCAAAAAATTTCTTTCCCACTGGTTCGAAAATAAACGTAGAAAAGATAACGAGCTTTTAGAAGACTCGTTGTCTTCTCACTTTTCGTTTTTGCTGGATCTGTAAAATCGGTCGCATTTTGACGAGTCTGAAAAGTCGTTGAACAACCCGCAGCATAATATTCCGCTGTCAACCACTGAAAGCAAGTCCATTAGCCCTCGGGACTCGTGTTAAAGATCGCATGCCTTACCACCACGCAGATCACGATTATGATTATGATGAGGGTTTCAAATTTACCAAAATGTACCGTTGCTCTTTTTTTTCTTTTCCTCTTTATCTTTCTATTTGAAATAGCGAATAGTGTTCGGCATGAAATGGTATATAATAGGCACTCCCTTCACTTCTGTTCCAGAGAAAAAAAAGAACGAAAATAAAAAGAAACCCAAAACCGAACGTAACTTTATTCATAGCTCGATGGGGTTTTTTCAGTTTGATTTCTAAAATATCTCGGACCCTCCAGGAGAGTAAAAAAAAAAAAAAAACGAAAAAGAACCACTCAATAATCCGACCTAACGGGTTCGTCTTCTCTTATTGAGAACGTTCAGCCCTTGAAAGAGGAAGAGAAAAAAAAAATAAATCAAACATCAAAAAATCAAAAATAAAATGAAGCGAAGATCTGGCGGGGGTTTAAAAACTACAAGAGGTGTCGCGATGCGTCGCGTGATTCGAATTTTTGATCTGATTCGGGCGTCGCGACGTATCCGCAGCGTCAGTCAGTCGAATGTTGTAAGTTTTTAGTGAGAAAAAGACAGCCGCGAAGATGTAGGGAGACGAAAAGGATAAAAGTGAAAAAAATAGAAAAAGGCAAGGGGGGGAAAAAGAGAGATCAAAAAGAAGAGAAAAAAAAAAGAAGAAAATGCGAGCGACGCGAGTCTCGCCGGGTTGTCACTCGACACCAAATCAGACAGAATCTGTCAAAAAACTGTCACCCAGGGACAATGATGGTGACGTAGGATACTTTCGAGCTAGCTGCCCAGCAGCTCTGCACTTATATACATGTATATACTTTGGGATTTTAACAACGCCTACATGGGTCTTCAAATATGCTATATACATGTGTTTGTATATATGTACAAGTTATATTTCTGAGTAGCTATACAACAGATATGCCGCGAGCGGGCAGTTCTATATCCTATAAAGCACCCCGCATGTCTCCCCCATATATATATACATATATATAGGTCCCCATCGAGGGGACCGCGTTATAGGTGGGCCCAACTTTCTATATATATTTGACACCTTCCTGCACAGCCTAATAAAATAAAATACCTCAAGGAATGCGGTCTCAAAGTAGTGGTATGGCAGTTCTATACTACACAGTAATAGTAATGGTTATACACTAGTGGTAGTGGAAATGAGTGAAACTTAACCCACCAATATGTGTAACAGACACAAGCCTTATACTTCTTCATTTTTTTTAGTTTTTCGTTTTTTGCTCTCATTTTATTAAATAACCTATTTCATTTTATTCCCATTAATTCTCTCTTTATCTGTAAGGATATAAAATAATGCAATTTCTTCTGCGACGATTCACTATAGATACGGTGTAAGTAAACCAATTAGTATCCATTATATACGAAACTGATCGTTTTTTTTTGTTTTTTTTTACAATCGCTTTAAGTTTTTCGTTCAACCTAATTATATGTACATCGAATCTGGTTCTCATTGAATTTTTTTTCTTTTCGTTTCGTCTTCTCATTTATGGGAAACTATATAGGTATATTATAGTTGTCGATACCAATATAGGTACGTTCGAAAATGAAAAAATAGAAAATGAAAAAAAAAAAATAAATAATTGGACGAATTGCATTTATACCGGATTAAACTATATGACGTGTGATAATTAAAAATATTGATTGAATCATAGACTGTAAAATATTTATGTGGGGGTGATACGATCCTTTATATTTCGCTTTTGTATATAACCTACGTTTGTGTATAATATGAGAAGTGAAAATATTGTATGGCCGTCGATATAGAGCCGTAAGGAAAAGAATAGCCGGGTGTTGGACGTTGACGACGATCAGGGCTTATAATATCGTCGACAATACAACGTGTAGATATATATGGATATATATTTCTGAATAGCTCATATATACTGCGGAGTGCAGGGGAGTTTCTGCAACAGAAGCTATTATATACTTTGTACGTACATATGCTTTTATTTTTATTTATACATATAGAGGCCATTACATAGTTTTTCAGTTCGAACGAAAAGGCGTGTAATAATCGCGGTTGTGCGTATATAACCTATGCAAAGATACATATGTGTATACACATTGATCTATACGAGGTATGAAAATTATTCCGTCAAACATTCGAGACTCGGATGATATTTGCGTGAAGGTGTGAAACTGGCCGTATATATACCAGCTGAGTGGGCTTTGGAAGTTGTTCATTTGAAACTATACGCTCGTGTAATTTTTGAGCTTAGGTCGAAGTCTACACGTCAAATAGACTTTAAAAGTAGATAGGATATAAAAAGTTACCCGAAACCTGATCCGCAGGTTTTACGTGTATATGTATACATATCATGTGCGTATATATCATCCCGGAAATTCTCTGAATATTTATACCGCAAATTGCTGAATCGATCCCGGAGGATATGGGCCGATAGGAATGAATGTTTCTTACCAGACAACGTTTAATTTTATCAACTAAAGCGTGTTTTTCTTTTTTTTTCTTTCTTTTGCCATTTCATCGCATTTCATCGCAGAGATACGATGTATTCGTTATATACACTCCCGTGGGACGACCCGAAGATTCAGTTTCAACGGTAACCGCAGCAATAACGATAACAACAATGATATACAACAACAACAAGCAACAATGGAAACAACAATGATTGTAACAAAGCGCGAAAGGCGCGTTCCCCTCGTTCCCGGTTCCCGTAGTTCCCCTTCGGGAGACCCTCGCGAAAAAGTCCCCCGCCGGCTTAAATATCCCCTCCCGAAATTCTGTACTATGCGCTTTCCGCAGAAGCAGCAGCAGCAGCGGCGGCGGCGGCGGTAGCTCACTCCCCGATATTTCTATCCCCGTTTGGAAAACGGGAAACTGGAATATTCCCTCATAGAGCGAGAAGAAGGCACAAAATCTCCCGTTCGAACCCAACGCGTGAGACGAGGACGAAAAATTATCACGAGGGGACCTCCCTGCTGCGTCTAGTTCCCGTAGCACCCGCCCAACAAGATCCTCTCTGGCCAATAGGAGTTAGGGATGGCGGCCATTTTGGTCCATACGGAGGCTGCGCTGTTGAAGAGGAGTGGGACTCAATAAACGTCGAGTAAAGCCATCGACCTCTGTAGGTTCGTTCCTCTTCCACTCGCCGCCGCTAACTACTGGAGTTTCAAACTGATCAGCGCGCGCCGTTCGGTTGTTACGATATCAAACAGATCTCTTTCTCCCTCTCGCCACGTCCATTACTTCCTTTTTTTTTCCTCTTTTTTTTCGTTCGAATTACTTTTTTTTTTTTCTTTCTTCTCATTTCACTTTTCTCCCTCTCACTTCGTTCCGTCTCTGTCGTTTATTTTTATCAAATTACAAAAATAATATCAACAATTATTATCATTATTTCCAGCGTCGGAGAGGGGGGATGTTGATCGATCCCGCAGTGGGGGAAGCGAGTTTCCCCTTTTTTTCTTCCCCCTTTTCTCATCCCCACCATTCGCGGCGTCTAGCTTTTCTACTAGTAGAGTTCCGGTTCTGCTCCTCGCGTACGTACAAGTTTTTAGTTGTTAAGAACCAGGGCGCTGTTTAACGGTGAAATTTCAAACTAACCAAAACCAGGAGGATCCTCCACACGAACGGGAGAGAGGATCAGCAGGCGGCCCTCCTAACGCGAACGCACCTCGAGATTCGAGAGCCCAGGCTACCCACGAGTCTTTCAGTTTATAACGAGACGAACACCTACTAACTTTACGTTCACATACGTTCGTTAAAATCTTCTTTTATTTTTCTCTCTACTCAAAAAGTACGGTAATCACATACATATATATGTATATACATATGTATAGGGGAGCACATACATATTTCGCTATTTCTAAACAGACACGCACATCCACACATATATATATACATATATATTTCTATGTATTACGTAACATGTATACGTACGCCACGCGCGTTAAATAACAATAATAACAATAACAACAACAATAATAATAATACTAATCGCAATAATAACAACAACGACGAAAAATATAAAAAACGAGTATAAACTGATTAAATAAATTTTTAAAAAGTTGACGCGGTTTTTTTTCTAATTGAATTTTCCAATATACCTATAATTGTTTCTTTTCTGGTTCTCGTTTTCGAATCGTACACGCGATACAAGTGCATATATATTGTAATAAAAACGCGTATGCGAAAAGAAGAATGAGTAAAAAGAAAATTTTTGATTAAAAAAAAAAAAAAAAAAAGTAATGAATGAATATATAAATGAAGTGAATGGAAATAAGAGTTGTTTCGGGAAGAGTAATAATAATAAATGAAATGAATAAAAATGATAATTTTATTGTTTTTAGAACGTCGTTTTTTTTTTATTATATAGTTTAAACCAGATTCTTACGTTTCGAATTTTGTACGTATAGTTGATGATTCGATCGATTTCAAGAGTACTGCACGTTTCGGTTGTTGGGAATTTTGAAAATTTCGGATAAAGGTGAAAGAAACAGCAACGTTCGATTCTCGTGATCGAGACCCATGTAGCCCCTTTTCTCTTTCTCTCTCGTTATTTTCTTTGATTGTAATTTTGACCGCGAGATACATATTACGTTATTCGCCATTGCCACATTGATGTTTAATAACACCGCACGTCGATGTGTTACAATTCAAAGGTGAGGATCTGGTTGTCATAATGATTATTTATCATCGCCATCATTATTATTATCATCATCATCATTATCGTTACACCTAACCTGTACCTTGTATTATACTAGAGAGTTTTCGTTTTCTTTGACACACACATACCGTAGGTATACACGACGAACTACAGAGCGTCGGACACGCGTTTGTTTGACGTTCATTCTATATCAGTTTTGGTCCGACCATCGTATCGTAAACACGCGTTTATTATATTACATTACATTGTGTCGCATTGAAATAATACGACGTAATAATTCGAACGGTGTTTTATTTTTTTTTTATAATCAGTTGTCTTTAAATGGGGATATCTAATAATTAGTTCAATTAATGAAAATATGATAAATATTTAATTAAACTTATTCTCGCGTACGTATCCGAATTAAATATTGTTTCTTCGATTAAAACAATCAATTATAACATAATACAGTGGGTGCGGTATACATGTAAATAAATAACGAGGGCATTAAACGAATGATTATCTGAATTGTTGTTGTTATTGTAATTATTATTTCTTATTATTCGGTCATGCAACCAATGGTAATGTGATTAATCTCCAGTGATATTATATTACATGTATATTTGAACTCCTGCAGATGAGTAGAGCACCCGTCGTTGGAAATTAATCGATGTAATAATATATATTATAAAAAACAAAAGCTTCGATTTATCGATTGATCAATCAATTAATTAATTGGTTTTATAAAACGAACATCGATCCGCTGCGAATGCCGATGGATAAAATTGCGCATAAATGAACAGTTGTTACACGTTAAATATACTTATATATAAATAAATGAATATATAATCGATCGATCGAATTTAGAAATTGATTAATAATCGATTGAAAACTCTGAGAGATTTTGTTTCCTATAATTACATCGCGTGAACATCCGAACAGTCTTGTTAATTTATCATCAAAAAATCATCGTCGTGACGTGTGCTGTTGTACCTGTATAAAAAGAACAATTACACAAATTGAAAGAAGGACGAGAGGAGGCGGAAAAAAAGAAAAGGACGACGCGCGACGCTGCGAGACGCGCTGAAACGGTGAGTAATTTTATCTCGCTACAATTTCAAATTCTTTTTTTTTCTTTCAAATTTTAGATTGTTTCTGAAAAATCGAATAGATTCGCCACATACCTATATATTTATGTACAAGTTTGTCGTAATGGAAAATTTTTTTTCTTCATCATCGATGTTTCCTAAATTTGTATAATGTATAAGACCGCGTGACGATATTTGGAGAATCTGTTGTACGTAATTAGTTGATACCTACTTTTGAATTTATAATCGAAACGCTCAAAATTCTCCACACACGACGCGACCATAGAATATTTCGCATGATAAACCGATCCGGGCGTCCTTGAAGTATGGGTAGGTATATTACCTGAATGTATGGAACAAATACAACACAAGGTGTATACAAATATAACCAGAGAAATGGATGAAAAAAAAAAATGAACAAGAACTACGACGATATAAATAAATATAAATATGTTACACATAATTTTGCGGGGCAGAAAGATGTGCCCGTACAATATTATATTTCGTACTTCATTTTCGTCCTATTAACAAGTTTCTATATCCCGGTTAGCATCATCATCATTATCGCTATAATCCGATGCGTAATTTGAGTCCGTTGAACTTATTTATTTATTTATTTAGTTTTTTTTTTTTTTTTTCAATCAAACGTAACCAGCCGATATTTATTAAGTTGCAGTACACATAGGATTTATCTCATTTTACCGGGGTTATTAAATCGCACATAATAATTTGCCTCTTCTACCATTTCGTTAATTTACTAGTGTGCGGGGTACGCGTTATGATATGAGTAATTCACGTACGACATGTATATTATATAGGTATATAATATGTACGTTGTTCACGGTGCAAATGAATGTTAAAAGAGCTGAAAAAAGAAAGAAAGAAAAAAAAAAAAATATCGTGCCACGTCATTTACGGTAATCATCATCAGCTTGATTTAAACACTCGCCGCGCGCGTAATTGCATGTACTATGAAAATGAGAAAAAAAATGAGGAGACAAAAAACGCTTTTTATTGAAATTATTCTTATATCTGTACATCATCGAGAATGTAATTGAAGGAATAAAAATGAACAAATCATTAGACGGAAGGTAAAAGAGAAAAAAAAAATTGAAATTTTTTTTTTCTTTTTGGCCACGTATAGTGCAGAATGACGATTCCTATATATGTATACTACACCTATGTATTTTTGCCTAATTTTTTTTTCTCCTTTCGAAGATATATATTGCGAGAATTGTAAAAAAATTAATGAATCGAAAGAATAAATAAGTGAAGAAAATTGAAAGAATGAGAAAAAAAAAAGCGTTGGTAGCGCGCAGGAGGAATTAGAAGCGACTGACCTATGGCGATCACTCCGCTATGGTATATTTATAGTGTTAAGGATCGAGAGGAGTGCACAGAGAGGCCAACCGACGGGGGGCTCCCGTGTCACGACGCCCGTCGGTCGTCGCATGGAGTGCAAAGGGGAATCCCCCGCGGTGAGGGACATGAAGACGTCACTCAGGAACGGGATCGACGGGGATCTCTTCTCTGTATAGGCCATGCGGTCGAAATTTAAACGAACGAACGTACGGAACAGACGGATGGACGTAGGACGAAACCAACAAACGACAAACCGGCCGACCGCGACTGGACTGACCAAATGCGTTCGAACGCGCTCGACTACGTTTGCTTCTTTCCTTTTTTCTTTTTCTTTCTTTAATTCTTTTTTTTCTTTCGATTCTTCCTCCTCCTCTTCTTCTTTTTGGTTTTTTTCTTCTTCGCGCGCCCCCAAGTCTGCGGATGCGTAGGTATATATAGCGACGTAAAATATACCGGAGAATTTTTTTTATATATTATATTATACATATGTATATGCATACTATTATCTACCGGTCAGATTGCACGTAGGTATACGTATAACCTAACAATAATTTAGGATCTTAGGTATATCGTGAGTCAGCTGCACATGACGAACGGACGAACTCGAATTCTATGTTATTAATGGTGCTGAAGATGCAGCATAGTTTTTGTCTTCTATATGCGCGTATTTTCGAAATTGATAAACAAAAAGAGAAAATTAAAATACCTAAAATATATTATAACACGATATTGATCGATCAATTCATTAATCAATTGAAGTAGAGAAAAAAAAACACATATCTGCAGTCTTATAAAATAAATTTCGAATTTTCCGGATGATCTGCACCGACGGCCGGGATTTTTTGTTTCGGGTTACTGTAGCTGCAGTCCGCAGTCCATGGGAGGTCGAGTGTTTCGGGGGTGGAGGGAAGAGGGAATTGGAGGGCTGGGGGTCGGGGGTTGGTGTCGCCCCTCGAGGCAAATTCGTGCACCATGTTATATGCGTACAATAGCTATGCCGTCCGTATATATCGCTGCGTTATAAGCGCAGCAGCAGAAGCAGCAAAAGCTATACCTACCTAATGCCATAACAGTGAAGACCCCCGTGGCGGGTAATAACGAGCGGTTATTGTCGCCGTGGAAAACAGCTTTCATTTTTAATAACGTCCCAAGGAAGGCCTGCGACGAGGAGAATCCCACCCTTGAGACATCGGAAGAGCGTATAGTACGAAAAAATGTCATTTTCGAAAATCGCTAATTTTCTGTTTTGGCGCGGGTGCATAAAATGTTTTTATCCACCAACATCAGCAGTTTGCAAAATTTCGAAAATCGGGGACTCGAATAAAGTGAGCCTCGGTAAACGTGGGATAAATTTTTTCTTCACATCGGATAATTATTCCTTGAGAATAGCGGGCAAACTTTGAGAAATTATAGTTGCCTGATTCCTCGAGAATCGATGATAACAGGATTTCGCCTGTATATAGAAATTGAAACTGATGAAATTTTTAATCTCCTATCACTCCGAAGTTTTTCATTTTTTTCACTTCACAAATTGACACTCGTTACATACACCTAAGTAAGATAATTTTGTTCAATAATGTTTTTAAACACAGTTTCTAATATACATGTACACATCTTTTCTCTCATTAAATTAGGGTCAGCCGTCGTTCCTGCATCGCGTACATATGTATGTTTAGTATATGAATACATACAAACAAGTACATATATATATATCTAAAAGTATATACAAGCTTACATACAATACAAGCTGCACACGGTATCTCCATCACTACCGCAGCTGCTAGCTGCTTCTGTTGCTCGATGCTCGGCTATACCGAACAGGGTTCACGTATATAGGGGCTAAAGTACACAGTGCGTAAGCTTTTTTCATTTCTCCATAGGTACATCGAAAATATTTCGTAATAATAATAACAGTAATAATATTAATAACGTCATCGTAATCGCGTTACTCGTACATGTCCTACGTGTGTGAGGTATGTAAAAAAATGTTCCTTTACTTTATTTTTTCTCTTTTCTTCATTCGGGATCCAAAGTTCTTATTATTGTAATAATTTTTTTTATCACGGGAATTTCACACTATTTTATGACACATATTAATGGGGTGTAGATATATCTATACTCGGGAGAAAGTAATGGAATAAAAAAAATAAAATAAAAATATTCCAACATTCCACTATACGTGTATAAATTTTTTTCTTATATTGCCCATCCTATCTAGCATGGAATATAAAAAAAAAAAAAAATCATAATAATTTGTTTGTTTTTTTTTTCTTTCTTTCAATTTTTGTCGTATAGAAACGATATTTTCAGATTTTCTCACAAAATAATCTGACCAAGAGATAAAAGACTAGAATTTTTGTTTCCAACTTTTGATCGCGTTTTTCATGATCTATAATCTATTTATATAGCCTATGATCGTGAAATGTGATTTACTTTTTTATACTCATAGATTTATTATCGTGAAAATTTTATGTCTTCGATATTTGTTTCGCGGCATGAGATATGCGGGGGAGAGCGAAGAGAAAAAAGTAGTGAAGAAAAAAAAGGAGGTAGGTGGAGAAGAGTTGAATTTTTTCAATGCTCTTAAGATAGATGCGATATGTGCGAAGGTTTATATATATATTGTAAAATATATATATAGATAGGATATACCGAGGTGTCGTTTTCAGTCAGCGTATCGGGGTGGGTACATATCTCTTGTAGTATAGCTTGATGCTGCCGCCGCCGCCGCCGCGGCTAACGTCACATCGCACTCTGGCCGCGCAGGTGTGTAAAGTAGGTGCGGTGCAACGGCAAAAGCAGAAGCAGAAGCAGTTCGAATATGATCGGGTTAGGTTTGGTTAGAATTTCGGGAGACGAAGAGGCACACGGAGATCGTAGCGACTCGAAAAAGAAGAAGAAGATGAAGAAGGAGGAGGAGGAGGAGGATGAAAAGGACAGCGGAGCGAAGTGCCTACCTTATTTTCCAAACCTTATAGTAGAGCGCTTTTAGAACGGCACTGCTGTGCATCCCGTCTTATTATACGTGTGTATGGTGGTTACTGTTGCACCGATGACTACGCTGCAGGCTGCAGCGTCTGCGGAGGAAAGCGCGAGCGAGATAGCGAAGCTGAGGCGAAGCTAGCCAGCGAGCGCGGGGCGGCATATTTCATCCATTGTCGCTCCTCAACTCCGGCGGCGGCACTTTTCAACTTTTTATAGAGATTTTTATACCGCTATATCTATACTACGAATGTGTCCGACGGTGTAACTTGCGGCGACTCTCTCGTACATACGCGACGGGGTACGCTGGTAGTGGTGGTTGTTTAGCTCCTGCGGGAATATTACGGAGAATGCCGGAGAGAAGAGGAGCTGAGGGAACGACGCGAACGTTGAACGTTCAACGGGGAGAGATGAGGAGATCCTCTCTCGCGCGATCTTTGAATGTTGGATATGAATAATAAGAACGGGTTTTCTCCAGTTCTCTATGCGCGCTTCGCTTATAACCTTTCGTTATTCTTACTTCCATCGTTTCTCACTTCGCGTTGCACTTTGATGTAAAAAATCTTTTCGATTCCGAAGAAATATTTATACTCCTGCTTTATCGTCGTGTACATTTTTCGGTTCACATGATTTTTTGAAAATCGAAAATCAGAAAATTGTATATTATTTTTTGTTCCTCCCTAATCGCGGCAAAATTCGTAATCTGCACAATATTTCACGCGATTCGATTGGTCAGTTTTTTCAGTGACAAAAAATTTTAAATCCAGTTCAACGCATTTTGTACGAGCAGTCAATTGTCGATAGATTGGGGCGCGAGAATTATTCAAGTAATACCCCATATAAAAATGCAGATTCCGATGCAGCGAGAAATCGCCCCACGGAGAAGAGCGTCGAGTTCCGAGTGTCCAGATATATCTATACGATACCCCGTTTCGGGTTTCTTTTTCATTCCCTCTTTCCTCCCTCTCGCGCCTTTCGGCGGTGTCCTCTGTGTGGGTGCAGCGCAGCATCGGCATCGTCGTGTTCGGGTGGGAGGGAGTTAAGGGGTGAAAGGATCGACGGGCATATTTTACCTTTATGGGCGTTCGTCGCTACTGTGCCTTCCGATCCCCAATGTCATGCGCGCATATGGAAGAAGCAGGAGACGAAGAAGTCGAAGAAGAAGAAGAAGCAGAAGAAGAAGACGAAGAAGATAAGGTGGAGGACCTGCGGCTCCTCTTTTTCTCTTTTTCTCTTCTTTTCTCCTTTCCTTTCGGCTTCTGAGATATATCCTATACCATATCCAACAACACCACGATCGCGCTTATAAAACTGGCCATTAAGCGCGAGCTTACCTATACATCCACCGCGTTTGCAGCTAACCATAATATCATTTCTATACATAGGTATGCGGATGATTTCTAATACTGGTAACATTTATAGTTTGACACGGGCATCGGGGGGCTGCATACCTCTTATTGCAGCTGTTCCTTATTACTATATAATTGGCGCGTAATTCCGTAGTAAGGTTATACACTTCATTTTTACATCGATCCCGTATAATAAGGTGTCTTTTCCTATAACATCTCATTAATTAATTCTCGCGCGCGGTATCCAATTTTCATAAGCTGAATTACAGCTTTTTTTTTTTCAAATCAACGATCCTTCGCCCCGTACAATCTTCTCAATTGGATCAGGTGCATTTTATCGCTACCTGCGTATCATTCCTTTTGGTTTTTTTTTTTTTCTACTTTTTTCAAAATTATACGCGACATCGCTCTCGCCGCACTGAAAACAAATTTTGAAGAATTTATCACCGATGCCGATTCGATCGATCTTATTCGATGAATTAAAACGTAGGTACATCCAGATGATAGCGCGATAGTTTTCGAGTTTCGAAAAAGATCGAAAAAATTTCACCGCACCGACGATCACGTTCTCGCTATATCGCGTTAGAGTATAATAATTCCGAAGTTGAAGTTAAAGCGCAGCACATATATAATCTGAAAAGAAGATCTTTTTTGTATTTCCTTTTTACCCATATCTCTCCTTGTACCCTTCGTCGTCATTTTTGATGTTGTTTTCTTTTTTTTTTCTCTTTCTCCCGTAATGTGTCTTTTTTATTTTTTTCTTCTCCTCTTTTTTTTCTTACCTTCTTATTTTAACCGAAGATATTTATGGGTGTAGTTTGTGACCCGCGCGCGCAGGCTTCGCGCTTCACCTCCCTTAATTAACGATTGTGCCACCGAACCTCTGCGCGTTCTCCTCCTCTCCCTTCTACTCTTCACCTCCGTCGCTCCCTCGTGATGTTATTCTTTTTTTTTCTCTTTTCTCTTTTCACTCTTCCTCTCCCTCCTCTCCTCTCTCTCGCTCTCACTCCTATAACGTATACCTTATGTACGTTCCTACATGACACGTTCCGTTCCTGCGCTGCTGCGGTACATAACCTAAAATACTCCTATATATATACACATATATGGTGGCACATATTATAGCGTTGCTGCAGGTGTAGCGGTATGCAGGCGGATACATTATATATCTTATATTATACTCGAATATCGTGATACGTCGAAGAAAAAAAAAAATCTGTCTTTTTGGATTTTTTTTTTTGCGCATTTCGATAGCTCGAAAAATAATTTACGTACGTGTTTAATGATGTAGAGAGCATGTAACATGTATGTGTTTGAGAAGACCTTCGCAATTCGGAAACGTCGTACATTAGAACGATGCGTTTAGTAGGTCGTGTGTAACGATCTAATTTTGATCACGTGACACGTGATTTACATATATACTATTAGATGTATATAGATATCCGTTTCACTTATATACACGTAGCAATGAAAAAAGAGAAAAAGCTTGACGCGACATTTTCGTCCCTGCAACCTACATTTTTAGGATAACCTATAGGTATAATATATGTACACCTATATTAAGTTAATTCTGGATGATTCGCA
Organism: Athalia circularis; assembly: GCA_963978495.1. Taxonomy (NCBI): domain Eukaryota; kingdom Metazoa; phylum Arthropoda; class Insecta; order Hymenoptera; family Athaliidae; genus Athalia; species Athalia circularis. Next base: position 36,489,850 of record OZ021698.1, on the reverse strand, counting down.
TTTTTGGAGCTTCGTTAATCACGTGTAGTCGCTGAAACTTCTCTGTATAAATTGAATAAAAGTAGAAGAAAAAAAAAAACTAACAGATGAAAACGAAATGGTCGATATCGACTGCGGATCGATCGGTAAAAAGCACAAATTTTCGGGAGGCTATTCAAAGGTCAATGCATCTCTTCTGCTTTATTCCGTTATTTTTATTTTTTTTTTTTTATTTCTTGTCGTATACGGGGTGTCTCCTGGATGAACTGCAGGGAGAATATATCTTGTAACGCGAAACGACGCGATCAACACCCCGTGAAATTCGGCGGCTAATGCTCTCTAAAAGCTTCAGAGTTAAAAGCAGAGAAGGGAAAATGTCCCTGAAAAAAAGATAAGGTAAAAGAAAAAGAGAGAAAATCATTTTTTTTCGGACCAAAAAGGGAAAGCGGAGATGAGAGAAAAGGTAAACAATAGTAATAATAATAATAACCTTCTTATGTACACCCCTTGTACGTTTTTTAGTGAATCAACCCTTGGGCTTTTTTGTCATTTCATTTCATTTCATTTCATTTTTTTTTTGCCACTTTTTACTTGTAACACGAAAAGGTAATTTTGCAGCAGAAGTTGTACGAGGGATATCACTTAACGTAATATGATGTTTCTTTGTTTTATTGAATTTTTATGGGGTGTAAAAATATCGTATCTGTTCTTTAAAAAATTTTTTTCTTGTAAAGAGAAACTTACGAATCGAGGGCTGAAAAATTTTGAAGGTTTTGATTCGGGGTTGAACGATACAGGGGAGTGGGTATGGTTGGGTTTTTGAGTCGCGAATCACGAGTGAAGAATCATGAATTGGGGAGGGTGCGAAACGGTCTTTTATACACCATATACGGTTCACCAATAAGGGGGTTTTGTCCCTTTCGCATCACGTGGTAACTCCTAGTGCTTGAATATACTCCAGTACCTTCCTACGTACCTATGACGTTATTATAACCCCATAGCTCGAAGGTTTGCACGGTTCGGTTGACAATATCAGTACAGATTATCAGTGGAATACTTGAGAGGTTTCTATATTACATACCGAGGTATGTCAAGAGGAACCTTTTTGGCACTCCACATCGTCTGAGGGTAGAAAACTTTGAGTCATTTGGAATCAATACCGCGTGTAAAGGTTTTAACGATTTTTTAAAAACGCCTGAACTTTGCTACAACGACAAAAATTGAATCAATAAATAAATAATGACGCCTGATGCGTGACAGTTACTTCGTTTCTTTTTAGTTTTTCAATTTCGAGACACAGAAAGAAAGCTCGCTCGGACAGAAATATTCTTTTTTCGATTCAGAAGCATTGAGATCCTTGAAAAACTTGCTAAATGATTTTCTGTTTTGTCAGATTTTGTCCCCACGCGACAGTCGAATGTCCTTCACTCCCAGGATACCGAAAAACGAGAACAGCAACACGGTGGTGGTATATATAAATACGAAAATCGAATACCCAGGGGTATTTCGAAGCCGCAGGAACACCATAACATCGGCAACAGTAATTTCATGGTACACCATGAAATGCTTGTTGTGTTTGTTCACAGATTCGTACCAACGAGGCGCTATATAACATGTATAGAAACAGTATTGTACTGTCCCCATGGGTTATGGGGTATGTCGGAGACAGCGACGTACAACCAAAATGTCCATTCCAGGTATAAAACCGTAAGGCGTTTCGTAGTCGTACGACGAATGTTGTACTTCAAGGTCCATGTACCTCCTCACCTATATACCTCAAATGGTATATAAACTTTGGGAGTGACTATGTATGTATATACTATTTTGTGACGGTGTAATTTTGCTGGTTGGTTACATAGAGAAAAATTTTCCTTTACCTCAAAACTCCATGCGGTAGGATACAAACCGTAGCCACCGAGCGCACTGCAGTCTATGGGGTATGATGATTATTTCAGGGGTATAGCACTGGGTACACCTCAAACTATACAAAGAGAGATACGTATCTGGATATTACCAGACCTTCATTTTTGGAAAATGACGCGGGGACATTCACAGCTATGAAAAAGTTCACTAGCCCGTAAAGTGATGCAAAGTAGGAAAAAGGTACGGGGGACTTCTCTTTTACATGGAACACCGCGATCAACGGCCAACTTCAGATACACGTACCGGGTCTTCTGGATGGGCTTCTTTTCGGGAATATATACCTACCGGGACGACCGACTAAGTGGGAAGGAATTAAAGGAACAGGAGAGGAATAAAGAGAAAAAAAAAGTAAAAACCATCCATAAGTAGCCAGTTTCTCGCACCCGGAGCGACGAACGTCAACCACTGGTACAAGCCGCAACTATATTATCTGATCGCATTTTAGTTTCTTTTCTTTCTTTCTTTTTTTTTTCACTAGACGATTTTTTCGGTGTTGCTGAAAACCTCGGTGACGTTTTTCTTTTTTTCTTTAAAAAAAAAAAAAAATGCATTTTCAATGCCGATTTGGGAAGATGTGAAATGAATGGAAAAAAACGAATAATATTCATGATATGATGCGGAACTTGAAACAATTGAAGTCAAAGTTTTGGAAGCACGTCTATTTTTCGGACAGACGTTGAAATTTTTCTTTTTTTTCTTTTCTTTTCTCGGTCCACGTCAATTCTCGAGGAAAGATTGCAACGGGGAGATTCCCGGGTGTTGTATGAGATTTTTGGTTGGGTTTTGGTGTTTGTTCTTTGGATTATGTTGCGGCTGGACTTTGGTGATCTAATTTCAAAGATTTCATCTACCTCCTCATCTCCAGCTCCACATCTATTCGGATCAGGGTGTTAGTCCGTGTGGGATTTTAAGCGGGATTATACACTTTTTTTCCCTTTCTAGACATATAATACTCGACATGCTGCGGGTCTGTAACGTAACCATCGTCGTAATCGTAACGCCATATTGATGATGAATTTGCAAAAATCGCAACCCTTCCAACAATCTAGATACGTACCATTGTGCAACCGTTACCATACGTGTGGCACAGGTATGCGTGCAGTCGCGGCAGGAAATATAAATTATAAAAATACCTCCGCATATATATGGGGGTTGCTCGCGTTATGGGGGTGACGATACCTCGGCGTGATATATAAAAAGTATATGAAGGGCGTCCGTTTCGTTCATTTCGACCGACCGTCCGTCCGTTCGTCCGTCCGGTTCGGTCTCCATTCATAACTTTTCCTCTATAAATTGTTATACTGCTGCACCACCACTGCAGCATCGTTTCTTTAGAATCATACCCATGTCTTGCTCCGTCCTCGACTTGGACTTGGACTTGGACTTCGTCTTCGGTCTCCGGCTTCTTAACACACACGTGCCGTTATAACTTCGGACGTAAATGCGTGTGAGTGTGTAATAAGGTATATTTTATAGGTATATATGTGTGGTTTTCCTTCAACGTTCTTCTTCTTCTTCTTCTTTTTTTTCCTTCATTTCAATTCGTTTCCTTTTTTTTCAATTTTTTCCTAACCTCTTCAACGTGAGAACGACGTCCAAAATTTCCTTTTCTTCCCCTTTAACTCCCTTCAACTTTGTATATATATATGTTTTTTTTTTACCGCCGACCCATTTCTTCCTTTCTTTCTTTTTTTTTCGTGTAGTTTTTGGATTCTGTCCTTTGATATCTGTTTTTTTTTCTAACTTTTTCTTTTTTTCTTCTTTCAAAAGGTAAATTTATCGTATCAATTATAAAGATTCATCTACTTTTTTATTCTCTAATTGGTAGGATACATGTATTGCACATCCTCCTATCTTAGAAAGTTGATGACCAATCGAAAATCGAAATACGAGATGAGCCTTGAGTTTATGAATTCGCGCTGCAAAATGAGCGTGTACCGATTGGTGCCGTTGCATTTTGCGTGCGGGCCGATTAGCCTTTGCGAAATGTGTGAATTGTGCCGATGAACGGTGATGACATTTTATTCGTTTGCTGATTGGCTGCGTTAAAACTTGAAAGTTGGTTGTAACAAAGCGAATAAATATGAATGTGATGTTGACAATAACCAAGATTATCAATTCACATATGATTTACAAAATGACACACACGTCGACGTGCTATCTATAAAATTGATCGAGGTATCGCCAATTTATTGCTCCAAAATGTAATAAAATAAGGATATCTCGATGAGATTTATTTCTAGCTTAATTTACTCGACGGTTTCGTGTTCCTGGGGTCAGAATACGTTAGAAAAGTGTCCTACGATCGATTTCAAAAATACTTCAATTTTGATCCCAAAATCGACAAAAATCTAAGATATATATACCCCTTTGGATTTTTTCGATTTTTGGGCCAAAAATGAAGTATTTTTAAAATCGATTGCAGAACACTTTTCTAACGTATTTTGACCTCAGGGACACAAATCCACGAGCTAAATCGATCTATCTTTAAAATTGATCGAGGTATCGCCAATTTATCGCTTCGAGCGCGCGCGTGCAATGCTAGTATTATTATATTTGTGACCGCAGGATTTGTATATTAAGCAATAAACGCCCAGTTAGCCGGTTATTACCCCGTTAATGATTATTTTCCTGCCGAAAGGCTATATTGCTGATTGTATTAAGATCCCATACAATGTATAGGAGGAGGGATGCACCCGCAGCGTTTCTCGAACTACCCTATGTATTATCAACCGGAAAGCATATCGCACGTCATCCAGAGGGACAGAAATAGGGTTAGGGGAAATTATGGGGAATACATGCCGTGTGTCTGTGTGTACAGGGAATTCAATCCCGTCCATATATGACGCGTGCGACTCGGCCGACTATACATATACATAGTTATTTGTATGTATGTAATGTGTAACGCGCTATCAAATCCCAACAGCAATAGCAACTGGTCGCCCTATAGGAATAATCTAATCGCGTATACGTAAGGGAAAAGGGAACGTCACCTATATAGCATATAGATACGTGTCATCGCTGCCGTCGGATAAAGCGCGTGCTAATCTAATAGTATATAATATATTATATGAGAATATAGAAGCTACACACAAATTATAATAACGATATAAATCTGATGATATAACAATAATGTTATTAATAATAATAATAACTACACGTGATGATCGACTATAAATCTCTCTAATTAATAGCCATCGTAATTATCATGATTAATTAACGGCTGAGCCTGCAACATTGTAAAATATATCAGATATAAATAATATATGTATCGAATCGTTTTCTTTTTTTTTTTCTTTTTTTTTCTCTTTTGTTCCGTTGAAAATATATCGAGTTCAAGTTCGCACTCAGTTTACGTACAAAATATACATACACACATGTACAAATAAATTTAGATACACATAAAGTGAGTCGGGATTTGAGCGCTTGTTGTAGGCAGATCGGTATAGAGAGTGTGTCGGATACCTTTTATATATAAATATATAAAACCCGCGGGTTACCTTTCAAATGTACGCATACCTGACGTATACGGGTATATGTATTTGAGTATACGTAAGTGTTGTATATATGTACACGAATTACACACATATATCTGATATATAATCTTAGGAATATCGCGTTTCAAATCTTTTACTTGTCAATCTAAACGTCAGCGCCGACTTTTTCGACTTTTAGTCTTCCTTTTAGAACCGATCGTTCCAACCGATCCCATATTTGATACAGAATATATACATGTGTGTGTGCCGTACATGCGTAGGCATAAAAAGTGTCCTACGGTATTAGAAATGAAAAAAAAAAAAACTAAAATAAAAAAATCGGTAATCATAATAACAACACACTTCATTTTTTTCGGCTTATTCGCGTCCAGTCTATATCACATCGTAAGACTGTTGGGAATGAAAACTCGGCGATGGCTGGAGAATAAAATATCCAATCTCAATTATTGCTTCTGCAAATCGTTGTTTTTTTTTCTTTTTTACCTCTCTTTGTTTCGCGAGTTTTAAAAATATAATCCTGCGGCATCTGATTTTCACGATCCTTCTTCGTACCGGTACGCCCTTCAATTGATAGAATTTTGGGGTAAGTTTTCAGAAACCAAAAAAAAAAAAAGAATGCAAAAAAACCTGCATCACATTTTTCTTTTGCGTCGCTAAATTGAACTGTATTTTTTTTTTTTTTCTTCTTCATACGCTCGATGTTATTGGCCGTGTACTAGAAGATTGGAAGATTTTTGAATCTTGAAGGCTGTCAAGGATGCGCTATGCACCTTCTACACGCTTCCATCAGAGTCCTTAGAATATAACCGATATCTTGAAAAATACTTAATACATATCTATAAGCTGCAGGAGGACATCCCATTTTGTCCCCTTGTACTGATGTCTCATGTCTGATCCTGCCAGTCTGTTCTGTAAAAGTCCTGAATTCCTTATATAGTACGTTCTACTCGTTTAGCACCTGTGGATCCTATGAGGCATCTTAAGGATCTTATATCTAATGTCTACGTATATATATATATATTTTAAACTTGGAAACTTTTCAATACTTACAGTCAAAGAAACAGAGGAAAACCATCGCAGGTGTCGGATAGGATGACAGTTGGTGATTGACGCGGTTCCAAAAGATCGTTTCACGACCCTTAGCTGTTCCTGTATAATTCATAATATATAGGGTGTTAAACTAGGACTTAACCAGTGCGATTCCGTTTATACGCCAATTAGTGAAATTAACTGACGGCCGGCTAAGTCAATACCCATTCATACATATCCGGCTGATCGTTGACATTCCTTCGCCTATACTCGGACTCAAGTTTAATGAATTTCTTCAAAAACGGGAAATGGAATAGTAGAAATTTTTATTCACTTTTGAGACGCTTCATGATCCATCGAGATGTTTTTTTTCTGTTTCTTCAGCAAATTCCAAAGAATTACCGATACGATCCCACACGAAACCCTGCGGCATTTATATATATGTGTACAAATATGAAAAGAGAAAGGGAAAGAAAAATTTATATACAAGGAAGACTAGATTCGGGGTCCCGAATCCCGATGATCGTCTTGACTACGTATAGATCCGGAAGCCAAATTTGTCGAGCTTTCGAAGAACATAATGTAAGAATGGTTCGGTAAGAATGGGGTCTGGAGGTATGGAGTTTCGGCATAGTGCAGAGTTGGTCACAATGGGGTATATAGGGGTTGGGGAGCCCCCGCGGGATCGACAATGGCGGTGCTGACGTGTTTATATAGCTGCACATCTTCTCTCGTTCGCATCGGGACTAACTTTTTAGGTATACGAAGAAGCGAGTAATTTAGTTATTATATCGTCGAATAAAAGTTTTGCTACAGTTTTCACATACATACATGTATTCATACATACATTTTATTTGCCAAGAAATATAGTTGCGCAACCTTCGACGTTGCAACATTTCTCTTCTATCGTTTTGTACGTATGTTTACATAGGTGTGTATATTATACATATATCTACACCGATCACCGTTTAGGTTTGTTTAGGGCATCAAACGGGGCCAGTTCCGTAGCTGAAAACGTTAACCTCCGTTCACCGTGCAGTTCCGACTAGAAAGAAGAAGAAAGAAATCAAAAAAGTCCTTTGGAATTTTTTGAAATTACAATTTGTTCCGCTGTGCCGACGACGAAATGTTTTTAGTTATCTCAAGATCGAAGGTCGCCTTCGATCGCGCGCCGAGGCAGCGCAGGGGGTTGAAACGTGGATGTCGCATTTCGATAACAAAGTGTCTGAAAATCTTATTTAAAAACACCAGCGATTGATGCAGAGGCTCTTATTCTTATAGCGCTTCGCTTGTCCGGTTTAGTTTGACCCGATAAGTACAGTATAATACTCACGTTAAGTAGGTGTACAAGTAAGCAGCCTAGCCAGCCGTCAACGGTACCACCTATGCAGCGTGCTAATCCAAATCTGCGACATCAGCAGCCCAATAGCTAACCCTGCAGTCTAACTACTAAAAGGACGGACGTATAGTTAGCCATCGAAAATTTTCTACGGTGAAATTTGTCCGGAATATGTATTATAATGTGCATCGTGTTGTATGGATAGAGATAAAGACAGGGAGCTAGATTTTTGGTCGGGTCAAGCTAGGTTAGCTACTAGTACACGGGCTATACCGGAGCTCCGTTCAACGCCGGATTAACCAATTTAACTATTAAGCTCCGGGTTAAGCCAGGATTTGTGGCTTAACGCTGATGGTGTTTGCAGCGAGTGCCATTAGATTTAACCGTTTCCGTGCGGTCTTCAGATGGTTATGGGTATGCATGTATATATCCTTGCTCCGTGCACCCTGAAGAATTACACGCATCGCATTGACGATGCTCGAACTTTCTTACAATGGCGTATGACCGCAGCTTCCATCTATTCTTTGACTTGAAATTCGCGTAAGCAAACCATGTAAACTAATTGAGATTTTATATCGATGGAAAAGATCACATTGTACTCGAACAACTCGTTCCCTGTGTCACAGCCCCGAAGATGGGCTACTCGGAAAACTTTGAATACCCTCTAAAGATCTCCATTTCAATTGTTGAAGAATCGAGTTATCCGAACCGATATATAGAAAAACTCCCATGAATGTGTGCGAGGATGTTTTTTTTTTCTAGGCAACCGTTACGACCCTGAAGACTGTCCGGTCTCGTGTTGGTTCGGAACGCCTTTGTTTTCTCTTCTCGTAACCGGTAGAATATCATTTCCATAACTTTATAATCATGATACATAATTAAGAGGTTATCTGATAATTTTCATGTAAAATAAAACGGAAGTCTGGTTGATCTTCCGTTCACTCTAACTCATTCTGACTGGGAACGTCCTCTGAGTTGAAGAGGGAAAACAGGTTATGTGAAGAGAGGACAAGTGAATTTTTGGGGGGAAAAATATGTATACCTTTTCAAGGCTAGTCACGACCACCCCGGAAGTATACGAATTACTCTGTGTGATCTTTTAACGCGCGGGCGTTGCCAGATCACAATAATGCCTCTGCACCCTAAGAGCTCATTCTCTATAACCAAAGAGGGTATATATATGGTGTATAGAACCAATTTGCCAACTATACTCCACGCCCATGACCGCCTCCCGTCGCCCCGGATCAAACTGACTAACTTGACTTTCGGTTCCCCTACACGTCGTAAATTTTGAAAATCACTTCAATGTCCGTAAGTTAAACATTAGTCGCGTGCAGTCTGTTTGTGCTGCACGGGTGATGCACGATGAGTATAATTTTGATTTTCACATTGTTTCACATGCACAATCCGATGATCTCGGTCCACACAATAATAAAAAAAAATAAAAATCACGCTCGTTAGCAGCGAAATAAATCAGACGCATGGGGTACTCCCATTTTCGTTACCGTATACAGGGCGATTCACGAGAGGTGTCGGAATAGGCGGAGACTAAACGACGTGATGCGATAGCCGGTCTATCGTGTTGCTATTGTCTTCCGTGGATTCTCTCGCTGTTCATTGGCTATAGAGTTAGGCATGACGTCGACTAGTCTCCGCCTATTCTGACACATCTTGTGAATCAACCTGTATAGCGAATCCGTTTGTATCGATAATTTTAGTTCCCATATCACGTTATCCTGATCCAGGATTCTCACTATTCCTCGTTTAATTCTGGCTACCAGCTACCGCTGAGATATACTGTTATGGTCGTTGGGCGGTAAAGACCAGTTCCAAACGAAAGTAGTTGACAACGAATAATTCAGAAACGTGGTGTCCGTGGTAGGAGCGGTCTCCGTTCTTGGTTTCTGTTCTCGAACCCGTTCGGGTTAGTATTGAACTCTTTTTTGTATCCTTTGCTTTTTACCTATACGGCAGCAGTTTGCTACCACGCAAATATTATCCACCGGAGCTCGATTCCCACTGTATGTATAATATAACAACAATAATACCGTCTCGAGGAAAATATATTGTACTGCACCTATCCTCAGGGCCGCAATATAATAATATTCCGCATGGTTTTTGATATCAACGTTAAACATTCAGCGGTTTTACCTGCCGCGAGGAAGCGTGAAAGGTTTGGTTTCGTTCTTTTCCAACATTTTGTTTTTTTACGGACGGATATATACGTGCCGCACCGTATCGGTGGGAGTGAATTCACCACGGATTCTATACAGGAGGTGTACAAAATTATAGTGTGTGCAACGTACATGCCATATCTATACAGAAATGTGCGTATATCATACAAACGTCTGCAAGCAAAGCCATCCAACCAACCGACCAACCAACCCAAAGCGTCTATATCGTACCAGCCCTGCATGGTTTGGCCCTCTAATGATGATCTACGGGCCGCTACCGCGCACCGCTTTCTATAAGCCTCCTAATTTCTACGCTATAAATTCGTCCGTCACCCGACCATACCCTGTACCATGTTCACGTCCTCAGTCCCCAACACTCCCCCTCTTTCACACCCTTATATATATAACCACGACCGACGCCATCCTTGACTACACGGTTTTATATTTATATGTATATTAATTCGAATCATTCGTTAGCGGGAGATTTTCTATATCTCTGTAATGTTGCGGGGGAATTTTAAGTTGAAAAAAACATTCTATGAGAATATACGAAATAGAATTTACGACTGTATCCGAGATGCACGTATGTAATAGGATATCACGTGTGATATACCGTCATAGTTACGGACGTGATTATAACGATCGAGAAATTTCGAACGGTTGCGATCCACAGAAAGCGATTGAAGGGGGAAAAGAAGAAAAACAAAATTTCGATGTGGAAAGCGAACTCTGGAAGGACCCGTGTAAAGTGACGAAGGTGATATTCTTCAGGTCAGAAGATTCGATCGTTTGAAATGATATTTTTCGTCGGTGCGGATCGACTCTCTCTTCAGGGTGTTCCGCGGCAATAACCACCTCTCCAGCGAATATGGAACATTTGATGAGAGAGAAGGATGCACGTACACATAGAGAGAGATGGAAAGAGGAGGAAGAGGAGGAGGAGAGAGAGTGGATCGATAAGACCCTCGCGTTCCTTCGAGGTCGAAGAGGGCGGGGCAGGATTGGACCCAGTTTCAGGGGGAAACTAACCACGCCGATTGGACGATCGTGCAACACTGGGCGGCCCGTGGCTTGGCAACGCTCATGAATAGAAAGAGGAAACAGAGACAAGTAGAGAGAATGAGGGAGAGAGAGATATCAAATTCTCCTCTTTGGTCCTCAACGAGTAGAAAGATGCGCGAGATATTTCGCTCCATTTCTGTATGGATTTTTTTTCCTTTTTACCGTTTTTTTCTTTTTTTTTTTTCTCTTTCTTACAACACGTGAATCTCCTCATCATATATTACACAGTCTGCAAGAATATTGCAAGGACTTCGAGCCGAGTGGAAATACAGCATATCGTGCCGATATCGAGTTTGATCGTACAGCGAGAAAAATGGTGGGGAAAAAAAATTATCACAATTGACACCGTAATTAAAGCTGCGTTGCACAAGAGTTGATATTCCGATCAGGGTATTCGCGATGATGGAACTTTTGGATTTTTATGATCGATGTTGTAGACAGAGGTCTAGATTGCATGTACAGTGATCTGCCGACCAAAGTAGACTCGTCGCAGGTAATTTCTTGTTAATGTAAAGGTTGAGTCTGGTGTTTACTTGAGGTTACTTAATACCCCGAAAACCTGAGCCCTTTTATCTTTTCTGTCTGTCTTTCTTTCTTTCTTTCACCGATCGGTGTTATTCACTTTATACTTAAGGAGATTGAGCCGCAAACGGTGGTGCGGAGGCGACAATGAGAAGTGGCAATACGATGCGATCATGCGATGGATCAGAGTAGGTATCCAACTGCTATGAAGGAAGGTGCAGGGGATTGCTTATGGGGTTTTCCCCAGCAACTAGCACCCATTCCCCAGGGATAACTATAAGAACCCTCCTACCTCCTACTGCATTGGGTACTACTGGACCCCCTACAGAGCCATTGTTATCCAAAGGAAACCCACCAACGGCAAACAATACCTTTGAATAAAAGGCACTACCATAAAGCGTGATTAATTTTTTAATCATTGTCCGAAAGGGAAAAATGAAAAGGGCGACGGCTATGCTCAAATCATCCCGTACATATACCCAGTCTTCGGGGTTGTGGTAGGTAGTTTTTCAGCTTTTATGGCTTCCGGTATATCGATAACTATATATGGGACACTACCGCGTTGTTGTTCAGGTGCAATATACCTCGTTATAGAAAGAAATGCGACCTCAAGAACCCCATTCAGATATTCGGAAACGTTTAACGATCTGAACGCTCTTCTTCTTTCTTTTCTTTTCTATTTTTTTTTTTCTCTTATTTTGGCTCTTTCAAAATTTTCAAACCATTATATATACTCATTGATGTGTGGACAACCTTACGATGAAAACCATACCATAACTTTTATAAAACTATTTGTCAGGCTGTCGACGACGGAAAACTTGGCGCCAGTCCGATCGTTTGAAAACCCCGTCTACAGGGTATATACTAATAAAAAATAATCATCATTAAATATCCAGGTGTAGACTGTAATATAACAATCCTTTTAGCAGGTATTACAAAGTAGGGTCTTTTAAGGAGTGTGTGAATCGTAAAGTGTATAATAATTAAACATTTATACGAAACACAGAGGGTAGGTAATCATCATCATCATCATCATCGTTATCGTGTGTTACGTGCTAGTCGATAATCATCTATCTTTATTCGCGTAGACGTTTTTATAACGGAAACGCAAGATAAGGTGCATTCGTACATCCATGATAAGTGATGTAATTGTCGCGATGCGGTATAAATCTGAGGATAATGATGTGGGTTTAAGTGAATGTAGTTACATGTTAAGTAAGTTACTTGGAGTGAATTTAGTGAGTTTGCCGCTGGCGAAGTCAATCGGTCAATTTGAGCCTCATCCGGCATAAGCGGATCTATAGCATCACCGGCAGTAACAGCAGCAGCGGTAGCTGCTAGGTCGACTGACCTTTTAACGGATCCTGCAAGCGGTGATGTGTGTACAATGTACATACAGTGTATACCATAGTATACGCATGCCAAACAAGATCTGCCAACGGCGTAATGCCCCGCGGAACCCCCGCGTGGCGTGTAAACAAGTCGTTGAAATCGCTTGCTCACAGAGATCCCTCTCATTAATTCTTCTTTATCTAATTCATCTGTTTTCTGTCCACTTAACGCTTTTCTTCTGTTAATATACCACATATACATGCGACTTTTAGCTTGGTGCGGATACACGCTTAACTATGCTTCGAGTTTATTTAACCGTTTAACACCTTGTGCTTCTCTTCTCCTGCCTCCGGCATGACGCACGCACCGGGCCCCGAAACGTTTGGTTTCACGGATAAGCCGATTTTAAATACTTCTCGTCCGGCTTACCCCGCAGCTCCTTTAGTTTCCGAGTACCCCAAATACAACGAGAGACTTATAACGATGTTCTTTTCACCCTGAAACCTGACAAACTTTTATCGTAAAAACGAGTTTTTTTTTTCCGTACTTCCAACTTCGATACTTTCCCGATGATCGGTGAGGTGAGATCTATTCATAATTTTCCCTCATCGATTCGAACCGATTTTCGACGATGTCGGCTGATTTTTCATTCTGGTTTTTGCATACCGCAGTTTACCTGGCGTTCGAAAATCGTTGTATAATTTCGATTGTACCGATGATTGTGGGCTTAAGGTAGTAAAATTTCTTGAAACGCCGGCGCCCGATATTTTGCTAGGTCCTCGGAGCAGGGTCGGCCATTCATGTATAGGCCCCCCACTTCGCTTTCTAAAATCCCCACCCGGTTTTACTCGGAGGAGGGCGAAGGGCCCGAAAAGCTTATTAGGGCCCACGCGGTGGGGGAAGCGAACAGTTTGCCCCTGAGCCATCGTCGCGAGCGCAAGGTGTGTAGGTTGTTCGGAAGACAGATCAAATTTCAGAACGTGAACGAACGTTCGGTACGACCTGGTGCGAGCGATCGGTTCGCGATTTATGTTTGTTTGTTTGTTTTTTTATTGTTGACAGAAACTCAAACTTTTGAAGTGACCAAAGTCCATTGTCCGGATTGTGCAAAGTTTTTAACATACATTTACTATCGTCGATGATTTCGATCGTTTTGTGTTCGGCGATCGGCAATTCTTACCCACATCGAATGATTTTTTCGAAACATTCATTTCAGCCTAACTACGAGTTGGATAACTAATGGAACCAATTGTGTTTTGTGATTGATTATTTGAAAGAAAATTTAAATCAAAAGTTTCCGATACCTCGAATCTATTGGAGCGATACACGGTACAGTGCGCCGATTTTATAACGGAATTATCACTTGGCAGATTCGTGTAATTGGCCTGATTTTTAAATTGGTAAGTTTTATCCTCTGCTGATTGACAAAATCGGCGTAAAATTTAGTAAAAACCAAAAATCTACGCGTGGGAAATTCGCATAAGTGTCAAATTATTTTGCGATCAACGAACCGCTATTGGCTAATTTTTCGGGTCGTTTTTCTATGTGCGCCGACAAAAGTTGACGGAAGAAAAAAACACATTTTTATATTTCGAAGTCACGGCCAAATACGTGACGTTTACAGAAGCGGTAAATTTTCCTTGATATACCTACGTAAAGGCTAGAGGAATTTCGAGGTTCATTCTCACCGGTCGTATACTCCTATTGTAAGGAAAAAAGAATGCTAATTTTTTTCATTGTTGCCAACAGCGTCCGCTGGAACGCGTTAAGTCCAAAATCTCACGTTCCGTCCGTCGGAAGCGGAACAATCACGCCGTTCGAATTGTTGCCGAATCGTTTTTAAAACTCAAAAAATTGACCCAAGCTTTCTAAAAACAAGAATAAAAAAAAAACAACCAAACAACGAATGAAAAATCGGAAAATTTTTATGAATTTGAAAAATTCTACATCGAGTTTCAGTTACCTGCTTTGAATCGTTTCGCGCGGATTATGTTTTTCGTTCCCATTATATTAATTCACGGTTTCCGGGTTAATCAAAACTTTGCGGTGAAACGTTCGAAACTAATCGTTTATATTTAATAATATAACGCAGTTGAATCAAAACCGATTATTTATATACATCACCACGAAAATCGCTACATACCCATAACCACTACTCTCGACGTTATAATACATAACGTGACATTTTGGCGGTTATTATTTCACGCACTGTAGACACCCTCTTTCGATACATCGTACGCTATATACTAAAACCGCAAATCCGATTAGGCCTAGATATCGGTATCGGATCGCCACTGCAGTATTTTAACCATCGAATGTCCCTCGATTTTTAGTTTTACTTTTTACATATTGCGAGAGCGGCACATTTATCAAGCAATAAAATATGTACCCATCATACAAATCAATTTACTTAATTCCTATGGGAAAAAAAAACAAAACAAAAAAAAATCGCACGCATCGGGTTCGGTTCCAAAATTTCGTACATCTATATCGAACCCCGCACCCATTTATAGTTATCGGAGATACGTACGTCATACTCATAAATAATAATTGCTCCCCTCATGCGACCGGGCGATAACATGTACACCGATTGAGTGAGGGTAATAAATTGGCTGCCAAACGAGTAAAAATTTTTAGCAGCGAGTAATTGGAGAATGTTTTATAGACTGACGATTTTTTTTTCCCTCAATTTGTATGGTTTTGATTTTTTCTTTGTTTCTTTTTATTTTTGTTGACTGGAATAAATCGGTACTCGGTATATATGATCGTTGTAGAATGAACGATTCCGGATAGCATATCGATTACGTTTTATGCGATTTTAATTAAAGAATAATTGCAGAAAGAAAGAAAAAGTATAATTAATTTGCTAGATCGAAGTATATATTTTGAATTTTGGAATTACAGGTGGAGGAATACGTAGAGAGGTACGTCGCGACGAAAGGAGGAGGAGGAGGAGGCGTCGTCGTCGTCGGCGTCGACGATCGTTGTAACGAAGTCGAGGAGATCAACGACGATCTGCAAGTGTCGAACTGCGCGGATTCGAGATTATCCGCGCGTGTTTCCCACCAGGACCATAATCGTCGTGATAATTTCGTGGACAATTCCTGCGGCGATTCGCAGGACCCTAATAGCGACAATAATCGCGCCACGGATTGGTGGTCGCATCAGGAGGATAACAGCGGGGAAGATTGTAGAAAAAATCGCGTTAGTATCGGCGATCGCGACGGTGCGGAGCATCAAAATCTCCATATCAGAAACTGTGACGAGGATCAACGGCTCGACAGGGGCGCCGCAGCGGTGGCGGGGGACCTGGCGTGCCTCGCGGGATACATGGCGGGCTACCTGAAGGCGGCGGGGGCGACTTGTGCCCCTACCGGAAGCCCCCAGTACCATCCTGCACACGGACATCCAGGGATGGGAGGACATCCGCATCCCGGTGCTCCTCATCCTTTCGCTCTAGCTTCGCATCCACATCCGCATCCTCATCCATTAGATCACGGATTGGCCGCCGCGTTTCCACAGGGTGAGTACGATTTCGTTTTTTTTGTCCTTCGTTCTTCTTTTTCACCGGAGCTTATCTTTCGTTTCGTGTACTTAATTACCATTCATATATATATGCCTAGCCATGGGTTGCACGGACACAGGTATATGTATTGAGTTAATTACGAGTTTAATTGAGCTTCCGTGAAAAATTTTCAATGCCCGTTCTAATTACGATTCCCAGTAATTTGTTCGATACTTACGAACGACGTTACACTTCACTGTACACGTATACCTACGTACTTTATGAATTTTCATTCCATGAAATTTCTTCAAATAACGAACGCCTGATTTTATTCCTGGAATATAACGTCCATGGAACGCATCCTCGTACCTATATCAACTTGCGTATTTCTTTTTCTTCTTACTTTTGTTTCTTTTTATCAAAAATCTATGATTTGTATTCGAATCGTATTCCTTGCTTTTTTCTCCATGTTTCGAAAACACAGGTGAAAATCATTGCTACAGTTATCGTCAGCGTTCCTCTGGGGGGTTGACGATCTCCGGTAACTAATTTCCAATACGTTATTATATTATTACATCACCTGCGCGGACGCACATATATATGTCGTAAATTATATACATATATATATATGTACCTATAGATATGTGTAACACGTTACACGTCAGGTATATCCTGCAAGCGAAGTTACTATAAGCTGAGTAACTATTTACGTGTACGATGTATTGATCACCTCGTGCAAATCGATGCATCGACTGAAGCCGTATAAATAGATGACAAGAAATAAGAGGAAAAGAGAAGTAAAAAAAAGAATTGAGAGAGAAAAAACTAAAAAGAAAAATGGGGGAAAAAAAAGAGAAAAATAACGTAGCGCCGGGGCTTCCTTCGCGTAAAGTATATGTATACCAGATAACACGCGTCTGTATACGTATATATTCGATGTGCATGAGTAGCGCACTCCTAATATCCAGTCTAAAATCATGAAGTGTAAGAATACGTTTTGATTTTTTTTGTTTTATTCCATTTTCTTCATATTGAGAATCATTCTATACCTAAGTCAGAGTTACGACCGCAAATTATAGGTATAATATAGATGATGATTAGATTGTAAATTTTTGCAATGTTCTTTGAAAAAAAAAGAAAAAAAAAATTGAAAATCGAAAATTTTTAGGGTTAGATTCTTGTAAAATTGATGCCCCATATAAATTCGCTGCAGCTATAGTATACCTGTGTAGGTATATATGTACGTAGGTCGTACCCACTTATATATGTACATAGGTAGGTATCTATATACACGGTTTCGCGAAACACCCTGTCGCGCCCGCGGACCTTCTCCTTTCTCCATAAAGACGCTAGCGGAACGAAGAACGTGCAGCAGGGTAGAACCCTTAAGCCGCTTACGGGGGTGGTATGGCGGCTATGTACGTGTAACACATACAGAAATATTTATATATATATATATATATATATACACAGTAGTTTGCACACGATTCGCAAGACACAGCGTTCATTATATGAAAATACATATATGTACAAGGTATATAGTCAGGCTTCGTATATGTGATATAATTATGTGATCGGGGGAAGAAATTAAAAACTATGAATCGATGGTTGAAATAATAATAATTTTTTTTTTTTTTTTCATCGATTCGTTGGGTATTTCATTTTCCAACATTATATATAACTGTGAACTATCATACGCGAAAGGGAAAATGTAGGTGAGATAGGTAAATCGGCGGTTTGTGTACGTATTTCTGGTTACTGTGACGTACGCTGCAGCGTCTTCGTAAGCTATCTTGAGGTTTCTATGGAAACCAACTCGCGACGTGGTCGTATACTTCCCTTTTCCAACCCCCTTCGCCACATCCTACGCCCACTTTTCTCCAACCCTAAGATAAAGAGAGAGGAGAAGGAGACTGCAGATATTCGCGAAACGTATTCCACGGGCTCTCGTAATGAGAAATTCGCGAATTCATGGCGTAAGAAATCTCGTCATTTTCTGTAGAAGTCTTAAAACAAATCTCACGTTATATAATGTGTAAAATGAGAATATTCGTCGAACGCATTCCTTTCGAATCTTATACACGTATCGAAAAAGTATAACTTCTGTAAAAACTAATTAAATACCTACTTCGGATTTACATACATATGCATATTTTACAATACCACGGTTACCTATACTGCACACGACGCGTATTTTGATAAGATGTAAATTCGGCGCCGCGGGGACGAAATTTTGCCGCGTGCATTTTGAGAGGCTATCTATGTCCCGAAGGGTGTCATCCTATATGTAGGTACGTCGTCGTACGGTTTTCCTTCTCATCGTCATCATCAGATTCGGTTCAACGTCGTCGTGGGGGTAAAACGGGGGTGTTGAAACTCGCAATGTTTATTTTGCGACTGTACCTAACCCGACCTAACGCCGCGTTATATTTATAGGTGGTACAAGGTGTGTTAACTTGGACATACATGTCATGCGATAACTTTTACATAAATATATCGTTCAGAAAATACACCTCACTCCGAACCAAGTCTCGCCACTTTGAGCATATATACCGTGTATAGTTGCATCCGTCGTGGGATTCTCTGCACTTGCCAAAACTACACACACAATATATATGTATATATATATATCTATGTATACTTTATGTACGTGTAGCTCGGTTTTGATTCCGAATACACCTTCGGCAGCATTTTCGACGGAACTCACTCGAGGCCACCCCCAATAGGATCCCTCTGTAAAAGCTATACGACTGACACGCTCTTCGAGACCGTTTGTGTTTCATTTTTTTCCCCCCTTTTTTCCATCACCGTTCGAATCGAAGTCAGGCTGAGCTGTATAGCGTGTAGCAGTGGAATCATTTCGGCTACGCAGCCTCGTAAAATAGATCAGAATACTGAAAAAACGCAACGTCGATTTTTGCGTCAAAAAAATCGAGACGCGGGGTGGGGAAAATTTTCGGAATATAAAAGAGGGTAGCGCCAAACAAGGGGTAAGGATACCTACTCTATGATCACGCGAAGATTATTCGTGCGCTGCATCGTCGAGATAAATGATCACTGACCAATTCAATCTATGAAACCCTGTCGGATCGAATGTGCTTTCCAATCACTCAATTAGGCGTCAAGTTTATTATACATCTATACGTACCCATATGATCGTATAATTCACCGAGCTGCACGTGCCGGACAATCGCGCGGCACGCGACGACTCTCCTTATCTCCACGTATGTACAAAATACACATCATATTCGACGTTCGATCCCCAAATAAAAATCACCTTCACCGTACGCGATAAATGGGCGAAAATGATAAATAATTATCAAAATACCAATGACATAATTATAGTGCGAGTGTATAAAAAATAAAAAAAAAAAAAAAAAACATAACTATATATATGGGAGATCACAAAGTGAAAAAAAAACGTCATGTACACCCGGTTACGTTGATTGTGAATCGCTTCGCGGCCAAGCGCGCGTTTGGACAAATTTTTCGTGCAGCTGGGCCGTCTACGAAAATTTGTCCAAACGAGCTTGGCCGCGAAGCGATTCAGAATCAACGTCACCGGGTGTACAATACGAAGACCTGTGTCACCCTTCCATCCCTGCACTCCATTTCGTACACGCGGTGGATGGGGTGTCGATATGGGGGAGTAGGTTGAATTTGAGGCGGTCAAATGTTTTGCTAACTGATGGATTTTCTCGAACCTTCGATGTCTTTCTCTTCATCGAACTTTTCTTATTAATGCACCGAATGCACGTACGAGTATAGTATATAAATGTATACGTAGATATCTGCATTTATAAGGCATACCGCGATACGACGAAGAATGGAAATAGTATAGTGGTTTTACGGCGGCACGTGCTGCCGTCCCACGCGCGTATTATGAGTGTTATAATCTCATTCCCTCCCCCTCGTCACTCTTTGGGAAACGCTTTTCGTCTCTTGCCTCCGCGCATTTCATCTCCACTGTATATAACGTGCATGTATATAGCATGCAATTAATTTTCAATTCACCCTCGAGCGATCAACGGACGAATAGCGGAAGACGTTATTTAGGTGTTACGTATGTATATACAGGGCGTCTATGTATTTCGGCAGATGTATATATTTATAATCACGGCGTGCGGCGGCACCCGCGAAAAACAAAAAAAAAAAAGTTAAAAAAACGCTGCAGGCTAGTTTTATGTAGTCGATCTCTCGTGTCACGCCCTTTAGCCGCGTACACGCAATTATCATATACGTTTCCTCTTCTCTCATACAATTCCTATCTTCCGCGTGTTCGGCATCTCTACCTGATTTCTTCCTCATCTTAATACTTTTCTCACAACGCGTCGAAAAACGAAACCCGCTACCACTTATTCGTCAACGCCAACAACTAGAATTCTATGAATATTAAAGCAGGCGTTATGAGATTCATACGTAAGTACGTGTGGTAAATACATACCCATAAAATGATATCTATGTGATTTTCTTTTGAAAAAAGTTGAAAAAAAGAACAATTTTCAATTTTTTATAATTCATGGTATCACTCACCCCATCAACGATCTTTAAAAATTTCAAACAACCCTTGCGCCGATTCGACGAAATTGTTTTGAAAATCGTGATTTTTTGTTTTTTTTTTTTTCTTTACACATCGGAGCTGAACATGATATTGATATATGGGAAAATGGGAATTATTTAACTTACGGTGAGGGAAAGCGAATATATTTTATCTTCCACGGAATTCCCTTTTTCTCTCTCTTTTTATCAAATGTACGCCGTAATATTATAAGCTCTGTATCAAGGTTGCAGAGTGTCATTTTGCTAAAGAATTGCGTTAGTCGCCCATTAACTTCTACCGTTTCTCCACCATGGGGTGAATACCATCGGGGTGGAGGAGTGAAGGAGATTGAGGGTAAACGGGGTTGGAGAGCTGTCCCAACGTGTTGTCACACCGTGAAATCCAATAAACCAAAAAACGAATTTGCCATTAGCCCTGCAGCCAGCCATCTTCAGACTGTATGTCTTTCCCCATATATATCTCTCTCTCCAATTTGTTTGCACCATCTATAATACCCATAAATATCCTACAGGCATCTCAATTTTCAAATCACTTTGTAAATTAGCATTTTTATACGCGCGTTTCTTTTCAACGGATTAATTATGGGAGTGGTTAAAATTGTTCGATTTTATGGTGTTTGAAAATCTTTGGTATTCCATGAACACTGGGTAGTTTTGCACAGTTTTATTGAAATGATATTTATATTTATACCGCACCCCAAATATTATGCTTGAGCATGGGAAATTAGTTAGCCCTGTAACAAAAGTCATGGGGTTTGCTGCAGGGTGATGTGTGGCAAAACTATACAATATGGGTATAGTGCGGGTGGCGTTAAACCCCTCTGAAGAGTTCAGTGATAGGTATAATAAATCGAATGATACTTAGCAACCCCATGGAAAAACTGGTGTCGTGTTTGCTCAGCCATTAACTATACATGGGCTTCTTATGGTTCTTATGACGGTCTCACAGAAGTCCACTCTGTGTACACCATGTACGGTACTTTTATACAAATAATGAATTCCCATAGGATGAATTACCTAATTGCTTCCTCTTCGTTTTCACAGTTTTTTTTCTCTTCACTTCCTCTTTTTCTTCGTTGCATCGATGTACAGACAAAAGCAGTCACTCTATTTTGTTCCTTCATTTTTTTTCTAGCTTTATTTCCTAACGACCTCGTTGGATCCACCTTTTCTCTAGATCATAAAATAGATAATCTGCATCACGAGCAGGAGATCGGAATGGTCGTTGATCGTGGATTTTTTCAAGTCAATAATTTCCGGTTCGCTCGTACATCTCTTTGCTTATAACGTACACCGTGATGTATACATCGGTTTAAAATCGTGTCCATACAGATATACGAGTGCGAGTTATCCGGCGAGATCGTTCCTTCGGAAAGCTTGTTGGTATAAGGAGCTTCTTACTCGACCAGTTCGTTAGGCACAATCCCGAAAAGGAGGTTCTGACTTTCGAGATTACA
Organism: Athalia circularis; assembly: GCA_963978495.1. Taxonomy (NCBI): domain Eukaryota; kingdom Metazoa; phylum Arthropoda; class Insecta; order Hymenoptera; family Athaliidae; genus Athalia; species Athalia circularis. The sequence goes on along the minus strand of OZ021698.1, from coordinate 36,467,471 downwards.
TCTAACGTACAACTCTCATGGGGTTATCCATATGAGACACTAAAGAAACCACTCCTTATTTACTTGCTCCTTTTACCATACCGTACCGTATGTTCCTGCTACCTGAAGTCATGTTCACCCAGTAGCTTATACTAGACTGAACTGTACGGACTACCCACTTTTATACTCCCATTCTCAATCATCGGTATCATCTCGGATCACTGCGGAGTCATGGGGTATAATAAGAAAAACTCACCGAGTCATATGGATGTCGTAAACGAGAAACCGGCGTGCCCCGTAACGCATGCAATATGGCAACTATACAACATGGCCGCTGATATTTTCGATTCTCATCTGTTTTGTCTTCTTATGTTTTTTTTCTCTTCATCATTCCCACGTACGTTACTGATTTTTATAAAGACTTTCCACACGTCTTTGAAAAATGAAAAGTCCTTTTTTCTTGTTCGTTTTTTTGCTTCGTTTAGAAAATTGTTATTTGTTCATTTCTTCGTCTTCGTCGTATGATACAGTTGCGACGTATGTGCATGCTGAGGTACCGAAGGTTTCTTCGGTGGTCGCGCACATCTATACGTGGTACGTATAATGCACGATGGGTTCCTCCTCCCCTTTCCTCTCTTCCTCAGCCCATTTTTCCTCCCTGCTCCCTCCGACTCTCCTCACATTTTCCCCCTTCGCCGCCCCTGGTAAGCGGATTACGTTGGTCCTGAAACGAGCCAGGCGAGGCTTGATGGCGCGAGAGAGAGAGGAGGACGCTGCTGCTCAAAATTACGCTATCGCGGACTCGCAACGCTCTCCTGAACCAGCTCTCCCCTTCGCCCCTATCGCCCTTTTCGCCCCAAACCAGCTTCTTCCTCCTGTCCTTCCTCCCGCCCTTCTACTACCACTCTTCGTACTTCCCAACTGCCACCCATCCCATATCCATCCCATCGCGCACCCATCCAACCGAAGTCCCTCCTCCGGTTCTCCTGGTTTTCAAAACCACTCGTGGAGAGTCTCTCCTAAAGACGATGTCCCTGTGTCCGGAACAAGGAACGGGGATGCGGTTTTTCGATGAAAATATTCCCCAGCAATAATCTCACTCCAGTTTCTCCCGATGTACGGAAGAAAAAAAATTTCATTCCTGCAGGGGAATCGAGAGTTCCCTCCGGTTCTTTGGATTTTTTTCTCCGTTCTTTCTTTATTTTCACTTTTCTTTTTACTTCGGATCTCGCGGTTTTGGGGAATGGGGTTTGTCGGATGAGATCGTGCTTGAAACGGAATTTAAAGATAGTGGTTTCATAAATTTAAGGCGCTTCTTCGAAATATGTCTAAATATACATAATACCTATATACTCGTATTTTAATGATATGCTTCGTGAAGCCATTGAGATTTTTATTTGTTTATTTAGTTATTTTTAACACGGCATTAAAGATGGAGTTTTCTTCCTAATATTCCATGTTATTATTTTTTATGTCACAGGAATGAATCAGAGGAAACAGAGAAGAGAACGAACGACATTTACCAGAGCTCAACTCGACGTCTTGGAAGGCCTATTTTCGAAAACAAGATACCCGGACATATTTATGAGAGAAGAAGTCGCCCTCAAGATCAACCTCCCCGAGTCCAGAGTTCAGGTAATTTTCGAAATTCTTTCAATCGACAGTGTTCTTTTTTTTCTCTCTCCTTCAAACGCGAGGTCAAAAAGAGTTTGGCAATATAGTCCGTCGCTAAAGTGGTCAAATTACAAACCGATAAGTAATATTCGTTTTATTTGTTTGTTTTTTTCTTTTTCCTTCTTTTCATCTTTTTTTTTTTCTTTCTCCCCGCGATTCTACCCGCGTAAATCTTGCTCCCTTACACTCTACGACCGACGGCGCCAGTCAGGGTCCTGACAGTACTTCGTGCTTCCGCAGCCTTCAACGAGATTTGAGGTATTTACACGACGTCGACGACGACGACGAACGACTATAGATCCCGTCGTCGCGCTACCCTCCCCCCCCCCCCTCTCATCGTCATTGTCAACGCCGATTCCATTGTAACCGCTGTGGTGGTTACCACAGTTCGGTGGTGACACAACCCCGATGATAAATCCATATATAGTATGTATGCGGCCTCACAAATATGTGATAGATTTATATATGTTCAGGGTGCGTAAACACACACGTGACCGAGGCGTACGTTGTACGTTACACTAAACTTTTGTCAAACCCGTCATCGCCGTTTTTATTGCTCTCCTGAGTTTCCGTCGCATCTTTATTCCGCATTTTTAACCCTCGCTCCGATATGGATAGCTATAAAATTGTAGGAATCTTGACACAGATTCTGCTGAAAATCTGCATCCTTCGGAAGTTTCAATCTTCGATATCGACATTTGTTTTTCACCGGTTTTCACGTAACTATCGGTTGCCTGGTATCAGGTATATTTTTTATGGGTATTTACACGGAAGAGTTCGTTATCCCGAAGGAAAAGTGTGAGAAATTGAATCCTTGGGCATGCGTTTATCTTCGTGACTTTACATCTTCCACGTACACCGCGAGTGGCTGAAAATGAAAAATCTGACGGAGCAAAAAGAGGAGAAAAACGAAGCGCGGGGGGAAAAAAAACAAACAGTATTGACCCCCTCGCCCCTCCTTGTTCAACGGTTGTACCGATTCTGTCGAGGGATTACGATTTCCACATCGTGCGTCAACGCGAGAATCGCACAGCTGCGTTATACCGAATACATCCCGCTCGAACGAATCCGTCGCGCGCGTTCCAAGCGCAAAACTTCAAGGTGCTTCGAAACCATGTTCCAGAAACATTTCGGGCGAACGTAAAATCGACAAATTCAAATCACTGGCTGGAAAAATAAGTGTTTCGGTACCAATACCGCTTTAGAGGGAGAAAAAATCTATCCACGGTGGGAAACCAGTCCGGTATGAAAAACGAAAAGTCTTTTTTTCTCTCTCTTCCCGCGGACCAAAATGAAGGGGTTAGGTGACTGGCTAGTTACGATCTAAGAACCGTCGAGCCATGGGGTGTGATACGGATGTGCCAAATATCGCAGCTGCTCGCGGCAAATCGAGTGCAGACGCAGCCAGGAACAGTTCGAAGACTTTGGTTTGGCCTGGGCAGGGTTCGTAAGCTGGGCCGTTGTATCGACGACTGTGCACACATCGAAGGTGATGCGGTTTGGCCATCGCGCGGTACGCGTTTACGGTGTTCGAACGTATGTATTTGTATACGTATAGGTATACACGTAAGGGAGGCGCGTATCGTTTGCTGGATGTAAACCAGATGGTGGTGCAATTTGCACCTCTCCGTGCAAACACAGCTTCCTGACACGTACCGCTGTTGCAGTGGCTACAAACCGGGGTACGGCATAAAAATCGGGGAGTAAAATACCATGGGACGCCTAGGGCTAGGGGCGAGAAGGACCAACCCCCCTCCTCGGAAAGGGGACGCAGCATGCGCCTTTCAATTTGAACTAGGGGTGTCACTAGGTAAACATCATGGCAAACGGGGTGCTAATGGCCCCACTTTCGTATCACCCTCGCTCTTTCTCGATCTCTCCATCTTTTTCTCTCTACATCACTCTTACGATATCTTGCGGTTCGGAACCTGGATGATTGCGATCATCTTACAATTGGTGATTTTTTTTTTCCTCCTGACTTGAATTTCTCGTAACGACGTAAAAATCACCCCCTCGTCGATTTCTTTCGATGGTCCTTTCGTTTCTTGTTTTCGTTCTTTGATTTCACGCTACTAAATTCTTTCAAGTGGCCAGTGCGATTTCAGCCCCTTTGTTCAGCCAATCCCTGCGAGGATCGTTCGTTTCAAATTTAAGAAGTATCGTATCTCGATCCCTCGTTTTATTTTCAATATAAAGAAACGTCAGTCAGTCAGTCAGTCAGTCAGTCGGCGAGTCGTTCTCAGATTTGAAATTTGAATCGGCCCCACGCTGACGTACGTCGTACGTAGCCGTACGTCGGAATCTATACGAGATTATAATAGGAGGAAATACTAACTGCTACAATGCGACACAACAAACTCGGCAACAACAACAGCGCGAGGATTTGCACCGTTAAAAGAGGTTTTGAAACGGGGATGGGAGGAGAGGGTGCGATGGACGTCGACAGGTACGGGGGTTACTCATATAGATGTTTCTATTTACGTACCAAACATATAGGCTCATAATACATACCATATATTTATACATTGTGTGTACATATATACACATATCTATGTACTATACGTGTAACGTATATAGAGAGAGATTCATAGAGCCAAAGGAAGATCCCTCGGCCACATTGTACGGGGATTAGCGAGGCGTGCTCGGTCGTACCAAGGGTTGCGGCCTTCCAGGGGGAATCCAGGGAACCCAGGGAAACCTTCAGAACCTTCAGCTTTCAGCCTTCAGCCTTCTCTTCCGTCGTGTTTGTTGTTACAGTCGGCCACATCTATGGTACTCTGGTCCCCTAACGCGGGGCGCGCGCATCCCTTGTAGTTTAGAAACCCGAGGGAGGAACGGATGGGGATTGGGAAATGGGTATAGAAAGAGAGGCGCATGGGGGGGGGCGGTGGAAGGGGAAAAAGGGGGCATCAACCCACCGAAATCACCCTCGGCAGAACGTCCTATTCCCAGAACTTGTTATTGTTGAGATTTAATGAAATGTTACGCCCGCCCGGACCCGATTACTTTTTCATTGCCTCGATTAACACAACCACCCCATGACACAAGACCTATATATATTCGTGAGGTAGTAGTACGTACCCGTCATGCCGCAAAACTCGTCCCTGGGGACCAGAAACTGGTATAGAATTTCGTTTAGACCTCAATGTGGATCGGGTCGTAAACGCAAATTAAAATTGTTGAATCAATCGCGATTTTACCAACGGACGATGAAACCCTTCGGACAAACGTCCTTCCACGCGTACCCACATATAGATTAAAATCTGGACCGTCGGTTCGCGATCAAAAGACCCGTTACATCTGATAACTCATTAATCGTGGTTTTTGTTTTTTCTTCCAATCGTCTGATTTCAGGTATGGTTCAAAAATCGTCGAGCCAAGTGTCGTCAGCAATTGCAACAGCAACAACAACAAACCACACCTCCCAAAGGTTCTCCAAGGACATCTCAATCCTCATCTCAGAACAACGGAAGCAAATTGTCCTCAGGTGTAACGGCGTCCACTCGGCGTTCCTCCCCGGCGTCTCCACCACGCGGTAAAGAGGCGCCAGCGCCGAATTCGCCGTTACTAACGAACACCTCGTCATATCCAAGATTGGGCGCGACACCCACGGGAGCAGGAAGCGGGGCTAGTAGCGCATTGACGACCCCATCGCCTCCTCTCACGCCAGGATCGAGTCAACTTCCGCCGTCTTCTTACCCGCCACCAATGAACCAGATACACCACGGTGACTATGGCTTTCCATGGAGCTCGGCGTCACCGGGATCGGTAAACGCCGGCCAATGTTACGCCGGTCAAACACCGTACAACGCTTACCAAAACCCTTACGCGCCATCAGATTATTATCACCAGACACAGATATCGCAGATATCACAGATGCACCATAGTCCACAATCGAATTATCACCATCACCACCACCCTCAGTATCACCATAACATGTCTCTGACATCGTCCATGTCACATATCGGTGGTGGAGCACATCTCAATCCAGGTGGTCCAACGGGAAACGATCATCACGGCGTCGGTAACTCTCCGGACTATATTTTACCTGATCAAAAATATCAAGCGATGGTCTAGCCAAAAAATTTTTTTTAAACACATCGCCGTATATTATAACGAAATTAGTGAGACGAGGATCACAGATATGGACTGCGCGGGCCTCGAATCACCTCGAGGACATTATTCGAAACGGTAACCGACGAGGCGGAGCATTTTGTGTAAGAAATTTCATTTTATTTTTTTCGATCTTTTGTTTTTATATTTCTCTTTTCGTTCCCACACTTTTTTGTTCCGTTCAATTAATTTTTAATTTTATTTTTCTTTTCCATTTCTTTACACAAAATCGTCGTATAATTCGTATGCAGTTACGCGATCGCTAATGAATTTTCTGCAGAATCGAAAATCATCCGACTGTATATCGCCAAAATAACTTTTTTTGTTTTATCTCGTCCCGTATTACAGGTAAACCGAATCGCGTATTTAATTATTATTTTACAAATCTGATGGTTTTTAATATCGTTATTAAATGACTGAACGGATTTTTACCTTGACTCAAATACGCCGGTGCCTGGAATGGCGAAAAAAACGAAACAAGTTATGTTGTAGTTTTTTTTTTCATTTTTTTTTTCATTTGCAAGGTGAACGAGACATTAGCGTTTTCTCAACGCATCGAATTAGGTTACATGTTTTATTTTTCATTCGCGACTCACCGATTTTTGCGATGTCTTCCTGATCCCGTCAGATATATGTGTGAAAATAATAAAAAAAAGAATTAACGTAAGACATTGAAGAAAAAAAAAATCAACGAAAAAAAAACCAAGCATACTATACGTAATATGCTGTATAAAGTTTTCGAAAAGAAAAAGGAAAACTGCAAAAATCTTATCATTATTATTAGAAATATTACATTATGTATATTTATTTGTTAACTTTAATTGAAACACAGCCATAATTATTATAATATTACGTTACACCATATAATGCGAATATATATATTGTATAATCACGATTAATAATAATGATTATTATTAGGATCAATATCGAAAATATTATTGCCATTATAATTATTAGTATTATTATTCATTATTATCCTTATTATTATTAACCATCGAATTTTCATATCAGAGAACGCAAAAAAAAATAAATAAATAAAGACGAAAAAGAATGAACAACGTTATTGAATAAAAAATAAAAAAGACAGAATTCGGCCAGTAAAAACGAAAAAAAAATGTGTGTATATATATTTGTCGACATTATTATACATGTATAGTGAATACCTATCTACCTACCTAACCTTATCGAACCTAACTCTACCTTGAATACGATATAATATACATATTATACACATTATATAAATAGAAAGAACCTTGTAAATATGAGTAGAGTGTTAAAAGAAAAGAAAAGAAACAAGAAAAAGAAAGATTACTTAAATAATAAAAGATGGAAACGAATTAGCTCGAGGCAATTTATGTATAAGTAAAATTAAAATCTAATTTTTATTAAGGAAAAATGAAATAAACGAATTGAAAAAAAGAAAAAAAGAAAAGAAAACTTGTCTGCGGCCTGTGTGTAACATCTGCCATTATCATTTTCGAATATAATTATTATTTGCGAAAAATACGTCGTCGAAATGGTCATCTTCATATAAGTTTATTGTAGTTTAAAAATCCAGATTTACTTTTATCTTCTTTCAGATTTTTTTTTTTTCAATTTTTTATAACTTCCGAAAAAAAGTAGTACGGCTGTAAAATTAATTAGTCAATGAATAATTATACAACGGTAAGATTACCCCGCATTTTATTTGCACAAATATTTCATTTCACGATGTCAGGTTTTTGTCTTTTTTTTTTTGCTTCAAACGTTGAAATTCGAGAAATGATATTTTTATTTAATCATAATTTGAAAAATTTTTTAATTGTTTTTTTTTTTCTTCTGTAAATTGTAGTTCTCTTTATTTTTGAAATTTATCCCGGTTTGGAATCGCATTGCGGACTATGAGATAGCCAGCAAACTTATTCTTCGCAATGCCCCTGGTGGATAGAATTTTTTATTTCTCTATGAAACTTTGTATCTGAAAGAATAATATTATTCGAAAATAAAAATTAAGAGCCATTGTTGAAAGATAAAATCGGAAGGTTGAAGGGGATATACCTAATTTTTCGCTGTTGGTTTTTTTTCATTTGTTTTTTTCACTCAAACCAAACCAATATTTTGACGCAACACCGACCAGATATTTTCCGTCTTGGACGCAGAGTACGAATGAAAAATAACAACGATAATTATTCTGTTAATAATAATAGTGATAATAACAATAATGATGATGATCGCTGACCATCGAGTTCACTGCCAAAAATCAAGGTAACTGCAACAAAAATTATACATTCAGTTCCCCGTTTTATATTCAGTTCGTTTTTCTTGGAAACAAAAATAAATTAGCAACAAACATCGGCGTTTAGAAGAAATTATCAGGAGTCAATCAAACGCCAAAGTTATTGAAAAATAGATATTATAAATCCATAATTATCATTATTATTAATATTACTATCATCATCGTGTCTCTGATGAGGAGCGCAGGCAGGTTAAATGCATAAATACATAGCTGAAATTGAAAATCGAGCAGCTTAATTATCTGCAGGTTAGACGTAAGCAAACCTTTGTAATAATGTAATAATTTTATGTATAATGTAACAAGAATAATATCATATAAATATATATACATATATATATTAATGAAAAATGAAAAAAATAAATAAATAAACAAAGTATATATATATATACATACATGAAAATTATTACAATACCGATATAATTATTGCTAATCGTATTAAATATAACATTACGACCATTGCACATATTATGTCATATAGTACTATAATTATATACCGCCATTAAACTATACTATAATTATCATATGATTTCAGTAAATTAATATTATATATCAATCATAATAATACTGCAGCAGAGACATTGTAAATATAGTCTTCATTATATGTGTATATGAGGCGTGTAAGATTTAAAAAACAAAGAAAAAAAAAGAAGAGAAAAAAACGAAAAAAAAATAAAAATAAATAAACAACAAACAAAATAGAAAATAACGCGTTATATACAAATATCATTCAAGCACCGGAAAATTGAAAATACGTGAGAATACAAAAAAGGAAATATTTCGATGGTCGGCCCCAAAATCGAAAATATCAAAAGCTTTGGCGAATCTCAAATTTGGGGCAAAAATCGAAGAACAAAAAGTTTCGCAGGTACTATTTTTATTCCTATTTTATTGTATTCTCATGTGTTTCGATCTCGATCTCGGTCGAGTCATGTCTTGATTTTCCTAATCCAAAAAGCGACGAATTCCTGAGCTCAAGTTACTTGGGAATACGAGAAAAAAAAGTATCGACCTCATGTCAGAATCGAAAAAAAATCAAGGGCTAGACGCACTGTTTGAAACGCGCTTTACATCCATTAGCTTTGCGTTTCAAATTTCATCAACTTTACTCCAATTATTGTTACAGCTCAATTTCGCTTCTATTCATTTTACGATGCTCGGCGTCGTCCGTCTCTTATGATGACGACAGTTTTTTTATTTCTTCTATTTTCTCATCTTTCTAAAAGCAATCTTTTTTTCTCTTTCTTTGATTCTTTTTTCTTCATAACACGTTTATACGTATCGCTGTAGGTACGGGATTTGATCCTTCGTTCGACACAGGTGTATCCCACCATAGAGGGACGGCGGGGCGACGCCATCTCGTTATTAACTTATGCGCCCGAGGTATATGAAATTAATTAATGGTCCGGCCCCCGGCTATTTTCTTTGATACCTTTCTACCCACCTTCCTTCGTGGTAACTATACCAACCTTTCCATCACCCTCGCCACTCGCCCACCTAACCCTCCAGGATCTATTTCGAGAGCTGTCGAGTCGCGATTCTGATTCTCTCTCGAGTAGCGGCTGCGGTTTTCGCCCCCGAGGCAAAATCTCCGACTTTCAACTCGCCCATTTTCCTCCGACGACCCCGACGCCCTCGCACTCCCATCCCCCGTTCCTCTCCGCGACTTCTGGTCGCATTTGCGAAGTAATATATTCCCGGCGAGCGTGAAAGCTGCGTCTTGGAAATGAGGGGAAAGATTTTTTTCTCGAAAACAAGATAAATCCAATTCTCAGTATATAACGGTTGATAATTTTCTTATTTTATTACCACGGAAATCGCTATACACGCGGTTATATAACGTCCCGCGTATAATACCGTCGCATCAGCTGGGCGGAGGCGTTACACGAGCTATTGGTTTCCCATTATTATCTATTAATAAACCCTATATCGGGCTCCCCAGGGCTTCCAACAGCTACAAGGATTAGACGCGACCGAAATATAGGGAGGCGGACGACGCGATGCACGTATACCAGCAGCTACTCCCGTTTTCTTCCCTAGGGATAACCTGCGCGTAAATACTCTCGTGTATACGTATCCGACAACCGAGTGCACATATAGGTATACATATGTGTGGACAAAAATTAGCGAACTAAAACTTCAAGGATCACCTGACAAAAATCGTGAACCTTTACGATTATAATAATCTTAAGGACGAGATCTCACGGATCAATTCGTTCGCATGTACACCCGATTGGGTTGATTCTGAATCGCTTCGCGGCCAAGCGCGCGTTTGGACAAAAAAAATTTGTCCAAGCGAGCTTGGCCGCGAAGCGATTCAGAATCAACGTAACCGAGTGTACCTGCCTACACAGTTACGTTATTAACCGTTCGACTAGGATAGTACAATAGAGTAAAGTATAGAGGGGGATACGAGATCATTAGTCCGGTTATCTATCCGCATATAATACCTCATGAAAGCTAAGCGTATAGCCGTACCTATAGTGCTCCATGTTCAGTTTGCAGTCGGGTCATTAGCTGATAAGTTGTACAGGTGGATGCGTAATGCGTGGGCCGGTGGCCGTATCCATAGAAGTCAGGACAGGGGGGTTCGATCATTCGCGGAACAGAAAGGGATTTCTCCGGTTATAAGATCAAAACGTGATGATCTGTACTTTGATCGGACATGATAATAAAGGACAAAAGGAACGGGGAGCGGCACCCCCTTTTTACCTGCTCATAGATGTTTACCGCGAATTTAGCGTATATAATGACCCGGATAAAGCGACTAACTACATACACAACCCATTCGCTCGTTCGGTATATGTGTATGTGGATCGTACGCTTAGTATTATGTGCGCTAATTGCCTCTGCACAGAGGGGATGTGGTACCTAAATATCGGTAGATGGCATGCACGTTATGCCGGATTGGACATCCTTTGAGGACTCCAGGAGATGGTACAAGATTTGCTTCCAACTAGCTTCTATACGTAGGTTACCTGCCCAATTAGTTCGAAATTGTTACGTGACCGGTCGGACCGTTTTCCAGTGTTTGAAGTGTACGGGGATAACATCGTGTGCGTTTCTTCTTCTTTTTTTTTCTTTATCTTTTCACTTTTCTCCAGCCTTGTGTAATCGGGCTTCGAAATGGCGATTATGTTCATCGCCGGATAACAATCGAGTAAATCGGGTAAACGGCGGTCGCGTCTGATGTTTGTAAAGTTTAACCCGGTGACACGGTACAGTGAATTAACAAATAAACGTCAAAGTGCCATTATTAGAAACTCACCTACTACACCCAAAATCCCCACCGCGTTGCGGTGGTTTCTAGTGCATCACCACCACCAGCCCAGACCAGTCAGCCAACAGCTTACGGAAGCAGCTCAGTGTTGTTATAATGGGATCCGGCTAAACGCAAGCCGATTTCAACTCTTCGTCTACTGCACTATTTCCGTACACACCAACCTACGGGGACCAGGTCAGGTTCAAGGTCGATGTCTGCACGCCGATTTCATCCTCTCTATCCACCGAACTCCTGCCTCAGGTATCCCGCGGGTTATCGCACTCGCATTTCGTCGTCGCGAATCGTTCCTCTTATGTTTATTGTTTTTTGATCTTTCCATCTTTCATGCTGCGACTTTTTCATCTTTTTGTTGTACTCGATTTTTCTCACTCCAGGCTTCGGCCATCTTATTTCGGAAAGTTGACCGCATCGTCGGAATTATCGGTGCGTATAGACAGTAGACACGGAAAATTTGAGGGACTTTTTCAAAGTCCTTCGAATTATTGCCAATTCCGAGGTAACTTTGACGTGTACGTGGGGACGATTGTTGTAACGAGGTGATTCGAATGATGTCAACTAGTCGACTTTATAGTAGGCTGATCAAAGGGTCGCGGAACTTTGAATGAAAAAATCGTCGATAGGGATGTAAACGTAATTGAATAATTTCGGTTGGTAAAATTTCGTAATGTGTGATTGGTTGATGATGAGTTAAAAACTTTTCAACCGATTATCACTTACGCGTATTCATTTCCATGATCGTGTGCGCGGAGAGGTATGCCGTACAGTTTTCCATACCTAACGTAAAACTAAATCAAATAACTGGAATCGAATCTTGCGAACGTCAAATACCAGGGGTGACGGGATACGAAACGAAACAAGGTGATCGAATAGGCGTTAAGAATTCGATTTAAAAATCAAATTGCCATATCAATTGTACCGCGCTATACACGCTCTATGGGGGTTTCGACAGGGTTGCTGACACTCGACGATATCATTATATTATATACGCCCTCTTTCCTTTGATCCTTTGATCAGCTCTCTCTCTCTTTATCTCTCTCTTTTTTTTCTTTTTCTCCTTCTCTCTCTCGATCTCGAAAAGTGATTATCCTTCCATACCGCCGCAACGATCAATTACACGAAAAACAAAAAATAAAAAATCAGAAAAAAGTGAAATAAATGCAAAGGAAAAAAAAAATAAAAAATCTTCACCGCGGGATGATTAAAATATTATAGGTACGTCGATCCGAATTGCGAGGATTAAATCTAATTCTCGGTAAGAATCTCGACCGCAAAAATATTTTTCAATTCCTCGATACTGAATGTGAATATTTATCGAACGATCGCTGTTCCGTTTTTCAATTTTTTTTTTTTCTCATCGCCTCGATATCCTCGTCGAAAAATTACGGAATAATTCCCGCGCTCGGTGTTCCTATTTCACTCGTACGAAATTATACAACATAACTACATATATATGTATGCATATAAATCTGTTGTATATAATATAAAGAATATAGCGGAAGTCCTTGGTCCATTTTTTAGGATTAAGGGTAGATGATGATCAGCCGCGTCGAATAGCGTGGCTGCCTAGCCACCACCGTATAGGTATATATAACCTACCTACGTATCACATTTTATTATCCATAGCGCAGCAATAGGTATACCTATATATGGTTATGTTGAGCTTTCCATCCACCGCGCGTTGCACTATAAAACCATTCGGGGGAGGGGGGAAAATCTTACCCAGGGGTGTCGGGAGCCGGGTTCCAACTTCTAGTCGTGGGGGTTCGAGGGAGCGAAGGAAGAAGGGAATGGGGATGTAGGTAGAGGTGGATGGATGGATGTTTGGATAGAGGGATGCGAACAATGCGCTCGCGCGCCCCTTGACTTCCTGGCGGGGTCTCTGATCTCGCTATATTCCTAGCATGCCTAAATCTAGGTATAGGTATGCGTATAATACGTAAGTTTTACATTACAATTTATACACATATGTAGCGAAAATATTCATTCATCTGCAAAGTAGTAATACTGGGTGAAAAAAATTTAGCGCACGACTCGCGGTGAGAAAAAATATTCAAAAAGCATGCGCCTGTATTCCTCGACTATAGAAAGAACCACGGACTAGCTTCATATCTTATGTACTCGTACAAGGTATATAGGCGCGTCTTGACACTCGACGTATATATATACCCGTCTATATACTCGACCATCGCGATGATATAAGAAAAAAATGAACAAAGAGAAGAAGAGCTAAAAAGAAGAGTCTTTATAAAAAAAATAAAAAAAGAGGAAGGAAGGAAGGTAAAAAAAAAGAAAAAAATGGGGAGCGAAAGAAGAGATGCGCGGAGGAAGAAGGAGCCGTTGAAGAGAGGATGTGATGGGGGAAAGTGAGGAGAGTGAGGGTGGTGGTTGGTTTCTCCTCGAGGAGAAGCTGCGGAGAGTGGATCACTCGGTGAGGGCGAACTATACTGCGCGACGAGAACGTTGAAGCCGAACGGGGAGCGAACGTGGGGTGGCCGAGGGGGGTGAAAGGGGGATGGGGACGCGGTCCTATAAATAATTAGCGAGCCTCCGCCGCTCTCTCCGGTCGACGACGGTCTGCGTCGGGCGGGCGTAAGCGGCTTAACTCCCCATCATCCCCCATATAGCGCGCGGGCGAAGCAGAGCGGAGCAGAGCGGAGCAGAACGGAGCGGAGCGCTATACGCGTTGTTGTAATGCGTTCTGCGCTCTATAACCTATACCCGTACAGTGTATACTTATATAGAATACAGCTCGTTGCGCAGCTGCGTTTTTTTCATTCTCAATGATGATACGCGCATATAGCATGTTACATACATGCAGGTTCGTTGTTACGCATCGCGTATAGATGCGTTGGTCTTGCTGCTATATTCATATAATGTACATTATATCGGAGCAAGCGTCGAAAACGCACGTTTCCGCATTGCATATACGTGGGTTAGGGTGGCGCAAAAAAACCAACTATTTTTTTTTTTTTTTTGAGTCTCGAAGGAAAAAATGTTAGTTTTTGATGTTTTGAGAGCCCTCCCCAAAGGACAGCTCAAAAAAAATTTTTTAAGAGATCGCTCCAAATTTTTTTGAATTTCAGAAATCGTCAAAACTCGTTTTTTGTTTTTTAATTTTTTTTCTCGTTACGGTATAATTTTATAGACCAGAAAAAAAAAAGTTTCTGAAAGTTTCAGTTCAAAATTTCAATTTTGAGAGCTCGCTCATAATTTTTTTTAATTTGTCAGCGCATTGCTTTAGATTTTTTCGAGCGACTTTTTAATATTCAGATGAACTAAAACTTAACTTTTAGTTAATCTCGTGGTGTATGTCCATCGATCATTGCACTAAATAAAAGAAAAAAAATGTATGGAATTTTAATTTGAATATTACAAGGTCGCTCGAAAAAATCTAAAGTAATGTACTGATAAATTAAAAAAAATTATGAGCGACCTCTCTAAATTTAAATTTTGAACTGAAACTTTCAGAAAATTATTTTTTTCTTGGTCTGTAAAATTATACCGTAACGAGAAAAAAAATGTAAAAAAAAAAAACAATCGATTTTTGACGATTTCTGATATTTAAAAAAATTTGGAGCGACCTCTTCAAAATTTTTTTTTGCGCTGTCCTTTGGAGAGGGCTCTTAAAACATCGAAAGCTAACATTTTTTCACTCGAGACTCGAAAAAAAAAATAGTCGGTTTTTTTGCGCCACCCTTAATGTGGGTAGATAGATAGAGATAGAGAGAGATAGAGAGAGAGAGACGAACTTTGCGCAAATTGATTTCGGTTATGTGGATATAACGGCGGTAACCTACCGCGGTAGTCGAAGTAGAAAGGGGAGGCAAACGTTGGAGTTTACAGGGTTTCTCGTCGGAATTTTCTATCGAGTAGATAGCTATATGTATAGGTTGTATTTGAATATATAATACACATAATATACGATGCTTCTTCTTTTTTTTTTTAAATCGATCGCTCGATTTTTTTTTCTGTTTTTTTTTTCTTAATTTACTTGCGTTGCACGCTGTGTTATGCAGATCTACCGATTGGACGTGTTTGAGAATTTTTTACACAATTCAATCATCTCAGCCTTCGGAAACCTAGAAAATTCACTCATCGGGGTTCATATTTGTAGAAAAGAAAATTGTAGGTATATTTAAGTTAAGCAAGTGTCGGACAAAAATTATACGATCTCCGTTCCGACGTCTCGAAGATCGATGTACACATAACGCATCGCACGCGTAGATAATTAGCGCTGAAAACAATTGAGAATCGAATACGTCAAGCTTTTGCCATGGATATACATAGGTATGTAAATAGATGAGGGTAGCAAACAGCAGGGCGCACGCTCTAACGCTGAAGAGATCGGCTTAGCTGCCCTCTTCAGCGCGCGTGGTTTGCGGAAGGATCGAAGCTGGTTAGCCGCTGCTGCTACCGTTGCCGTTGTGCTGTCATAGATTAGGTTTGGTTATATACGATTTTATATGGTACAAACTGTGTAAGTTCCTGCGTTCATACCGTGTGTACCACCGCAGACGCTAACTAGGACGTAGCGTCTGCGCCACGTGCAACCTCCGCAGGGGAGCCTTCCCCCCGTCACCCCCCGTTTGATTATTAAGGATTAACTTCGAATTGCCGATCATCTACCAGCGTACGCCGCGCTGCTGCCTTTTTAACAGTCAATGACATACCACATCGCCGTACTCTATAAGTCAGGCGCTATAAAACTATTACTATAATCTTATAGGTTACTTACAATTTTACAAGCGAGTTGAAAATCGCAGACAATCTAAACGGTTTTGTGAACAGCAGAAAGAAAAAAAAAAAAAAAAATGGGGAAGACAGTTTTTTTTTTTTTTTTCTTTTTAATCATATATAGCCACTGTGTTCGATGTTATATGGTACCAAAAATTGGTACACGGATCCGCGTGATGGATTGAGAATCTATTACGCGAGGAAGTAAAATAAAATCTTATTACGAATGTATGATGTATAATGTAATGTTCGTTTTTTTGTTTTTTTTTTTGTTCCGTCGGACACCCCCGTGTTCCATATCAAATGTACAATGCATGGAATATACTCCGACGCGTGCTCGGTGTCAGGTGGTATATGTGCAGTGTACCTATGTAGTAACCCATAAAACGCATGTATATCGTTGGTAGTCACAGCTCGATGTATAAAAAAGAAATCTATGGGAGTGTTGAAGAGTCGCAGTTGCATGAGGATCGCGTTGGCTGGCAGACAGGCATGAAGTAGAAGGACGTGGCATAAAGTGAATCTCAGGTTTCAAACTGAAGCTAGTCTCTGGGGTCGGTGTAGAGGAAATTCTACACCAAATGCCTGCTTACCCTGCCTGCCCTGCCTGACTGCCTGACTGCCTGACAGCAGCGGGTGGCCCACGTGGCAGCGGCGGTGGCGGTGGCGGCTGAGGCGGCGCGGCCGTTTTCGTCTAACCTGCATCAGACCCGTGTATCGAGGAGGAGTTCGAGTGTAGGACCGTATTACTGATCCTAACCCAACCAACTCGTGCATTAATGGCCTCGTAATAGCCTATTTGTGATCGCTAATAGCGTACTCCCTACCCCTTGGGGAAATCTACGCTCGCTCTCCAGTCTCCGCCAACTGGATACCAGCCTATATACCTACGTATATACCTATATATACCTACTTCCAACTCTGTAATACAAACGGTATATCTGTACGGATCTTTTGGGACGTGGATCCTTTTGCGGACTGATAAAAGAAACCACCCCCTTCAACTGGATCCTCGATCCAACCGTCCTACTGCCGCTTTTTTTTTTTTTTTTTTTTTCTTTTGTGGAGAGGGGGATAATTCATTTCCTTTATCTCTCTCTTTTTTGTTGGTCGGAGCAGAAAATTCCAATTGATATTACGCTGTTTTTATACGCATAATGGGGTCAAAAATGAAGTATTGCCGAAATTGATTGCAGGACACTTTTCTAACGTATTTTGACCAAAGAAACACGAATCCGTCAAGTAAATCAGGCTAGGAATAAATCCCATCGAGATATTCTTATTTTTTCACTTTTTGAAGCGATAAATTGACGATACCTCGATCAATTTTAAAGATAGATCAATTTAGCTCGTGGATTTGTGTTCCTGAGATCAAAATGCTCGTCAAAATGCGTAAGAAAAGTGTCCTGCGATCGATTTTTAAAATACTTCATTTTTTACCCAAAAAGCGAAAAAATCCAAAGGGATACTTCGATCAATTTTATAGATCGCGAATTCAGAAACACGAGGCTCATCTCGAATATCGAGTTTTCATTTCGTATTTGGATTTTCGATTGGTCATCAATTTTTGTAAGATAGGACAATATCGGTGAGCATGAAAAAGCGATGGGAAATCGATCGAAGATTCTTCTTCTTCCACAGCCCGATAGAGTTACCATTCAATAATTAGATTGCGAGGAATTGATCCCCAAGTTTTTCATTCCAATCGATCACACTTGTTAGGTTTGCCCTAGAAAATCCTCGACAAAATCACCGAAGACAAATTCCTCCTCTCTAACAACCAAAGTCCAGTTCATCCCGGTATTATATTTTAGACAATAATCCAAATCCTCACTGTATCGTAGGTATACAGTGAAAGAAATGATAAACCGTGGGAGTGTAGCTTCTAGGTATAGTATATTTTTTGTTCCCTTTTTTTTCCCATTTTTATTTTCCTATTAGAATCTACAGTTGATCCTGCGAGGGTTGACCTCGCGCGAATATGTTTCAGGTATAAAAGTCGTCGAAGCATTGCGAGAAATTTAACGTCCATTAAATTGACGAGGTATATTCTATAGCTGCAGGTTCTCCCTTGCAGTACCGAAATTCACGCGGGTCAGGTTAGTCACGGGGGCATCCAGCCTCCTGTATAGTGGACCAGGGCGACAGGTATTCTTCTTTTATTTTTTTATTTTCTTTTTTTTGATTTCAGCTATTGAGTCTCCCACGTATCCGGCGGAACACTCCTAACCCCGGAAAGTAAACGGGAAATAGCTTCGCGTCATACACACGGTGAAAGGAGGAAGATCCTTCGTACTAAAAAATCACCTCATACCGGACACAATGAGATCGGGACGCAGGTAGCCGGTTGGGCAGCGATTAAACGCTCGTTAGCTGGTCACCCTAAGGTCTTCGGGATATATACCTTATGACTTCCAGCCTCCGGTTTTCACTCCCGCGTGCCGTTCATAGGAAACTATAATAAATGTCTAGGAGCGCACCGGACACGTCAGACCAAAAAGAAACTCCCTTCCCGTCTTACGCGATTTATTATACCCGATCTCGTAGAGAGCCTCCCCTTTCTTCGCAGTGTGCTTCGCTTATACACGACACACCGTCTTTGTCGTTGATGATACAGTTTTTTTTTTTTTTTTGTTTTCTTTTTTTTTTCTCTCAAAGTCCGAGTGTCTAGGAAGAGCAGGACAAGATTATGAGGGAAATTTCGGCCCTGGCAATCAAATGAATTATTAGTTTGGATTTTTTTTTTGCTGATGGATTTGGATTATCGGTTGAACAGAGAAAGTCAGTTTTTTTTTTTGCTGTTCGATTTCCTTCCCACGCCATTCTTCATTTTTTATTTACTTCTGTTTTTTTTTTTTTCTATTCTGTAACGAAGATATGGAAATAGCTTGAGAAAAGAAGGAAAAAAGTTTGCGTGAACTCGAATTCATCGATCGGTGTTTCGATTCTCGCACGACAATCACGTCTCTTACATACCGGCGCGATCGATATCTTCCGGTCCCCGCGAGTATTACGATGCAGAATATCCTGAATGGGACTGAGATTGGGCCCACCACGGGGGCTCGTCCCAAAGGATCGAAAATTCCCCTGCAATCCATTGTCTGGGATTTAACTAAAATTACGTCGTGTGCACGCAGCGTGCATCGATATATAAACTGGCCTGACGATTCTTCCATCGGCTACATAACGATTCATCCCGATCTGATCATCCCTTTTGGAGTCAGAGGGCCCTAGGTCCCAAAAAAAAAATCAAATTCTATTCATATACGACCAATTATCGTACCGATTTCCGAACGATTTTGGAATCGCATTTTTTTACGTCTTACTTAATTCCTGCAGTGAAGATCGTCGCTTATCAAAGTGGATCCGATCGATGGTTCGGATCAAATAAGAACTCTGATAAATATCGATCGATCGGTTCGATCCGAATAGATTCTATTGTACAAATCAATCGGCCCTTATGATTCTGAAAATATGAATGGGGTATATTCCCAAAAGGGAATCAATCGTGCAGGTCCCATAACTTTGGACACCTGTATACATATATATAAGTGGGCATCGTTACTGTTGTGACTCGTCGAGGTCAGTGCGGTGGACCAAACTAAGATGACCAGCAGAATAAGGACGACGGGTGTGGAGAAAAAAAAAATAAAACATATATATTCTAGGAGCGCCATCGTGACACGCCCGTCCCGCGGTTTGAATAGCATATTTTTTTGTCCTTATTTTTTCTTCCTTCTCGTAATATTTTTTTTCATTTATTTTTTGGCTTCTCGATTTTTATCGCGAGGAACAACCGATCAATCATAATCAACGTATAGAAATGCTGATTTTCAATCGATCGATTCAAAGTTAAGTTCAATTTTCTCAAGTTGGTTCTTTCTTTTTTTTTCTCATCTCATCTGATCAGCTCTCCTACTTTTTCTAGCCCCAAAAAATGATCGGTGTATCCAAAAATGATTGAAATATTGCACAGGAGAAAAGGATAAAATCCCATCGACGTGTCCGGTACGCAGATGAACATATTCAAGTCCGAACGAGAAGAGGGCGTATATGTATTGATCCTAATTGACGAGAGTTAGAATATATGAGGGACGCAGGTAACCAGATGTATATTTATACATGGTATGTATATATTTTATACATTTGTGCAGATCGCTCAGTTGTTTTAGTGCTGTAAAACAACCGCGAGGATATTTTCCAGCCTCCCCGTACCGAACGACGACGCTGACGCTCCCGACGCCGACGCCCACGTTTAGGCGCCCGGAGGAAACGAGGGCGTGGTCGTTCTCAAGCTAAGCCTCCGCCTATCCCGTTCCACTGCAGAAGAGGTACACTCACTGTTTTCGATTCTGAACAGAATCAGGTCCATATCAATGTGATGTTGCGAGGAGGGGAGGGTGGTCCAGGGTAGGTATAGTAGAGATCGATATGGGAGGGTCGTTTGGGTAAGCGAGAAATTTCGGTGGATATTAAAAAAAAAATGAAAATAAAAATAAATCAAACAAAAGATATGAAGTTATAAAAGTTGGTCGATGTTGGACGAAGGATTCCCTTTTGTTTTATTTTTTATCCATGTAAAATTCGTTAGCTCGTTTTTATAATAGTCGCTTATCGTCTTTTTTCAACGCGTAAATTATACGACGATGTGGATGATAATCGTTTGAAAATCGTGTGCTTCGCGGTTTACAAAGCCCAGATTTCTGAACACCATGCGTACACGTCATAAGTACATGTATACCTATCATAAAGAGAGACTATATGCCGACAGAGAGAAAAGGAAAGAGAAAAAAAAGGGGGAGGAAATGATGTGGTTTGAGGGTAGCAGAGGTTATTTGCTGTGGCTGACTGCCTTTTTTACGGTACTTTTTGTTCGATCAGTTTGTCGAAGAGCTGAGCCTCGCTGATCTTCAGGCTGAACTACATTTGGTAGGTATATAGAAAAAATGTTGAACGAGCTGTGTAAGGCGCGCGTGCTGCAAATTCCCATTAAATGATATTTTATATTTGCTTTTGGAAACACATCACCACATATCCACGCACTTACAATACCAATGCAAATTTCATGAGGACGATGACGTTCTCCGTTTGTATTTATAGCGACTCGTGTGGCACAGAATGTCCTGTTGAGCACATGATCGTCGTGGTCAATTGTTCATGAAAATTTTGACGAAGTGCGAAGACCTTGACACACGTCGATCGAGATATTCAATTTTTGGAATGAAGAAACTGCGGTAACCATAGAAAAGCCATCGTCCCAACTGAAGAACAATTTCAATAATCAACCCTAGCCAATTTTCGTGAATAATTCCAGCTTATCTACCAAATTGGTACACGGACATCTTTGATTATTACGGTAATCAAAAGATGTGAGGTAATCTTACGTGCGGACAGTGTATGAAGTGCATGGTGGAAATGAGAGTGAAAATTATACAGGTCATTGGGCCGACTTCCGATCTTGAAGTTCCTGTTCCAGTCAATGGCCCTGTTAAATTGGCCGTGCGATTGCAGATCGTCGTGTAGGTATAGCTGTGAATGGGTGAAAAAGTATATATACCTATCTACTATAACGTTAGTTGGGTGTATGTAGGTTTATGGAAGCAAGCCGGTCTTAGCTACGCTAATAGCATAGTAATGCTGGCTGATCTTTTCGGAATCCTGTAAGAGCATTAGCCTCGCTCTGCAGGCACGTGAGCAAATTAAAGTGCTTCGAGTGTGTATAGGACCTTACCCCTGCCCTACCTATACGTATATAGTAATGGCACCCGCGTATAATGTGACATGTACCTCAGAATTCAGATAAAAACCCATCGCCTCCGAATTTTTCCTATTTTATAAATTTTTATTCGCCACCACAGACAGCGTACGTCGTGTTACGTGTACATGGACCCAACAAAAACTTCAACCCGAAACTCAAAATCATTGATCGAAGACCCACCGCGGTTTCTAGGAATTTACCGACCCGGATTATCTCGCGAAGTCTAGGAAGCAAAATTATTCCGACATAGTGAATAGAAAAATGGAGATGCGGTGGTACTACATTGTTCATGATCGAGGTCGTAGGTCAATCAGTTTCGAAAATAAAAAAAATGAAAAGAGAGAAAAAAAAAAAAAAAAAAATCAACGCATCAGATTCCTCCATGATGATGAATTCGGCCAACGATGAAAATTGTCAAAGTATACGTTGATTTTCCGTTCCATTTTCCGACGACATCGAATGGTACGAATGTTTATGGTCCAGTGCGCAGTTGCAGTTGTAACCATCTGTATATGAGGTGGTGGGATGAAATATCGATGCTTCTATTGGAGCCCCACCGTTTTTGGCGCAGGCGTAGAGACGCCGCCTTTAGAAACCGCCCCGATCGGCGCTGAAACCGACGCGCTAGATAGAAATCCCCCACGCCCAAAACAACCCTCCGAGGAAGAGAGCCCGTACCCGTAACAAACTAAAGTTCTCGTGAAAAGTTGAGCTGCTTCTACGCCCTACTGCTATTATAGCAGCTCTGTCTCTCGTCCGTTTGTCCGTCTATACGTGTGTTGTTCGACCGTTTTGCCCATACCGCGTTACAGCCAGAAAATCGTTCATCTACGTTATACCCCGTGCAAAGTAGCTTGAGCGGGGTTCGAACAATCAGGATTAAGTAAAGCGACTGTTGCACACCAACACAGTTCTCGATAATTATCAACGGTTATTGAGTGTGCAGAAATTTTAAACAAAGTTCTTCGGGTCAACATCGTACATTTTATTTTCATTATTTATCATTCCACTGAGAAAAAAAAAATAAATCAATCACACGGGTACATTATTATACTGTGAAATTTTATACATCGTACGATACTGTGCCTCTTTACAATCTTCGACATCGTTCTCTGAATTTTATTTTCAACAAGGGTGCGGACGCCAGGATTAACGAGGCAAGGCTATTCCGCACCTCGAATTCATAACGGAAAACCTCACTTCGAAGTGTCAATCTTCATCTCTGACGGAAGCTGTTCGACCACGGAGCACAAGCATAGGTGGGTAAGTGAATTGTTAATTTTTCAAATTCTTATCGCTTCCCGAACGTTCAATCCATCGTCAAGATCCCCATACCCTCTCGTCTCCAAATTGGTGCGTACCACATCGCGACTTACACTTCGGGCGACTTTTGACGTCCACTTTACTAACCATCTGCGGTCCTCAGTTTTATGGTATCACTTGTAATGATTGTGTTTTTGATTTTGATAAAAAAGAAAAAAAAAAGAAAAAGAAAAACAACGTGATAAGTGCAGCAGACGGTGCCGTTCGGACCTTGGAGATGTCATTGTAGAAGGTCACGTAATATTTGAAAAAACGTATAACGTATGGGCATCACAGCAGGTTTTACGCCGGAAGAAGGTACTGCGTCGTCGTTAGCTGCTCGCGCGCGAATTACGTACGTGCGACGTCGTGTGGTGCAAGTAAACTCGGAGTATAAACCAGGAGGAAAAGTGGAGCGGAGGCAGGACTCCGGGCGCTATCCGGCAGAATAATCTGCTTACGGTAATCTTCTCGGATTGCCCCTGCCTCTACGCGACCTGCCCGACTGATTCCAATGCTTGCATCTAACTGATGCTGGTGATATGGACATCAAGGACTATTTCCTGGTCTGAATCGTACATCGACCGGGACAACGAAAGGACATAGATCATCGCGAGGCGCAAGAGAGTTTTCTTTTGAACTTCATCGACGGAATCATCGCGTCGAAACGCGAGGGGAAAAGAAGTGCGGAAGACTATAGATAGGAATTAGACGAAGAAGGATGTCGAGAAGGGATGAACAAGGGTGGTCTTTTAGACGGTTTACATGGTCTGCTTCTATGACGATGTACGATGGAAGGCGCGATCCAAAATCTCGCGTCGATGGTTCTAAATGGAAAATCAAATGGGCGCACATAACCGAAGTTAAATGGGCTAGGAGCTTTCCTCATGTACGCAGTTAAGAGTGACTCGACCACCCTGGCTGTCGGTTTAACGAAACGCAGCGGTACGTTCATGACCGCTGGTATATCCATTTCTTTTTTTTTCTTCTTCTACATCGGACGACGAACAAAAACATTTTTCAAATTGCCTCTATGAAGGAATTATACAAAGTCCTGTTCAGAGTATCTCACTGTACATATATACTGGCGGGGAAGGTTCACAACAACAATTCGTACAAGGATCTTATATACCCAGCTGAAGTTATTATACGAAAAATGAATACCAACCAGGTATATTATACATATACCCACGTTTTGATATTCTATTTATACACAACATAGGAACGAAAAAGAGCCGATGTAGTTCGCTGACGTTTTCTCATTGGAATTAAGTTTTACGCTCAATGGATCCGCAACAACGGTTATAATGGCGTAGGTTTAAATTGCGTTTCTAGATTCCCGCAGGGTGTGCAGGTGAAGAATTTTTTTCTTCAGCATCAAGGGATTTTATTGTGCAGTGGAAGGAATAAAAATCCATCCCTGCATCCGTCGGAGTTCATTCACCGTGTGCAAAAAAAAAAAAAAAATAGATGAGAAATAAAATCTTACGGAATTTGATAATTTCCGACATTATTATGTAGTGAAGATGCGCTCCGATCTTTTCGGAGTTTCGGCGGTGTCCAGAGAATCTAATGATACTTACAATTAATACTATATCCGGGGAGTGAGGTAGATTTTAGTCCATCATGACGCTTTTCAAGGTAGAAAATATGGCGAAGCATGATTCCAGCAGTGTAGCGAACTACGTGGTTACACCTCAATACGGCACACGTACCAGTGTGACGACGCCCACGTTACATCATGACGTTTTAATACCCTCGTTGCTGCATCTCGACTTCCCGAAGAGCCTCCTCGAGCAACAATGCACTCTTGAGCAAACACTTGCGAAAACAATGGGGATGCAGGGTACATAGAGAACAGAGTCCTCAGGCTTCATTCTGTTTCGTGCTATGCGAAAGATCGTCTTCGCAAATTTTTCTATTCCGTGGCCATGAAAAACTGCGGTAAAAAATCGTTATTATTCAGCGTAGAAATAGTGATTGTCTTCTGCTGTTGAGCGAAAGAAGAAGAGCTAAAAACAAAAAGTATCGCAATTCCGTGAAACTAATGCTGCAGTTTTTTATTCTATATATGTCTCTACGGAATGTGTGCTACGTAGAAATAATCTGCCTTTTTTATCGGTACGTGGAATTGAAAATTAAAGGCAATAACAGAGACTTAGTAGTCCTCATCTTTGTTAGCCGGGTGGTCCAGAGACACTTGAATCTCTAGAACTCATAGTAGCTGAGCGGCAACAGAAAGTGTGTTTGCTGTGGTTTCACCCGCACAGCAGGGGGATTCTATATGCGCGTTTTAAAGTGGAATCGATTGATCGGCGTCCCCATATACCAGCTCTAAGGAGTTCAGGCTCAGGGTCTGGAGGCTGAGGACCAACCTGTCGATAGTCCCGAGTTATCGAATGGGGGAAGGATATTCGAGAGAAGTTTCAAGGGCCAATCCTCCAGGACCGCCTCCGTTGGCGCACGTAGCAAGTGCAAAAGAAAAAGAAACAGAAAAAAAAAAAAAAATGGCAGGGCGTACAAAAATGAAGGGTCTCGCGCCTCGACGATTTCACGGTTACCGCACGCACTCGAGTCATACCCGACGGAGTCCTGAAGGACCACTTCATGCCCCGTGTACGGGACGTTCATGTTCACTAATTCCTTCTGTTATATATAGTCAAGTTTTTTAATATATAAACCGCTGCAAAGCCACAAGGTTTACCAGTAGGCAGGTTCAACGGTATACAAGTGGCGAAAGAACAATAGTTTATTAAAAAAAAGAAAAGGAACTCCCGCGCCAATTCCTCCCTAGAGAATCTATATCCCTGAGGACCCCCTTCGCGTGTGTTGTGTAAAACAAACCATGCGTGGTTTATTGCTCAATTCATGCCCCATGTCCTAAAAAATTCACGATCATCGGCCTCGCGTCATATGCGAAGAAAAGATTTGAAACGACTCGACAATCTGTTGGGCACTGTTCGAATCCTTGAAGAGTAAATATCCACGTGGTTTTATAGGACGTTCAAAATTTGTATGAGCTGGTAGATTTCGAGCTCCGAATTGAACGATGCGGGTGGTTGGATGTTATTGGAAAAATTATTGATAGACCGTTGGTCATATTGCTTTTTCATACAGAAGACCGCTCGCGGTGAATTTTATTAGTTGACGTATATGGACGGTTGCAATTAATGATTCGATGACAGATACACGTCGTCATATCAGAAATATTTGTGAAATGCATAAAACGTAATTATAACGCAGCTGCGCGGATCGTTTTATAGTACATCTATTTCATACGTGGAATGATAATTAATATATCTTCGAACAAATAAGTTAATCCGAAACACATGTCTGACGTCAGGTGAACTCCATATTGTGACTAACTATATACCGTATATACTAATTGCGAAGAACAATCCAGACGTCTGCTTTCCAGATGTTAAAAATTTGAAATATTTTCCGATCCAATCCCCGCGACATGTTATGTCCTTCGAATCGTCAACATTTATGTCAACTGTAAACTGTTGCACCTGAAAAACAAAAGAAAAAAAATTACCGAGCCTGATATCCTCGGTTAAAAGCACTTTCGGCGTAAAGGCAGATGGCGCATTTCATTTTTTAGAATATCAGAAGAACAACGCTGCTGCATAACTTAGTAAATATATCAACGTTACGTATTATTAAGAAGGAATATAACGTCATAGCGTTTCGACTGCGTAACCGGAGAGGATCAAGTCGGGATCAACTCACAGCGTCCGGGGGACGTCCTGCAGCCGCATATATATATGTATGTGTTTATAATCTTATAGTTTCAAAGAGGAATCGTGTTGCATTCGAGGATTATCCTACATGGCGGGCGTTACAGCAGCTGCCATTAGTTCCAACTCGAAGACCAACTGCAGCACAAAAATACGTGATATTCCTATAACGCCAATCGGACCGATACCCAAAAATAATCCAGAAGCACAAGGAATAATCGAAAATCAGTCTCATCGGTCTCACCGAACTCGAATGTATTCAAAAAGCAAAAACGAAACAAAAATTAGACGCCCCTTCGTATTCTAGACAGTTCAACCGATCTACCAGTTTTCGAAAAAAAAAAAAAAAAATCCGAGAAAAAGTAATACTTCCCAAATTAGTGAGCAAAAATTGAAGACTCCTTTCGATCCCCTACGAATTTATTTGCCGAGCAATCTAGGACGATGAGGAACACTCCCATCAATTCGGCATGAATTTTTTTTCAGTTCCAGGGTGGGACGTCGAGGTGACCGACGTCTCTGTGGGGGGGCGAATTACAGGGAGCGGAAGTGGCGGTTGTGATGTGGCCGAACAGCTTGGGCGGGGGTACAGGTTGCTCGGGTGGTGGTGGCGGCGGGGACTTAGGTGGCCTTGCGTCGTCGACGGCATCAGCGTCGGACCTATTTGGGCCCGCTGGATTCGGCGCTTCGGCGGCTGGCCCATATGGAGCGCTAAAGAGCAATCCGTACGTAAGCGCGCTGGGTATGCCACCGATAGAAGCTCTCCATACCAGCATCGGATACCCCGGTTGCACAACCGCCGGTGAGTCCTACTACTGTGAGTGCCAAATTTGTGTAATAATTTCGTATAGGTCTTAATTCTAGTCATAGTCGTTTTACGGGGTAATAGAAGGGTAGAATAATTCGATCAGTTAAATCCACGACCCTCTTCTACGAAATATTTACCGTCGGGGACGATTAGCCGGGTGATTTTATCTGATCGTTAACGCTCGTCTTTTGAGGGTTTGTGCAGCTTTCAACACAGGGCAGAAGGGTGGGACGTAATTTATCGAAGTAACTAGATATTCGAAAAGAGAAAATTTAGTGCTTGAGTAGAAAAAAAAAGAGCTAAAGTTATTTCATTTAAGATAGAGAACTGCAGACGATGAAATTCCTCTTTTAAGGTAACCCTCGAAAACAACGGAGGGAACGAACGACCTTCACAAGAGCGCAACTGGACGTGTTGGAAGGTCTTTTCTCCAAGACGAGGTATCCAGATATTTTTATGAGGGAAGAAGTCGCCTTGAAAATCAATCTTCCGGAGTCCAGAGTTCAGGTTGGTAAAAAAGCTCCGCGTATGTCATCTCCCTGTAATTTGTTTGCTCGAATTGTTCGGCTGAAAAAAGTGCCCACCCCGTAGATACCGGAGTGTGTATAGGCATCGCGGCAGCCATGTGTGTACAACGGCACGTGGCAGTCATCGATTCGCCATTCCCAGTCTGTGACAAGCTAACTCGATTATCCTGTTAGGTCGCGTTAGCGGAATACCAACCAACCAACCATCTATGCACACGCGCACACACAGACACGTATGTAAACGTCGATACAAGGGGAACGAAAATCTGAAGTTGTCTCGACTCAGATAAATTCAGAGTTTTTTTTTTATTTTTCTTTATTTCTCCACCATTTGCCTCGTTAGATTTCACACTCTCAACTCACGGCTTACGAGGAGACAAGAATAGAAAATATTCGATCTTTATTGAGAAAAAAGGAAAAAATTATTCCAACCATACCGCAAAGAGGGATGGACTCTGCAGGGGTGTTTGAGAAATTAGAAACTGGCTGCTGCCGGTCACACTATACTGCTGTTATATATAGGGATGAAAACGAGACTACTAAATAGGTTACTACGTGCAGAAATCTATAGCAATGCGTTCGACGGCATTGCTATGGCGTTGGTTTGTCCGACCACCATACCATATTAGCACAAAGGCCAGGTGCCACGTAGATAGAAGAGGTGAGCCTGAGGAACAGTAAAAACTGATGAGCTGACGGTATGCAACGACACGAAACCGAAACACCCTCCTTCCAACATTTCGAAACTTCTTTTTTTTTTCTCCCTTATACCTACTACCCTTGCTGTTGTTCAATTTCCAACTAATATTCATATACGATGAACGGACAAATTCCTGTCCTAACTGAAAAGCGAAAGTCATAAGAATTGGACAAAAATTATACTCTCAGTATTTGAAAATGAAAAATTGTCGCCCGGTATAAAATGTGCGAAATTTTTCATCGGACAGTTTATCACGAAATTGCCAGTTGAAAAAAGAAAAAAAAAAAAAAAACAACATCGTTCGGGAAAATCTAGATTCATTTCGTCGTGTACACGGCGAAAGCTCGATACACTTTTTTTTTATTCTCTCCCTAGCTCTCGCTCTATTGGGTTAGTTACAACGTTCGGAATTATGTGTATAATGTACTGCATGAGGATTTGGTTTCCGTTGACCGCAGAAAAAGCTTCCATCGCTATATCGATAATGGTCGAAACCCGCGTACAGTAGCTAGTTTACATTTCCACATGATATCGTATATTTGTTCGGTTGTTTTGAATTTTGCACTTTCGCACCGTTCGGATGATATCCCATATAGCGATCACGGTTCGAGTAATTTGTGGCATCTATAGTTCGATTTAGTTTCGTTTGATTTCTCAGTTTTTATTTATTCCAATTTTTTTCTCTGTTGTTCGCCGATCCGATTTGACCCACCTCATATATATGCACGTATGAGGGAGGTTGTAAACTGTTCAGGTTTGCTTGTGTGGGCAGTAGGTGTTTGTGCGATAGTGGAAGAACGCCGATGTCGTCGTTTTCCAGTAGCCCAAGCGGTACGAGAACCTATAGCGGCGAACAGCGATAGAAAATCCGGAGGAAACCTAAGCTCGCCTCTGCGTAACATTGATCGAACGGGGCTTCGCAGCGGCTCTCTTGTCTGCGGTCCTCAACCGTTTCCTATATCAACGTATAGACGCGAAGCAAACTAGCCGCCAACGCGTTCTCAACTTTATTATAGTTTCAATGTTATAAATAAATTACTACGTAAAAATTTCGGAAGGCATAACAATTACTCCTCTTCGAGATGAGCGGTAGAATTGTCCGTCCGATTCTGCATGCTTAAATTTTAAAATATTTATGCAGGTGTGGTTCAAGAATCGCAGGGCAAAGTGTAGGCAGCAACAAAAACAGCAGCAGCAACAACAGGAGAAAACACCCAGATCGAAGAAACCATCGTCTTCAGCAAATTCCGGCAACAATCCTCCGTCCGGAAAGAGTCCTTCGATAGCTGCCGCCACTCCCGCCCCTCCAGCTGTGGTCCCTGCAACGACACCACTGTGAGTAAAACTGTCCTCAATTGTTTTTTTCCTTGTACTATGATATTCTCTGTGAACTCATCTCGTCACTTGATTTCTCTTTCGTTTCGTTTTTTGAAGAAGTGGAGGTACTAGCGGTTCAGCCGCAAGTTCACCGGCTCTTTTGAGGGACTCTCCTCAATACAAACCCGCGGGTAGTGCGACGAGTCTACTTTTGGCAGCGAGCACGACTCCGCCGAGTGTGAGTATTCCTCAGGTATACAAAAGCCATTATTAAACAAAAAAAAAACAAAAACAAAATTCTTTCTCATCACCGTCAACATCTCAATATATCTTCGAAGTCTCGTCGGAAATTATCGAACATTTTCAGCTATATTAACGGTGCAAGTCGCTAGAAAATATCCGATTTGAGTCAATATACAGGGCGATTCACTAGAGGTGTCGAAATAGGCGGAAACTAATCGACGTCACGCCTAGCTCTATAGCCAATGAACAGCGAGATAATCCACAGAAAAAAATAGCAGCGCGCTAGACTGGCCATCGCAGTCCCTGTCGCGCTCGCATCACGTCGTTTAGTCTCCGCCTATTCCGACACCTCTCGTGAATCACCCTGTATAATAAAATCCGCTCAGTTTCCAACTACTACCAATTGGTTAATTTTTTTTTTCTTTCCAATCCTTCCAGTTGGGTGGCACTGTGTACAGCAGCGGCGGAAGTAGCAGCAGTATTTGGAGTCCAGCCGTGACGGAAGGCGGAGGTGGTTTTCCAGGAGATCATCAAAGATTAGCTTGGACAACGACAGCGAGTCAACAGCAATGTTATCAAAATTATTCCTCCTATTATACCAACATGGATTACCTTTCCCCCGCACCTCATCAACTGAACGTAGTGGTACGTAAAAAATAATTGATCAGACTAATCCCGATCATCATATCATCAAACTCACGTCATTTCGTCATTGATTTTTTCCTTCCGAAAATTCTTGTAATATAATTATCGCCTCTCCAATTTTTCTTTTTCTTTTGAATCAGAGCTGTTTAATGATCATCGATTTTTTTCCTTTTTTTTTTTTTCTCGCTCAACTTTTTCACAGGACGGCGGTGGCAGCGGTCTCGACACGACATGGAGTAAAACGAGGGACGAGAGTGCATCTTCTTGGTTTTACAACAGCGCTGGTTGGGGTGACCGGAAGTGAATTTCAAGGGGCGTCTCTCCTACAGATGTAATATACATATCACCGAGAGGTAATGCTACGAGAATAACAAAAATTCCTGTACATAATATACATGTGACCATCAATAAAATTCATACGTATAATATAAGATCGGAAGAATGAAGAAAAAATGCCGCGAATATAACAAAAAACAAAATATATAATATAACTTTACAAAAAAAAAAAAAAAAACGAAGTCCTAAAAACGACGACATTACGACGAATAGAAAATAACTCATTATTATTATTATTATTATTATTATTATTATTATTATTATTATCCTATTGTTGTAAATACAATAAAAAAATAAAAATAGAATTTAGAAGAAAAAAAACTAGACCTACAAGAATATAGAAAAAATCGGCCGGGACGAACTGAAACATATCGCCAGTAACGAAAATAAATAAATAAATGAACATTCGAAATCATTTTCATTTATTTTTATTGATACTTTTGTTCCTATTATTCAGATCACGATGAATACCGTAGCAATAATGATAATAATGATAATAATTATATATGCCGAATGATCACGAAGTGTCATTACGGAAAGAGAGAAAAACGAATAAACGATATATTTATAAATAAATGAAGATCTCAATTGTCATGATGAACAAAGTTTGGAAATAAAAAATAACATGAAAAAAACTATGTTACATTAACGATTATATATGAATAAACGACACACCAAAGGAAAGAAAAAAAAATTTAAGAGTAAATAAAATAACTAAAAAAGAATATTATTCAATATACATATATATAATATAGATCAATGAAGTTAGGTTAATGTAAATATATTGTGTAGATATTATTATTATTAATATTATTATTATGTCATTATTATTATCGTTATTATTATTAATAATAATATCACCGTGAATTCGGATGTAAGGAAATATAAATATTATTGATATCATAATAGTTGATTAAAATTAAAACAAATGAAAACCTGTAGTAACTGAATATAAATTTAATGAAACAAGAAGAGTGAGATAACCAAGGGAAAAAAAGAAAAGAGATGTCAAAAAATCCTCTCTGTGAATTAATTATAGCTTTTATTATTATCGTACCTATATCTAAGAAAATGGGGTAACCTAGGAAGGTTGTCATAGATTCTATATAATTATTACTAATATGGCCTGCCTATCGCGATCTCCGATCGCATATATTCAAATAATATATGAAATTTTACATCGTGAGAAAATTCATCGATTATTTCAAAAAAAATCGTACGAACTTATGGTTTTTGTTCTCCTTTCGTTTGGATATTGCAAATTTTTTGCCTGAGGATCAGAAGTGAGAAAAAAGGGACTTTTTTGCGTTATCAAAAATAGATGGAATCGCAGTTCGAGTATAATTCATTCCATAGTCATCGAAATATGATGATAGCGATGATGATGTGAGGGTTGACTACCTATATACGTATAATATGTAAAACGAAAGAATAAATATGTACATAAAGATCATCTGATAAACACATATGAATTTCAAAAAATCACAAAATCAACAAAAATTTATTTATAAAATATAAATTAACAAACAGAAGAAACTGTACAGGAATCACACAAGTGACTGTCTAGATCGCTGATGAACGAATGAACAAATGAATGAATGAATGAATAGTTATAAAATTAATAAATTTAACAATAATTGTAACTATACTAATATTAATCGTATCAGTAACATAAATAATTATATACATAATAAACAAAAAACTAATAATAATATTAATGATAATAATGAAAATGATGATAATAATAATTGTGGTGGCGATGACGGTAATGATGAATTACGTAAGCGAGTGGACACAACGACGTCAATAAAAACAAGAACAAGAACAAAAACGAAAAAAAAAAAAAAATAAGAAAATTGTCATGAAAATGTATGAACGAAAAAGAGAAAAAAAAAAGAAAAAAAATAATATATATCGAAATTTAAAATTGCTACTACTGCTATTTATGAGGGTTTTTCTCGTTAAGTTTACAATTTGTTATTTATTTGTTGAATGATTTAAAAAAAAAACGAAAGACATCATCTTCCTGAAAAAGCAATCGTTGGATCGTTATTATTATTTTTAGACACGACAGCAAAAAATTTGCGTTTCTATCGATTTGAACTGGCCAATATTCGCTCCTGCAAAAATCGAATAAAATAAAAGCTCCTTCACGTGCCGATACTGCAGCGCTCTACCCGCGATCACTTGCCGATTGGTACAACGAAAAGCTCTGTCTGAGCATGTTATCTTTTGTAGATAAAAAAAAGCTCTTCGTTATCTAGGATTGTTCTTGCACCAACTGAAGCCCGCGTAATGATTTTGATACGAAATTTGATAACATCGTGGTGCGTAGAACGCATAGGGATGAAAGTCCATCGAACCTTTGAACATTGTGTCGGAGAATCGCCAGACGGCGTTTTCTCGTTTCCTTCACTCAGCTTGGGGTTCAGGGCGTCTGGTAGCTGCAGTGCTGCGCGTCGCTTGCTTGGGACCGGCCGGCTTTTAAATTTAGGGCCGGATTATAATACGGTCGTTAGTTTATCACTCATTTGTTAAATAAAGGAATAAATAAAGGAACTGAAAATAAAATTAAAAAAAATTAAACAATTAGCGATAGAAACGAAAATGAAGATTAGTTGTAAGCGTTAGTTTAAAAAAGTAATAAATAAATGTCGCAAATTTAAATGATTTTAATAAGTAAATGAGATAGTCTGATGCGTTACTTAATCTCGGTGTTAACAGTTCCGTGGTTATAATTATCAGTATTAGTTAAATTGTACAGTGAATAATTAGGAAACTAATATGTGGTTTTCGCTGGTTCTACAACTACTCTTCAGTTTTGGACTGTGTGAGTAATTTTTTTCACCACATTTTATTGTTAACTTATTTTATTTAATCTTTTCCTTTCTTCTTTTTCTCTCTCATTTTCTCCGTCTCCTTTTATTCCCAACACCCGCGCTGGTAGCTGTACTACCAACACCACCTTGTTCAATTTTCTCACTCTCTCGCCGCCACGCACGGTCGAACAAGGGATGAATCATGGCATTTCAGGCTTCGCACTATACCTCGCAGGGACTGACTAGCGATCCCTCGGATTATTTAAGTCCTGTAGGATGCGGTGGGCAAACCGTAACCTACGGAGAATCTCAGTCGGAAGGCTCAGTTCTCAATTTCTCCCTCGCCAATTAACGCACACAGTTATGAACAATATTTTTTTCATTTTTTCTTTTTCTTTTTTTTTCGGATACCGTACCTGTACCAACCACCACTCCGATGTGCTCAACTCCTACTGTACTCTTGAAGTTCAGTGTGTGTATAAATGTGCGGTATAACTGCAATTGCAACTCAACTATAACGCGTATAGACTGTCTCACTTTTTGGATTTTTTACTTGTTAGGGTTTCTCGCTTAATTGCAGGGTAATGCGCTCGTAATATGTCTGGCAATTAGTTAATTGCTCTCCTGTACCACGGGTAATACTTTTGCTCCTACTGCTCCTGGGTATTCCTCGTCGGTCTCCCTACTCTTCTCATCGCAGACTACGCGAAAGCTTTTCCCCAATTTCAATTTTCATAAAATATGAATCCATCGGTTATACGTCTAGAATTATTCGCTTCCCCAAAATTTCTTTTCCAAAATTAGCGTCATCATCCCTTGCGAATTCGTGTCTCGAAAATTTCTTCCCAAATTTTCCACGTATTTTGTTTCTGAAAAATCGATCATCCGTTCCAAACTGTGAAGAAATTTCCGACCATGTTCACGCGTTGAAAAGTTCACCTTACGATGAATTCGAAAGGGGAGCATTTCTTCTTCTGCTTCGTTCGTGAATTCGTCGTCTGCAGCGTTTCACGGGTCTTTCGATCACGGCTCGTACTGTATGCCGTTGCGAAGAGGAGAAAAAAAAAATAGTAGAGAATAGAAATTAAAAGAATCAAGGCAATTTCGCATTCGACCATATAATGCGTGGAGGGTACAACTTCACGTCGTACAGTTCGTCTAAATCGTGAGCAACAGCATCCGCAGCAGCGGCGGCGGCTCCAGCAGCTTCTTAAGGTATAAGAAAACCGGTTGAAGGATGATCTGAATGGCGTGTGTGAGAGAGAGAGAACGAGAAGGAGAGAGAAAGATAGAGCGAAAAAAACTCCCATCACATTGCAATGGAAAAAGGAAAGGAAGAAGGGAAATGTAGGGAACCCCAAGGAATCCGCATATTATATCAACCCAGTATCTTCCACCTAATATCGGAGCGAGTCTCGGGAAGGTCCCTGAGAGAGCGTGAGAGAGAAAAGCAATGAGAGTGAGAGAGGGGGATATGAATATAAGGCGAAGGGAAGAACGAAAGGGCCGTACAAACCGAGGGGTGAAACAAAAGAATGAAACTCGCGTACGTAATTACGATTTTTCAACATGTTCTTTTTCAAGGATCAAATATTTTTTTCCACACCGAATACTAATACCGATCGGCTGATGAACCGTATTTCGCAATCGCATAAAAATCTGCATCTCGGATTTGAAGAGACGAAAAAAAAAAACAAAAATCCCATCTTCCTTTCTTCTATCTTTAGAAAGAAAAAAAAAAAAATAGAAAAAAATTCCAAGTACGATAATCGCTTCCATTTACAAATATTTCACGTTATGTTAAAACTCGTAAGAATTCGGCCGAAGAGAACCGGAGGGGGAAGAAAAAAAAAAGAGAAGAAATTCCACTCGAAGAAAGAAACCCTTTTTATGTTACATATTTCTGATAACGCGTGGCCTTCGGTTGAGTTAAGACGTCATTGGGAAGGAACAAGGGGGGCAAAGGGTGCTGTTGGGCCAAGCGAAGGTGAAGGTATAGTAGTGCCCGTGGTTCGTGGGGAGGATCGTCGTTGTACGTAGGTATTCCTGCACTCGGGCAAGCCACTCGCTCGCTCACTCACTCTGCTATTCATCTTGGTTCGGTGGTCCTAATTACACGTCTCCGCTTACCGACGAGGGTTCGAGCCGTCTTCCTTTCAATGGCCCCATATTTTTTTACATGTTTGGTACTAAACCCCTCCGCCCCTACGCCCCTCTTTGTTCGTTCTGCCTGCCTGCATGATTCTTATAATATATAGACTATAACAGGCCACACACATAAATGCACGTCGAGTTCATATTATTATATAACAATCTCTCTCTCTCTCTTTCGCTCTCTCGCGAATGCATTTTATGTACGAGTACTATACAGTACATTATAGGTTCAAGAACCAAAATTGGCTCTCAAAGACGTTTTTCTTTTTCTTTTTCTTGTCCCTTTTTTTTATTATTTTATTTCTTATTACCGTTATACCCCTCGTGGTTGTCGTCATTATTTTTATTTCTCACATTTTTTTTCTTTTTTTTCCTCCATTTTATACGGACCATTATTAAATCGCGTCGTCGCGTAAACGAGTAGGTACGGCACCTATATAATGCGATATTATTGAATAAAACGTAGTGTGACGAATAAAGTGGGGAAATAAATCAATCGAATTTATTATGTATATAGAGATATCCATATTATCCCCTACTTTGCTTTGATAAGTTTTTTTTTTTTTTTCTCTTCTCTTTTTTTCGTCTTTCATTTTTTTCTTTACACTTTTTTACAGGGATTGATATGCACGTAGCAATGATTAATTCACATTCATCAATTCGTTCATTCACTGAATAAAAATGCTGATTTTTCTACGAGGCTTCGTCCCATCAATTTTACATTAATGATCGCGCCGTTAAATTTTGCTTGTACGATTGTAGTATCGATTTTCTCCCGTATAGACGATGATATTTAAATTTCGAATCGTTGATGAAGAGACCGATGACGAAATGGGTTTCGATTCAGAGGCGATTAAAAAGAAGGAAAAAGAAAGGTACGAAATATTCAGATGATCGTTCCAAAAATCATCACTTTATCGAACATTTCGAACGTACGTATATTATGCAGTCCGGAAAAGCTCTCCCCCTGCAAATCGCTACGGAATTTTATTGACCAATTACACGCGACGACGTTTTAATTGGAAAATTGATGTTCAACATTTTCGTAAAAGTTTCCTTGGAAAAAAAAAACTATGAAAAAAGAAGACGAATGAAAATCCAACAAAGAAAACAAAAGCTGTAATAGTTGCATGTAAACTCAGTTGAAAAAGGGGAAAAAACGTGCTCGTTTAACTAATAATAATAATTATACGTCACCTATTTTCACCTGTCGGATTTCGCTTGTACGACAGTATAACGTCATCGTTAAATCATTTGAAAAAAAGAGAGAATTCGTAACATAAATTTATTATAAATGAAGAATTTCGTTTTTTTTTTGTTCTCTATTCAAATAGAGTCTCCTTTTTCTTTACACCCACAACGTTATATACATGTATTTAGGTACAGCATGTGCCCGCGGTGCCCGAGGGTGTTTAAAAAAAAAAAAAACTCTCCTTGGAGTTTTTCCCTTTTTTTGTAATGTTTTTTCCTTTTTTTTTCTCATTTGATCCCGTTAAAAAGCGAGGTGACGAGAAGAAAATAATTGGACGGTGCAGCGGGTAGTAGACGTCGCGTCGCATCGTTGTCAATTCTGATATCGATAAATGCGATCGTTTAAGGAGTTCACACAGGTGGGTTGAAGAAGGTTATCGTAGAAAAATATTTTATTTGTGTTTTTTCTTTTTTTTTTTTTCTTTTTCTGCAAAAGAAAAATATGTTATATAGTGAGAAAAGGAGAAAACGGAACGAGAAGATCAAAAGATTGCAGGATTATGGATCTTAATTTCCCACACTGCAGGAATGGAAATATACATCGGAGGCGTCCGATCTGGTTTCCTCGTTTGTTGTTACTTTTTTTTTTCTAATTGTTTTCTCCGTTTCGTTTTTTTCCAGTTTTTAATTTTCATCCTTTTCGCTTGGACAAGAATTTTTTATAGTCGAATGCAATCGCGACACAACATTCTTCCTAAAGCTCTGAGATCGTGGTGACAATTGTTCGACGTATATATCTCATCGTACAGGAGGTGAAATGAAAAAGAAAAAACAAAAGAAAATACAAAAAAAAAAAATGGGGGGAGGGAGTGAGAAAAGAGATGAGGAGGCTGATAGGGAACGCGGGGCAACCCCCGGAGTAGTAACTTTTACAAAGAAAGGAAAGCTATAAAACCAAGAATCTCGAACACCCCTTAGCACTCTGGAGTCTTTTATAACTTTCAACTTTCAGAATCTATGTAGTTCTGACTAGAGAAATCGCTTCATGATATATCCAGTTTAACGATAACATTCTCTCGTTCGAAACCTTGTTCGAACTAAAGAAGAGAAAAACATGTACAGGATAAAACAAAAGACCCGGTATCCTGCAGGATATCCGCTTTTGATTTTTTCCCTGAATCGAAAGGACTAATGAAGGCGAACAATAAAAAAGTCCTGCGAGCTTTTGCTTTCCACCACGGAAAATATCGTTTATTCAAACTATTTTCAATTGAACAATTTTGAAAGCGCGTTATATTGTACGGTTTCACTTCGGGGAGTTTTCCCTTCAACTCTTGACTTCGTCATACATGCGGTCGGTTCCTTGTCAGTCATCGGTTCGTATAAGATCAAGTGACGCCGCGTGCTCGCGTTGCTGCATCCAGCTAATGTGGCTGGACGGGTTTCGAAAATTCCCTGGGATAGCTGATAACAGCTGCCTCAACTTAAAACGCGCGCGTCCCACGTGTTCGAGAATATATATCCCGTTCCCATCCAGACTCTCCCGAAATTTTTACCACACACCTATTACAAGATGAAGTAAACACGGAGCCCGAGCCTGGAATAAGCAAGTTTTTTTTTTCTTCTTTTTTCTAATTCTGTTTTTTACGGCTAATTTAGCCGTCTCAAAACGTATAGGTACACCCGGTTACGTTGATTCTGAATCGCTTCGCGGCCAAGCTCGTTTGGACAAATTTTTGTTGTCCAAACGCGTGCTTGGCCGCGAAGCGATTCAGAATCAACCTAACCGGGCGTACATACGTGTGTATAAGTTGAACAGCTAAACTTCCATCCTACCGACGTCCTTCGGGATAGGATGCTGTATGTACAGTTGGAATATCGTGTGATTTGGGATCTCATACTATACATATCGCTGACACAAAGCAATATCGAAATGCGTGTTGTATATAAACGTACCCTTATAACCTATGCGTATGTAATATCGGTACCGGTATAGCTTTCCTGAGGGAAAGGTGAATGCGAACTACATATGCAGGGGATAATTCAGGGAATGAAGGGAGGAGAGGGGAAGGGGGGGGGGGGGGGGGGAGAGGAACCCCGTTGCAACGTATATACCTGGCTGACGACTAGATAGGGCGGTTTGTACGGAGCTATACGCGAGGGCCCCGGAGTTCCCTGCAGACGAGCAACGTGCGCCAGAGATAAAAGGGCGAGGGGGGCCGTCCCGGAGGATTTATGGCACCCGACAACTGCTTCGACTCGGAGAATCGATATACATATATATGCCCGTTGCATATTATACGTCATACAGATATTACGTGTGTACGCGGACGAACAGAACGACATGATGTATAAGTGAAATGAACAAGAAACGTTAAAAACAAAATCAGATACGAAGGAACAAATCGGAAAGAGAAAACGATCAAGGCGTCCTTTGACTCGCCTGATATGGGGATTTCGATGCAGCTGGAAACAAAAAAAGTCAACCCCAGATGATTCGTTTGATGTGAATTTTTGTTTCATAGAAAAAAAAAAAAAATTATCTCCTTTTTGTTACAGTAAATCACATCGCCGCGCAATTGCAGTCATCGGACGATCCCGGCTTGTCGTTTTCGATAAACCCTAAGGATCGTTCGGCGTTCGAGGGAACGTCGGTGCGATTGGAGTGCAAGGTAGAAAATTTTGGTCCCACGTCAGACGACATCGAGTATTCGTGGACCTTCGAGGGCAACCCCGTAGCCCCTAGTCCAAGGAGATACCAAGTCGGTGGTGATCTCGTGATAACCAGATTAGACCGCAACTCGGACACTGGAAATTACCTCTGCAAAGCGACGAACAAACGGACCGGACGGTTCATAGAGAGTTCACCTGCGAACATCGACGTTCAATGTGAGTTTTTAAAAAACGAAAGAATTTTTCATTATTCTTCGCTATGATTTGACAACTAACGTTTTATTGCACTCGCATCCAGACAACCAAAAAAAAATATAACGAGGTAGATTCGAATACATATAATTTAAATGATATATCTCTCGTTCAATGGGTATACAAAAAGTACTGTGGGAATAAAAATAAGAGATATCTGTATACTATACATATAGGTGTGTACAATGTTTTTTTTTTTGTAATTTGCATGCACCGATGATCATCATAATTATATCAGGATCACTTTTATGAGAAATAAAAATTCATCTTTTTAGTTCAATTAAATAAACGTTCGCGAAAAAATAAAAAATCAACACTTATTAATTTTTTATGTTGAAAAGTCGCGACGAAGTTAAACATCCCCTTAAACCCACCATTAAGGGCGTACCTACCTATATACGTATATACCAAGGATCGTTTTCCTTCCGTTTCTCCATTTCATTTAATTTATTTCTTTTATTTTTTTTTCTTCTTTCGGAAGACCGTGATATTATTTAAGAGTATAAATTATGCACGTATACCCATTACTTTATAGAGTACCTATATATATTTGAATGAAAAAGAAAAAAGAAAGAAAAAAATCGTAACAGTAGAACGAGGAATACGAGATAGATATACGCGATATATGCGATGATATAGAAATTTAACTCTGCGAGTATTAAAAATATAAAAAAAATATTTATAATTGTATGAGAAATATTTATGTAAAGTAGAGTGCGCGTGATATTATTACATATACCAATACCTATATGTATATACAGGGGGAATATTATAAGTAATGAAAATATTACGGGGAAAAAAAAAAGAAAGATATGTATATGATTATTACGAGTTATAAGAGTTATGTGGATAAATTTATGTATATATACATGGCTACACGGGGTGTATATTATATACATATAAATAAAAAAAAAAAATAAAAAAAAAATTATTCATACCATACACGTATATATGAAGCGTAGCAGAATATAACAGCGACGGGATAAGCGCGAGCTGCTTCGTCGTTAGCGCCCGCGGACGTCGCGACGCCTCGTTATCATGTACATCGTTTCGTAATTATTATGATTATTATTGTTATTACTGTTGTAGTTATTAATATTATCATCATTATTATCACTATGATTTTCATTAACATTCTCGTATACATATATATGACGTCGTAATTATTCGTCACTCATTGACTCCCGGCTTCTTTTTCAATCTACACCCTCACCGATCACACACGCACACCAAGTACCTACTGCGGTTGTCTTTACAGATGAAACATCAAACTCGTTCATTTCTTTTTTGTGTTATTTTGTTTTTTTTTTGTTTTACATTTTTAACAAACATTGAGCATCTTTCCGTATACGGACGTGAACATTCTATGAGAAAAGAAAAAGATAAACAAAACATTTGAGCAGTTTCGTTATTTTACTCGAATTCACGAATACAGAGATATGTTGATTGTGAAATTCAAGTTCGTAATTAAAAATAACGATCGAGTATTTGATATTTGATTCACAGTATTATAATATTATCGCGCTCCAGTGTCGTATAAAGACAAATATGATGATGTATAATTATAATTATAATCGTAATTACAATTAATATGTGTATAAGATATTCTTTAATAATAATGAGGATATTCTGCAGAGTTGCGTTAAAACTATAATCGTTATTTTATGAGAATTGGAAAAAAAGACAAAAAACTAATTAAATAAACAGATTCTATCTTACCTATGTAGACCTCTGGAGAAGTGGAATTTTTTTTTTTTTCTTCAAATCGTCGTCGATCATATGTAATTATTACTCGGGGGCGGGATATATGTATATATTTATATAGTATAATATAAATGAATTATGCGGAAAAGTAAAAAAAAAGAAAAATGTACATAGGTATGTAAAGTAAATGAATAAAATGAAATAAAATTAATCGGGGAAAAGTATGTGAAATGTCGAGTGGAGTTCACGTTCTACTCCTACTTAAGTAACCGTTCGTTCGTGATGTGAAAAGATATTAGTATGTGTATACCTATATACATATATATATATATTTTTTTTATTTAATAAATATGTGCGTGCCTCGTGGTGGAATTGAGAAAATTTGTTATTCGTATTCGCGTGGTCGTAGTCGTTGAAATTTTAAAAGTGAAAATTCAAGCGGTTTTAACGAAAGGCGAGTTATAATAACGACCGTGCACAGGCATGTGGATACATACCTGTGTACATATAGTATATACGTACATTTATATATAAATCTGTGCGGGAGTACGTGAAGAGTAGATACATGTTCCGCAGTTTGTATTTTTAATTGATCACTTGTAGCGGAAGGGTGGTGGGAAATGAAAATAACAAAATTGAAAAAAAAAACAGAAAAGAAAAAGAAGAAAAACGGGGAAAGAAGGGGGGGAAATGAGAGGAAATAACATGTCTGTTACATACTCTCTACCGTACCAGAGTAGATTGATCGTGAGAGAAATAAATGCGAAATAAATATTCAACGAGATGTGACGCTCACCTGTACACCTATTATATAACAATATTTATTCACAACACGCGGATATAGATATAAAAAAGTACGCAAAATTCGATAGTGACCGATCTAATCACCTCCGTCTTTTTCAAAATCCGATCGGTATTGTGACATTAAAAAATGTCAAGTGTGCAAAATTTAATGAAATCAAATTTTTAGCTTTTCTTAAACTAAATTATTATTCTACCCCGTGGTCGTTACTTACTACAAGATTATACACGGTTACGAAAACTGAGATGAAAAAATGAAGAAATTAGAGAAAAAAAAAATGTATAAAAAAGAAAGAAAAAAAAGAGAAATAAAAATATCTCGTTTCACGGTCTGCTCGTAACTGATGTGGGTACCGTGCAACGCATGTGCGTATATGTCTATGTATAACAGAGTATTTTATATGTTGTCTAAGAGAAGAACATCCGCGTCCCCTGGGTACGGTATTCAAACGTATACGTCTTGCTGCCTTTCTTTTCTTTAAATTTTCTCAACCAGTTTTCTGAAAACTCAATTGAATCGCTAACCGAAAAATAAAAAATAAAAAAAAATCTCCACGCGAAAACTCGTGATTTCTCGCGTCTCGATTTTCCCGTACATACCTCAAAATTAACACGTACATAATTTATTTTTAATTATTTTTTTTAACAGAGATGAGTTTTTTTTCTTTATTCAATTTACCTGCGATGCATCGAATTCCTCACGAAAATCGCGAAATCACATCCGATCGAATTTATGTGTGTGATTGATGATGGGAATAAAATTTAAATAATTAGTATCGCGCTGTGAATCCGTGAATAAAATCAAATTAACGATGAGAAGAAAAAAAAAATTATCTTTCAGCGGCGCGTCATTATTTCGTTTTCTCCTTTTTCAATTGTGTGAAATAATTGTTGATTTGCATGTTACAAATTGGAACGATTAACGCGCGCGTATATTTTGTATTATAGGTATAGACTTTTT
Source organism: Athalia circularis (assembly GCA_963978495.1). Taxonomy (NCBI): domain Eukaryota; kingdom Metazoa; phylum Arthropoda; class Insecta; order Hymenoptera; family Athaliidae; genus Athalia; species Athalia circularis. The sequence goes on along the minus strand of OZ021698.1, from coordinate 36,423,485 downwards.
ATGTGAGATTAAAATTAATAAGAATATAGGTAGACTTGGAAGGGGAAATACTATTGGAAAAAAAAAAAAAAAAAAAAATTTCAAATGAAATAAAATAGAATAAGATAAAATAAATAAACGACCAACTACTAGAAAACCTTAAAAAGTTAAAGGAGGAAACGAGCGGAGCTGCAGAGAAAAAAATAAATGAATAGCCGTAGCAAACTCATGCTATATATACCGGAGGGAGATGAGAAAATGAGAATGAAAATGAGAAGAAAATAAGAAAAATAAAAAAATAATGCACAAATACTCTGGGAAAATATATACACACGTATGTGCATATCGTACACGGTGTTTTGTATGGTACAAACAAATAACATCTCGTAGTCGCACGTCGAGCTGCTGCCACTGCTAGGGGTTGCGATTTTACGAGGTACACATGATGCTAATGGCTGCACATGACGAGATCGCTCTGAAAACGCTTGTAGTTGGTATATACGGTAGAGCATGCATGAAAAATGAGGAATAAGAGTAAGAGGCTGAAGTGAAAAGACGTAATTTAAAGACTCGAAATTGTAGCTTGCATAGCCTCTCGTATTGAATACTCATGTATACGAAAATCGAAAGTTTCGACAATATTTTTGTCCCTCGAAAAAAATTTCTATGCCCATTTTACCTTTCAAAGTTAAAAGTTCAGAGTCGTTTCCGAGCAGATTTTACGAGGATTTAAAAAAAGCTCTTCAGCTCTTCAATTTTCATTCTAATTTCTAAGCACTTTCTTCGCTAAATAGCCTCGTCGGCCGAACCCCGTTGGTCTCGCATTTATAAATGGCGAACTGTATGGTACGAAAAAAATAAAAAAAAAATGAAAAATAAAAATAGAAAAAAAAAAAAGGAAGAAAAAAAAAATCGGAAGACGTGGGGTTCGTAGTTCTGGGGTTGCTCCGACATTAGAATTGTCGAGGTTTGGTTTCACTGGATGCCTGCAGCTATAAGCGTGTACGCTGCGGAACTCAATTCGTAAGGGTTTGCAGTTTTCATTGTCTCGCCTCCACACAGTTGGTTTTTTTTTTTTTTTTTTCGTTGCGTGATACGTATACATACGTGAGCATACATGTATTCATATACTGTAATGTGTACAGGTATACAGATACCTATGTGGTGCAGGTTTCGCACGGGTTCGAAGCAAGTGAGCTAATCGTTGAGTCTGCCGGTTGCCTCAAGCTTTTCCATTTTTAAAACACTACCCACTAGCACCATACAAACACTCGCAAGCTCGGATAGCTATACTCGCACTCGGAATATGGGGGCGCGTCGACTCGTATTGTACGCCGTGCATGCATTGTTCGCGATATTTATGAATATACAGCGCCTTCCGACGACCCCCCCCCCCCCCCCCCACGACCCCCGCCGCGCCCCCTTCCTTCCTCCCTCCCCCCTCACACCGCGATTCCGTGCTTTAAGAAACTTGCAGCTAATCCTGAGGGATGAACTGCGAAGGGAAATCGTTTTAAATTCGAAGAAATGAAAAGGTAATAGACAAAAACAAGCTTTTTTTGTTTGCGGGATACGTTATCGCGAACAAGGGGGGAAAAAGCTCGCACAGATTTGGAATTATTTGAAAATGCTCGAGAGCTTCGTGCTTGAAAATTTGACAATATTGACGTGTTGTTAAATTCTTTGAATATAGAGTCAGGTACCGATTAAAGCTTTTCGAAGAATTCTTTTGCACCCTGTAAGATTTTCTAAAAAAAGCTCACACAGATTTGGGATTATTTGAAAATGCTCGAGAGCTTCGTGCTTGAAAATTTGACAATATTGACGTGTTGTTAAATTCTTTGTATAATCAGGTACCGATTAAAGCTTTTCGAAGAATTTTTTTGCACCCTGTACGATTTCCTAGAGATTTTAAATGAAGATGCAAAAATTAATTGACAACGGTTGAACATCTTTGTAGATGAGATCGGGAGCAGATTAGAACGTTTTTTCAAGAATCTTTCGGACTCCAGAAATTCCCTCTATCGCAACAACGTTACGTGCGATTTAAAACTGGTAGAGGAATTTGATGCCCACTGATTAGTATAATAATTTCATGTTGCAACAACCTACTGTGTCGAGAGCAAGAGAGAGTGAAACTCACACGACTTAATTTACGGTTCAGGTCGTATTTAAATTACTTCGAAAGCCTGAAGACGACGTTTAACGACTTCAGATGCTCTGCCATTATCTTGCTTTAGTTATAAGGTTCATTCTGTAAGCGACTTATGACCCCTGAAACACACTAACTCTCTTAACGACTCTCTCGTGACTTTAAGTACGAAATTTTCTCCTTCATCGCGTCTCATTCTTTCTTCCTACTGTTCTTAAAGTTTTTAACTCGTTGACTGGCGCTACCGATAACACCCCAAGGGACTTCGAGTGGCTTCCAGACTTTCAGATCAGGAATACCCTTCGCTATAGGTACCTAGATCGCGGTCGCCCGATGCAAGTATAACGCACGATTTGAAAATTTTAACAACTGTGTTAGTCACCGCCCACAAAATTCATCTCTCGTGAGGCTACACCTGAAGCCTCTGCGTCACCGACGACTCGAGCAGGAAATTAAAATTTTCATAAACTTTGTCGCGAAAGATAGAAACCCGATGAATCGGGAAACATCAAACGAAGCGAATTTCACTTTCCAACATCAAAAACGTTACCGGCGTGCTTTTCAAAGCGTTGCACGTAAAGTCAGAGTGGTTATTATTGATCAAATGATCGCGATAACTGGTATCAATTTTACGAACAACGGGGTATCGATGTACGTGGGGATCCGGGTAGACCCTGAAACCGAAAGGGGCGTTTGAAAGGGTTGTTTTTTTTGTTTTTGAAAACCATTTTAAAAAGTCGATTGTTCGGACCGCGCGAATCCTGCACGGGGTGATGCACGGCACGATTGTGGTGGAAATCTATACATGTATAGTACGTATGAATTGGTACTTTGAAACCATTCGAACAGCGAAAACGACCACGAAGAAGGTTCGTAACCCATAGCAAAAGGGCAATATCAACTGCTATACTGATTGCGAAAACGTGATATGAAACCAGCTCTGTTGGAAATTATTTATTCGAAAACCACGCGTGCGTGGTTTTTATTCAGAGTTTGTTCTTCCGTACCCTCTATTTCTCGTGTATGTTATACACGTGCCGTCCGGCATAATTTTTTTTAATTTTTTTTTCATTCCTTTTTAATTATTATTTTTTTTTCAACGTCACCACTGCGGATCTCTGGACTCTTTACATTTTACCTCGCTGCTTTCATCTTCGTGATATTGCCTGCCGAACCGGTGGAATCCGCGTTGCAAAGGGTGCGGGGGAAGGGAAAAAAAAAAATTCATCGTCGTAGAAAAAGCTGAAGTAATTTGAAGAAATCAAGAAAATTTCTTACACACCGACACATCCTGTGTAACCAATTTGTTTGGGAGGTATATCGATTAATTTTCATTAACGGTGGACTAAAATTTCATCACAGCAGAATAAAATCCTGTGTATACCCTACGATATTCTATCCAATAATAAGTAATTGAATATTGTTCGCTTGCATTCCGGTGAGGCAATTCGTTCCAGGTTTTTACTTCGATTCTTTAAAACAAGAAATATTATTTCTCTGGGCTTCGTCACGCGGCTTGTAAAAAAAAACGTTATGTATAAAAAGAATCATCCAGACTCCAAAGACAGCGCATCAAATCGTCCGCAAAGTCATTACTCGAGAGTAGTACGTAAATGATGATGATGATGATGATGTATGATATGTGGTTCGGCTTACGGACGTTTCCGTCTATGTGGCCGCTTCTCTTTATTGTTCTTTTTTTTCTTCCCTTTCAACTTCGTTTACTTTTTCTTCGGCATTTACGTCTTATCTACTAATACTTTGAAAAAGTTTAACGTGCATACCGATGCTCGCCGAGCAGCTGTCCACTCGGTATCTCGCTTGCCTCGAGACCTACGAGAGTCGGGCGTATCGATCAGAAAATTAAATGAGAAAACCTCTCTGAGGTTCGTTTTTATTCGCTTGTTTGTTTTTATTTATTTTATTTTTTTCTTTTTACATCGTGGGCTGTGAAAGTTCGTCAGCGAGAATACTGTGGTATTCGATAATTGTTGGCCAATTAATCAGGAACGATGAATTTTCCGATTTCCAAGTAGATGGCCTGCAGAGTTCCAGATATGTACAGTAATTAGGAAGAGTATCTTGTACGGTGAAAATGGTGGAACTCTTAGATGCGAATTGAAAAAAAACCCTTCGAACGGATAGCAACTTTGATAATGACATTTTCAAGTAACTCGAGGGTGGGATTGTTTCGATTTTGACACTGTTTCGAGGTGCGAGAGAGCCTCCCATTCTAGTCCGAGGATAAACGAGAATTCCATCCCTTGTGATCTAGATATCAGAAACGTGCTCGGCGTACGAATTTTCATGGGGTGCGTGACGAGCGCGGATCTTCTCTTGAATACAAAACTCAGCAGGGTGGTAATTATTACGGCAGCCGAACCCCACCTGCCACGAGAAAAAGTCAAGGATGAAAAAAAGGAGCCGGAAGGAATTCGAGAACAGAAGAAAAGACAAGGAATGGAATGGAATGGAATTAAATGGAAAGAGAATGGACGGGGCTATCGGAAGCTCGAGTCGACAACGAGGAAACCCTATCGGGTGTTCCGTTCTATACGGTTTTCAAGAGCCTTGTAATAACGCGGTTGAAAACACCTCCCTATTATTCCATTCCGTTCCTGTTTTCGGAGTTGGATGAATGATCATCATCATCATCGGTTCATCGCGATTCCCGGAGAAAGCTTTTGCTGTTTTCGTGCGGTGCCAAGCACGTATGCGTCAAGTGGCACGAGGTCCTTCGTCCCCGGATCAGGGGGACCAAAAAAATTTTAGGAGGCTGATTTTCACGATGCTCTTAACTCCTGTAAACCACCCCATCGTCTTATACCCACTCTTATATATACATATACGAGTTCCCGTGGGCTGAAATCCCGGTAGGTTAACCCAACTGGGGTTATAGTACCCTCCGAAAGAACTGTCGTCGTCCCCCTTCGGTCGCGACGTCGACGAGCCTCGCCGAGTTTCAGCCATATACTGTACGTGTGTATGCGATACACGCGCACATGGGGAAAGAGCGAGAGAGAGGGAGAGGAGAAAAGTGGGAGAGGGAGAGCACCGAGTGTAGACAGACGACGTGCTGGGGCAGGCGGACAGGATAGCGTCGGTGGCAGGCAGGCGAGCTAGGTGTATGGTTTGGAAGGGTCGACTGCCGAGAGCTTGCAGTAGCAGTGCAGGGCCCATAAAACTTTATGGCGGGTTTGCATCGACCGTTCTTCCCTCTTCTTCGCTCCTCTTCATTCCCCACTGTTCCGTTCCGCCCTCTCTTTCCTTTCGAAACGTTCGCTCGTCGTTCACCCTCCCCGGGACGGTTGTGTCGCCCCAGCCTTTCGTTGCCCTGGCAACACCGCGCCGTCGCTACAACGATGCTACCGGTGCAGCCCCCTAGCTTTTCACGCAACGTATAGACGACGGTAGCATCTCCACTTTCCCATAGAGCCAAACGTCGGTTGGCCAGGAGTCCCAACCGAGGTCAAATGTATTCCAAGTACATCCACAGGCTCTGCCGCAGGCTACGCTCCTGCACTCACCTCATCCCCGACAAATTGCAACCCCCTCTTCTCCCCGAGTTTACCGGTTCCGGAAACCAGAAGTGTGCTTACACTGGGCATCGATAATTATGGGATATGTTCACGATCCCGAGGGAGGTCACGTGGCGACTCGATTCTTCCGGCGGTGACTCTTCGGGTGGCAAGTCCGCTCGCATGCGAAAAGGATAAGATTTTCGGATCGCTTTCAAATGCCTAATATCAAGACTCGAGAATCGGGCTCGGCTTTACCCATGTCAGTCGTTTGTTTGCTCTTCTAGGATAAATAGTAGCGCCTGCCACACCGACTCCTTAGACCACCCATCCGCACCCTAGCAAAGCGATCTTCAACGTCTGTTACCAGATACCACAGCGGTGTTCCTCTTTCAAGTCCTTCGCTCTTCCCTGAACACGTTTACGTTTCAACTTCCCTTGCCAGTTGGCATTCGATTCTTCTAGTCTTTTCATCCCCATTTTAACTTGATGAAAAGTCTGACGGATTGGATTAGTGGGACGATATAATCCGTTCGGTCTTTAATGTCGTCTGGGTACCCTCGTGCGTTGTTTTATCATCCCTTCCATTTCCTGTACCGAATTTTCAGGTAATAGTTTCGAGCAAAAACTTTTATCGAGCTAGTGTTGAATTTCTATATTTGAAGAACGACGTCACGTTTGGTAGTCCGGAGCTAGACGGTCTGGAGTCTAGTAGTAAAATATTACCGACTTCACACCCCCGGCAAGATCTATATTTTTTCTCCACATAGGATGACGAGGTTAATACTCGACTGTTAGTCCGCGGGATCTGCACAAATCTTCACGTCAGATGTCACGGGAATTCCCGGCCGTATAATTTTCTCTCTTTTTCTCTTCCTCCCCCTTTTCCCTCGTTCACTTTTTCCTTCTCCCTTTCGACTGGCACACACATTGGTGTTTACACGAAAGTTAATCTTGCGCGGGAGATGATAATAATAAATGACGATGCTTCTTCTTCTCCTCCACCTTTTTTTTTTTCTGTTTTCCATCCGTCCCTTTCTTTCCTCTCCTGGTTGTCGGCGGTTCCTTTTGATCTTTGACGTCGTTTGTGCGTTTAAACACGGTGTTTCCGAGTATAGTTGCCCGACGTCCTCTTCGCCATGAGTTTACTACGAGAGAGAAAGAGAGATGTGAGAGAATGAGAGAGAGCTACAGCTAACTGTACTCGAGTGGCCGGTATCAAAGGGGGTTGTAAACCATCATGTAAAGCGGCATACTACTGCGCTGCCTGCAAGTTGCCACCTCCAAAGTATTGCGGTACCTATGGTAGGTACCTACGCGCGGTTAAAGCAAAGCAAAGTAAGTGCAGTCTAAAGTAAGTTATAACGTGTATAGTATAGTGGGCTGTTGATGCTCCAACCGTTACCAAAAGTCCCCCAAGTATGGACTGCGATTGCGACTATAGAGAGAAAGAGAGAGAGAGAAAAGGTGAGGGGGTGGGAGAAGGAGAGAGGGAATAAAAACCCACCCCTTACCACTACATGATATCGCAACCTTGCTTTTCTGCTTTCAGGGTATATTTACTATTTATTGTACACCCTACCTCGTGAGCATTGTTTTTTTTACAACATTCTCCTCCTTTTTACCTCGCATATAAATTCGCTTCGCAAGATTTTTCCACCGTCGACTGTGTGTGAATTGTCGTTTGATGGGCTCTTTGAGCTGCCTAATGCAGCACACCTCGGAATCCACTTATATGAAAGGAGAGAAAAAAGAAAAAAAAAAGAAATTAAAATGAAAATAAATATGAAGAAAAAAAGGCGTCAAAGTCAAATGGCCACGTGCTTAATTCTCTCCCACAATTCAAGGGCTCGGAAACAAACGAGAAGAAAGAGAAGACCGTGAAAGGGGAAAAAAAATAATAATAGAAATATGAAGAACTTGGATGTATATTTATGTTCAACCCCTCTAGCATCCGTTTTCATTATCAAATTTCTTTTACCAATTTTTTTATAATCAAAATTCATAATACAATTTATTTATTTTCTCATTTTCCTCCTTTTTTCTTTACAGGGATCACCAAAGCGGACGTTCAACTGCAGTTACCAAAATTGCCGACCCTCCTCAGGGCGGGTGTCGACGTCGAGCTGAGATGTCATGTTGAAGGGTCGGGTGAGATGCGATACGAATGGTTCAAGTAAGATAAAATTTCACTTTTGTTTTATAAATATTTTCTCTACGAACAAACGTTGAGAAACAAAATTTGGATAAAAAAAAAAACAAACAAACAATATAACAATGTTCTTGCTCAGGAACGCTGAAAGAATATCGAAGAGCGATAGGGTGGAGATGAAGAAAAAAAAATTGCACATTCGTAAATCTTCACCAGAAGATAACGGAGTGTATACATGTCAGGCGCGTAATGAGGTTGGTTCTTCACCTCAGGGTGATAATTTTCCACTGATTATACCGAGCAACGAAACAGCCACGATAAAAACGGTCCCTCAAAACGTCATAGCGAGACGTGGAGAGCCAGCGTTTTTTCACTGCTCTTACGACGACGCTGACGCCGTTCAGTGGTTTTTTGGTAATAATGGACCGCTGGAATCGGACGATGAAAAAATCATTTACGACAACGGGACTCTAGTAATTCGAACGGCTGAACACAGGGATCAAGGAATGTACTCGTGTCATGGAATCAGAGGCGAAACTTTGCAAGTTTATTCGGCGGAGATGCAAATCGCATGTGAGTAAATCGATAATTTTTAATTGTTCGTTAATTCGCTCGTTTTTTGCTGTCGCAATTGTTTCCCTTCATTAATGTCAATGTCGAGTGATTCATTCGATCATTAATTATCTCCTTCATTCCTT